>CM023484.1:77840765-78566726 GCA_013339685.2 Hyalomma asiaticum
CTTACATGGGATGCCTACGAATGCAGTTTGTGCTGTTCTTTCCCCGTGTCCCTAAATTTCAGTCATAAAAAAAAATTCGTGACGAATGTCATACTTCCTAATGCAAAATGCAGCGCAGCCGTGCGCGCGTGTGTTAATGATGCGATATGCTGAGCAAAAGAATTAGATATCTGCGATCTCTACCAGCAAATATAGCTTGCTGCGCCGACGAAGCACTTCCACAGAGTGCGTCACCGACTGTTAACAGAAACTCGATCGCGCTTTGAAGTACGATGAGCTTCCGTTTCGGCGGCGCGAACAGCTGGGTTCCCCTGACTCGTAGAAGGTGTTTTTAGAATACTTCCATGGTAGCCAGCCGGCCCAACACCACCGGCCCCGGCAAAAGTGCGTCGCGCGTGGCTTGAGGCGCGCGAGCCAGGACATTTCGCTACGCTCCAGTAGCGCACCCAGGATCTCTACCAGGGGGGGGGGGGGGGGTCAATTTTCACGAAGGGCCGGGCATGCCATTACACAGTTGTTGCGTGTGTAAAAAAATGTAAATAATGCCAAATAATAGTAACATCAATGATGATGATTATTTTTTCGGCATTTTGTAGAGACATTAGCGCCACATTCCTCTAGGACATAGGAGCAGTTACGGAGTTGGATGGGGTTAGATCGGCCTCAGGGGGGGGGGGGGGGTTACAACACCCGATACCCCGTCGGTGCACCACTGTGCTCTACGATGCGGTAAAACGCATTTTGTGCGACTTCTGATCGAGTCAAAATTTCACAAAAAACCAGTCTTACCTTTTTTTGCATATTGGGCAAAATTCTGTATATCGTCGAGTCAACAGGGATGGAATTTCTGAGAACACCACATGACCTGGAGCCTTATCGATTGTAATCATTTGAACGGGAGAACAGTACTTCAATTGTTGTCGAGCACATGAGCAATATTATTGCACAGTTGTAGACGTATGCAAATGACGTGCAACAATGGATTTGTGCTTTCAAAAACAAACGCTGGGCCAGCAAACGAAAATATCGTTGCCGAAAAAAAGGGTGCTCTAGAGCAACGGTGACACACACAAAGATGAAGCATTGAAAGTGAAAGTGCCAGCACAGCCAGCAGACAAGTACATCTTGAAAAACACAGAAAAGGAAACTAGATATCATATATCATGTTGGTGCATTGTGTGCCGTCGTAAGCAGAGCACGGAATGTCCTGAAAATAGAACGGTCTTATTATTGCACGCCGGAATACATCAGAGAACAATGACTACCATACCTTGTTTCCTACGTCAACGCAGTGCGAATTTTTCTTCCAGGAAAAAAGACAAATGTACGTCGTCGCCTGTTTACATTCGGAGCAAAAAAGATCCAGGCTTACGCAGAGCACGCAGCAATGTAGCCTAAACTTTGATGTCTGCTCTGTCGTTGTCAATCTCCCTTGTTCCTACCTGTTCTCCCCCTATTCTTACAAGTATATAAAAACTATGCAAACCAAAAGTAATGCGCGACGAAATATAACGAGATGACGAATAAATAAACATTTGAATCTATTCTGAAAACATGCAAGAAAAGCCCGCAAGAGTAACAACTGCACCAAACTATGTAATAAAATTAAGAACTTTTTTATTTTTATTTCATTTACCCTGCGGTCATAGGAAATTATAAGGGGGAGTGGTTGCAACAAATACGATGAAGAAATAACATGAAAATAGAATATGTACCAAACAAATAACTGATTATACAGTAATAGCTGCGTAAGGACAAGGAGTGAAATACAATAATAAGTACATGCCGCAGACTTGATTTTCTACTTATGCCTTATCAGCTAAAGTTTGTCGGAAACGGTGGTTCTTACTAATTGTAATGATGTCTTCAGTTAGGTGATTCCAATATACTGATGTGTGGGATATAATGGTGGGCAAAAAGTCGGCGAGCTACAACATGTGATGCCAACCATATGATGGTTGTCAGCGCGATGACATATGTACTAATGTTTGAGAATTAGCCAGAGAGGTACGTAGAATGTATAGTTCATATCAAAGTAGGCTACTTCTTTAAACAATGCTTTCTTAAGTTTTTTTAACTGATAAAGAAATGGCGATGTGCTAGCTGATGTGATAAAAAAGAAAATTACACATTTGCGCGGCGCTGGGTGAGGCTGTAGTTGCACCACGGTTAGTAAGCGTTTTCGGCAGCAAAGAAATTTGTTTTTGCTGAGCAAAGCGGTAGGGTTAATATTGTGCAGGGAATCAAGGAAGTGAACCACTGGACTATGTCTTCAATAATGAACCTAAATATCATGACGGTTGGAGCAGTTTATTCTCCAAAAATAAGATATGGATGTTATCATTTCGACTACAGCTATAAGTTATGCGCAGAGCTTGGTTTTGAATGGCCGAAACGGAATGTACATGACCACGACACCTGTTACTATAAGAAACAATAGCGTAACCGATATGATCTTGAATGAGTGCTTAATAAAATGAAAGGAAAGCGTGAGTCGACAGAAGGGTATATCTATTATGAGCGCTTTAATCCCAAATAAGAAGAAAAAGAAGAAATGGAAAATATGTGGCTGATCCTGTCAGAGGAATCAGTACAACACGAAAGTGGAATGTACCTTCACGTAAACAGTTGAATGTTATTGTACATCGTGGGGAGCTTGTCCATTCCTATAAGTGTTTCGCTGCTACGGCACCGTTTGAGATGTATGAACGCACGTTCACACATCGCCTCCACAACATTCATTACCAACCTCTTCCTTGTGGTAGCTGAAGTACTTCGTGTAATAACTGGACACAGTCGATACTTACGTAAATGCCGGGGAGATAAAGGCAGCAATCATGTTTACTTGCGCCACATGGACCCGCCAACGTCGTTGCCGATTTTGGGCGCTTAACGGCGCAGTTTTATTCTCGCCATCACACTCGCAGACTAAGCCGCGGCTGGGGTTCCTCGGTGCACGCTACTCTGTACAAGGTGCTGACCACAATTGGCCGCTGCAACGCCATTTTTAAGCACAGCGAGCGGTGCGCGTCTGTTTGGTTCCCATGCTTCGTTCGAGAACCAGACACACGCCGCAACCTGCTTATTAACGTCAGCGCAGCTGAGTCCAAGAACTCGTGTGATTCAATATGGCGGGGGGTTGTCACCACCCTGTACAGAGTAGCGCGTATCAAGGCACCTGGGCGTGCACTGATGTCGCGTTTGCATCGGTTTGACGCTAGCAGGCGCTGCCTGCGTCAGCGTTGTCTCTCGCGGGCGAGGGCGCGTTCTCGTTCTTTGCGAGCTGGTAAAAGCGTTCATCGAAGAGTGTTTCCATAGTCAACGCGCGCCGTTCGCAGAGGAGAGGAGAAATGCCGAGAGGAGAAGAGATGAGACAAGGTGAGGAGAGGGAGGAGGTTGCGCATGCGCAGTGCGGGTGTGGACGCCGCACGGCGGATGAATGGATGGAGGGAGGGAGTGACATAGCCCCGACCATAAGCTGCTTTGCATCTAAAAGGACATTGAGTGCAGGCGACGAGCGATCGACATGAGAGAGGCGGTCGTGCGTCGAGCGATTAGATGAAAGGAAATCGGGCAGCACATTACAACAGCAGCCAATCGAGGGACATTTGAATGAACGAAATAACGTTTACACTATTCCATTCACAAACGGACATTTACTGTGATGCGCGAACTGTGTTAAGGAGAGGTTGAAATTAATTGGTCACCAAAACGATTAGGCAACAGAGACAAGCGAATACGTACTAGTTGGTGCATCCCATACCGAGTCATACGTATAAGTTATATATGTTGGTGTAGGGCACCTAGTGACGTACGCAACTTTTGTATGCGAATGCGGGTGGTTTTTGAACCGCTAGGAACGCGCTGGTGCCAGTGGACGCGTGGGGCTCACGGCAGCATTAATCAAAATTGTTGAACAGCACAGGCCTATGGAATACGCATGCTTGAGTACGACACGCTGAGATACCTTACTTTTACGCAGATGTTTGCTTACATTTAGCGATCGAAACATCTGTGATGCGTAGGGTAGCACGAAATTGAGCACCGATTTATAACGCGGTTGCCGCACGGCACGACGATATGCAGAATAATTCATAGCGCAGTGCTTTGCCGGTGGCTTTCTCACCGCCTCGCAAGTTTTGCATTGACCGAACGGAAACACATGCTCATACCGATCAACTTGGAAGCTCTAGGTTCAGAAGCAGAGTAGCAATACATTCGGTAGATATATAAGGCCGCGAATAAAGCCGCCGGCAGACCGTGTGTGGTGGCGTGATCGGTAGTGTGTCCGCTGCTGTGCGTGCGTACCCAAGTTCGATTCCCATGTTGTTGGTGGTTATTTTTCGTAGTGTTGTATGTTCTTGATTTCTTCGATTTCTGTGTTCTGGAGTGCCCCTGTGATGGTCCGGTACTGTCAATTAGCGTTGGAATGTTTACTTTCGCGGCGGTATCGACGAGTGATATAAGTGCCGTGCGTTCACGAATCTGCTCGCTGTCCGCGTGTACTCCAGGTGTTTTTTTTTTTTTTCATTCGTGCTTCCGAATCAGCATTGTCTACGATTTCTTTTACACCTTGACGATTAATGAGAGCGTGGCTGCCGCTACGCTGGACCAGCCGCGCCGCATGGCACCGTACGTGTGCTCGGCACTGTTGCCGTGAAGAAAACAACTGATCATAACAGTATTCGCTAATCGTAACGACGTCGAATATTATGTTGTTTCGTTTGAACAGGTAGTGTACTCAATATCCTGAAGGGTTACCAGGCGTTTCCATGG
This sequence comes from Hyalomma asiaticum, assembly GCA_013339685.2. Lineage (NCBI taxonomy): Eukaryota > Metazoa > Arthropoda > Arachnida > Ixodida > Ixodidae > Hyalomma > Hyalomma asiaticum. The sequence goes on from CM023484.1 coordinate 77,845,542, forward strand.
ATTCTGCCTATATTAGTGCTTAATTACACAGAACACCGCTATTTTCACTGGAAATACAGGGGAAGTCGAGACACCCTGAATGCTTTGCGCAATGGGTGTTTATATGCTTAACGTTGTTGTGTTGTGTGTACGTTGTGCATGGATGCATGTTTTATATATGCGATCTCTCGTTACGCACGTTCTCTTGACGTATTCGCTGTTGCATGGTACGATCGAAAGCTTGGCGCCGCACCATTTTCTATTTTTTTTTTTTCGTTACGTCCTTCATGAAAAGAGTGCTTGAACTCCCGCGAAGCATTACTTCACTCCCCTTCAGCCAGAGTGACAGAACTCTGTGCGAGAGAGTGCGTGCACTCGTGCGAGAGAGTGCGCGCACTCTGTGCTACAGAGAGTGCCCAGCACTCCTGAAAAGAGAGTGAAATATGGGACAGGCGTTTACTCTGCCGAAAGGAGTGCCCAGCACTCTACTGCAGCTAAGAGTGTATGAAAAGTACCACGTGACAGCGCTCTCAGCCGCATCGTAAAGCAGCGCCCTCAAACAAGCTGATTGAAAGCGACTGCTTTACCTGTCGCACATCCGAAGGGACAGCGCATCACCTTGATAGTGGTATGGAAGCAGTAGCAAGCTTCGCGGATTACAAATCATCCTCCCTGTCAGTTATACCTCACACACCTTATCCGTCTCTACGGCTTACTGATCCATTTGATAAGAATGGCCTTCGATAGCCTGGATAACTCAGAGAAAGCCTGTTCTGGGGCGCTGCTTTACCACGCGGCAAGGAGCGCTGTGACGTGGTATTCTTCGTATTTCGTGGGGATCGTTTATCATTCAGAAAAAAATGAGTACGCAGTTAGTACGTCGCTGAAAATAGCGCAGTTAGATGCCCCACGTGGCTGACTACAACTGCCTCATTGACGCTTCAGTGATCATAACAGTACTTCTCGAATTATATATTTAATTACAATTACGTAATTAAATCTAATTAACGAATAAATTGCTCGCGGCTACTCCGCTGTACTAGGAATAATATTCACAATGCTTTCTTTGAGTAATGAGAGAGGTTTTTTTTTTAATAGTGCTGCGTGATAATTGGGACACCCTGTATATTCTTTCTCCGTCAAAGGGGTACAAATGGGTGCGATTTAAATATGCACCACAAAGTTTTCCCTAGTTCAGATGTGTTCTTCAAAGCACACACTAACAAATTTTTGTGATTCAGCCTGCTGCGGTTGCTGATTTTTCAGATTATATTCAAGATTTTACGATTCCCGGTTTGACAGCAAGCAATGTCTTTTTTTTTTTCTATTAGAAGCCTATAAAACCTGGTGTGGTGGTGTGGACGTAGCCTGTTCGCATCACGGTGAATTCGACGGGTGTTACTACAGCAAGGTGTCAAACAGTTCATAGCCTCCAAGAGTAATGTTTATCACACTGCTTTAGGTTGCCTTTAGAACCACAACATTGTTACGAGAGATGCCGTAGGGGAGTGCTCTGTAAATTTCGACCGCCTGGAGTTATGTGCATTGACATCGCACAGCAGACGTGCCTCAACATTTCGCCTCCGCCGAATGCAGCCGCTGCCCCCGAGATTCGTTCTCGCGAGCTTCGGAGCAGCAGCCGAGTTCAACAGCCACTAGACCACCGTGGCGGTGCCGCCGTTACAAGTAATCGCTCAGGCTCAAATAAAGAACTTGAAAGTTGGAACGATTAGGGCTGTTAAATAAATGTATTGTTAATTAAGACAAGAGAGGAAGATGCCGAGTAGCAACGCAAAAGGCGACGAGTGTGGCTCATGGTATATAATAGCTATCTAGAAGGTTTTATTGAAATTCACTACCCGGTGCCACCACCTCATGGTTTACACGATTATTTGCGCGTTCCATCCTTTAACCGTTTCAAGGCTTCTTCCGTTTCAAAGCACCTCTTCTTGTACAATATCTGCTTAGTTGCATCGCAAGAGGTGGAATATACATAGAGGCAGCAGGCACGCGATCTCGTTTTCCTGAAGTACTCCTTCTCACCCACAACTCGCAGGCACGCAAGTTTTCTGCAAAGAAACGAGAGTTGTTGTTATTATTATTATTATTATTATTATTATTATTATTATATTATTATTATTATTATTATTATTATTATTATTATTATTATTATTATTATTATTATTATTATTATTATATTATTATGTGAGCACTTAAACAAAGACAGAAAGCAAAGAAGGAAGGGGGACGCTGACAACTGCCACAGTATATACTCCTCTAGGCGGACAGACTAGGTTGATGAGGAGAACCTGGAGGAGCGAAGGAGGAAAGAAAAAGAGTCAGAAGAAACAGATAAACGCAGAGAGAATAAGGTAACGAAAATCTCGATGATCCCGCGCATTTTGCGAGTCATTGTCATGCTGAGCAGCACGATGAAACTGCCTGTGACGAATTGTTTCACGTTCAGCCAAGTGTCGTGAAAGGATCAAGGTCCTCATGCAAAGTGCATGAGTGGGTGTATCCTTAGCGGGGGCCAACCAAAAAGACGACAGCGCCGCGGCGACGGAACTGTAGGTCATAGTACGATATACTCCCTTTCATGCATCAGGAGCAACGCTGCGAACGCTACGCAAGTAGCCCGTAAAGCAAAAGAAAAGGAAATGTGTATCGCCCCGATAAACGTGAAATAGGAACGCGCATATTTCAACTGTTTCCTAGTCCATGGAATAACCAGCATACATATTTCATTTTCGTTCCTATTTAAATTACTGTATAGCTTAGTATCAACCTAATGAACCAAGAAAGAAGCCTAGGAGAGCAAAGGGGAAGTTATTGAAATTTCTTAAATTTCTTAATTGTATTACTGTAATTGTGGAGTAAGTAGAAAGGACTTAAAGTGGGTGGAAAGACAAACTTGCCTTCGGTGGGAACCGAACCCACGACCTTCGCATAACGCGTCCGACGCTCTAATTTAGTATAGAGCACAACTACGCAAACATATCTTGCGAGCTTAATAGAAGCCCCAAAACAAATTTCGCAGGTAACTGCGAACCCAACTTATTGCAAGCGTACATCGCACCTGTTCAAGAAATACAACGCGTTAAAGTTTGAGCAACTGTACCGGTAGAGCTTTGCACGGGCGTACTTTTCAGACGTTAAGTAAGGGAATTCTCGTTCACTGAAATTGCGAATTTGATAGAAATACTTATAACACACGGAGGACCGAACTCTGGAAAGTTCCATCTTGCTGTTACGGTTTACAAATGCTAATCTGTAACTTACCGCGATTATTAAATAAGTTTGGAAATTGGGCACATTTTAAACCGTCTTATTTATCTGCATAATTCCTAACGTGACTTACTTATTTTGTTTACACGGACTTTTTTTAACGTTCTTGAGGAGAAGGAGGAGGAATAAACATTTATTGTGAGGAACGGAATAGCAGTTTTCGCTCACGAGGTGGGTGACCCTCTCAGTCCAGAAAGCCGTTGGCTGATGCCACCACCCGTGCCCGGTCCCCCAGACTTCGCTGGTTCAGTTGAGTTTATTTACCACATGCAGTTTTACGGCAAGTGGTTGGGACCGGGGAAAAATATCTGTATTGAAACAGCTTGAAAAGCCCTACATACCGAGGTTAAATGTGGCAACAAAACGGAAAACCAAAAATGAATACGAACGGAACGCTAAACGCAAAAATACACATCCTATTAAACATCTGTAATACAAAGAGGGAAGTCTTACAAACGACATGTTTAACAAAGCATATTCAGAATAGAAGTATTAGAAAGTGGGCGAACATTTTCATAAGAAATTTAAAAATTATTTAGTATTCCAGGCAAGCAGTGACTTAATGCTTGAAAGCCATAATTTGTACGCGGCCGCGGAACATACCAGTGTTCCAAGCTCTGGGACGTTAACAATGTTGTTGTTGGTGGTGGCTTGGGTAGAAAACACGCTTCTTTCTGCAGCCCATGAGGGAGCACGGCTAAGCGTCAACAATGCCTCCCACAAAACATTCTTGGGACTGCAATTTATTGTTACAACTGTTTTCTGTTGAGAATTATTTCTTGTTTCTTGCTGACAGTTTCTCAGGGCATCTGTTAATGAATACGTGTGAGTGGTGTCTATTGCGTGTGCGTTACCTGCTGCGCCAAATTTATGTCTTTATTCGGTTTTTTTTTTATTAGTAATAATATTGTTTGCTTTGCTCAGCTGTCCCGCCGCTTTTAAGGTTGTCAAGCTTTATGGAGCAGTCTTTCTACGGCTTTTTCGCACCCTGCTCCGTTGTACAAACTTTCATTGGAAATAAAGCTTGATTTATAAACTCAGACAACATTGCGCGTAAGGGCTTCATAGGCTACTTGTTGCAATATTAGAATTACTTGGGAAAGCGCGCCCTCTGTGCCGTGCTATTGTAATTTAACCCATATGTCCGAGGGGATCTCTGCTATATAAATCCACGTTTAACATATAGGGTTGTTCGCGAGATATGATTATTTGTCTCCTATTGCCCACTGATTCACGGCTGCGCACCTCAACGCCACCGAGACATGGCGTCATTTGGACATGTCCGCAAGACGTCTGCAAATCGTGGGCATGAGCGCAGCGCATATCTAAGTCCGTGAGGAGGAGAGGAGACAGGGTCTCTAGACCTGCTTGGCTGCGCTTTATGCCCAGTATACGAATACGCCGGGGTTTTCAATGAAGTTTTCCCACCACCACAGGCGCGCATCTTCAAGTTTATCTTTGCATTGTCCTGCGCGCACTTGCACTCACGACATCTGTTGGTGGAAAGACTTTGCAGGCGGAATACGGTCTTTGTGGTGGGACCTGGAACAACTTTCATCTGTACAGGAGCTTCAGGTCCTTAAACCGAGTATAGGACGAGTAACGTTGTGCACCAACTGGAGGCTCTTTTCTGTTGTACTCGGTGCCATACTCGCAGCACTCGGTTAATACTGCAGTACTGCAGCACTGCAGTTCGACTACTGCAGCTCGAGTACTGCGGTTCTATAGTACTAAATTTTCTGCACTATCATTGGCCACGGGTGGCCACTGATACGGGCGGTACCACGAGCCTCCTATGGGATGACTTGGAACCATCGTGGCATCCTGCACCTGTCGCCGTGGAGCCGCTGTGCCCGTTCCCGGGCGCCCGTCGTCTAACTGGACTTTCGCGAACATAGTTGCGCTTCGTTACATACAGTCACGAGCAAAAGTTTGGATACCATGGCACCAGAAAAAACTTTAAATTCCAAGTAGCACAGCTCTACAACGTGGAATCGCACCACTACGTTTGATTGGTCGAACAAGTGCACCTAGGATGAACCACCTGATTTAAGCCAACTTACTCGGACTGCAAAGAAAAATAGCTGTTTGTGGCACCCATTGGTCTCCAAACTTTTGCTCGCGACTGTACGTCCAGTTTCTTGTATACGAAATGCTTTCCTGTTTGCATCACCTCTTCGTCCCGTCTCACTGATTACGCTTTTTCCCGTTACCGTGGTGGTTCATAATTAACCAAGTTTTTCATTAAGTTGTTCCTAACAAATCAACGAGCCCTTGACCCCTTCCCTTTCGTTATTTCATGGTGGTTCCTCGAACTTTATAAAAGTCGCATGCCTCCGGCGCCGCGGAAGGAACTGTAACGCTTATCCTCAATTTCTTAGAGGCGTTACATAGCAGAATTAGTTTTAAAAGAAAACATAAATGAATCGCTGAACCCTCCCACGTGGAGTAAAAACCGTGCTTACCAGTGCTTCGGTAGAGTAACTTTGCTACTAGGCAGTCATCCCCAGCCTGTAGCACTTCGTAGGTGTATGTTGCACCACCTGGAAAATATAGGAGGTATAGGCTGTGCGCTATGTATAATATATATATATATATATATATATATATATATATATATATATATATATATATATATATATATATATATATATATATATATATATTATTGAACGTTGGCGGTCACGTTGGAAGTCACGAGCCCCGAAAGCGAGCGGCGAGCACGCTCTCCTGCGCATATCTTCAAAATGAAGGCGCAATTTATACCGTGTAGGTGTATCGCAACATATTGGTTAGATACCTTCATAGACACTGACATTGTTTTTATGAATTTGTTTAAATGCAATGAGCCTTGATTACTTGTAAGCTTGCTTTTATTAACGTATGCAGTTCTTTTCTTCAGATTAACTACAGCCTTCACCCTTACTGATCTGTGATCGCTAGATAACATCTTGCCCACAGATTCTGCGCCTTGTACTAAGCCTGGGAGTTCGCACCTTATGAAAACTATTGGTTAGGGCCTTTCCACGTGTGCTTTCTATTTCTGTGTTTTCTAAAAACATATGCATTATGCTTAGTCGGGTTTTCTTTGTGACAGTTCGTGGAGTCTCTAGTGTAATCACCCACTGCCTGTTCTCCGCCTTGTCTTACACCTACTCATTTGTTATGTCTTTCTCAGCGTAAATACCATAATCACCACCCAGAACCGCGACAAGCAAGCCAGCCACGAAGCCTGGCTGACATCTCCAGCTCTTCATTATATATGTATCTCTCTCTATCTCTAGTATACCTGCTTACAGCCTTTCTACACGAAGTTTTATAGACTTCGAACAGAAATACTTCACTCGCCGTTCAACAGGGAAGCACAAATCAAATCGAAGGTCATGTTCAAGAACCAGAAACTGCAGCAAGTTGAAAAGCAAAAAGTCAGTTTCACCACAAGGGCGGAGCAGTGAATACGATAGCAATGCATGATATAATATTCCACCGCATTCATTTGGCAGTAGCCTTTGCAGCTAGCGGAGCACTGACTTACGCGTACTTTTTTGTACCCGCAGGTCAGTTCTTGACTCAATGCCACTCTGCTTTCCTTACTTTTTGCAACTGCTGCTGCCAGTGTATTCTGCACTGTGCTCTTCTGTGCTTTTGCTCAATACTGGTCACGATGTCTACTACTGCATAGTTGGCCAAATACAAAACGCTGGTGTAAGAGAATACGGCTGCTGCATGGACAATTTTCGCGGTCTCTTCGCGTTGAGAGCGCAGCCCGTAGAAGGGGTTAGGAGCCGCTCGCTGAGGCTGCCGAGATAGCGCGCGCGCCGGCGATGGCGACTGCGCGAAGTCCACAGTTGCTGCTCGAGCGACACCCCCCACCCCTCTTGTCTTTTCATGTTCGTTAAAGACGGACGGGGCGTTTTCTCTCCGCTTCGACGGCAGGCGTCCCGATCGGGATGATGTTATCGCATGCTCCCTCCGAGCGCCGTATGACGCCGGGCTCGTTTTATCTCTGCTTCAGCCATGTTCGTCGCCCCTACTCGCGTCCTTTTACCTGCGGGTAGAATGTACGAAGCGCGGGGGGCTATCAGTTTGGACATTATACGGGATGTGACGGCGACGGCGGCGGCAGAAACGCGTCGAGACTGTCCATATAATTGCTTTCGTAATAAAATTTCTTGGTACATATGTCCTGTAATATATACACACCTCGACAGACTTACATCCGAACTACGCAAGACTGCAGGGTGCGTATTCAACGGAAATCAACATGTTCCGCCTTGGCTGCGAAAGAAAATATATTACTTTTCATTAAAAAAAGGAGTATGCATAGGCTAGTGTCTTGCCCCAATTCTTAGTGACATTCTCTTAGCCAGCTTTGAGTAGCTCCGTTAGCCTAGCCTCGCTAGAACGCGGTCGTCCATTGAACGCTGCGCGGTTCTGTTTCCACTGGGTGGCCTGTCTGGATCCAGTGATGCGAACACCCATCATTAGGATACGTAATGCGGAGGACAGACAACAGGTGGACAATGAAAAGAGAATGTATACCAAGATAGGGAAAACGCAATATAGCAAGGCAGAAAGTGAGAGGTGTGTGTGCGCGCGCGCGCCCGCGAACTTAAAAAGAAAGCACGTATGCATACCCGGTCCAGGTGCTGAGAAAAAGTCTATATTTTTACTTGAACCCGAAGCTGTCGCAGTGAACATCTTAGGGAAAGATATCCTGGAATAGTGAAGGACTCTGTTTATTTCTTTTTCTTATTTTTTATTTAAAAATGCCTTACACGCTTAAGGTTAGGCACGGTGTAAGGGGGTGGAGGGGGGGAGGGGTACATAAAGAAAGCATACAATATATAAATTGCAGACACTTATGCATGAACAACACCAGTATACATCACGTAATAACGAGAACTGAATCGCAGAATAATGAAGTAGTTCAAACATTGGTAAGAATGCAACACCGGTAAGATATAATATATAGAAAACATTAGATGAAAGGTAATTTTATCGACACGTGTAATGGGACAAAATAGCAGCGTCATACTGTATTCGAGTTCGCAGTTTTAACAAAAAAGAATAAAAAAAGAACGAAATGCGACATTATGGCACTGGAATGACAAAATTGCAACAGAAAACATTGCAATGAGCACATAGTAGGTGTTATGAAGATGGTAAGATCTACATTTTGTCACTCATATATTTGCCCCACGGAAAGCATCAACAAAACACTTCCTCATGTTACAAGCAAAAGACTCTATAGGCCTCCCAGTGCGGGAGCACGCCCTCGAACCGGGCCGTTTTGACAGATGGCGCTAAATTGTCCCCGCTTTTACCGTTGTAACCATTGAGTGCGCCCTGCTTATGCGCGTTCCACCATCTACTCGCGCAGCCGTCTGGACGCAGTGGCACGCATAGCGTCATGCATCGGTAGCGTTGCGGCTTGCGGCATCTGGTAGGTAGCCCAGCACGACGCTGTGTGTGACTGACGAGTGTGCATCGATAGTGAATGAGCCGTATTATCCGCGGCGTGGAACTACAGCGGAGTCTGCATTTTAGATGCGAAGCAGCTTATGGTAGGGGCTTTGTCCGTCCCTCCCTCCGCCGTGTGGTGTCCACATCAGCACTGCGCATCCTCCTCCCCCTCACCTCCTTGTCTCATCTCCTCTCCTCTCGGCATTCCTCCTCTGCTCTCCGAACGGAGCGCGTTGACTATGGAAACGCTCTTTGTTCGATGACCGCTTTACCAGCTCGCAAGGAACGAGAAAGCGCCCTCGCCCGCGAGACACCACGATGACGTAGGCAGCGTCTGCTAGCGTCAAACCGATGGAAACGCGGTGTGCATCCCCCTGCTGCTTCGCATCGCGTCATGGCCCCCTTTAGCGGGAGATGGTGTAATTTTCTGTAATTATGTGGCCGGTGAAATGCACGTACCTTCGATTGGTCAAGACCTCTCTGTGAAAGCGGCGATGCATTTATGCGTGTGTGTGTGTGTCCATCGAAATCTGATTGCTTAAATGCCAAACAGTTTGTCGTTCACACTTAAATTTATTATGACATTAATATTGTCACGTGCTCGCCACAAGGACTACATTTGCGCGTGTCAGTATTAAGAGTACGCATTTATGTCTGCCCTGTCCCGTCACTCGCAGCATTACATAATGTCCAAACTAGAAGAGAAGCCCAGGGGAAGATGGATGCTTGAATCGATGAACAAATCTCAAAATACGATTTAGAACAGGGAATGTCGCAGGAGCCATCGTTTGGACCAAGCGGACTTGTCTTCGTCAGGGCGGCAACTGCCTTCTCCAGCGTTCGTTTATGTACGCCTTTGCACACTCTCCCCCGTCCTCAGAAAGAGAGGAGAAGAAGAGCAGCACATGCGAACAATAAAAAAAGAAGAAAAAGTGGGGTATTGGGTACAGGGGTAGTTGGGTGACAGGTGTCAGCGTGACTAATATAAATGGCAGGAGCGAAAGCTTCCAAAGAATCCGCTGCTTGTACATATCTTGCAAATGCATTGGGTGTGCAGCTTTAGAAAGCAGGATGAAAAAAGGAACACACGCTCGGAACAGAAGTTACTCCTATGGCATGTGTCCCCCCCTCCACCCCGCACCACCTGCGCTGCACCAACAATGCATTTCACCAAAAGCTTGTGGCTAAACATGTAACTACACTGTTTAACGGGGTTGCTCTCTTAGAACTGGATGGGGGCTCCGCACCTGAAAGTAGACTTTCTGGGAGAAACATTGTTGGCTTGTGCATACCTCAACGTTTTGTCGTCTTTGTTAACCCCCCACCGTATCTAATGGACTCAAGGGTTCCCCTTGAAAGGTTTATGGCTGTAGGCTGGAGAGTGCTGAACCTGTATATGAGAGAGAGAGAGAGATTCTATTTATTTAAGCAAGTGAAGAAAATGGGGTGTAGAGTGCACTAACTGTCTCTCAATGAGGACACCTCAACCGAGGCACTCAGGGGGTGGGAGAATTAAAGGGACAGAGAGAAGAAAGAAGGGAGGCAGAACTTTAAACACACTTACACTCATTTGCAAGCTATTTCATTTCACAACCCAATCGCAGTCAATATATTACACACCATACCGGCAAATACGGCCTGCACCAGACCTATTCGAGCGGAGGGGAGAACCAAACGGTGGCCAGCGGCGCGACGTCACACGTACGGCGCACGACGCTGCGTACAGCACGTCGTAATCACTGTCTTCTGAGCTGGAAGAGCTTCTGCTTGTCCTGCAGTCATCGCTAAACGCGAGCTCCACTTTCTTGCACACTCCAGCTCCACAGCCGCTGCGAACGCAGCCATTTTGACTGTTTTGACAGACAAGACGGAAGTGACGCGAGTATGCGGCCCGCTTCCGCCCGAATCTGTCTGAATCCGTGCCTCGGCGGTGGACCAAGTGAGAGCTCTCTGGCGCGGTTTGAGTTGCTCCGAATCTGCCAGTGAAACGCACCAACCCGCTCCCGCTCGACCAGTGAAACACGGATTCGTCGCGGCGGAGCAAAAAAACCTGCTCCGAATCTGCCAGTGAAAAACGCCATTAGCTGAACGAAATCATCCGCACGACGCTCTCAACAAGGCATACAATGGCGCGCCTAAACTAGATAGGACACCAGCACTAAAAAAAGAGCCCCTAAAGCGCAGGCCAACCAGCCGCTAGCATTCATAACGAAATACTTCAATGCGCTTCCAAACATAAATAATATTCTTCGGAAGTGCTATTCAATTCTAATAAGCAACGATCGCCTTAGAAAGGCGTTTCCGGAAATACCAAGAGTCACCTACCGCCATAATAGAAACTGTAAGGACCTGTTAGTACATGCCAAAGTAAACCCTCAGCGCACCGCCTGCGTAATAACTTGCTCCCGTCCCAGATGTAAGACTTGCAAGCATATTCAAAATGATCTTAAAGTTAAAAGCACGGGAAGTGACTGTGTCCATCAGGTAAAATCAAGTTTCACTTGAACTAGTTCAAACGTTATATACATGTTGGAATGTCCACTCTGTCACAAGCAATACATCGGCGAAACTGCTCAACCAATTAATGTTAGATTAAACGGGCACCGCGCGGACACCGCGAATAACCTGCCGAAGGCAGTGGCGCAGCATTTTATTATGACAGGTCATAATTTCGACGAACTGAAACTCTACATACTTCAGGGAAACTTCCGCTCCCCGAGGGACAGAAAATACAGAAAATAAACCTTTCAAAGGGAACCCTTGAGTCCATTAGATACGGTGGGGGGTTAACAATGACGACAAAAGGTTAAGGTATGCACAAGCTAACAATGTTTCTACCAGAAAGTCTACTTTCAGGTGCAGAGCCCCTATCCAGTTCGAAGAGAGCAACTGCGTTAAACAGTGTAGTTACATTTTTAGCCACAAGCTTTCGGTGAAATGCGTCGTTGGTGCGGCGCAGGTGGTGTGGGGTGAAGGGGGGAGCAACTTCTGTTACGAGCATGTGTTCCTTTTCTCATCCTGCTTTCTAACGCTGTGCACACAATGCATTTGCGAGATATGTACAAGCAGCGGATTCTTTGGAAGCTTTTGCTCCTGCAAGTCAAGCTGACACCTGTCACCCAACTGCTCCTGCACCCAATACCCCCCCCCCCCCGCCTCTTTTTTTTTCTTTTTTTATTGTTAGCACGTGCTGCTCTTCTCCTCCTCTCTTTCTGAGGACGGGGGAGAGTGAGCAAAGGCGTACATAAACGAACGCTGGAGAAGGCAGTTGCCGCCCTGACGAAGACAAGGGACCACTTGCAGAAGTACGACTGCGCATGCGCCAGAGCCGGCGTCGTCTGCTTGGTTGGAAAACAAACGGACTGCAAGCGCGACGTGCCTCACGCCTCAATGGTTCGCGCTCCTCATATGCCTGAAAATGCGTAGTTTTCGCCTGCAGCAACTATTTCGATAGAAAGAGAGAGTAGTAATTTCTCCGAAATTCCTCCCGCGATTGTTGCTTCAAAGAGAAAATGGGGTGGACGGCAGCGGTGAAGCCAGGCATGCGATGGTAACCAACCGCGTTGTATGATCTGTGGCGCGCACTTTGTCACCGGAAAGCACGATGAAACCTTTAGTGTTCATTTTCTTTTTATAGCGATCGAGTGCGCATGCAAATCTAACTGGATTTGCAAACGAGCTACGAGCCTTTTGTGATAAACAGTTCACGACATCAATTCCGGACCCGTAAACGAGAACGTATACATCTGCATAATGATTAAAAATGTTGAAGTGTCGGACATTCCGTGCCATAACCACGATTTGATTTTGAGGCAGGTTGCATAGCGGGAAACTCGGTCCAGATTAATTTCGACGCAGACGTTCTTTATTTATAACGCGTGTACTCGTATCAAGTGCACGGGCATTTTAGCGTTTCGCGCCCATCGAATGCACATCGGTCGGCGGGCATCGATGTTAACAGCACAATGAATTACCTGCTAAGCTTGCACGCGGTTCCGTAATGACCACGTGCAATGACATTTGTAAGGACCAGTGTCGCCACTTTCACGAATCATGTCACCAGCTGATGCCTGACTTGGAGGAGGCCAGACGCTTATAAAGCCACAAATATAGGACTACTGTAATTAAGTTTAACATTCCTAACTTAATCTTCTTTTCCAAAACCTACCCGCGGTGCGCCCTGCAAACGAACTCAATGCCAGTGCGAGGAGAGCTTCGTGTGTTGCCCTGAGCTCGCATTCCGGCACCTCAAGAAGACAGTCGTACGACCCGTTTGCAAAAAACGGCAAGGGAATGAGGTTTATAATGACATTTAGGAAAAGATAATATTTCATTAAGGAAAAAAAACAAACATTGAGACGTTCACAAGACGTGAAAAAAGCTCGTAATGCGTGGTGCCGCCGTACGTAAGCAAGGCTGGAGCACGGTTTGTTTTCCAACCAGGCGGCGCTTTCAGCTTTTCGCGCTAGGTGGCGCTCCTACTTTTGCAAGTGGTCCAGTCCGCTTGGTCGAAACGTTGGCTCCTGCGAAATTCCCTGTTCTAAATCGTATTTTGCGATTTGTTCATCCATTATATAATGTGCAATTCTTAAGTGCATAAACGTTCGGCACTTATCTATATTGACTTCGGAGGATATCGAGATCTCATTGACACTTCAGTGCCCGTTTTTATCGTTGTTGCAGCTAACTTTGTCAGAATTATCACGCGGTCTGGACAATATATAACGCCCACTGTGATCAGGCATTTTCCCTATATGACAAAAGCTTAGGAGGCCTTCACAATCGACAACGCGGAGACAAGAGAAGCTCGGCGCGTTCGTGCCCCTCCTTTATTTCTCGTTGTATTATCGTCTTCCTTTCCCTCGCTCTTTTTTTTTTTGTTAACCTTTTTCTTTCTCTTTCTTGTGTTTCTTTATTACGTTCTAAACTAAAATGGAAGGTCAGGGGACGGTGGAGGCTTGCATCGATGAACGGATCATTAGGAGCGATGGAGAACAAGAAATGTTGCGAGAACCAAAGTTTCGCAAGTGGACTTGCCTTCGTTAACGACGGCAAATGCCTGTGCATGCGTACGCTCTCTCCCGTGCTCAGAAGCAGAGAAGGAGAAGAGGGGAACGTACGAAAAAAAGAGGGGGGTGGGGGGACAGGAGCTGGGTGACAAGTGTTAGCGTCACTAATATAACTGCAAAGAATGAAAGCCAGGCGTGTTGGTAACAAAGTGGCCGACATATTTAACGCCTTGGTTTTCGCCGAACCGTATGGGGGATCAGCACCCGAAAAAAAACATTTGTAAAGAAACATGGTTAGCTTATATAGTCGAAACACATTAACCTTTTACCGTCGCGGTTGTTAATCGACCACCGTATCTAATAGGCTCAAGGGCTCTCTTAAATTTGAAACGTTTATGCCTACAGGCTAGAGGGTAGATACCCTGCATTTTCTGACCCTGGGAGAGCGGAAGCTCTTCAGAAATGTATAATGTCTGAGCTTGCCAAAATTATGACGTGCCATATTAAAATGTGCCACTGCCTTCGCCAGGTTATTCGCGGTGGCCGCACGGTGACCGTTTGATATAATTTCATTTGTTGACCAGTTTCGCCAATGTGTTTTTTGTGACAGAGTGAACATTTCAACATGTAGATGACGTTTCAACTAGTGCAAGTAAAACTAGACTTTATATGATGGACATAGTCACTTCCCGTGCTTTTAAATTGAATACTCATAGTCATTTATGAGTCCAACCTCTCTGAAACCAATCAGATTGTCGTGGTATGAAGCTCTCATGTCTTAACAAACGATGAATGTAGCAAAATCATCGTTTTTGTTCGTTGTGAACTGACCTATGTTCTGCAACTTATTGTGCCTCACGATGACAATCAATACGCATGCGCATCACAGTTAAAAAGAATAAATTAACGTTTACGCTCATAGGCGTCTATATATCGCCTTCAAGCAATAACTGATTAAAAAATATTGGCGGATATGTCGAGTGTTTGCTGCTCCATGGGTCATTGTAGGAGATTTCCATGCGCACCATCCGGCGTGGGGAAGCACAAGGACAAACGCAAGAGGACAAAGATTAGCAGGCTTCGCCTACAGCTATGGCCTTATTCTCCTAAACGATGGCGGCCCTACTTTTCCTTGACGTGTGACATATGACAGCGGCCTCGACCTTGTTTTTGTCTCCAACTCTCTCGCCAAATGTGTGAAGTGGTTTCCAGATATTCAGACACATGGTGGTAATCATATACCCTTCTCCCTTAACATCAAAGGTCTGTGTAGGTCTGGTCCACGGAATACCTTTTGGACGATTCAATGGACCACCTTCAAATTTGATATGGAAGATGCTTGCAGCGAGGGCTACGCTCTAGTTTAGAGCAAACAACTAATAGTACTATGCAAAACGCCATTCGCACGATAACGACTTCTACCGCACGAAACTTCCTCGACACATAGTTGGAATGACTTCCAGCACTTCACCGGCGGAACGTCGTTATTGGCGTACAAAATCAATCCACAACCTTGGGGCAGCAAGGAGGATGCAAAAGGAGATTCAGCGTCGAATGGATAAATTGGCATCGGAACGTTGCGAATTTATCCATTCCCTGCAAGCCCCTGTGAGCCACTCCCTGTAGACCCCTGTAAGCCATTCCCTGTAGACCCCTGTAAGCCCCTTTCTCACACCAGGAATATGGTGCAAGTCTTGCGTTGCCTTCACAAACAGCGTTTTCCATTCAAGGCAGTCACGTTTTTCCAAGGGCGGCAGAACATCCACGTCGCAGAAGACTCTTGTTCGAGGATCGCTAACCAAGTCATCCGTCCAGATTCCCCAGCCCGCGATGCCGTCTCCCATTGCCGTGATTGCCGCATGTATGTACCTTCCTTTTACAATGGAGGAGCTCGAGACGGCACAAGCTCTCTGCAGGCGTTCTTCATCTACGGGTTCAGGTGGTATATCGTACCGAGTCTTGTGCAATCTCGGTGATTCCGCTAGGGGAGAATTGTTGAGTCTTCACAAACCATCACGACAAGAGGGACAACTCCCTGACGAATTGAAATTAAGCTGCTTGGTGCCCCTCTTGAAGTGGGGGAAATCCCCAGGCAAACTCCCCTCGTTCCGCCCAACAGCGCTGGCCATCTGTGCAGGAAAGCTAATGGAACTCCTGGAGTGGTATCTTGAATACTGCAAGATTTATCCGAGCTCCGTGGCGGTTTCCGACGTTACCGCTCTTAATTCCATCGACAATGTAGTTGATCTCGTTCAGCACGTTCACCACGAAAGGTCCCGTAAGCGATTGTCCGCAACTTTATTCTTAGGTGTGAAAGGCGCATACGATAGCGTATTACATGAGGCCCCTCTCAATGCTCTCGCGACAGTTGTCCTAGGTGGTCGATCATTTCTGGAGATTGAATGCTACATGGCTGCGAGATAATTATTTGTGTTAACTGATGCTCTTATTTGGCTTGCTGAATACGTGCTAGCAGCAATCAAGATTTCAATATACGCAGAGGGCATCTGTGTCTGGACTTCGGCACTCACAGGTCCTCAAATAGGTGCGCGGCTTTAAAGAGCAGCAACTTTGACAGTAAGCTACTTGTGTAAACAAGGTCTCGGCATGTCACCAGAAAAATATGCAAAATATGCACTGGTGGCAATCACTCGCAATCCAATGACGCCTTATGCGGCCTCAGTCAACGGGCGGACCACTTGCTACGTCAGAACCCACCAGTTTCTTGGAGAAATCATTGACAGAGACCACCAATAGAGCGCGCGCGGGACATCCATGAAACAACGCCTGACGGCAATTTGCCAGTTCAAGTTCTCGGCAGGGAACACGTCGGAGGTGTCATCACACGCAATGCTGGAACTCTACAGAGCGCTGTTTCTCGGTTTTCTGAGGTATGGTCTGCCTGTAGGCGCAACACTCGCAACGCACATATTCGTTTATCTTGATCTTTCCGAACTATGTTGAGCGAGACGAAAGAGTAGCGACGGTGGTGTGAACGGTACAGCTTCCTACTTCTGTAGTCGCATCCCTGGTAGTTTTTGGTTCGAATCCCACCAGAGGATGGTATTTTCCTTGTGAACTGTGTGTTGTTTTTTTACCATAGCTCGCGTTACTTTGACGACGACAGGACATGTCGACAGCCCAAGCAATAAAGTGCTTCGCACCTAAAGAAAGGCAAAGCTTGCACTAAGCCGCGCAAGGCTCGAGACCCAGCAAATCTAGCCGAAAGTTCTTGCGGGTAGCTCTTCCGTCGCTGGGCTTGGCTTGAAGGCAGCTGTTGTGGAGCTGCTGCTACTGCGCATGCGCGGATTGGCATGACATCACGTTTGCGAGGCGCAGAAATGCCAGCTGTTGCAGCAGCTGTAGCATCGCTGGTTGCCATTGGCCTCGAGATCGAACACAGTCGGCGCCTAGCGGCGAGTGGACCAAGTTCCCAAGTGTGGATAGCTCCTTGCGTCGTCTGCTTGCCACTGCGCTTTTACATGCCTGCGTGCGCCACACATATCCCCCAACATGTTTGTCCCTTGAGCCAGTGCATTGCTGAATGATTTCACGCATTCTTATCCAAGCATAAAAGCATCAGTTATAGTATTATTTGGCTTTGCGCTGCACTCATTGCTCTTTCTTAAAATCAGCGAGCGCCTGTGTCGGGAGCGTGCTATGTCATCGTCGCACCTCCGGTTCGACACAGTTATTTCAGTTCGGTCGCTGCTGTGCATTTCAAGTGTACGGCAAAGTGCACTTAGAGTCCTTCTGAATAACTTGAGCGGGAAACATGAACATGTACATGCAGAGCTGCAGCGATATCGTCTCACGATATGTGATTGTGATCATGACGGAAAGTATCAGACGTTTATCGCTTGAAGAACACATCTTTTTTCATGTGTGCAAAATAAACTTTTTTTTTCTCACGGTCACGAAAGTAATCATGCGAAGAAAGCGATGCGTTTGAATATTGAAACATTTACTCAACAAGGTGTGCGTCAGGTATCGTGGTATTGTAATCGAGCGGCGTATGCACTCACGTAGCTTGACTAACTGAGCCTGCCTTGCGTTTCATGGAACATGAAATGGAAGGCATTGAAACGCAAGTATCCGTTTAAGCGATACAGCGGAGTACACAAGCTGCCACTTCAACTCAATTCTCTGTAACAGCCCCTTTTTGTTATTGTAGCCAACAGTGAAAAATGAGCGAGAACTCAATACTAAACTCTTTCAGTCGCGCAACAGCGGTGCCAACATTGTAAACAGTAGAAGACTTAAGTATGGTGAAAGAAATATAGACGGAGCAACAAGTAGTCGGTCGCTGTGGCACCACTGTCATGATTTCTTTGTACACCCCCCAAAAGGTAGAGCGGCGGGGTCGAATGATGATTGATTAGTGGGGTTTAAAGTCGAAATGCAGCCACTCCATCAAAATGCAGCCGCTGCAGCCGGGATTCGATCCCGCGACCTTCGGATCTGCAGCCGAGTGCCCTAACCACTAACCACCGTGGCGGGGGGTGTGGGTAAATGGCAAATGAGTTCTGCGGAAACCCGCAAGGTGGCGTAACCCTTATGAAATGAAAAATTAGCATCCACCCGTTTTGTAGCACAAGGCTACAAGGAAATCCAAACGGATTTTTCTGAAATGAAAGCTTCCTCGTTGCCAAAAAATTCGTCCTGCTCAGGGGTTCGAACTCGGGACCAACCCCTGTCCGGGGCGCTAGCTCTGCCAATTGAGCTATCCAGGAGGCTAGCGATTGACAGCGCAAGGGCGAATCCATCGACAACTCGTAGCCTTGTGCTATAAAAAGGGTGGATGCTAATTTTTCCCTTTCATAAACGTTACTCCGCCTTGCGGGTTTACGCAGAACTCATTTGCCATGTCTGCCGTCATGTAGATCACTTGCACATGTCAATAGAAATGTCAGATTACCAGTAGTTTTATCATTGTATCCAGACCGCATGGAATTTGAGTTAGCATACTAACCACTCAAGCTTTTCGGCATTCAAAGAAGTGTGCTAGAGCCATGTTATACAGCCTTCCTTACGCTGACTCACCATATTTTAGACGACCTGTTAAAGTAAGTGATGTCCTGTTTAAATTTATGTGTAGTTTCGTCCTTGCTCAAAGTTTTTGCAGAAACGCATTTGGTGATGTTACGATTTTGGGGGTCCGTATTGAAGTTTCTTTCACGTAAGTACATCGGTTCTTCTGAGGTCATAAACTGAAAAGAATGTAAACAATTCAGCAACGTCTCAAGAAATATAACCGCCAGACGATGACACTCGACTCCGATATCTCTGTCATTGCAGTAAACATTTTTTTTTTCAACAGGCGTTTGCTTAATCCATGCGAATACAAAATCTCGGTTTCGATGTACCAGTTTAAATTCAACAACGTTTGGTGACTGGCTTTAAGCCTGAAAAAACGGGAACATTCATCGGCGCATGCTATAGATCCCACGGTATCTCGTCTTGCCCGTGGAAACATCCTGGTCTGTACTACATGATGCTGGCGTCCTCGAGAGCGAATCCATAACGGCAATGCGAAATGTGATATTGGGACTTCTGTTATTTCTGCAATACCTCCGTACTTGTACAATCGGGGGCCGTTATTCAACACGACGGTGTTACATGTCTAACCTGAGCGCGGGCATGACATAGACGCTGCGGAGGAAGCTCTAGCACCTCGTAACATTGGTGCACTCCATCTCGCTTCGCGAGGAGCTGCTCTATATGGTCGCATATCCATGGCTTTCCTGCACGGAACCATTGAAACAGAGTATGCGTCATGGTGCTGGCATCGTAATGAGGAAGCGTAATTCTTCCAAGGACTGGGTGGTGGACATCTCCTCTATAAATGCTGTCGCAGCAAGAATTTCAGGGTACGTGATGACGCCATCTGACTTTTGCTCTCCCACGGAGCTTGTGGGTGCTTATCTGTAAGGGCGCAAGTCTACACCTTTGGACAGGCGCTTCCGAACGTGAAAGCACCAACACATCGATGAACAGATGGCTAAAAACGGTTCAAGCAGTGTAGTAACATTTTTAGCAACAAGCCTTCGGTGAAATGCACTGCGTGTGCGGCGCGGGTGGTGCGGGGAGGGAGGGGGGACACATGCGATAGGTGAAACGCCTGTATTTAGCCTATGTGTTCCTTTCTTCGTCCTGCATTCTAGCGCTGCGCACGCAAGTGTATTTCCAAGATATGTACCACGAGCGGATTCGCTTTCGTTCTTGCCATTTATATTAGTCACGCTAACACCTGTCACCCAACTTCCCCCGCCTTTTCTTTTTTTTTTTTTCTTGCACGTGCCGCTCTTCTCATCCTCTCCTTCTGTGGACGGGGCAGAGCGTGCAATGGCGTACGGAAACGAACGCTGGAGATTGATTGATTGATTGATTAGTGGGGTTTAACGTCCCAAAACCAGCTCTGATTATGAGAGACGCCGTAGTGGAGGTCTCCGGAAATTTCGACCACCTGGGGTTCTTTAACGTGCACTGACATCGCACAGCACACGGGCCTCAACATTTCGCCTCCATCGAAATGCAGCCGCCGCGGCCGGGATTCGATCCCGCGACCCTCGGATCTGCAGCCGAGTGCCATAACCACTAGACCACCGTGGCGGGGCAAACGCTGGAGAAGGCAGTCGCCTCCCGACGAAGACAAGTCCAATTGTCGAAACGTTGGCTTCAGCGACATTCCCTGTTTTACATCGTTTTTAGCGATCCGTTCATCGATTCAAGTCTCCATCTTCCCCTGAGCTTCTCTTCTAGTTTGTATTTCAACACACCGATGGAAACTTGCACCTTCAAGTTCTGAAAGTTCTTGTTACAAATAAACTGCGCAGCGCATATCTTCTTTTATTTGTTGTTCTTTGTTGTTTCTTTAGTTGTTGCTTTTTTTTCTTTCTTTCTTTCTTTCCTCTTCGAATTGGCAAAAACTTAACAGAAAAATTATGAGGCTACTAGCGCGGCGAGTCAGCTTTCCGAAGAGAGAGAGCTTACTGTTGACAGATCGCGCTGTCACTCGGAAGATTCTTCGGCTATCGTATTCGAGTTTTCATTTAGCTGCTGCCGCAGCGCATATGGTTGTCGTGTGACAATATGGCTAGCTTTTGGTTTCCAGTTGGTTCTAATTATTTCTATGACAAAATGAGAAATACTTACCGTCCATCCGTCCGTATTCACTACGCAGTCAGAAGGTTTACGCTTACGGTCAGGCGACGCAGAAAGAGCCCCAGTTCCCAAGAGAATGAGAACTGCTGTATGCGTCAGCATAGTTGTATGTATGAGAAATATTCAGGGCTCCTCCTGGCTCGAACGATATATGCTGCATAAAGGTGTTGATTTGGCAGAATTTGTAGCGGCGGTGACAGCGCAGTAGGGTAGAGCTTCCTAGGGTTTGAACCTATTAGAACTGAACCCACTAAAGTTCGAGCCCACCAGTTCGCCGCACCTTCTTCGCATCCACCTTCTTTGCCGCAGCTGCTTTATATAACATGAAAAGTTCAACCGCGACAATGGTGACTTGGGCAATTAATCAGCGTTTTCTGTTGACACGAGATTACGGAGAACTGGCGCTAGCCATGGTAAAAACACTTATTGTGTGCTTTTCCGTCATTTCAGATCATATCTCGCGGCATCTATACCGTGTAAAATGAAACACTCTTTTTTTATTGATCGTGTCCCGTATAGTAGCAATTATTCTTGAATTCGTCTGAATTTTATTTTCGGAAACATTTCGACATGTGTGTTTCTTGAACTATATAGATGTATTTTTTCTTCGGGATTCCTGGCTGTTTTTCACAGATGTCGCCGTATGTTTTTATACGCTACAGCAGCTTCCTGCATTCGTTGCAGAATGCGCTTAGCACGCAGTGCGCGGCTACATGTATTTCTGTCACCTTCAAAATCCTGAACATCAGTGGTATTGAACACGAAAGGTCATTCAAAACCTAACCTTGTTATCAAGCCTGGACAAAGTGTGTTGACCCATCCGCCGTACTAACATGAAAGCCTTACCTTTAAAAAGTGACCGTAACGATTGGGTAAATTATGTACAGGAAGTGGTGACTCTTTAACCTAATAAATAACCCCATAAACGTTACATATCAGTGGATTCATAAATTCATGAGGAAGACTAATATTGCAAGGATGCCATTGATAGTCATTAAATTAATGTAATATAAGACTTTTAAAGGAAACACTTATACCTAAGGCGACAGATATACATTCAAAAAAGGTAAACGTCGATGGCCTTGAGCCAGGACAAGTCATGGAAAACACACTACGTTATCAAATCCCGCAGTCCGTGAATAAATAAGAAGGCATAGTCAACTGGACTGATCTAGCAAAAAAAAAATCAAAAGATATATTCAGTATGCATCTCATAACAACTGAACTCGGTTAACTATCTCTGCACTATTGCCAAGCGTTAAACCTGTAAAAGTTACTATTGTGCTCCATAATATTTTCAATCTGTAACTATACTGCTGCTACTTGGAAATGCTTTAGGATGCGACACCACAATTAGGCCGTTACTGAAGCTTCTTGTCTACCTGCAATGTTGAGTGTATTTGTTGATTTTACCTGAAACACTGGGTGTACCTTTCTTGGTTGGTAGGAAAAGAATTCTCCTTAAGTTACGTTTTGAAGTGAAAAATGTAAATTTTTTATGACTGTGTTCACCACTTTTGTATCAGCATCGTTATCACTTTAACTTTTACATCATATTTATTCGTGCATAGTGCTGATTTCCTTTATTCATTACCTGTATTGCACCTGTTGTAAATTAGGGGGAAAGGGGGGGGGGAGGGGCAGAGGACGCCGTCAAGCCTTTAGCCTCTGCCTCCACAGGCAAGGCCTGAAATAAACTGAATTGAATTGAAATACCGATTCAGAAATGCACGCGGGGCTCATTGCGACGTTGGATACGCAGGTATAAGCCACACGCGACTGAGTGTCAACCTTTGCACGGCGCTGTAAAAACTTACGTTCGCTGAATTTTCGACTAAATATTTAAAATATAATGGGTTCTAGAAAACGAAAATAAAACACATGCCCCTGCCTGTGCCACCGAAGTATAACAGGCTTAATCCAACTAAAATAAAATGATCAAGGCCCACGCCGATAAAGTAAAATTTTGCTGCAAGAAAAGGTTGAGAAAGAACGGAGACGGAGGAAGGAAAGGGGAAAATAATCGCAATAAATGATCGGTGGTAGTAAATAAATAGGTAAAACATAAAAAGTTTCAACTCCAGCTACGGGAACGTACACAGTAGCAGGTTTTCCTACCGTCATTACATTTTCAATTCTTGATCTTCACTGACAAAAGGTTTTCGTCGTGTCTTACCCCTTAAGAGTGCTTGATTGCCAGGACTTCTCTCCTCCATCAACACGGTGCATACGGTCATGGTCACCACACGCGCTTAAATGGTCACTCCCTGCTCCTAAGAAAGACGACGTATATTAATCTATAATACAGCTTTCCACCTCTGTCGGGGCTAATCTATTTATTGCACCGCCTTAGATGAGTGTAGTAGTGTCTGGCTTTCTTCTCAATCTGCCTTTGTAGAAAAAATCTTACACTTGTAGATTTATTAGAATATTGTAACGATCGTAGAAGAAGCAGGGGAGAGGAAAGAGAGAAGAGGAGAACGAAGTGCTCAGAGTCCGGGCAGCGAGATCACCATCATCCATCTTCTGTAAATAAAGCCATTCCTTCACAACTCTCCGTAACAATATGGTTGGTGTGATAAAGATTGTTCAAGAATGCTACTATCTATCTATCTATCTATCTATCTATCTATCTATCTATCTATCTATCTATCTATCTATCTATCTATCTATCTATCTATCTATCTATCTTTGTGACCATGATGGTTACTTATGCCTTGAGATTTATTCTGTCCCATACTATTCTCCCACTTTAGCTTTTCAAATCTCAGTTCACAATCTCGACTGCCAAAGGTCGAAAGTCTCTTAAGCGATGGCTAGGGGCTCCTAGGGGTCATAGCAGACCGCAGCAGACGCCGCTGTCCTTCCAAAAATTATTCTCGAGAAATCTCAGCGCGCATTTTTTGAGAAAATTCGCTGTATAATAATAGCGAAGCTGTTTAAGCTTCTCATAATTTGTCGTGTCACGAAATATGACTGTAAAATGGCTTCGCCAAGCAACTAAGAGACTCTACATCTACCAGCACAACTTTGTATGGCCTCAAGATCATGCTACGCCACGTAACATGACATCACAAAGACACGTGACCGGAAGAACAACGTGAAGATGACGATGAGCAAGAAGAAGAAGGAAAAGATTATGACTATGATAATGATCACCAGGACCTGCTTCAGTGGCCTTGCGCCACTAGTCCAAGCTGCGCTAATTTCTTTAATGCATTGATTTCAATATAGGAAAGGCTCGATCGCGAACAAACATTATCGGGTACTCTCGTCTAGAAAGCACTTCCGTGATATTTCTACCTAAATAGTGGAATATGAAATGTCATGCATATCTCACAAGTGAGTAACCTATGGACTACAGGGGAATTTCTGGACAAGTTGGGGGCCTGAAGCAATTAAAGGACAGATGTGTGCAAAACGATGAGACACGGTGAAGGTAGCTATAGCGCCAACGTTTTCACAAATGCACTTAAATTCGTCTGGGCAACCACTGCCTCCCTCAGCGTCGCAGTTATCATGCGCTTTGCTCGCTCTCGCCCAAACTTATAATTAAAGAAAAACAAGGAGAATCATCTGGGGAAGCTCTAGAAGAAAGAAAGAAAAGCAACCATGGGCAGAGATTGTAAGGTTACTTCCAAAATGTGAATAAATTACATTACGAATTACGATGGGACTAGAAAACTACAGGAGAAAGTGCGGATTGTAGACCCATAGCCACCGAAAAGCGGTGAGCGTAATATCAGGTATACCAGGTGGGATGTTTCTCGTTATGTCCTTGATAAACGAACTCTGACACCTATAACTAACCTCGAAGAGCTAGGAGAATAGGTGCGGGCTGTAATTCAAGACGCTACTAATGGAACCATAGAGACGGAGATGGAAGAGGAAGGCCTTACTCCCGACTCTAGGTTAGTTCACTTATGGGAAGCAGAAGCCAAAAACGACTGTTGTTACAAAAGCATAAGAAAAGGAAGGAAGGAAATAATAGAGAGGGAAAGGCAAGGAGGTTAACCAGTGCAGGACAACCGGTATATATGCTACTTTCCACAAGCGGAATGGGATGGGAGAGATTGAAAGTTGAGAGAAAAGAGAGAGAGAAAGTATGTACATATAGCACATTGTCAGAGTCAGTGGCTGCTGCATTGTATGCCACATCACACATCGCTGTTACATTCGCTTGTGCAAGTCTGTCGTCTTTAAAAACTGCAGCAGCGCCTTTGTCACCTTCAGTTGTAATGTCTTGTGTGGTCGACATTCCAGAATGGCGTCAACCGACACCTGTCGCAAGTCAGGGTGAGCAAGAGCGGACGCCAGTGATTGCCTCTGTATGTCATAGCGAGGACAGTCGCATATGATGTGTTGCAGCGTCTCTTCACGACGGCAGGTGTCACAAAAAGGGCTGTCGGCCATTTCGATCATAAAAGAATAAGAGTTCGTAAAAGCCACTCTTAACCACAAACGATAAAGCAGGGTGGCCTCTGCTCGGCGGAGTTTTGGTGGCAATCGAAAATGCCGCAAAGACGGCAGGTGGTGTTGTCGACTGTTCTGAATTATTTGGCCGCTTGAGGCACTCCTCAGCGAGAGTGTAATCTCCTGTTCAATCGCTCGAAGTTTCCTGGCAGCGTCGGACCTTGAGAGAGGTATGGTCTCAACTTTTGTGCCTTCAAGTGCAGACCTGGCGGCATTGTCAGCATATTCGTTTCCAACGACGCCGCAGTGACTGGGCAGCCACTGAAGCGTCACGTGGTGTCCATTCTCATGTGATGTATGGAGAAGAGATCTGATCTCAAACACCAGTTGCTCGTGTGGTCCGCGCCGCAGGGCTGCCAGCAAGGACTGTAAGGCCGCCTTTGAATCGCTAAAGATTGACCATTGTCGGAGTGGTTCCTCATTTACTACACAAAGGGCTGCACGCAGAGCAGCAAGTTCCGCAGCTGTCGATGTCGTCGGGTGGTCTGTCTTATCTGTCTTAAAATTGATGGTGGAAGCTTTCGCTGGGACAACCACCGCTCCGGACGGACACTGGAGATTCGAGGACCCATCCGTATAAATATGCACTTTGTCGGCGTACCTCTCGTGTAGAAGAAGTAGGGATAGTTGATTCAGCGCACCTGACGACAGCTCAGCTTTTTTTCTGATTCCTGGCACACCAAGGTGTACTGTAGGTCGAATGAGACACCAAGGGGGAATCAACGGTTAGGCGGCGGCGGTGAAGCCTGCCAGAAGTTCGGCAGAATACCTGGAGACCATTTTGCAGAACGACGCGTGCCGCTTGTCTGACGGCAATGTTGCGAGGTGGTGACAGCAGGCATTAGCTTTGCGACCGAATGAACGGACAGATGGCCAATAAAAACACATGGTTCCTGCTGAGGCACTTAATTGACCCGAATCAAGCCAAGACAGCTTCGCGGAAAAGCATGCAGAGGATTATTCAGTCATTTCCCGGAGATGACGACACGCTTATTAAGGAGATGCAAGATCGTCACTTCAACGCCAGCAAAGACTTCCCTGTCTCAAACACGCACACAGGGCAGGAGAATGCAGTCTTAGATAAAGACATTGAGGAGGCTGAAGTACGAGCCGTTCTCAATAGCATAAAGGCCACATCCGTGGCCGGTATAGACGTCATCACAAATAAGATGCCGGGAAACCTTGATGACCATTCAGTTGATGAACTTACAAAATTCTTCAACACTCAATGGAAAGATGTCGCTGTACCTCCCAGCTCGAAGCACGCGAAAGTAATTTTTATTCCTAAACCAGGCAAATTTCATTGACCAATTTCAGAACAAGACCAATTTCATTGACCTCTTACTATAGGAAAGTGATAGAGCATATGTTGTGCTCCGAAGGCTAGATGAATACGTTGAAACGGAGGGGCTATTCCCTCACACGTTGGTGGTCTTTAGGCCTAATCTTTCAAAACAGGACGTAATGTGGCAACTACAGCTTGACATCCGAAGGTCGCGGGATCGAATCCAGGCCATGGTGGCTGCATTTCGATGGTGGCAAAATGTTGAGGTCCGTATGCCGTGCGATGTCAGTGCACGTTGAAGAACCCCAGGTGGTCGAAATTTCTGGAGCCCTCCACTACGGCGTCTCTCATTATCATATAGCGTGGTCTTGGGACGTAAAACCGAAAAATCGATCAATCCTTCTTACTTTATCTTTTTATATTGTCCTGCCCATAATCGCAATCATGAAGCATTGTGGGTGGTCAAGTGCAATAGCGGGTCAGCTTTTGCCTTCTACATGACAGTTTTGCTGTCAACTGCAAACGCCACGAAGTACAGTGTTATCTCGGCCTCAAACATCGACGCTGTTCAAAACCGAAGAGAGCGACAAACATACACATTAGTCCAAGTATTCCGGCGGAAGTCAGGGTGGATGGGACGTATTCGACGCGGAAGTTTGTTCCTTCGGAGCAGAAGTCTGAGCTCTCGCAAATAACGTATCGTCTTTCTCTCTGAAGAGAAACCATTTCTGCTGGGCGGACACGATTACGCCTACGAAACCTCTGCGTCCTGTTGTTCAGCTGCCCGACAGTTGGTGTGCGGCCGTAGTAGGCACCTCTTGGCTAAAGTTCAGGGTGCGACCTTCTGGCTACGTTGTTCAAGGCTTCGAGTTTCAGTTCTCATGATACGTGCATGGCTTATTCCGTGGACCAGCTTCAATGCCACTCTTGAGGCTTGGAACTCAGATGAGCTTGTCCTTGTTGTTTGCACTCCTTCTCTTTCTCATTTTCTATGATGTGCGCTAAGCGAACGTGCTATCCATGAGTAATTTGGACAGTACTGAGTAAAGTTTGAATTTACTCACGGGGAGTAATTCATTACATCACTAAACTAGCGGCCCTATTACATTACTCAGTCAAGACAAAAGGATTTTAGTTTCCGTAATTACGCTACTGTAATGCGGTTACTGCAAAGCCTGTAAGAGTGCGTGGCGAGTGCATGCTTGAAAGAGCTATGGCATCGCCGTGTATTCAGCGAGGCTGGTGGTTTGCTATGAGGATGCGGGTCGCGGCCCGTCGTGGTCATTCTGGTCCCATGATCGACTGTTCTGCACTTGTACCCTGTACTGCGTTTCAGCAACGGATTCAATGTAACACAAATCACTGTGTGCATGTAAGTGTGCATACGGCTCATAAAATCTCACTGCTTCCTGAGAAAGCCTCTGATCCCCTTCCTTGTCCAGCAGAATAGCAACTAGGCTTGGCGCAGAGGGAAGCAATTCATTCCCTACTGCAATCATAAGTGGCTATGCCTGACTAGAGAGTTCGACTATGTTGGAAGAGCAGGTTGGAGATTAAGAATTAACCATTATTTAATTAACAGTATCAGGTGAAGATGTTGAGATATCTTCATGTAGAATGTGTAACATGCACGTAGGTTGGTTCGATCATTAGAATTCTTTATAAAACTATTGATAGGATACTTTAAGCGGGGGAATATTGCATAGTATGAAAAAAAAATCTAAATATAATGTGCATTACTTGCGAGGGCAGCAGGTCAGTTTCTAGCAACACGCGGTAAAAAGAGAGAGAGAGAGAGAGAACCACACCGAATTTAAGGAAAAGTGAAGGCAGTTTTGAAAACACCACATGACTCGAGGCATTCTGAGCATTTGAACGAAAACAATTTGCAGTCGTGTTTGAGCTTCGCAGCAATGTTATTGCGCACGTCGAGACTCGCATAGGACACACAGAAATGCATCACGTGTATGACAAATAGAAACTGTGCTGCAGAGAACGAAAACATCGCTGGCCAGAAAATAATTCTATACAGCGACGGTGGGTCAGGCCAAGGTGAAGCTGTGATGAGCAAAGAATCAGCGAAGCGCTGCATCTTGAAAAAGCACACAAACTTGAGGTGTCGTAAATCCTCAGATTGTGCATTGTGTAACAGTGGAAACAACGCAAGAACTATCCAGGGAAAGATTGTCTCCTCGATCCAGCTGTATATTGTCTTTCTTTCTTTTGTTTTTCGTTGTTTTTATGGAAACAAGGACGAGTGATGACCCTATATGTAACGAACAACAATGGCGGCCATACGTTGTTTTCTACGTGACCATAGTGCGCACTTTGCTTGCAAGAAAAAAAACGACGCTCATGTTCCGGCTTTTGTTTATATTATAAAGAAAACACTTCTAGGCGTTGACAAAACACGCAGCAAAGTCATAGCGTGAGCTTGCACTTCGCTGTTCTTCCTTGTTCAAGTTTATTTTCATTTCGGGAAAACACAAGCTACAAGAACGACATGCGCGGAAGAGGGTTCCAAGTTCAGGAGACTGTACTGGGAACCGTTGTACATTATTGATGGAGTAAAAAAAAAAAGAATCAGGCCTGCGCGGAACCGCAGGACAGTGAAAGCGTAAGCTGGAGGAGCGACCTTCTTAGAGGCCATTTTAAACGCTTGAGGAAACTAGTGCAAGTAGAGGTGATAGGTATCCCCTGCGCCATAACTCTTATCATTTCACCAAGTAGGGAAGTACCCACTACGTAGTAATTACTGCGGTATTGTAACGTGCAAATCTGTATAACTGCGCATCATAGAGAGTCTCTTGGCGTCGTTTTCCCGAGAACTAAACGAACTCTCGGCCTGGCGTCGACGGCGAGCTGCGGTTTGGGCTTCTCTCTGCATCAGCTCTCTGATGTGCTCGACGTTGCCTTGTTGCAGCCGCGTGCGTAGCTCTACGATACACTTCTTCAGCAGCGGTCCGCACCTTACGAGGAGGCGCCATCAGGTATATCGAAGAGCCGAGTCAGGTTGCTGGCGCGGCTGAGTACGTCGCCTGCCGCGTGGATGCATGGCACGATACAACAAAACCGCTTCAAAAGGTAGCGCTTCGTAATAATGATGATGGAAATGTTGAAGAAGATTGTTTCATAATGATGATGTTGATGATGCCTCTGTAATGGGTTCAGAGCTACGAAGCATGCACCCCTGTGTTCTTTCAAATGATTCCTCGAACTCGTTATGCAATCCACTTTCCCCGACGTGTAGTGGCGTATTATTATTCTGCCACGTAAGATTACATTTGTTAATGCGATTCCTCGGCAGACGTTATACCTATTTAGGTCTTTTAGCGAATATTTTTCAAGCACAGGCGTGGCGCAGTGGTAGAATGCTCGACTGCCACCCAGAGGACGTGGTTTGAATCCTCCTCGGTCCTGGTTATTTTTTCTCAAATTTGCCGCGATAGCGGTTACGGACACCGGCGGCGGTGGCGGCGGCGGACAACTATGGCGCAAAAACGGTCCTTGTGATCTCATAACAGCTTACACTGCAAACTAATAAGCGAAGAAATGTAGGCTATACGATAAAGCAGCCTAAAGCCTAATCAACAACAGGACTTGGTGCACACGTTATTAAAAGCGGAAATTATTTAGGCATAAACGAAAACGAGGTTTATAAGTGTAAAAAAGCATACGGATCCAGACCTACGTACTATGGATCAAAAATAAATGGCGAAGAAAGAAGCATTCGGAACGACACTGAAAACGTGCAAATAAAGCCCGCAATTGCAACAACTGTACATAATTAAGTATAATAACGTAACTAACGATGTAACTAAGAAAATTACTTACAAGATACAGCACCTAAGACATGTAGTTCACATAAAAATAAGCCATTCGTTTAAAGGATGTTGTCTTAACCTTCTTCTTTATTAACGCAGCAAGGAATGACGATCTTTTGATGGCAGGGAAGAAAATTCAGCTTTTGAATGACCCCAATGAAACTGTCAATTTATGGTGTTTAATGTTTTTGGGCACAAAGAACTATATGTATGCACATTTGTCTTATTGAGCAAGGCCGGTAGGGTTGATAGTGCAAGTAAACCAACCGAACGAAGCCGTGGGTCCTTATTACTTACCTAAAAAGTATGACACCTAAGTGTATATAGATCAACAGCTGTGAATAGTTTATTCTACAAACGTATGATATGGATTTATCATTCCGACTAAAGTAAGAAATAATTCGCAGAGCTTCAGTTTGAGGACGTTGACTAATACGTGCCACCGTACGTCCAACAACGTAATTTATATGACCATCAACGAATGCACAATAAAGTGAAAAGGGGTAATTTCTTCCCGAACTTCTTCAACTTCGACCATATCTATCTATCTATCTATCTATCTATCTATCTATCTATCTATCTATCTATCTATCTATCTATCTATCTATCTATCTATGTGTTATGTGCGTGTCGCTCTGCGTCTCTCATAACCATACCTTTTTTTCGGGAAGATCCCAGCAATTATCTTCATCCAGTCTCCGGCTGAAACGTGGAATGAACCCTTCCCCATTTTTGTTGCCAATTCCTAGGGTCTGCTCTCTCACTAATATATATATATATATATATATATATATATATATATATATATATATATATATATATATATATATATATATATGTATGTGTGTGTGTGTGTGTGTGTGTGTGTGTGTGTGTGTGTGTGTGTGTGTACAGTAATCCCTCGTTAACTCGAAGCCGTCAAATCCGGGAAAGATCAGCGGTATTTCGAGTTAAGCAAAACAGCGCAAATGTTTGCCCAGGTCACTAAAAGAAAAGCCAGTGCTGCCAGGAAAAGCTCCACTGCACGAGAGAGCTACCGTAATAAAGGCACAAGAATACGCAGGGAAAAAAAATTTATTGCCGAGGATCAAAAAACCACGTGATGCTCGCCTGTTTCGCGTTCCCGTTCGGTCCGAGAAATAAGTTCTCCAGCTGCTCAACACATCGCATGAGCCGTTGGTCGCCAGTGCTGCATTCGACCTTGTTTCGGAGCAAGCGCATCACGTTACGTGTTTCTGTCGTCGTAGGCACTTCTCGAGGTTCTTCCTCGTCTGCATCGTCATCTGCGTCGTTCACGGCCATCTCAACGATTTCGGGCAGGTGCGCACACGTGATCACTCCCGCAGTCACTTGACAAGGCGGATAAGAAACGGGTGCGTCCGCGGGAGTTTCAAATTCGCCCTTCACGACCGCGTTCGGCACGTATAGTAAGAGCAAAGCGTTCGCACCGAGCCCTCGTTTCCTGCTGGGAGTGGACTTTTCCTTCTGCCGTCCCGGTCAAAATTTCGAGATATCCGCTAGCCGGCTGGAGGGCGATATGTAGGCTCCAACAACTGTGAAAGTGAGCTTGCCTCTCTTCACTGTCACACACATATATTCGTTTCCATAGTCGGGCGGCACCGGATGATGAACATACGTAAGCTCATGACGTATGAAAACGATGACCTTGCTGCATTCTTGATGTGTGGCGGACACGAAACACTCATACCTGGACAGCCTGATATAAGTTGATAGGGGATCGCATGATGACGATAATGGGGAAGTTATTCATGAAAACAAATTGTCGGAAGTCCGACATATGCGACTTTAGACCTCTGGCGTTCCATTGAAATATCGACGCGTTCCGGACATCGTCACAGAACGACGGCGTCTGGCGAGCCATGGTTTCAACGAAGAGCCGCAAGTACTGGACTCGGAGTGTCCAGTACCTGTAGTGCGCTTTAACTAAGTGGAATAATAAGATAGAAATGACTGTGACAAAGACAAGTAGAATGTCATATGCTGAAATTTTAAGAAAGCCTCACAAACCGCGAAGCAAGCTCTCTACGTATGCAAGATCTATTCTAGAATATGTGCTTGTGTAATCTGGAATGCTCGTGAGTAATAGTCAGTTTTAGACTTTCGAAAAAAAAACCAGGCCTGCGCGGAATCGCAGGACAGTGACAGCGTAAGATGGAGGAGCGACTTTCTTGGAGGCCATTGGAAACGCTTGGAGATCTAGCCAAGTGATCGTGCCATCAGGTACATCGAATAGCCAAGTCAGGTTGCTGTCAAGGCTGCGCACGTCGCCGGTCGCGTGACGCATGGCACGATACGACAAAACTGCTTCACGAGGCAGCGCTTCGTATTAACGATGACGGAAATGTCGAAGAAGATCGTTTCATAATGATGGTGTTGATGTTGTCTCTGCAATGGGTGCAGAGCTACAAAGCATGCACCCCTGTGTCGTTTTCAAATGATTCTTCGCACTCGTTAGACAATACACTTTCCGTGACGCCTAGTGGCGTATTACTATTCTTCAACGTAACATTACATTCTTTAATGCGATTCATCGGCAGCCTTTAATGCCACTATAGGATTATTTCTCAATCACAGGTGTAGCTCAAAAAAAGGCAAGGTCTTCTTTTTTTTTTTTTTTGTACTGATCATCATAGTATAGGAAACGGTGGTGTCCATCATTGAGCAATTCGGAACTATTTCTGTGCAAGAATGAACAGTGCTAAATGTCTGGGGCTTGGATTGGTCAATAGACCTCCAAACCAAGGCATTTCGCCGGCATCGAATGGACCTGTGTGCCGCCTAAATACCTTGGTGTTCTGTTGCATGCATATAAGTCAAGCGCGAATTATTGGAAAGAACGTGTACCGGCTCTAAAACGTTACGCCCAAACTTCTGTTTCCCATAACATTTCAATATATGGCAGAGCCAAAGCATGCAAGTTATTTTTGGCAACAAAACTTTTCTACGTGCTGCAAATACTCCATTGCTCTAGGGTTTACATTCAAAAGTTTGACAAAATATTTGCTACCTTTATTTGCTCGTCAAATTTTGAACCAATGAGGCGCGATAACGTTTTCAGACCAAGTAGTGCCGGTAGTTTTGGATTGGTGCACCTTTTTGTTAAAGAATTAGTGCGTCGCTTTTACTTTTTCTTTTTTCGAGACTGCACTCATCCATTGCTCAGGACATTTTTGCTAATGAATCTTGTCAATGTGTTGCCAAGTGGTGTCAACAAATTCTGCATCGTGGCCCTATTTGATGGGATTCATGCGTGAAGTGTGCGAATCAGTACGCTTTCTGACAGTTAGATTCTCGAATGATTACTTGTTCTCTATCGCAAGAAAGCATCTGTATAATGACCTCATAAATATGCTTTCTCCGCCTCCTCTGTACCGCTCAATGTGCAACGGGCCATCTGGACACCATGTACTTGCGCGTGTAAAGAAAATGCTTCTTTCTCTACGCTCTGAGACCTTTTTTTACAAGGTGCACTCAAAAACACTCCCTATGAAAGTTTGCTTGGACAGAAAAGGCACATTTTTATCTTCAGTTGAATGTCGCCTCTTGTGATGTCCCGGAAACAATTGAACATTGGTTCATCGGCTGTAAGCATGCCATTCTATTTTGGTATGTTATCCAAAGGGCATTTTAAAAAGATCTAGGCTTAAATACCCATGCCATACTCTATCTTGTGCCATCGAAGAGAAATGACGTGCCTGTTGAAAATCTCCTACTAATGGGTATGCACAGTTTATGGAAAGCTCGCATGTCGGACAGGAATGCAGAACCGCTTGTATCTTCAAAGTCCCATATTATACAAGTGGCTTTGCAGGTAAAGGACTTTTACGACCAGGAACAATTCCAGCCGGACTGGTATCAAAAGTTCGTGATGTGTGTTGGAGATTGTTTTGACTCGTTGTGAAGTTAATTCTGCGTATTATTTGTTGCACACTTAATGAGGCTTCGTTGGCTATTTTTCTTTCCTTTCTTTGATAAGGTAATAAATACCATGAAAGAAAAAAAAAGCACAGGCGTAGCTCAGCGGTAGAATGCTAGACTGCCACACAGAGGGCGTGGGTTCGATTAGCCATAGGTCGTGGTTATTATTTTTCCTGAAATTTTGGCGATAGCGGTTACGGACACAGGCGGCCGGGATGGCGGCGGACAACTACGGCACCAAAAGCCGCCCTTGTTGTGATCTCACAACAGCTTACGCTGTAAAGGTTTAGAATCAAGCAGCCAGAGTTGTGAGTAACAAATATAATTACTTTTCTAGCATTACAGAAATCAAACCAAAATTGAAACGGGAGCCACTGAGTGTAAGAAGGTAGAAACTGCAGCTTAAATTTCTTCATAATATTTAATATAACAAAAAGCCGTTAATCTCCGTGAACACCTCTCAGCACCGGCGTACGTCTCACTTCGTGGCGAATATTCACGAAAAATATTACAATACCCGTACAGTACTCCCACTTTCTGTGGTTCTTTCCTTGTAAAAACAGGAATGGAACCGCCTGTCAGACGATATTTCTTTCTTTCTTTCTTCCTTGAAGTTTGGCTCTTGCCCACTACGGGGGATTGGCCATGAAGCCGGCGGTTAATATAAAGAGGGGAAGAAAATTGAGCTAAAACAAAGGAAGAATAAAGAATCGGTAACGTAAGTAAAAATGAAATGTTAGAAAATGATAGACTATTTATAATAGAAATGAACCATAATAAAATAATTTGAGGTTTAATCAACTAGTGGGAGCAATTTCGAGGTACGAAGATTTCGATGGAATGATGATTAGCAATGAATTCTTTTTGTGTCACGAAGGAAATTGCACATGGCTAAGCAGACGTTCCTGTTGCTATAACCTAGTGAGGACGCTCCAAAGGAAAAAATGTTCTGAGAATTCAGGGGAATGTTTAAATTCCTGAATAAAATTTCGAAATGCCTTTTCCTCTGACTACTATAGCGCTGACAGGTAATTAAAAAGTGATAAATGTTTTCAGGCTCTCGACAATAACAGCATAGCGGAGATGGCACAAGACCAGACCTGTGTAAATAAAAATTCAATGGAGGGATACGACAGCGAAATTTTGTTATTGCCACTTCCACTTTACGAGAGGGACACCACTTATTATCCCAAACAAAAGAAAGATGTCCATATTCTTCAATTGGTAACTTCATTTTTAAAGAATCTTGAAGTAAAGAGTACTTACGGAATCTCGACAAAGTAACGAAGGCAATAGTAGGCACCACGGACATTACCGGCCCATCTAGGGACCACCGCGCGAGAACATCAGCCATCTCGTTTATAAATATGCCACGATGGCCCGGCACCGACACCAATCGCACTTCACGCACGTGGGGAGGAATTAATGATATTGAATGTGTTTAGAACAGAAGACTTGGAAGGAGAAGCTGAAGCGAGGGATGTGCATACCGAAAGCGAATCAGTCACTATAACAACTGCCGAATTTTGTACAGGAAGTTTGCGAATGGCTAAAAGAATGGCTAAGAGCTCTGCTTCAAATATAGGTGTATAATCCGGGAGGCGCAAGGTATATGACCAGGAGGAAGTCTCTGAAAATATGCCCACTCCCGCTTTCTCCTCACGCATGGATGCATCCGTCGCAATTATATTATCAATTCCCAATTGGCATAAATGATCTTCTAATAAACCTATTAAATATCTGGAAGGTAGGAGTTTGGCATTAGAAGGGAATATATTATCCAATTCAATTTTAGCATTGGCCAATGGTTTATCCGTTGAGACGATATCGCGAATGTTAACATCTAAAGCCTGTAGTTGATTCTGCACAAACAAAACTTGAGGTCTGTATATGCGAGACCAAGGCTCATCAAAAAATGTTAACGCTTCAGTGCAGAATACGAAGTGTGATTGCCTCTGTGAAGACGCATAAATTTGCAAATATGTTTTGACGGTGAGGATACGGAATCTGCAAGCTAACGTGGGGATTCGAGCTTCTTGGTACAGAACATGATTTGCAATAAATTTTGGTACCTTGAGACAACTCCGAAGCGCCTCTCGCTCTAAAAGAACCAAAGGATTAATCTTGTATGCCGGACCACCAGAGTATAAAATGCAACCAAATTCCAGAATCGGACGAACATACATACGGTATATCATAAGAAGAGTGTCTCTGCGTAACCCAGAGGGGTGCTGGCCAAGTCTGCGTATCATCCCAACAGCGCGAGTAGCCTTACATTTAATGTGCTCAATATGGTGGCGCCAACTCAGTTTATGATCGTAAAACACACCTAAATACTTCATGCACTCTGTTTGAGGGATTATTTCCTGGCGATACTGAAGGGAAATGCTTACTGGATCATTCAAAGGAAAAACAATAACTGAACTTTTACTAACATTTAAAGTCATGCTAATTTGAGTAAACCATAACTCTAGTCTTCCTAAATAAGCTTGTAAGATTGCATGCAATGAGTGAATATCACCAGCAGACGCGAAGAACGCAATGTCGTCTGCATATACATACACTTTAATGTTATTGTCTAATGGTACTGAGCTTAACAGAACGTTAAATAATACAAGAGATAAAACAGAACCTTGAGGGACTCCTCTGGACTGATTATATTTCAGTGAGGATAATCCACGCTGGGAACAATAAAACTTTCTATTATTTAAAAACTCATACAACCAGTTAATAATATAGCGCGGGAAATTCGAGCTTTTTAATGAATTGAGAAGGATGACATGCTCGACACTGTCGTATGCCTTAGCTAAATCTAGAGTTACTAGTGCTGCATATTGTCGCCTGTGACGAGCAAGCTTAATTCGTCCCTCTAAATCTACATGTGCATACCATATGGAATATCCAGGTCTAAAGCCAATTTGACACGTGCTCAATATTGAGTGATCTTCCAAAAAATTCATGATTCTAACGTAGAGCACTCTTTCAATTAATTTTATAACATGCGAAGTTAGTGCGATAGGTCTAATATTATCAATATGCATATCTACTCCTCGTTTTTTAAGCAGCGGGATAATTTTCGCAAGTCTCCAATCTGGAGGAATCCAACCTCTTTCGAGTGAGTAGTTGACGAGATTTAGGAGGTACTGAGGAGACACATCAAACGAAATTTTTAGCATGCCTGTCGTAATGCCGTCTGGGCCTGGAGCTGAATTGGGGAGCGACTGACCTGCGCGCGCAAGTTCTTCTATAGTCACCTTCACGAAATCATCTACACATACAGGTTTGGGGAATACTGTTTGTATTTGAGTGATAAAGCGCCTTCCTAATCCCAATGCAATATCGTTTAACACGGCAGACAGTTCCTTGGAGCTAAAACAACCGATTCTATGGTTACGGGTGCAGAAATAGCCTTACGAAATCGAAGAAATCTGAAAAGAGCTTTCTTGTTTCCACTTTGTGAGAGAAAGCTGTATTGGTTTTCGTCATGTGTAGCTTTGGCTATGAAAACAGTTCTTTTAAACATGGCTGAGGCATACTTGTAGTTACTCCAGTTAGTAGGGCACTGGTTAACAAGGAGTTTTTTCCATGCAGCTTTTCTGCGCCTGTATTCACGTTCACAATCAGAGTCCCACCAGGCACTTATAGGCTTACTTTTCGCCGAGGATACGGTGAACTGTGCTTTTCTCATAGAGCATTTTAGAACACCACAAAGACTCATCGCTTTAATGTCATTTCCAGAACTGGTCAGTGAAGATAAGCTTGAATGTAGACTTTTTTTTAATTTTGAGTAGTCGACAAAAGTCAGTGTCTGAATATCTAAAGGAATCACTGGATTATTAACGTCCATCAATATTGGGCGGTGATCACTATTTGTTGCAGTATCAACAACAGCCCAAGAAGAGACGTGCAAGCTTGAGCTGGCGAATGTTAAATCCAAAACCGATCTTGTGTTGCATCGTACAAAAGTGGCTACTTTAGAGTTAAGACATGTATAATTGTTCGTACACATCCAATTCCACAACAATTTACCCGACGAATCAGTGCGGTAACCCCAATAAACATGATGCGAATTAAAGTCACCTGCCAAGAGAGAGTTTGCTCTACAGAAGCTCTGAATGATGTCCAGAGTACCTTCCTCTTGTACGCCAGATGGAAAGTAGCTGTTGACAATGCTGAGAGGAGCACAACCTGGGAGTGCTAGTTCAAGTACTAAAATTTCGTAATCACTTGATATTGCCTGATAAACCAGTTTCGCTCTATGGCAAAATTTTGTTGATATAAAAAATGCCAATCCTCCACCTCGTGTATTCCTGTCCAAACGAAAACATTTATAATTTGGTAATTGATAATTTTGACCTGATGATAACCAAGTTTCTTGCAATAAAACAATGTCGGGAGACTGTTGAGATATAAGGTAAAGTAAATCAGTAGTTGCAGAAAGTATAGATCGGCAGTTCCACTGAAGAACCCTAAGGTTCCCTATTTTGCTGACAAGCGAGCAGCCGCAACTGCTTGATCCAAAATACTATCTTTTAAAAGGTCAGTTCTGGTCAAGGGCTCTTTCACACATTTTTGGTTTTAGCATTAGAAGAATTCTGTTTTTTGTTCGTAGGTGATCTGGTGCGTTTAAGAATTCGAGCGTCCATGTCTACATCCTGAATATCTTGTAAACCTGAATCAGAAAAGCAATCTTGACTAGTCTTTTGTGAATTAGAAGGCCGTAACTCATTATTGCTAGGAACGTCTGATTGGGACCCAGATGAAGAATTAAATAAGCTAAAAGGATTCTGGAAGCTCTTAGCGAACTGCTCCGAAATACCAGCCAGCTGCGAGGATATGACTTGGGCCAATGTCTCAGAGACAGTCAGAAGAAGCTTTTCTAGTGATTTTTCTACTGCTTTTTCAACGATGGTCGAAATGGACTGAGCAACTGATGCATCCATAGCGAGAGGCGAACGGGCTGTAATTCCGGCATATCCATGCATCCTGCTCTGAACTTCAGCAAGAGCGTCTCGACGCGAACAACGCCTTCTCTCGATAATTTCAATAACCTGCAGTTCTTTAGACCGAGCAGGACAATCGGTGTGATCAGCTGTGCAACTGGCTTGGCATAGGCAACATGACTGATTATCAGACTTGCAATCTTCAGCACTATGATCAGCTCCACAAACACGGCACCGAACATTAGATCGGCAACCGCTTGCGCTATGTCCATATCGCCAGCATTTGCCACACTGTAGAGGGCGTGGGGCAAGGGGTTCTACCTTGTAGATTAACGGCCATGCTTTAATATCCGAGGGACTAGATGTGCCTGCAAATGTAGCAATAATTGTCTCGGTTGGAATCTTGACATTATTAACTTGCCTGTTACAGCGGTACACTGACACAACGCCTGCTTCAGAAAAAATCTCCAAGACTTCCGCCGGACTTAGGCTGACATCTACACCTCGAACTAGGCCTTTACAACAAGCAAGGTGGGGAGGGATGAAGCAGCTCACCGGATGAGTGGCAAAGGAAGTACATTTTAGAAGATCTCGGATACAGGCCTCGTCTGGTGAGCAGCAGAGAATCCCACCGCGTCCAAATTGACGAACCTCGGTTATCTGAAGGAAGTGTGGCGT
The DNA here is from genome assembly GCA_013339685.2 of Hyalomma asiaticum. Taxonomy (NCBI): domain Eukaryota; kingdom Metazoa; phylum Arthropoda; class Arachnida; order Ixodida; family Ixodidae; genus Hyalomma; species Hyalomma asiaticum. The sequence continues at coordinate 77,885,590 of CM023484.1, forward strand.
AGCCGTGCGAAGCTCTGACTGGATGGCCTTAGGGTTCTTCATGCGAATGGCCCCACCATCCGTCGGCACCAAAGCAACAGGAACGCTGCTGATACCACTGCGCAGAAATAGCTCCAAAGGTACATCCTGAGAGGGAATAGAAGCAGACCAGAGGGCAGCCCTCTGGCCTGGAGATGAGACAGACATCTCAAAAAGTAAAAGTTACACTTGAATGCGCAGATAACTTAATACGGTAAACTAATAAGACAAAATAAAAAGTAACCACCGGCAACAAAGCAAAAGCCCCCGAGAGAGACTTCACCAAAACAAGAAGCCAAGGACCAGCCTCGCGCAGATGCACGCCAACGAAACTTGTCGTTGTTGTTGTTGTTGTGGCCTCTATAGTTGGCACATACCCACGAGGGGGATTGGCCACACTACAAGTAATGATGTAAAGAGCAGGAAAATAAAAAGTCTAAGGCCGAAATCTTAGAAAAAATAAAAAGGAAGGAAGAACTTCTAATTAAAATTAATAATTAGAATTTACTAAATGAAACATGGGGATCGAAACCCTGTGGTCGACAGCACTAGCAGCGTAATCTTCCGGAGGTTTTTTTTTTCTTCCTTGCGACAACGCCCACATTATTATAGTCGACAAGAATGGTTTATTATCCCGAAGCGTACTGATGTTTAAAATGTATGCTTGTGTATGCTTTTATATATTGTACAACTCCGCATAAATCACAAGTTATCGTTTCTCTTTGAAGCATCTTCTGTATTCTTCTCATCATCAACATCATCATCATCATCCTGTCTACGCCCACTGCAGGGCAAAGGCCTCTCCCTCCCATAGCTCTCCAGTTATACCTGTCCTGTGCTAACTGGGCTCAATTTATCCCCGCAAACTTCCTGGTCTCATCCGCCCACCTAACTTCCTGCCGCGCCCTGCCACGCTTGCCTTCTCTAGGAATCCACTGTGTTACCTTTAATGACCAGCGATTGTCTTGTCTTCGCATTACATGGCCCGCCCAGGCCCATTTCTTCTTCTTAATTTCTATTATTGTGTCCCTAACACGCGTTTGTTCCCTAACCCACACCGCTCTCTTCTTGTCCTTCGATGTCACACCTTGCCATCTTCCGTTCCATAGCTCGCTGCTTCGTCCTCAATTTGAGCTGAACCCTCTTAGCCTCCAAGTTTCTGCCCCGTAGGTGAGTACCGGTAAGATGCATCTGTTATACACTTTCCCCTTCATTGTATTGTTGTATGTATTGATAATTGTCTAATGTTGGGAACCATGTCCGCCTCCCCCTACGTAGTGCCTTAGGGCAATGTATAGTGAAGTGCAAATAAACAAATAACGCATAACGAACAAATAAGCCATCACAGAGGTCCTCTCAACGATCATGAGATCAACCAATGCTATTTATGCCTCCAGAGGCGTAGCCGGTTCCCCCAGCAGTGTCATTCGCTGAAAGAAGAGGAGGCGCTTCCGAGCCGTATATGAAACCGAATTGCGAGTTTCCTGCTGGCGTGCAGTGCAATAACGCTTGGCTCACATGTTCATATAAGCCGCCGCGACTGATCGGAATCATCTCCTGACTAGGTCCAAAAGTGCCGCCCCTTTAAACTGCACGGTTCTTGCGGCTCCTTCCATCATTGTCGCGGCAAGTTTTAGTTCTGCGCGCTTGTAGAACAGCGGCAGACGCAGTTATAACGGTCCTTTCTCTGTGGGTATGCTCGTACTCGTGATTGACTGATTGATCGATCGATCTTTAAGGCTTTACGCCTCAAAACCAGCTGGGATTATGAGACGCCGTAGTGGAGTGCTCCGGAAATTTCGACCAACGGGGGTTCTTCAACGTGCACTGACACCGCACAGCACACGGGCCTCAACATTTCGCCTCCATCGATATGTAGCCGCCGTGGCCGGGATTCGACTCCGCGACCCTCGGATCTGCAACCGAGTACCATAGCCACTAGATCACGGTGGCGGGGCACACTCGTGTTGTCACCTTCGGAAGCAAAAGAAAAAAAAAAACACGCATGTGGCAACATAAGAATTTATTCCCGACTTTTTCCTATCAGCGTGAATTCTCATGCGCATTCACATAGCAAGGAATAAAGCAGTTCATATACCTAATAACAGCGAAATCTATCACATTGCTTAGTTTGCCATTACAACTAAGAACTCGGCTCTATACCATATAAAATAAGAAAGCTAGGTTCTATGAGGCATTTCAAAAGCTTTACCCACAAATATATTCGTGTCCGAGCCATGTGTAAGAATACGATAGAAAATTTATATTGAGTAACAAGAGAAAAGAGTGTGGCGATGTCTGATTGTGCCTAGAGCCTTTTATTAGATGTGATCACCCACTGTTCACAGACGCTGGCGTGTGTCATGGGTCACTTTTAACTTTTCTTGACAATTTCTGTGTTCGAGCATTCTTCCGGCTTATACAATATTTGTTTAGTTTTATCGCAAGATGTCTTATAGAAGTACTTGCAACACCTGGATGACGCAGTATGTCGAAAGTAACTGTCCGTTCCCCACAGCTCGCAGGCACGCAGTCTCTCTGAAAATAATGATATGAATAAATAATAATAAACTGATAAAGAAGCAATGTAGATATTACCAAGAAACTAAACATTTACATTCATGGCTATTCCGTTGTGCATAACGTGTTCAATAACACTCATAGGTCGTGTCAAAGGCTCATAAACGACATGAAATGTTTGCATTGTAGGGACAGTAAGATAGCAGAACTGGCTTACATAAACAATGAACATATTGATGCCAGAAGGCGAGGCAACGAACGACGCTTCTAAAATTGACGATTGCGCGCGCACGTGGCAATTGCAGGGAACGGGAAAACGAAGTATCATGATGCAGTTTTGCGACTTGAAATGCATCTGCAAGATGCATCAACAAGAAACCATGCTGACATTACACTGAAACTGGTAGGACTCCGGCGGCGGAGGTGTCCTCCCTATTGCAACGCCATATGAGAAATTATATGGCCGGGCCAAAAGTGAATGAGTGGGGTCGCAGTGTACGCCACGGTATTGGTTCGGCAACGTAAGGCACGCACTAGTTACGCACTTCATATGGAATTCGCATGGCTTAATGGCTGAATAGTTTACTCCCACGGTGACTTCCGAGGCTCGGTCTTGGTAGGATATGATTTTTTTTTTTCATTTGCGCGTGATAGCTGCTATGGACGCCTGCGGCGCCGGCAGTCAACAATGCCACCAAAAGTGGTACTTGAATTGAGCCTATCGCAGCTCAAGCTACAGAATGTTGCAGACTTGTCTATAGGACGACAGAGCGCTGACGCTTTAGCAGTGTGCAGTATGGTAAGATGCTTCTGAAGAGGAAGCCATTGTTGCTTTATGCGTGCAAGATTTCTCTGGTCACTGTTTTACATGGCCTAAATGATTATTGTATTTAGTACTCTCGGTCCATGAATAAATGAGAGCCGTGTTTTATGAAAGGGAAATTATAGCATCCACCCGTTTTGTAGCACAAGGCTACAAAGAAAATCCATACGGATTTCTCAGAAATGAAAGCTTCCTAGTTGCCGAAAAATTCGTCCTGGTCAAGGGTAGCCTTGTAGCCATGTGCTGCAAGCGGGTGGATGATAATTTTCCATTTCATAAAACGTTACTACACCTTGGGGGTTCCCGCAGAACTCATTTGCCATGAGAGCAGTGTGTTCGTAGGGCGTGAAAAGCACGTGACCATAATATGTGTGACAACGAACAGCGCAGAATCCGAATCGTTGAATATCTAAGTCTTTAGTGGGCGAACATGTGCCCAGCAATGCAAGGAAACCACAGTGCAAAACGACAGCAGCGAGAACTGTCGTCGGTCATCGAAAAAAACTGCTCAGCGACGGAACCAGTCGGCTCTTATGCAACTGTCACAAAACATTCCAGTTTCATCACTTATGCTCGCGCAAGAACTGGAACGCACTCGCATGTAACCGTCGTGTATATGCATGAGTTAACGGAACAATCGGCGACATTCGCGAAGCCTCGCGCTAGTTCAAGCGCAGCCCATGGAAAACACGGGCAACAGGAAAAAAAAATTGCCAATGTTGACGTTTACCTCGATGAGCGACCTACAATCTCCAAAGGCCCACTAATCCACGCACTTAAAGTTCTGCAAGTGTAGATCATCCGTCATATATACTACTGTCCCCTATCGTGCTATCAACTCTACGTCGACCAGAAGGGCCGACGTGTAAGCGTAAGTCTGTTTGAACATAAGAGGGAACTATGGGAAGCATTCATCTGCACTTAAAAGGACATTCTTCTCAATGTGGAGGTTCCCCACTTCTCAGCGACACCGCAGTCGTTCTTCACCATAAGGAAGAACTAACTAGGGAAATAGCGGAGAGGAATGGACTATTCAACCATTTGTCGACTCAGACAACGGGATCTCATCTTTCGCGAAGTAAGCTAGAAATAACTGTTATTTCTTTACAGAATTGATTTCGGGTATACCTGTCTTTACGCCCAGCAATCCCCCACAGCGATGATGTCCTTACGCATTTTCCTTTTTTTTTTTCTTGAACAAAAGGTTCGACGCTGCGCATTTCTATGTCTTAGGCGCTTTCATTTACTCACAATGTTCATGTATATTATTATTTCATATGTCTGCCGTCCGGTGACGTGTGGGATACAAAATATGAAGTTTTTTTTTTTTTTCTTTTCTCGAATAAGGTGGTTGCGAGTGCAGCGAGAGTCGTATTTTCTGGTCTTCTCCTGCTTGTTGTGGCCTCCTTAACAACACCTGTCGCGTACTTTTTAACGCGACAGCGTGGTGTAGCTCGTGCGACAGAAAATCCGCTGTTGATGTGGACATAGGTGACCACGGCGGAGATAATCATTTCGAACTACAGCTACCGCCGTGTTTCCCGAAGCGACCGCCACCACGCAAGCCTATCCTCCATGGCGCAGGTGCATTAGTGAACTAAATTCAATTTCTTCAAAGTGAAATACGTAAGAAAACTCGTAAACTATGACTTAACTAACATCCACGTACATGATAACTCGAACTGCAGTTTGAATGTAGGGGAAAACGTAGTTAAGACGAGGCTATACCAACGGGGTTCAATGACGCCATAGCGTTCACCCTTATAGGGTCCTCCAACGTCTGTCGTGGCGCCGCTGAACGTGGTCGTTGTCTTGTCTTCGCTCCCGTCGCCGAAATTTTCTCAAGCTCTTCGCCTCGGTGACCAGAGTTCGTTTACGTGACGTGTTTAGCGCACCTACATGCCCTTTATACATGTCGTCTTGTTGACTTCTATCCTTAATTCCTTGCGCATGCGAAATAACGAAATTGCTAAATTAGCTCTTATATAAAATAGCTACAAGCTTTACTTCTACGATGTAGAGTAAAAAGTGCTTACTACTGCTCCGGTACAGCATCTTTGCCACCATGCAGTCAACCCCAGCGTGCAGCATGAGGTATGTCAAAATAGTACCAGCTGTAAAACAAAAGACATTACTTGTCGAACAAGGATAGGTCCATCGCCCTTGTGCGATGACATTCAGAAGGTTTTCAAGGCACCCTCACAGTGAAGATGTGACTGTAATGACCGGATGTTTAACGTCATGTACGCGCCTTACAGCAACTTGGTCGTATCTCTGACGCCCTCGTGCAGATGTAGTGAACACGTGTAATGCGCCGCCATATCTACGATGTAGGACATGCATTAAGACTGATTCTTGCCGTTTGCCAGCGGTTTCAGAATGTATATTGGAAATGTTTTGGTATGTCCTCTAGCCGTCTCAACAAAAATAAAAAAAAAACGCTTTGTAATTGTTTAGCCACAGTTCTCGCTTATGGAATCGTAAGTTCCGTTAAGTAGTGACCATAAGATGACGTAAGCAAGCCTCATAAAAGGCTCTGTAACAATTGGTGCGCCACGAGAGTCTCACACAACTGAAAACGTTTACATAACACTAAACTACACTGCGATTTGCTAATAATGGATCAAATAAGGAAGTTAAGCACATTGACAGCAAGGTGTTTTCACGCATGCTCCGTGCACACACTGGGAGTTAAAAGCACGAAACATACTGTCATTTTTTAACTCATTATGATTACCGTCTCTTTACACGTGCTACACACACAAAGCAAAAGGGTCGTTCTGAATTTATGGATATCGAATATACAGTTTTAGAGGTTTACGAACCAAATTTAAAGCATAAACGTGAGACAGACCATAGAGGACGGCCGCCTCACCGGTAGCGTTGGTAGCCCAGTAGTAGTAGTAGTAGTAGTAGTAGTAGTAGTAGTAGTAGTAGTAGTAGTAGTAGTAGTATCATCATATCCCGCGGAAAATCGCTATCAACCAGAAGCTAACAGCGCAGTAAAAGTCAGCTGCGACAATAAGTTACAGCCTTGGCTGCACACGCCGCGGGAATATGCCTTTACTTTCAGCAGTCGTTTCCGAGGGTTAGGTCTCATAGATAGTTTTGCTGCATCAGTTCTGGGTGGGTATAAAATATATTGTTACTAATGTTGCCGTAAAACATACGCCGAAGACGGAGACGGGCGAAAAAGCCCGTGGTCCTCGGATGTGTGTGTGTGTGTGGGGGGGGGGGGGGGGGGGGGGGCATTTAGCGCAGCGCTAAAGGAAAAACTGGCCAATACCAAGTGGCGCACGGTACGCGCAAGGTCACTGACTGGCAAGTTTGAGCAGCATACCAGGAGAGTAAAGGAAGGCTGCCTGAAGGCATAATATAAAGAAATCGATGAGAGCAGTTCCTAGGGAAGAACAAAGGACGTCTTCAAAAAAGTGTAAAGGGAATTGCGGGTCTTCCCCAACCCAAACAAAATGCACTCGCTATAGAGACGAAAAGCGTCTCATGATGGGGACACAAATAAGGAAAAGATCAAAGGAGCTCAATGAAAGGTTTCTTAAGAGCAACGAAAATGAGGGTACAGTGGAAACTGAGGAAACCTTGTGCAGACGTCGAATATAACCTATACAACCAAATCTTTAAAGAGGAGCTATGACAGGCCATACAGCTAATTTTAAAGTAAGAAACCCTCAGGGTAATGGCACAAGAATCTTACATGTTCATCACTAAACTATGCCAAGAAACTTAAATAGCTGAGATCTCTCCGCATCCCACTGCATAAAAAAAGGCGACTTGAAGAAAGGTACACGCTATGCAGCCACAGCATTTTAAACTTTATGTTGGTAAGGTACTCACGCACTCCACAAAAGACTAGCAAGAGTTGCCGATAGAGAAAGCAGGCTCAGGAAGCGGCATGGTAAAATAGACCACATTGTAAGTATAAGATCGTTGAAAGAAGCTTCTCATTGTGGCTACGACTCACCATCAACATCATGTCTGCAGTCTTTACCACTGCAGTGCAAAGGCCTCTCGTATATTTCTCCAGTTACCTGGTCTTGTTTTGACTCTGTACGCGTTGTCTGCAAACTCCTTGAGCTCATCCCACGTAACTTTCTGCCACCCTCATTCATACTTATATTCACTCCGAAGGTAAGCGGATACATATCCATTTACGTATGTGTCCGCCCAAAATCAAGAAACGAAAGCCACGTACCTGGCCCAGGCGCTGTGTAGTAATTTATGTCGCTGCTACCGGTGCCCCAAGCCTTTGCAGTGAATTCCTTCTCGAAGGATATCCTGGAACAGCAAAGCACAAACATTCCTATAAGTCCTTAGCTATCGTCTGATAGACGTAAGGCTAACGCAATGTGAAAGCCTTATCGCTTGTTCTTGGGGTTCATACCCGGGACCTTTGGAATGAAATGCCGAAGATCGTGATTTATGATTTATGATCGTGATCGTGATCGTGACATTATATACTGCCTAATGGCGCCTCCTCGCACCGCACGCAGCGATGCTCAGGAATAAAAGCGCAAAGCATTACGTGGTGTTACCACCAGGTAACCTCTGACACAACAAACCGCTGCCTATCCACAACAGCAAGGAAAAGAAGACTTATCAGAGCTAGGAGAAGAAAACTGTTCTATATGCCATTAGTCGGCACATTCGTACAGTGTTCCATAAATGAATACTGACACCGTAAACCTACAAAAAAAGGCCAATCACGCAAGAAATGTCGTGTGCAGCTGGTTAAAACATTGTATTTGGATGGTTATGCAACAAGTGTCAAACCAGATGCCCCCTATACGGCTCAGCAGTATTAAAAAGCGTCCTGAAGCACATCCTGAGGAGCTCCTAAGAGGGTGCTCCTCCAGCTTGCGCTATCACTCTGCTGTTTACTTCGAACACACCTGGGAGTTTATTTTAACAGCGGAGCTGTTCAAGCTTGGAGTGGATCCGGTGTCAGAGGCAAGAACTCACTCAGAGAGGGGGAAGCAAATCAGAAGAGAAAGGCGCACCTGCGATGCGCGCGTTATGCTCGCGAGGAGAGGGCGGAGCATAGCCATTGATATCAAGGGTTCGCCGAACAGGTGTTCAGCCTAATCACATGACGGGAGCACCGCGCGTTTTAGGGGCTAAGCTCCGTAAGCTGTGGGTCGGTTGTCACGTATCGTCGTATCGTGTAACCTACACCACTGTTTATGAAGTGCTCACTAGATGGCGTGATGGTGCTGCGGTGCTCGCTTAATTCAAATGTATGGGAACGTAGTATGGGAGTCTGTCTGTCTGTCTGTCTGTCACTCCGTCAGTCCGTCTGTCTGTCTGTCCGTCTGTCCGTCCGTACGAGCGCTGCGGTGCTGCTTAGCTAGTACGTGAATTGATCAATAGATGGCACGGAGGCGCTCGCTGCGTGCTCAAGTGTGATAGGAGAGCGCTAGATGGCGACACACAGTGTTTGTCACGTCTTTGATGATGTACTGGGCAATATTCACGGAAGATTCACGGTTTTTACCGATGAACCTCCGCAGCTTCGCCCACTCATCATCATTGACCTCGTGGATATGCTGTGATTTTTTATAAGCGTGCGCAGGGCGGCACCTAGCCATTCTCTGCTCTATCGATATCGCTAGACCCATGCAAGTGTAACTTGAGCCAGGAAAAAGAAGCTGGTGAGGGCAAATCGAAGAGAGAGAGTGCGAAATGAGAAGCGGTGGTGTCGATAGAGAAAGAAAGAGAGACACAGAGAGAAGACGCCAGTGTTGCACCTCTAGGCCACACAGCCCGGCTCACACAATATTCATATATGGAAACCATATGATTGCTTTGTACCGACGGTTGCAGCACAGCATGCTATGGCTGAGAAAATAAGAAAATGAAAGCGAGATGGAGAGGAAAAGAGAAAAATAAGAGCGAGTGAGAGAAAAGTGACAGAGATATAGAGAAACGCACAGAGAGATTAAGAAAAAGACTTAAGAGAGAAAGAGAGTGGAAAACAAAAGCTTTTTTTTGGCGAGGCGACATTTCAACCCAAAGTGCTCGCGGTCCCAAGGCGAACCCACTATGCTCTACACCCACGCTTGCTCAGCTACCGTGCTTCATCAGATTTCACAAGCACAGAACTGGCCTAATTTTTTTTCCACAGAAGCGTTTACCTTGTGTCGCACAGGATCTTCGAGTAACAATAAGGCAAAATCGCGCTAATTTATCAAAATTTCCAGCATTGCGAAAAAAGAAGTACGTCGAATTTTTTTATTAATAACTTACCAATTATGAGACGATATGTTGAAGTAAGTGATGTTCTGCACAAATATATGTGTTACTTCATTCTTATACGACGTTATTGCAGAAACGCATTTGGTAACGTTGCGATTTTTAAAGTCCGTGTTAAAGTTTCTTTCCAGCAAGTACATTCGAGCACTTCCAGTCATAAACTATAAGGAAAGGAAATGTTTGATCGCTCAATACAGCAAGCAGATAAAAGGCAAGTGTTTGTCTTGAGTATTTTGTTATGAGAGTGTGCATATTTTTGTCATATGGATTGCATTATCATAGATGAATGTAATTCATAATCTTCAATAACGTGTGATAACTCGTTTTACGTTCGACAAATGTGAAGCCTTTATCAACATTTGCTGCAGTATTCAAGACATCACGTATCGCCTGCGTAAACATTAGGATTGTACTGCACTCGTCTGCTTTTCTTAGGAGCGCATTTCATGAAAATAGAAATCATGATACTCCGAATGGTGGCTCTAATTCGCCTATTAATCGGTGCACGAGTTCTTTGAGAACTCAATGTTGGCTTCGCGCAGAGAAAAACATCTCCAGCAAAAATATGCATATCCTGACCAAATTTTGGGAGACAGTTCTCTTGCGGTTTCTTTCCACAACTGCTCAATGAATCCGCCATGCTCAGAAATGACCTATTCAATTTGACTTTGGAAATTGCAGCTGCATGTACAGATCATATGGCCCGTTATATATGTTGGCCATTGAGCCAGCAACGGCGGCCTTCGGCTGGTGTTTTGTATTATGGGGCTCTCTCTATCAACGACGTCACAGGCTAGAAGGCCACAAGTTAAGAATGACGCGGTAGTAGAAGTTGTCCGCCAGCCACTCTTGGCTGACGAAAGTGATGTGTGGGAAAGCTGAACCTTTCTGTAAGACATATAAGGTCTCCTTTTTGAAACAGCTTCTATTCAAGACATTACAACGGCTACCACCATCACAGATGAAGGAAGTTTCGTGCTTACCGCTGTAGGCACCTCACCAACGTTTGCGCAAAGCCGACTGTCTTTACGGCGGTTAACGTTTAAATCGACAGCTTTATTGGCCTAGTCGAGCGAGTTACGCCGTGTATCTCCGCTTGGCCTCGAAGTGGCCAACAGATACCGCGTGACTGGGGACTCTCCGCCGCGGTGCATGTGTGCGCGCTTGCTTGCATGGCCGTGCTCCGTCGCCGCTGCTGACTATACCGCTACCTCGCTAGCCGTATCCACGTGGCTCACCGCTTTCTCCGAGCTCTCTCCGCCACGTCGGTTAGCGGTTTAGCGCTTCAGTCGGTTCAGTTGCTTCTGTCCAACCATTCTGGCATGGTTGCGCGATGGAAGTAGTGAGTGAGGACGCTGGTCCATCTGTGCGCGTTCGCAGCAACGAAAACGGCAACCCGCGTCGGAACACCCTGCGGATGTACAGTCCTGGTGTAATAGAGACCTGGTGTTTCAGAGACAGTTGGTGGGCTCGACTTACTCTGTGGCCAAGATTGAAACGTGTTCCCACATTCAAATAATAAAAAAAAAATTGAAACGGCGGCAGGCTACTTCAGCGACCACAGAACAGTATCTGCTGCCTTAAAACCAAACCGTGACTAAACCATGCAAACATGCAAAACATGTGGTTGTCTATATGAGCACGGGGCCCCGGTGCCAAGGAAGGTAGCTCGGTTGAGCCGCAAGCAAGGCAGACATATGGCCGAAAAGCTCCAGAGAGGTTCGCCAATTTGAACCCAGTACATCTTTTTCTTCCTCTCAAATAGCCAAGCAAAAACTTGAATTAATTTCGTCTAAGCTTGTTTGCTGATAGGAGAGGTCACCTCGTATCGGGGGCTGTATACCATAGCTAATGTGCTAAGCTCTAGCCAATGCGTCGTGCTACTTCGAACGGCGATCAGGCTGTCCTTTATTTTTTTTATTTTTCTAGCTACTACATTGTATTTGTTTTCCAATATCTCAGTGTAGCAACGCATGTTTACAAAAGTAACCTCACGACTCAAGTTCGCTGTGCTACTGCAATCTACGTTATTCCATAAATACCATAAGTATCTCGGCACCGCAATAAGGAGACCGCTTCACTTGTACAGCTTTGGACTGACGCTCGTGTTAGTGTCCACGCAGATAATTCTAGAGTAGGTTATGGTTCCTTTTGGCTTGGAAAGTCGTAAAGTTCTTGTCACTGCTTTGCTACAAAAGCAAGCAGAACGTTCTTCTTCTCATGGAAATGCCCCTTATTACTTGACAATAGCAGAACAGTAATGTAAATTTACATTATGCAAGTTCGCGTTTTTCTTTTTGTCTTTTTATAACGTTCAGGAAATGATGTTAGCCGCAAGTAACCTGGACGTAATGCCCCTCTATTTTCTCGACCATGCACGACAGTTCTTCATAAGTGACCGAAAATGAAAATTAGCGATAAGATTTATGCGGCCACTAGGCCACTGAGCCGGCTTTCCGAAAAGGAGCACCTTGTTTTATGAAGCCGCGCTTCATGTGTAGATGATTATCGACCATTCTGTTCCGGTTTTGTGCATATCGTAGGACGTGACAACGTGCTTGAGCTTAACTTTCCGACCAGTTTATGATTATTTCTTTAACGAAATGAGAAATACTTGCAGGCCATCCATTAGGATTTTCTACGCATCCATTGGGAGCGCCCTTCACTGTTCCCGAGACAACTCCAGTTCCCAAAATTAAAAAAGCAACTACTTGCGGCAGCATGGTCGCACGTAGCAGAAGTATTCTGTACACTTCCTGGCCCGAATGACCCCGTTGCATTATATAGCTTTAGTACGTCGCAAAGCCAAGGACGACTAGAGTGATGAATCGGTGTTTGCATGTGAACAAAGAACATGAAAATATCCTCTTAGTTATATAATAAAACGGAAACTAGTTTCATTTTTCTTGAATTCGAATAAATCCCTAGGGCTCTTATCTTTACATATTTTTCAACTGGTCCGCCTTCTACGTCCAGAAAACTTTAACATTTGTAATGTTTAATGTTAGATCTGTTTTCCAAGTTTAGGTAAACGTTTCTTATAAGTCGCACCTTCTGTCTGTCTAAAAGGCTCTCGTCTTAGCTGTCGCTGTTGTACGCGTGCCCCGCATAATTCCCTCATCGCGCAATACGCGGGTACATACTACTTGCCACTCTTGAGCAGCCTATACGAGACCAAAGGCTTCTGTTTAGTCTTTGTTGAACTATGTTGGCTCGCCATCGCTTTGTTACCAGAATGGTGTTATTGAAAAGGTGTAATAAGTCTCGTCGCGGCCAAACACTATCCGCGCCACGTCGACCGGTGTTGTCAGGCAGCGTTGCGGCGTCTCCCGAAGGCACATCTCTGTCTCCGAGAATTTGAACAAACATTAATCCCCGGCAGAGGCGGTTGCATTTTAGGTTTCCATGAAAATGCCAGAGGAGCGTGTACTGTGCATTGTCAGTGCATGTTAAAGATCCCGAGGTGCTAAAAAATTCAGGAATCCCTCCACTACGACTTTTCTCTGCTTTGTATCTCTTTCAGTCCCTTTCCCTCACGTACGCTGAGCCATGCTCCCGACAAGGGCGGCAGAAAATAGCTTTCTTTCCTTAACCGAATCCCACTTATTAATAATTATTATTTATTATTACTTATTAAACATGTAGAGGAGCTGGGAAGCAACATCTCTCTCTCTCTCTCTCTCTCTCTCTCTCTCTCTCTCTGTGTGTGTGTGTGTGTGTGTGTGTGTGTGTGTGTGTGTGTGTGTGTGTGTGTGTGTGTGTGTGTGTGTGTGTGTGTGTGTGTGTGTGTAATTTCTTTGGGCAGAAGCCCGCATATTCTAGTTTGAGTATCCGGGTGCTCTGGTTTGGTTCTCGTTTGACTTCTCGGATAACGGCTCTAGATTTTAGCCGAAGGTCACTTGAAGGTCGCTGAGCTAGTGCCGATGCGTATCCGACAGCATAAAGAATCGAGCCAACTACGACCCGCATGGGATGCGGACGCTCTAACTGCTTCACTACTGCTATGGTGAGTAGCAAGAGAGAGATATGGTCGTCGTGGAGAAAAGACATATTTCAGTAGCCCTAGTTATCAAGGCTCGGCGTCGCGTCGGGGGAGGCTCAGTATCACCGATACCAGGATATTGCTGCGCTCAAGTTTCACATTAAGGAGACTCGTAGCCGGCGGTAACCTTTAATTACCTTTTATCCCTTGTGAAGTCTGCGTATACCGTACGACTCTCCGCATTTCTTTTTTTCTTCTATCTCCCTTCACCTCCCTCTAATGCTTGTTTAATATATCCTTGCACGCACCCCTCCGTTCTATCCCCCTATCGCTTCGGTGGTGGCCGAGTGTCGCGACTGCGCAGGAGTAGCCTCACGATACGGCCTGATAAGATAAAATCAATCCATTTGAAAGAGCCCTCCAACATTTGCTGTCTTTGGTGTGACACGCCATGCATAAAAAAAGATAATCGGTGCTTAACTAGAACAACTGGATGGATTCTAACTGTTGGGGAACGCAGTCAAGGGCGGCAGAAACTTAGGTGGAGGGATGAAATTCATTAGTTACCGGGATTGAAATGCAACCGACTAATCCCCAGAACCGGTAAATGATGATGATGCTGGTGTATGATGACGGTGACAGAGTTGATTTGTCGCAGTTGGTACGTGCGTGTTCAAACAGAGCCTTTTCGTTGTCGCAGCATAAAGTGTGGGTGTAGTCTCCTCGAAACCTTTGCTTCCTGCTTGATACAGTCAACCTGAACGTAATATTCCCCTATTGCGCGGAACTGCTACTGGTTTAATTGTGAAACGATAAGCCAACGAACTGTCGGGAAATCTAGACATATGTTGCCTCCTTCCTAATATTCGTGACATGAATTCAGATTCAAGTGCCATAGCCAAGAGTGCATCACCTATGGAGCACAGATTTGACAAATACAATCGCAGCCACGCAAGCTAGCACAATTATTTTCTATTCTTGCCCAAGTTCGTCGATGGGAGCAAGACAATTGTTTAGGAAGCGTGGATGTGTTACGCTCCATTTATTTCTACGGAAACTGTTTGCTCTGCGACCAATAAAAAAATTAACGGCCCTTAAGTTCCGCCTTTAAGAGGGGAACGCTATAGCGCCATTACGCCCCACTTGCATCACCTTCTCATATAATATTCATCGGAATCGGTATCTCCTCTACAATATGCTGGAATTATTTGACCTTCCTCATAACAGGCTCGCCTTTTCTAGCACACTCAAACAACAGTTCGAGCAATCCTGTGTGTAGGTTTCAGTTAAGCCGTAGTTTACAAATTTTCTGACGGATGTCACATTAATAAATTCATTTTTTTTTTCATAGAAGTGCCTGCGCCATGATAGAGGGCTTGAGTGGTCGTGTGCTCCGGGTTCGCACGACGGTTCTTTGAAATAATTGTTTCCGCCGTGTACGCCGACGGCGACGCCGAATTTTCTGCGATACGAACCCTTTTAGTTCCATCTGAACGCGGGGTGTATTGAAAGTATTGCCGCGCAACTTGCACGAGTGATGACTACAATGCCTATTGTGTCCCAAAGATGTCATAAACAGTCTGATCAGTCGTTACCGGACAATGAGGAGTAGACTTCTTACGAACCTAACCCAGCACGTCAGTGTGTGTTTGCTGGCTCGCAGTTGTCGGAAAACCGAACTTTGTATCACTCAGGTCACAGAGAGACGTCGTATACGCGGCGCTTAACATACATCTGCACATTTCCGCACTTGAAAATCGGCAACGCACTGCGACAACATGTAAAGAAGACCTCGGTGTTTTGACAGCAACCGAAGAAGGTCACCACGGGCATATTCAAAGGGACATTTGAAAGAAGTCTTCATTTCGCATGCACTGGAAAAATATGGTTTCCAAATACCGAGAACTGCAGCTTCTACCATGGAAGATGGCTTTGCGAGTCGCCAAAAACTCAAACAAAAAGCTGCTGCTGACGTCACCTTGAAATTTGTGCGCCTTCGGAAACCGCGACGCTGTATAGATTGAAAGGTAATCGGTCTGGTTATTTCCATTTTGGAATAACGAACCCGCCA
This sequence comes from Hyalomma asiaticum, assembly GCA_013339685.2. Lineage (NCBI taxonomy): Eukaryota > Metazoa > Arthropoda > Arachnida > Ixodida > Ixodidae > Hyalomma > Hyalomma asiaticum. The sequence continues at coordinate 77,901,271 of CM023484.1, forward strand.
TAGTGGGCAATAGCGTCGCGCTGCTTCGCTCGAAGACACACGTTCGACTCCTAGCAGCGGCAGTCGAATTTAAAATGGTGGAATGGGGGTAATGGAAAAACACCTGTGTACTATGATTTTAGGTACACGTTAGAAGGCGAGGCGGCATCGCTGATACGTGGTCAAAAATATAATCTCCCTACGGGGGCACGCCCCGCCACGGTGGGCTATAGTGGCTACGGTACTCGGCTGCTGATCCGAAGGTCCCGGGATCGAATCCCGGTTGTGGTGATGCATTTCGATGGAGGCGAAATGTTTAAATCCGTGTAGTGTGCGATATCAGTGCGCGTTACAGAACCCCAGGTGGTTGAAATTTTCGGAGCCCTCCACTACGGCGTCTCTCATAATCATATCGCTGTTTTGGAACGTGAAACCCTAGAGATCGATCAATCAAACCCACGATGGCACGCCTCACAGCCATATCGTATAGATTCCAAATCACTGCGGGATTATTGGCAATGAACGGACCGACCAAGTGTACCACATGTCGCAATGGAGTGAGTCTGACTTTTAGAATTCCCGACTGTACACCCTTGGTCACGCATTAAGCCTCTATGTCTTATCGAGGCTTGCCGTCGAGACTATATACGCGTTTGCTTCGACAGTGTAGGGTGTCTCACATATGCGCGCTTGCCTAGAACCCGGAAGGCCTGGGTTTTAATCGCATCCCGTCAAAAATTTCTTTACAACTACTCTACTTTTTTCGTAGTAGCTACCCAGCGAAATCTGGCGCCAATCCGAGTATTCGCATTCATTTGGGAACTTTCGCTCACTGCTAACGCTGCCGACCGCGGGTTTCCGCTGCTTGAACACTTGCTTTACTAGATGCTGCGAGTGATTGATATCACTGCTATAAATTTTACGCAATAGTCACATGATTACGCAGTATAATGTTTGCCATAAGAGCTAATTCTAAGTCCCTTCTTTAGAAAGCACTTACTCCAGCATTACTGTCAATAAAGAGTGACCCGTATTCACAAGCATGTGTTATGATAAAAACAGCAGTAAAACGTGGACAACCGTCAAGGGATGCTTAAACAAGTGGCAATTCAGTAATTTATCGTATCATTTCATTTCATTTTTATTCCTTAAAGACCCCATTGAAGAGGTATTACATAAGGGGTGGGTTACGCACCCCTCATGTGACCACACGCAGTGCTACATTAGGTATCCCACCCTGAACTAATTATATCCAAATGACATCTCTGGGTGTAATTCAAAGCAGTGATGTTTTTTTTTTTTTGTTTTTTATTTTCCCATTGCTGCAGCGGCAATTCTGACCAAGCAACACGAGTGTCTTGGAAAGATAGAAATCTCCAAGCATTTTTGCGTATACAAATGTGAAAAGTTCACGACTGTAACGCTTATGCCAGACAACACTGACATTAGGCAGGGCGCTGACCACTCTTAAGGCAAAAACAGACTCGACATCATAATTGCCGTCCATGTGCTCTATGAAAAAACTCATGGCAGTGTTCTAATGTATCTCGTCCTTCGCCGTTCCCTTGATCCTCGAGGTTGCTCAGTCTCGAAGCTTGTCGAAGGGAGTGTGTAGCTCATTTCCCGCCTCCTGAGACGTTTCTCCCGTGCTCAAAGGAGAGTCGCGAACCCTAGCGACGACAGGCACGGACAGCAGGGCCTCTAAAGAGCTGCCCATGCTGCTCCACGGTACGCTGACGTCCGACAGCTGCTTCCTGCTAACGCCGCTATCACTTCGGGGCCAGCCGTCGGCACAGGAAGCAGTACAAGCAGCCTGGGGCCCCTTGCTCTGGCCCTCCTTGGAAGAAGCCGCAGCACGCTTGACCGAGTCACGCGAAGAACTGCGCCGCAGAGACTTGACGCTGAGCTCGGCCACGGAGCTTGGGAAATTCTCGTCCTTCTTGGACTTCTGTGGGCAAAGATGTTGAAAAGACCAGACAAGCCCCATTGAGTTCGGTTTGATAGAGAACAATTTGTGAGCGTTTGTTCAGTCCCTAGAAAACACAATGTAAGTGCACAATTTTTAATTCAGTTCTAGGCATTGCTTACGAAGAGCTATCGCCATACGCGTATCTTATTACTTCTAAAACGAGAGATCTCTTACGTATATTGCAGTAAAGGCGCCATGAAATGGTCATCGGACCATTTATTAAGCCCAGAGTTGAGAGCCGCTTATGCATGCTCAGGAAGCTGTGCCCTCGTCCCATATTAGAAGTAGAGACTGCAATTAGATATCTGTTTCCCAGACGCACACAAGCCCGTTTGTCCAAATCTTGGCTCAGGAGCCAATCCTTGTTCACTTAGATCCTTTCACACAAAGGGGCCCTGCAACTTTTCTAAGTAGTCCTCGTGTGAAGTCATTTAAGTAGCTTACTGTCTTACGAATCGACTGCCGCAAAAAATTTTTCAAATCCGATACGTATTAGCGCAGGTAATGAGCCAGTTTTGAAGGGAACTCTACCGTCCGAGCGCGTTCACTCTCCTTTCATCGCGACAAGCGCGCTGGAAGCTAGACAGAGGGTAGGAGGAAAAGGGGCAAAAGGCCATGCTAGTGCGCGTCATGATCTTTGAACATTTTCTTGTTTCTTTTTCTTCGAGTGTATTCATGCTTCCGCAGTGACGACAAGCTTGTGGCCAGAGTCACTGCGGAGACGTGGCGCCACCCCACGGCCACCGCGACAGGTGTACACGGGAATCAGACAATGGTATGTTCTTTACATTATTTGGTAGCCCGTGCCAGTCATGTGTTTTGATGACAGAAGAGTGGGAGCTTTCCATGTGTATTCTGAAACCAAATTACAAATTCGCTGCTGCATGTAGAGCAATAATATTCTGCTGACATGTCCACAGAAGCCTCCACGACTGACCAGCGGCGCTTTCTTGTTGTTCAGTCCAAAGTGTTGCAGGTCCCTTTTAAGGATCCGTGAAGAGTTCTTGTGGTATCGTTACCTGTAGAGATCTATAGTTTGCTTCAAGTGTGAAGCCACCGCGACCGATCAAGATGTCAATAAGCAAATCCCTTTACCTCGTCAGAGGCTGCTCCAGAGACGGTGGGTCTCGTTTCGGCGCAGGCTGGCATCGATCGCTGGGAGGCGGACACTGACATTCTGGCAAGGTGTGGATACTTGGCGTACATCCGCTCTTTGCTGAGCTCGGGGCGCACAAAAGATTCGATAGGCGTGCCGCCTATGCCTCGAAGCTCGGTCATGCTGTGAGCGGCGCCTTGGGTGCTCAGCTCCAGAAAGGAAGCCTGCGTGCGTACATTCCCAACGGGATATAACAGAGAACGATGCAACTATATGGCCAAAGAAGCATATCTCACTTTCCTTCGTTGCACTGCAAAAGCAAGGAGTAGGCTATTGTATAACGTGCTGCGTCACAAAATAAGTCCGCTTCTACGTCACGTAAACGCAGGAATTTGCGTACGGCCGCTAGTTTTCATGACATCTGCAGAGTTGTCAAACTGACCCACAGAAGTTAAGCAGCAATGAATAAACACTTAGGAATGGGAGGGTGTGGTGTCAACAAGTGTAGTGCTCACCATGTTTGTTCCCTGTTCGTTCACGATATCCTATATTAGAGCCCATAAAGATTTCAGTAAGCCGCATCATTTTTTTTACATATTTTCGTAAATAAAGCGCGGAAATGCAAGCACGGTCCCGTGCGTTGCAATGCGGTAATATCTTTCCTTTTTTTTGTTTATTCTTCGTCACCTTTGTTTTCCATACAATACAATAACAGACGACTCGTAGCCATGTCGCAGCTGTTCGATTGACAGGCTTTTACACCGTTGCACCTTATCGCCTAAGTTGTTGCACTGCTAACCTAGAGGGATGCAGCTGCATTTTAGAGGGGGCAGTACGAGAAGGAGAACTCCCGTATGCTTAAAATATAGGCTAGAATTTACGAAACCAAGGTATTCAAGAGTTAGACTTCAGCCCCTTACTACGACGTGCATTATAATGATATCATTGTTTTGAGAAGTTTGGAACATTGAAGAGCACAAATATCACGCCTGCATTGTCACAAAGCGATACCGGTCTGCGAGAAACTACTAAAGGCACACGCTATACGCAGCAAACAACGAACTTGTCACGTAAAAAGTGGGGTTAAAATTGTGTTCTAAACAAGAAAAAATTCAGTTTCGCCCGCAAAACATATCGCTGGTTTGGATAGCAGTGCATTAGACAGCTACAAGAAGTAGACCTCGTAGTGCTACCGGGCTCGTGTATTAATGTAAACACCACCTTCTTAAGTAAACAAGCACGGCCAGTGCGCATAAAATCACGTACGAGCGCATCGAATTTCTGTCACCCTCGCGACTGGCTTTCACAAAGCTAGCTTGATGAACAGTGCGAACAGACGTGAGCAAGCACTCCGCTTCGCACCTCGCTTTTTTATTGCGATAGCAATTATATGGAGAGCCTCGACGGGTTTTTGCCGTCGTCGTCGTGTCCCGTATAAAGTCCAAATTGATAACAACCCCTCGCGCATTGTACGTTCCAGCCGCGGGTACAAGTACGCGTGTTGGGGTGACGAACACGGCTGAAGCAGACACCAAAACGAGGCCGGCCCATCTCCGTCGCTCGGAGGGCGCATGCGATAAGATCACCCCGATCGGGACGCCTGCCGTCGAAGCAGAGAGGAAACGCCCCGCCCGTCTTTAACGAGCATGAAAAGACGCCAGGGGGAAAGGGGAGGGGGGGGGGGCTGTGTCGCTCGAGCAGCAACTGTGGACTTCGCGCAGTCGCGAAGTCCACAGAGTATTGAGTATTGAGAGGTAATAGAGTATTGAGTATTGAGGGAATAGAGTATTGAGAGAGAAGCTATTGTCGGAAATACCAAACACATAAGAAATATTTCTCGTTATCACTGACCCTAGTAATACTGCTGCGCACTCTATCCCAATTTAGTCGAAAATATACTTTCGTTAAATTTTTGTAACGTTAAATTTCTATAACGAAGCAAACAGACAAGCCCAAAGAAAAAAAACAAAAGAAAATGCGGTAATTACTTATATCTCTAATTGAAGCAAGTGGATAACGGTATAAGGGAAATTTAATGCCGGCATCCCAAGTGTTACCACCGGCGAGGGCTGCAGCCATATTTCCACAACACCCGCGCACGTAGCTACCGCAGCGACCGCCTTTCGCCTGCCGTATTATTTGTGCAAAGGATTTGCTCTGGCAGTGTGTGATGCACGGTTGCTCAGTTCCGAAATGCAAGGTGTGCAACGTGCTTAAAAGCACATACACCGTGTACAGCGTTAGCTTAGGGCACAGCGAGGCACCAGCAAAGCGAATGCGAGTATAAGGTGTACGAATCCAGACATTAAAAATGCAGAACAATTGGTCAGAAAGTGTCGGTCATTACTTCACAGCAGACAGGTTGTTTAAGCGCACTCCACGGTTTTACTTGCTCAAAAAAAATTTTTTCCATACCATTTTCTGAGAGACACAATTCGTGTTAGCCTGTTTTATCGACTCTTGACAGCCTAAATACCTTTTACAAATCTTCAATGCTACAGTATCAGAGGACCATCTTTAACTCGACAGTTCAGTTTATATATGAACATTTGAATGCGAGTTCATATCTCACATTACAATTCATATTTGTCGCGTTGACGCCCCCACGTTAATGTCAACGGACACCTATCGCCAAAGCTGGGTCTTACCTCCGGAGAGCCACAGCGAAGTATACTGGCTCTATTTTGGGTATGTGTATACTATTGATACTATCAGTATTCACTCTGACACGTTGTCCATTATGTACGCTGACACAAGTCTCCCCTTTGGCGGTTGAGGTCTTGGAGAATCGCGAAGCTACCGAAATGGTTGTCGTGCTCGAGAACTGGTCACACCCCTAAATGCTTTACAAATTTATTGCAGCTAACTTACAGACGATGATTTTTCAGGCCCATAGAGGCAAAAACGCACTCTGATCTGAATATTTGAGTTATGGATCCGATAACAAGGAGACTGTGCCAGCTTTCAGAACCTACGGTGCTACATGCTTACTGAAATGTCGCTCTGGGACATACACGTCAATTTATATGGACGTGCATTTCAAACGGGACTTATACGACATGCAAGCCTATACATCCCGTTTCACTGACCCTTCATGCCGTTGTTTTTCCCGCTAACAATGCATTCTGCTTTTCAAATATCTGTTTAGGTCACAAGTGAATTATTGCCAACTTCTACGCGGCACCCTCACGCACACAGCCGTATAAAAGTAGTTTGTATGCTTCGAAAGCTTTGCCGTGTTATTTACGACTCGTATTCCTATGCGCAGCTTCATGGCCGTTCAGCTACCGTGGCACATTCGTGCTTCCTCTTTATCGCGTTGTCCTGTTCAGTGATTGATTTCTGAGGTTTTTCGTCCCAAAACCACGCAGCTGCGATTACGAAAGACGTCGTAGTGGAGGGCTCCGAAAATTTCGACCATCTGGGGTTCTTTAACGTGCGCTGACATCGCACAGTACACGGGCCTCAACATTTCGCCTCCATCGAAATGCAGCCGCCGTGGCCGGGATTCGATACCGCGACCCTCGGTTCAGCAGCCGAGTACCAGAGCCACTAGACCACCGTGGCTGGGCGTCTTGTTCAGTGCGCTCTGAGTTGTTGCAAGCATGTACCAGTAAGTAGGTTGGCCCTGCGTACATGGGAGGAGTCGTGTCCCTCGTGATGATGGCCGGCCATCGTGGTGCCAGCGGCGCCCGTGGTCTGCGGGTCGCTGTCCAGGGCGACACCGCTCGTCTCGCCAGGTCATGCCGGTCATGCCGGGCACCATGTTTGTGCTGGCCGTGGGGTCGCCGCCGCAGAAGCTCGCCTGACCCGACACCACGATGGTGGTGGACGACGGTGCCCCGAACACTGGTCTCCAGAAGGACCTCTCGGCAAGACGACTCCTGCATTGGGACAATTTGACGCGCCCGTTATGCGTATGTGTATAAATTGCTCTAGCGTGGTTAAAGAGTTGCGTGAAAGGAATCATCGAATTTATTTCGTGTTCACGCGGAGTTTGTGGTTTCGATGTGTGTTGTAACTTGTCTCTGCCGGCCGCGGCTTCCGTCCCTATTTTGCAGAATAGCTGAGGCACTAGGACCACACGAGTAATTGAAAAATTAGCACATGTGTAAGCCCGTATGTCTATACTTATAAACGTGTAAAGGTCGATCTGCTGAAATTATTTGCAGTCACGCGACAGACGGTTAAATAAAAAAAATTCTACAGAGCCCATCACGCTCTACATTCACGGAATTAGATAAGGAGCACTGCGGCGCCGTATCGCCACCTCCGAAATACGCGTCTTGAATGATTCGTACGCTGCAACTGGGCTCTTCTCTGGCACTTCTTCATGGAGACGCTGCGTCATCTAACAATGTGCCAGCGTAGTCCGTACGTGGCCTCAAAGATTGGAGGTGCCCTTGCGGCTGGCGGATATATTAGTGACGCAGCGCTAGAGCATCGGGTATATGACGCCGTTTGATACATTTTGAACGACGCTTTAATTTAACATTTCAGAGAGGCGAATAAAAGCCATTCCTGGGCTCATAACTGCGTAATATTATTAAAAAACAATCTTCGAATTATATTTGTCACTTCATCAATGCTCCTTGAAGCCTGAGATCCGTTTATTATATAAAGCGAAGATCTTGAGGCTCCTTCCCGTGCATGCTTTCACCATTTGTCTCGGTCAGTTTGTAACCTAATCGGTATTATTATTATTATTATTATTATTATTATTATTATTATTATTATTATTATTATTATTATTATTATTATTATTATTATTATTATTATTATTATATTCAGATGCTGTAAAATGCAAACATTGGTCTGACGACGTGCAGCGGTACGGCTATTGCTCAGTACAAACACCGCATTCCATTGCATTAACGGCGTTGAATTTTATGTGAGTTTTTTTATACGGTATGCCTTCCTTTTTCTTAAGACAACTTGTGTTTCCTCGGAAAAACAATGTCGATTATTGGTGGAGTCCATCAAAATTCAACTTCTTTTCTCGAACATGATACATGACTTATCCGTTGGTAGCGCAGTGGTGGTAAAATAAGATGTGCAGTTGGCCAAGTGCGTCTGTTTTTTTTTTTTTTTGGTCTTGTTTTTTTTCTTGTTGCCTGCGCTGATTCCGACCATATATTATTTCCTTATTATTTCCTTTAGCTCATAATAACACATCTTGCCTTTCCTATGAGACATACGTTCAACAAGAAAATAACAACATTCGCCTACCGGTATCCCACGAGGCACAGGTAGAACACAAGCATGAGGATGAGGAGGATGCTTGAGGCCAGAATCGTGATAGCGAACCAGGATGTCACCGCGAAGTCTGAAAACCAAGAAGACATCGGCGACGATCAAGTCATCGGGCATGCTCTGCGTCAAACACGCGCAAACCAATCTTGCCTCCTATTATGCCGTCAAGTCTTCTTGGCGCAATCAAATTACTGCATGCGAATATGTATCGATAAAACACCTGTTATTCGACTGATACGCACTCTAGGCAGCCCGAAATAGCCCATAGCCCGAGCTTTTTCTTGCATAAATGCAAGACAAATGATTGGGATACGCTATGCACCATTCACCATGCGTATAGAGCTATTGCAGTTCTAGAGCTTCGTGAGAGCGGTTGTTACATCGTGCAAATTTGTTCAATGGTATCGCATACCGCTTTGCCTGATGACGCTGCAGTTGTGACCGTCAGAAGGCTGGTAACCGTCGGGACAACGACACTGTCCTTCAACGCAGGCGGCCGTGCTCGAGCAATCCGTGATGGCGGTGCAGTTATTTCCCAGCGCCAAAGGGAAGACAGGCCCTGCAGAGAGTGACAAAGGTACCACTAAGAAGAGGGCTTCACTTCGGTTGGATAGAGATATATTCTGGCAAACGGATGCTAAACGACCCGCTATGCTCGTGCACGTACCGTCTTTCTTTGTGAATCCTGTGAATCCGCAGCTTCCAATAAAAACGCATCTTATCCGTTGTCTCCACAAGCCAAAAAAGTAAGCCAAGTGCACAGCGAATGCTCTCTAATGCATGACGTGAGCGTAGCGATCAGCCCTACGCTCTTTGGCAAGCCAACGCCTCCTCTAAGATGCCTGCCGCGTGAGCCGAAAACCTCCTGCTCGACCCTCTCCTTCCTCTTCTGAGGGTGGCAACTGGCGATCATTGATGTCGCCGCTTGCAACACACATGTGCGCATGCGCACACTACCCCCACCCCCCCCCCCCCCCCCCACTTACGCCCTACCACACCAGCCCCATTGAAAACAATAGGGTGGGACGTGGCGCCATCCCTCGGTAAGCGACGATGAGTTATCGTCGCTTACCGAGGGATGTAACAGCATGTTTTGTAACAGCGCGTAGCCTTCCTTTGTGCTTACTTTAGCTGTGGTGTGCCCACAATGAAATGACGATTGTATATGAAATGAAAAGCGTTGTACACTGCTTATAAGAGAATTCTCATATAAGAGACACAAACTGCTTCCCGGTACGTGTCTCTTATGATGGGGTTCAGCTGTACAGGTAAAGTTCCCAGGCGGACTTGGCGACGAATAATATTCGTGCACGTTACTGTGCAGTGCTTCTCTTTCTTGCATCTTTATAGACAAACAGTGTACTTACGGGTAGTGTTGCACCGTGTGCCTTTCGCGAGTGGCTCGAAGGAAGGGCAGAAGCACAAGCGTTCTGCGCATGTCGCGCTCTCGTCGACGACCGCGCACTCGTCTGTAGAGTTGCACGCCATGAACGGCACGACTGCGCGACAAATCGAAGAATAAAAGTGTACGCCGAAAACCTATCGGCACATTGCACGACAAAATGAGCGGTACCATCACGTAACCGTGCGATACACCATCACGTATATACGATACATTAAACGGTGCACTTTGTCGTCCGTAAATGTATTAACTCATCCTATTATTAATAGCCAATCAGCCTAGAATTAACTGCCTCGTGACAGCAAAATGAACATTACGCGAGTGAACAAAGGAGGAGTGTGACTCGAGGTGATATTGTCAGTGGACTTTTCTGCGTGGTACTAGTGAAGCCACGAGCTTCTTGATTTGTCCATTAATTAACGAAGCAGATTTCTGGCTTGTTACATAAGTTGCGTCTCTCGGACACACGCAGCCGGCATGCGAGGCAGCTTCCAAGTTTATACCTTCGGACTTAAATAATTTGCACCTTCCTCTGGAGGAGCCCGCAACACTGAAAACTGATGATATGTGGCAGTTCAGTTTACTAACACTTGGCATGTTTTCTTTATAAGTTGCACTCAGTTACTGTAAACCAGTGCTGTTCAGATTTTGAAAAGTATCCTTTTGTTTTCTTGGCAGAAAAAAAATGAGAATTTAGCTTGGACATATACATTACTGAGTACTTCAAGGCGTCGTAATGTAACTGCAACCATCAGCGCTCGAAGACAAATCTTGTTATGCTGTGCACTAAAACTGAATTGAACAGAAACGTTATGTTACGCAGTATTTCTAGGAGGTATGAAACGAGTAAGTTCGAACGACAAACGACAGCGCAAAAAAGACAAGGACGACACAAAGAAGGACCAGGACAAGCGCTTGTCCTGGTCGTTCATTGTGTCGTCCTTGTCTTTTTGCGCTGTCGTTTGTCGTTACTATGTACCAACACGCCCAACTAGCCACATTAGTCGAGTAAGTTCTACTCTCTACGCACGTTACTACGAAGCTAACCGCGTTCTTGGTTGTCTACGTCGGAACCTCTACCTAGCTCCAGCCCTGTGAAGCTACTTGCATATCAAACACTAATCAGGCCCAAACTTGAATACGCATGCGCTGTTTGGAACCCTCACCGCAGTAACACCACTCAAACACTAGAAACTGTACAAAACCGGGCCTGCAAGATTCATCTTTTCAGATTATTCATATCAGTCAAGCGTAACCAAACTTAAGTACCGCGCTAACCTTGCAAGCCTATCATCACGCCGCCGTATAGCTCGTCTGTGCATTTTCTTCAAGTTCTACCACGCATCACCTCGTACTCCCGCCATCAAGCCAATCCATCGTCATTTAGTCCGCATCAACCACGGTCCGCATCAATCATCCTTTTTTGTGAAGGCAGCGCAAGATTGGAATGGCCTTCCACCTGACGTTGTGCACGACTCCAGTATCATCAACTTCAAAGCAGCGATCGGGCATCTACACAAATAATGCATTGTAATAGCCCACCCCTCATGTAAAACCCCTTCATTGGGCCCTTTGAGGTACTGTACATAAATAAATAATAAATAAATAAATATCTTCGACACCAACGCATACGCTGCCACCTATCGAAAAGATTATTGGGCATGGGCTTCGGACGATCGCAGCAAGAAATCTTCACTCACGCTACCCTCCTGTGTTTAATAAGTCGTTCGTTAATGCCGGAACTCAATAGCGTGCACAACTTCAAGCACAAGCTCTCGCGTGCGATAATTTTAAGCAAAGAATGTGCCTGCCCGATACCGCCAAGTATTTCCATCTGCCTCGTTTGCGTTCCGTAGAAAGCCCCAAAAAGTGATCACGTACAACATCCACTTAAGCCGCGCCGAAGCCATCAGCAACAAATTGGTATTAGCACTCATGTATGCGACATCACACTTACGTGTTCGGATCGCAGGTGTGGGCATCGTTTCTGCTCGGGTATCGGGGCTTCTGCGTAAGAGAACATTAAGGATGGATTTATGAATACTCCACACTACCACCTAGTATATATGAAGACATCTTGAATTTTCTTTGTCTTTTTTTTTCTACAGAGTATCTGTACATACTCCGTGAATGACGTGAGTACTGCCTGCGAGAAAGTATGCGAGGGACACTAGTCTGAGTGACAGAACAACTGGTTCGCGATACTATTGCACCGACTTCGTCGCTGTGGCAGACACAACAGTTCTACATCGGTATAAATTAGTCTTCACTTCCGATGCGTAGTAATTACACGAAGGTAGAACTGCATTGTTGTTTTTGCTCTTCCTACTATCGCCGCCCGGTTGGTTCTGGTAGAGAAGCACAGTGTTCCATACAAAATTGAGACAGCAATAAGAAACTGTTAATGGATAACGAAACCTTGATGTCAGTTATAGCTAACTGTGAACCTTGCGTACGCGCACATTCTAATCCTATAAGATTCATCGCACTCGTTTAGCTGGAAAGCATTTCCGTCTCTATTCTGCCAACACTCTCGGTCGTCACTGCACCTAATGTGCTATAATAAGCATATTTAACCGGATGAGAATGCCCGAAAAGGGTATACTCGCCTTTCGACTCGAACGTAAGCACAAGCTAATCTTCTTCTTTTGAACCTCTCGCGATCATTCCACGCGATCAGTGAGATCATTCGCTCGATCAACTAACTATTCAGGCTGACTTACTTGGAAAGAAATAGATGAAGACCTAGTTTTCTTGTCGAGGAGAGCTATTGTTACCGCGGATCAAAAGAGAGAGAGAGAGAGAAGACAAGCAAACGCAGTGACATGTCGCCTTAGAAGACGACAACGAAGTGCGCGCGCGACTGTACTGGCGCTGTGGCACGAGCGCGAGCCTGATGTCGAACGTTGGCCAGGAGTGACTCCAACACTTGAGCTACGCTTCTGAACTTGTTTACGTTTCCTGTACTTTAATAAATCGTCTACAGCCACAAGCGGCTGTACAGACGTAACAGTTGGCGACGAGGAAGACTGGACTCATCGGCACTCCACCGACGTCAAGGAAACGACATGACGACGCCTGACTTTGGTCGGCTACCCGAATTCAGCGGCAGCTCCGGCTCCTGGAGATCCTGGTATGGGAGGCTACAGTTCTTCTTCGAGGCTAACGACATTACGGACGCATCGAATAAACGTGCTCATCTGCTAACGCTGAGCGGGGAACAGACTTATGACATCGTCTGCGCCCTCATTCAACCCAAGCAGCCCAACCAAGTGAGCTACGAGGACATAGTCCAGATGCTCAAGGCTCACTTCGATCCACAACCGTCTGAGGTCTTCTGCAGGGCACGATTCCAGCGACGTGACCAACGGCACGACGAAACGGTCAGTGATTACGTCACGGCGCTCAAGAAGCTAGCGGCAGATTGCAATTTTGGGACAAGCGCAGACACTGCGGCGAATCCGACAATGCTGCCTATTGTTGGAAAAATATTCCGGGACTCGCAATCACAGGATGGCTTGGTTGAGTAACATTGGTTTTAATGTGTTGAAAAGAAAAGGAAGAATTGTCACACGAAAGATTAAGGACACGCACTTCAGTTCTTGAACGCACGGGGGACGCACACAGCGTCCGTCGAACCTTCGCACTCTCGCACACACTACCGCACCGTTCCACAAAGGCGCACACACTCTCTCGAGACACCTCGCCACCACCAGGCTAGTCTCAAGCCACTGTCCGCTAGTCGCGGCACACAGGAAGGGTGGCGCTAGCTATGTGCTAACAATTAGCTAACACTATGGACGTCATGCTGCGTGATCGTTTCGTTTGCGGTCTTCGGAACGAGCAGGACCAGCAACGGCTATTCACAGAAACGGACTTGACGTTCAAGAAAGCTTTCGACCTCGCACTGCGAGCTGAAAACGCCGTCGAAAACCAGAAGAACGTGAAAACCGAATTTAAATAGATTGACGAATCCTGCACAAGTATCTGCAAGACAGACAATCAAGGTCACTCGAGTACCTCTTCCCCAAAGAAGAAACAACGCTGTTGGCGTTGTAACGCGCAACATAATCCGGACACTTGCAAGTTCCAGACAGCCTCCTGCAACTACTGCAAGAAACGCGGACACATTGAAACAATGGCATCGAATATCCCCGACAAGGAACTTCGACAGCTGCCTCAGCACCAGTGACGACTCAGCAGGACTCACCAGACGTGGCCCTTTACGAGCTCAACACCTTAATCGACGCGTCCAGCACGCAGAAGGTCATGACTCGGCTACGCCCACCCAAAGCTCCTATTCCTACCTGGGACCGTCCCCAGACACCATGGAACACGGTGCACGTTGACTTCGCGGGGCCACTACTCGGGCGCACCTACTTGGTTGTTGTGGACGCATACACAAAGTGGGTGGAAGTCCGGCACGTGACGCAAGCAACATCCGCGGCTGTTATCGACGTGCTCCGAAGCCTCTTTGCAACGTTCGGCATTCCCCGAAAGGTCATCTCCGACAACGGAAAAGCATTCATCTCCAACGAGATGAAGCAGTTCTATGCGTCGAACGGCATACAGGCTGCAACCTCACCAGCGTACCACCCTGCAACAAACGGCCAGGCAGAACGCTATGTGGCGGAGCTGAAAATAGCACTGCTGAGGGATGCAGACAAGTCCATACAGTGCCGACTTGTAAGATTTCTGTATCGGCAACACACGACGATACACACTGCCACAGGAATGACACCTGCGAGAGCGATGTTCGGGCGAGAACTGCTCTGCCCTCTCGATCTTCTCAAACGGGAGGCGGATAAACAAATTCCTGAAAGCCAGGAGGCATTGCCAAAATCACGCCGCTTCGCTGTAGGGGATAGAGTGCTTATCCGGCAGTTTGTGAAAAAGCCAGATTGGATTGAAGGCGAAATATTGCGCCGCGTCGGACCACGATCCTGGCTTGTAAAAAGCGACCACAGAAAGGTTCGGCGTCACCTCAATCACATGAGGAAAACGAGTCAGACCGGACAAACAACCCAATCGTCGACAGATTGGAGCGCAGCTGACGATCTCTTGGACGCAACGCCAGAAGAGACACCGTCGAGCTCAACTGCTCAACCGCCTGACTCGCCCGAGATGCAGGACGACACTCCCTCGCAACCGTCGACGTCACAGGCAGTGACCACTCGGCAACTGCGACCGCCAGAGGTTAGGCTACCTCCAGACCGCTATGGAGACTTCGTCTAAGGGAGGAAGAGTGACATGTCGCCTTAGAAGACGACAACGAAGTGCGCGTGCGACTGTACTGGCGCTGTGGCACGAGCGCGAGCCTGGTGTCGAACGTTGGCCAGGAGTGACTCCAACGCTTGAGCTACGCTTCTGAACTTGTTTACGTTTCCTGTACTTTAATAAATCGTCTACAGCCACAAGCGGCTGTACAGACGTAACACGCAGAATTAATAAAACAGTACTGTATGCTCTCTGAAGTTCGGATATATAGCTTGTGTTCGGTATAGGCCAAGCAGTGGGTAATTAGCAGAAGTGCTAAGGAAAATTGCAAGAATGTACCATTCATATAGTTCGCTCTAAAATGACATGTGATTGAATGAAAGGTCAAGCGGGAATGCTGCACGGGAAATATCGAGATTGAACGCTGTTGCCAGAATGTCTCCCCTTTCTTTTTCTTTCTCTACGCCCACACTTTTAAAATTTCGTCAAATCGGGAAGCAGGTTTGCAGGATAAGGTACAAAGAGAGAACAATATAATGAAGCATTAGTTACAGGCCTCAGTTCTGGGTCCACTTGTTACCTTTATTCAATAATACCAGCGAAGGAGTCCTGTCACATGTGAGATCGTGTAAGCCTGTTACCTATGATGATGACTATCGCATATTGGACAGTGATCTCAGCCGTGTTTCTCAGTGGTGCTGTAAGTTCAAGATAACTTTGAACCTATCGATAACATAGTTTTCACGTGATCTAGCGAGGAAAACAACCTTGTTTGTTCAGTATCCCTTAGATAATATTGCTTTGTCGCGGGTGTATATTTATAAATACCTGGAAGTGTATTACGATGAAGCTACATATGTCGGTCTCCGGCCTGTACATTTATGTATGATGAACTTGCGTGCAACCATACTAGCATTCTGCTAAGGATCCAGATGTTTAAAACATGCTTTTGCTTGACCATATTTCGTTTAATAAAGTTCAATTCAATCCAACCAGCCAGGATGGCGCCGTCTAGTGTTCGCAGGAAGCAGTGCACGAATTAATGATGATGATGGCGTTCCTTAATACATACGGGCGCTCACACACCAAGGGGCCTGGATTGGCCAAGAGTTTAAGTATTACTTCTCATTCTGAAATGTTTGATAGCAAGAGGTAAAAAAAATTCACAGCATATCCACGGAGTGAATGATGATGAGTGGGCGAAGCTCCGGAGGTTCATCGTAGATCGTGCCGAGTTCCGGATTAATTTAGTTAATCAAAAGAAGAGGCGTGCAGGACACGGACACAAGAAGAGCAGTGAACACCACGAACGCTTCACTGCTCTTCTTGTGTCCGTGTCCTGCACGCCTCTTCTTTTGATTATGGAATGTTACCAACTCGCTCAACTTTCTGTCCTTTTGAATTTAGTTAACGCGCACGCTACGAATCCTTATGGTTCAACTACGCACAAGTGAAATCTCCCACCGGCACTTCATTGCAAGTCAAGATGCAGTGCCTATACATATATATAGGTGGCCGGTGAACGGTTCTCCAGCGCGAGCAGTCGGTATTTTTCAATCAAGAAACTCGCTAGAAGACGCCTCCTGCGTCAAGCTTGTCTCTCGCGGGTGAGGGCACGTTCTCCTTCTTTGCGAGCTGGTAGAGCGTTCATCGAAGAAAGAGCGTTTCCATAGTCAACGCGCGCCTTTCGCTCTCTCTGTCTCTCTCTCTCACAAGACAGCAGATGGAAGAGTGAGAGAGCTCGCGCGCCGGGTGGCACGCGCCGAGGGCGCGCCTCCCACACGCGCCCTCCTAGTAGCGCGTTCCTAGTAGTAACGCGCTACAACGGACGGACAGACCCAAACCTTAAGGAGCTTCGCCCCTAAAGATTGGAGAGAAAAGCCGTAGTGGGGGAGGGCTCCGAAAATGTTGACCACCTGGGGTTCTTTTGCACTGATAACGCACAGTAAACGGGCGTCTGGCCGCGCCATGTGCGTTCTATGTAGTCGCCGTGGCAGAGCGTTATGTAACAGCGAACTGCCATCACGACTGAGATCACAAGGGCCAAAAGACAACCACATATGCCCCTCCTCGTGCACAGAACCATCTTTATTCTTCAGCACCCACATATTTATACGAAGAACATTGAGCGCCATGGCTTAATTCCTTTTCGCATAACCATCCCGTCCACGTCGCTCCATCCAACAGCAGCATCACGCAGTGTAGCCAGTCGATTAGCCCTATATCCAATAGTCCCAATTATGATATCCCGCAAAAAAGAAATAATCATGGCATAGTCGAGAAAGATTGGAAAAAAGGTGGATCAGTGCTTGTCTTGAGCCCAGTCCGCAGTTTTGAGAAGCATAATCCACAGCTGCAGCTGCTTCTCGCTGTCGTATGTTCCGCGAACAAAGTCTTCGTACCTGCGAGGTAGTGCACGTGCGGCGCATGAGCAATTGGAGGAAAAAAACAAAAATGAGGAAGCGCATTGAAAAGAATGGAGGCAGACAGGTATTCAAGGGGCGGCGCTCGATAAAATTGGCTAGCGAGTGCTGACTTTTCCGTCAGTCAGAGTTTCTATGCATCGTTCGCACAGTCATATGGTCAACATAGGGTTGGAGAGGAACCCCTGGAATTGAGACACAGCCATAGCTTAGATAGATAAATAAATAAAATTATCTGTCGTCGTTCCTTAATCCAGGTGTGCTTCTGTACTGTTCACACAAATGTGCTCATACAAAAGCTGTTCCTTAAAATCGTTGATGGTCAGTCGCAATAAACAAAATTTTTCGTATATAGAGGCGCGTGGCTTTTGCGACCACAGCACAAAACCGCGCCAAACAGAGGCGGAAATAAAGACGCTAGCTCTAGGCGCGCGAATACGTACTTATTGTCATCAGGAAGGCAGTTAAGTTGCATCAGAACGTTCACGAGGCATTGGCACAGTTCGTCCTCTTCCTTGGGCAGGCTGAGGTAGCCCTTGCTTGCCTTGGACGGGTCTGCGCTGATGAGGACAAAGCGAAGCATCTCCATGCGCTCCCGACTCGGCTGGAGGAATACTCTCCTGACGTTCTCGTCGTCCCCGTGCAGCTCCAGCGCGTCCAGCAACAGTGGCACATTGCGGCACTTGGCGAGGTCGGGCATGTCTCCAGATCCACTTGCCATGACTTTGTCCTTTGGATATCAGAATTAAAAGGTTATCAACGACTTACCACGTTAGTACTGTGACATACTGCTATATACCTCTTCCTCAAAATCGACCGCAGCGATGCTTTTGCCGGCGTGAACAGCGACGCGATGGAACGCACTGATGGTCAACCCGCGCGTCTCGAAAGAAAGGCGATAATGGAACCTATGGAACGCGGAGTCTTGGGTCAGTTCTGTCGCGCGAGCACTGCACGCGCACACTGGGCGCTGAGCTCGCGAAAGGAGCTAGAACAAGGAAATCTGTTGATAAATTTGGACATGATTTACTTCGTAAGCTATCGCGGCAACCAACTTCTATTTTAGTTGCCGTGGTTTGAGTCACCTTCGCGAGTAATTCAAAAAGAACCTACAGTTACCCGAAAGCGAAACTGAAACAAAAGCTTACGGTCTTCGCCGACGGTGTCGCTAGAGCCGCCTGCGTTCGCCATGGCGGGTAGATTGAATTCAAACACTAGCACTGGTATGCGACGTTGTCAAGACAGGTAATTGCTCTGGACATTGCTTTTAAGATTACAGCTGTCGATGACCGTCAAGGAGCACCAAGTATTACCTCCGAGAAGGTTCATTTCGTCTTAAAAACTTCGCGCTAAGGGCTCCGTGGCATGCAGGTCGAGCAGTTCTACGGTTGTTATCTACTCTACTGCACTAATCCCAAGTACAAAGGGCACACTTACATTGGATTCACCGTTGACCCCAACCGACGGATCAAGCAGCACAATAAGGGCTTCAAGGCCGGAGGAGCATGGCGCACCAGTCGCAAAGGACCATGGTGAGATGAGATTGTGTATCGTTAAAAACCAGCTCCAAGTCGCTTTCGTTGCTGTGTTCGCGGTACTCATGCTACTCACGGCCAGCCGCTTCATTCATCACTTTCGACATTGCTCCACTCAGCACATGTAGCCTCGTGGCATAAAATAGTAAATCGCCTATGCCAATCAGACTTTTGACAGATGGACAGAGCGTTTGACAGATGGGAGCCGGCAAAATTGAGGACCATGTCGATCGAGGTTTATCACTCGCTTTTTCTTTTCCTTGATATGTTTGCGTATGATTCCCGGGACAAACTGGCAAAGTTCCATCGTGAATGAGTTTCGGGATCGAATTTCTCGACAGCGAATGGCTCCACATGTCTGTATGCATGTAAATATTCCATTCGCGATCACACACTCAATTGATCCCGATCGCATCGAAATCGCACATTTTGATTCCCGCATTACCCGCGTCATGACTGATTCTACACAGTACGAAAACTGTACCCTCGTCTCGTCTTTGACCTGTGTTGCACCGCTGCCGTGTATTTAACTATGCTAACTATGCACCAACTAGCCCAGCAACGAGTTCAGTTGGGCGACTTGAGCATGTTCGCCTGTTTTTGTGGAGGTGCTTCGAGGACCCTCGAAGCGTCGTTGGCGTAGCCTTGCCTACCTGCTAATGACGGCACTTGCACAGCCTGCGTTTGGAGGTGGTCTCTGCAAGGACATCAAATACTTCCTAATCTAAGAGACGTCATTTTACACGGCCGCATTTTGCACACCTCCCATCAGCCCAGCCGGAGACGGGGCATTCTTCTGGCTACCACTGCTGGCATGCATGTTGTGTGTACACACGCCAGTGTTTTTGCTGAACATCTGTGTGCATGCTAGAGCGCCTACCGACGTGCATGCCGTGTGCAAACTGCACAGTGTTAAACTAAATTTCTGTAATCCTTGCTCGGTACCCTGACAACTGCTGACTGTTCTAATTGACCTCGTATCTCGTGAAACATCAGAATTCGACGCCAGCATTGACATTGGTGCACCCTATTCTCATCACAGAAGCATTCACAGAAGCCTTTTACAGAACACTGACTGTCACTATCACTTTCATTCCTTTCTCTTATACCAAAATTTATAATATTATAGCAGTTGACACAGTCAACACAAAATTAACTGCGTACCATAATTTCTTTTTCCTTTATTGCTACATCAGTAGATCAGCACTGCAATGAAAAGAGCACGTTGCTGCACAAGTTCATGGTGTGCTTGCTTTTCTATGTTGCGGTTGGTGCTGATCAGCTCAAAGGCTGATTTTGGTGCGTTATGGAAGCTTTTGCATCTTCTAGATGTGAACAAATCCCACATGTATTACAATGTGCAGCTGGTATATAACAGACTAAAAAAACACTATGATATTACACTTGTCAGTCACATTGCTCACCATCCTTGGTCTTTCCAGCTGTTAGAAACTATCATTTGGTCTTATATAACAGCAGATTTTATGAACACTGCTCTGAACACTTTCTTCCTATTTTTTTTTTTTAGTGGATTAGTAAAAAACCATCTCACTACAACATGAACATTGCTGAAAAAGAATGTGAAGAAAGTTGTGCATGTCAATGATGTCACATTTCTGTTGTTTCAGGGACATGGCACTGATCATACATGGCTTCCCAAACGAGATTTCTGCCCTGCGAGTATGTCTTTTTACGTCTGCGCATTCTGCTATGGACTATAATTGTATTGAAATGGCAAAAGCCAAAAGTATTCACATTTATACAGTAACATGTACCATGTAAACATTAAAAAATTGGATACATGCCTATAAATGACCTCGGGGCCTGTTTCTTAACTAGCTCTTTTTCAAACAAGCATGAGATATGTGAATATCAAAGCTTCTACAAAGTGTTCCATGATACACATCTTTTCCTCTCTCTCTCTCTCTCTTTCTCCCTCTCATTTCCCCCTCTTTCCGATGCCACCTGCATCTCTTATTGCTTGCATCAGGAATGTATGTTTTGGTTACGTCTTGAAAGCTTGAATACAGTGGAATACTCAATATCTGTTGGACCTGTTATAAACCCTTAACACAAACAGACCATAATCTCTACACCTGGGTGCCTTTTTCTATCATGTTAGACCAATTTCTATGCCAGCAGCTAATGCCTCGCACTTCCAGGATACCTAAGGTGCAAACACTTACTGCACAGGTTATTACTGTTTGAGATGTCCCCACTGAAAAGTGAACATGGTGTTTCTTTCTAAATTACAGTTTGAATGGGCTTGGCAGCACCCAGACCGATCTCGCCGGCTCAGCCACGTTGGAAGAAGGTTCGTACGGAAACCCGGTTCGCATATGCGTTCAGAGTGGTCTCCCATATGCTCAGGGCTGTCCCATGGGTGAGACTTCCACTAACAATTCAATGGCTGATTGAAGATTATCAGCTCGACTTTCAGGTGAGCACTAGAGTAACGTGTAATGTAGTGTTAAAACACTGTATATATGTCAAAGTAGTCCTGTAGGAACATTGCCAAGCAGCTTTCTTGCAGGAAAGGGCGATGTGCAAAGGGAAATAAGGTTTAATAGTTAGTGTATTGCAAACTCTTCTGCAGCGACTACATACAATATCAGCCAAGGGTTTATAAGCTAACTTACGTGTCAATTACATGAAGTTCCAAGCTAGCCTCGGCAGTGTGCAGACCACACATACGGGTACTTCATGAACGACCGTCAAGGAGCACCGTCAAGGAGCTACAACTACAGCTGATTCTTACAGTGATTTGCAGTAGTCCCTTCCATGAGCTACGCCACACCTTTTAAGATAAATCCTTGGCCACTCTGGTATCTTTGGTACACGTGTAACACCATGGGAGGATGTCCTTCAATAAAGCATTAGCCACTGGATTATGCATGTCCATGTAATCATGTAATGCCATCATGTAGTGGCAGCTGTCGATTAAGCGCTGCTGTCAGTAGCTGATGTGACCATGGCAATCTCAACAAGCCACACAGTAATATCCCACATCAGCAATTGCAGTGGTCATGTAATTTGTATGGGTAGCACAGACGACTGTAAAATGAGTGAGGGATTGATTGATTAGCATAACCTTTGGGAGGCGAATGACTATGATATGTGATGCATTCAATGCCTACATGGCACTGGGGATTTGCCTTGGTGTACAGTGATGGAATTGCTGCTTTAGCTTTAAACACACACAATATTTACCTAACAGCACTTTTTATTAGCTGTCATTTTCAGTACCCAACTTTACATGCAGTTTACTACATCTACCTTTGGCTGTGCTTTCATAACATATCTCGAGCTTAGTTGGTTTGTCACAAGGCAAAAACAGCACGCACTTGGAAAGACAGTGCCTGTGCCTTATCCTTGTCAAGGTCAAGTACATGCTGTTCCTTTTTTTTTTTAACTATTTTACCAGGGGCTCAATACTGGGGCACGTGATTAGAGAAATTCATCTGGATGCTCACTGTGTAGGACATGTACCGTCACAAACCAATTACATTGCCGTCTCCGATACATAAATTGTCTGAACTGCCTGCAGTATCAGTGAAGACAGTGCTGGGCAATGTCTGCTTTCAGATTAGTCATGGTACCTATTTAAAAAAGGCATGCAATTTGAACATTCTTCTAGTACTTAACATAAGGGTCTTTTAGGATAACAAGTGACACTTAATAATCTCTGGTGTATTACATGCCAAAGCCACAATATGATTATGAGGCACACCATAGTGAAGGGTTCTGGAAATTTCAACTACATGGGACCCTTTAAAGAGGCCCCGCGCCACCAACTGAGCGCACCATTTTTATAGCTTATTCTAGAGCTATGGCATGCGGGGATGCAGCAGCTGTTTGCGTTCATCTCAGTATTCAGTAGTGTACACAGAACAATGCTCCAGAAGACAGTTGAAGAAGTGTCACAGGGCCCCTTCAACTGGCACTGAAAGCACACTGGACAAAGACATGTACCGTTTTCACCTCTGTTGAAAACACGATCGTCACGGCAGAGATCAAACCATAATCTTTTGGGCCAACAGCTAAGCACCGTAACCATTGTAGCACTACGGCAGCTCTTGCTATTCCTGACAGACAACCTGCACACGTTTTTCTGCCACTTTTTGCTCATAGTGAGGCTTATAATGTTAGTGCATTCAAATTCACTAGTGTGCACTGCTGGTTCCACTTTGCAGCCCGACTTGAGCCCTCCACTGCACATGGCCATTGCATACGGACCTGTAAAGGCTGTTCGTGCTCCTGCTCTCCAAGAATCCATTCATAGTGCTCCCCCAATACCAGCATGTGCCCTGTGCGGAAAGCTGGTGGAGCGAAAAAGGAGCATGGCCAAATGTCCGTACCCCGAATGCAGTGCTGCTTCTCATCTCTGCTGCCTTGCCAAGCTTTTCCTCAAGTACGAGAGCAATCAGACCATACCAGTGAGTGGCAATTGTCCCGTCTGCAAAAACTGGCTGCTCTGGGGAGAGGTGGTGCGGCACAACAGGCACAACTACCTCAATTCTGCAACTGTCAACATCCTGCAGAGTGATGGGAATTGACGGAAATGACTGACTCGAGTGCCAGGCCAAATCGGTGGATCAATTCGCAGATTGAGTGCGACGTGCATCGGCCTCGACAGCACTGAACGTACCAAGACTATTATTTGGCCTGCTGACTGAATACTTAGAGCACAATTTATCACCACTCAGTCACAATGCATTTCAACCATGGACTGAATCAGCAGTGTTTGTCATGTGTATGATATTGTTGCTTGTTTTATGGAGGCTACAGGTGAAACATTTTAGCATTTTTATATTTAGCATCTTTATATTTTAGCATTTTTATATTTGAGCATTTTTATATTTATTACTCGTGCTAGAATGCACAATTAGAAATCATTGGAGGCACAATAAAGAATTTTAAGAAACTATGCAAACTACAACTGCTGGTTTAGTGGCATCTGTATATGATTGCTCTTATACGTTCACCCAGGGCACAATGCAATGCTCTTTCAGGGGGAAATTCACCGAAAAATAGGAATGGGCTGGAGCAAATGTTGACAACCTTTTCAAATCATGATTGGCAACTTGGCACTGTCCCTAAGGCAGAAAATATGCAACCATTGTGCTCTGCCAGTACTACCATACAGTGCAGGAACTTGGAACACAACAAGGAAATGTGAGAAAGCTTGAAAACCGTGCAGCGCTTAATGAAGTGAAAAGATAGGCATCACATTAAGAGCTAGAAAGATAGCAGGGTGAATCAGGGAACAAACAGGGATAGCCAATGCCTTCATTACAGTTAAAGGAAAGAAGTGGACCTGGCAGGTCACGTAATGCTCAGCACTATAAAATTAAGCATGCTTCATTTCATAATGCACATCTACTAACCTATTTAAGTTTCCCTGTTCAGTAACGCGTATGTAGATCACATAACTAATGGACAGTGAGAACGATGGCACATGGATACCAGTATAGGGAAAATACAGCAGTGGCAAGCAAAAGGTTAAGTTGTGTGACGGAATTGAGAGCGTCAGAGGCATAAAATGGAACCGCTGCTGCAAGACAGGGTAAACTGGAGATTATCGGGAAACGCCCTCGTACTCCTGTGGACATAGAATAGGCTTATGATGACAACGATGAATGTTATATGACAGTGATCATGATTTTGTTGTAGGTCTGTTTCTATGTGTGTACGTATACGGCAGTGTTCTCCGAACGGTTGGCAGCACCACTCTGATTTACCGCCCACCACTCTTGACTAACCCCATTGGAATCTTAAATGCATGTCTGGGGAACCGAATACGGTACCGTATTTACGCAATTGTAAGGCCAAGCCTCCCAAAAAATCATGTCAAAGGGGAAAAAAGCCGACTGGCAGTGCAGTATCGGTTTCAATTTTAAGTCGACCCCCCCACTTTGGATTTCAAATTTCAACAAAATTGCTAGACTTACAATCGTGTAAATAATGGTTCGCATGCAAAGACAGTGAGACCATACAGGCGGCATTTTGGGCTCAGACATTGCCAACTCCAGTGCTGGCGCTCAAACATAAGCGCACTTGGCTGTTTCCCATGTGCAAATATCTGTCCGGAGTTGATGCTTTTGCATCTGAAGCAATGGATTGGCATGACAGCATTTGGAAATACTCATCTCATTTTTTATTTCGTTTAGGAGCTTTCACTTTGTACAACGTCGCCGTCACAAATAGCGTACCTGAGCAGATAATCTGATGAAATTTACTGCGACAAAAACTTGGAAATTCTTGAACACTCAGCTCTCCCCTCATTATCACTATGTCCACCACTGTCATAAGAACCTTGATATATGGTCTACGCAAGCTTATACCAAGCTTATTTTACTTTCGTGGGGACACTTGAATCTTCGTGTCTTCTAAAGTTCTTACAGCGCACTAAAATTTCCCAGAGCCAAGCTTCCACACATAATCATGCAATAGGGACAGTTATACAATATGGAAAATGTTATGAGTGTTTTACATAATACTCGCACCAGCCAGGTGAATACTCAGGCATAAGAAGAATTCATTTCCTCCTCTTTAGCTTATCCCAGCAATGGAGGCTGCAGTTTGATGGAGGTGAAATGTTGAGGCCCATGTACTCTGTGATGTCAGTGCACATTGAAGAACCCCAGGTGATCTGAATTTCTGGAGCCCTCCACTACGGCATCTCTCATAATCTTGTCATGATTTTGGGATGTAAAACCCCAGAACTAAATTAATCAATCCTCTTTAACTTGGGCCCAGTGTTGCACGTTAACCAACCTATAATGCTTGTCAACTTAAAGGAGCACTGAAACACAAATTACACACATCACTTTTATTGTACGTTTGCTTGATGTGAGACTCGATGGTGAGAACAGCACAGGTGAAAGTGGTCAAATCAAGGTGCAATATATTTTAATTTGTACCTGAAATTAGTTTCCACGTCGGTTGTGGCGTTATTGATCAAGTTTCTTGGTGTGGATGCGACGCCATTATGCTGGTTATACTGCTGGTTTCAATCGGCGGGAACAGTCGGGAATAAAAATATATATCGCATATGTTTAAAATGTACCAACTACAATGAATTTTAAAATGAAAACATGTTTTATGCTTTCTAAACTATTAAAAGGTGCTAATTTGTACATTACAATTCCATTCTGTGAGTAACTAACACAAGGAGTGCTGTGTGACCCTTGTGGGTGCTGTGGTAGGGTGACCACAATGAGCAACACGTTTCTGGCGTCACAAGATGTAGGCCACGTTTTGAGTGGAACCAGCATAACACATCTCTGGGCGAGACAAATTCGAGTGGGGACGCCGATATCTGTCGCCTGCTGTTATGTTGGATTTGTAAGTTGGATAACTCCTTTATGCCCACATAAATCTTGAAGATTCTTTTTTGCACCTACCTCAGGGCAATGCAAGGAACCTGTCTCAATACAAAACTCGTCAAGCAAAATTTTGTTTCAGGGCCCCTTTAACAGGCCCAAACTGCAGAGGCCTTCCCAACTGCTTGAGTGCAGCTTTTTTCCCCCACAACTGTGCGTGAAAACAATGCCATCAACCAAAACACCTTGGTGTATCAGTGTGTCTGGTGAAAGTGTAGTTCAGCTACGTAGCATTCCTGTATAAGTTGTTCTAGTTATATGTGGTGAAGCCACTGCTGACTCCAGTGATACCATGGGTACTACTGCATTAACACCCATCCTTATCAGTGCCGATGAGAATACAAATAAGGAGCATGCAAAGGAATTCCTGGGACTCCTTAGCTATCACTTTAAGGAGCCCTGCAACATTTCTTGAACCAGTCAACGAATGTGGTGGTTCTTGAACCACCACATTCGTTGACTGTCCCCCAGATTTCCTGTCGCCGCGAGTTTCACAGCATTGTCGAATGATTTGCTTCCAGTCAACGAATGTGGTGGTGTTAGGGGATGTGTGCATTCCGGAGGACATGTCTACACTTCTTGCCAAGGGACCAAAGTATTGCGTGCCGCGTGTCCTGATCCTGTGTTCCTACCATTGTGCGTATGTTGTTATAGTGGCGGCTTCATCATGACCTTAAGTAAATACCATGAACAAACAAAAACAAAGAGCGCCGACCAAAATGAAAAACCTAAAAGCTTAAAAAGTTAAAAAGTTTAAAATGATGTTTCGGCTACCATACGGTAGCCTTGTTCACAGTAAAATGGCCCCCTGATGTAAAATGGCCTCACAGTAAAATGGCCCCCTGAAATACCAACTAGGCCAGCAAGCTGTGTTGTTAAAACATATTTCTAGTAGATTTGGCCTGACTTCGTGTGTGTCTTTTCCGAGCCTGCTGTCCAGTGTCGACAAGATCATCAGTTATATCGTTGCAACCACCTGCCGTGCAAGATACCTTGGTTTCTGCTTGAGGAAAGGACTTATACCACCTGATGCGAGTGCCTTTTTTGGTTATGTTGCGCCGTCCAAGGGACACGGTGCTCGACTGTGCAAAATACTGCGCTCAGAACTGTGGAGGCAGGTTCGCCTGCTTGATGACTGGCTTCGCATGGCCCACCTGAACAACGATGTTGCCTGGGTAGCTGAAAAGAAGCTAAGCACGTCGAGACGTATCATCCATCATATGACGGAATATTGGCGGAAGCAAATAATTCGACAATGCTGTGAAACTCACGGCGACAGGAAATCTGGGGGACAGTCAACGAATGTGGTGATGTTAGGCGATGTGTGCATTCCGGAGGACATGTCTACACTTCTTGCCAAGGGACCAAAGTATTGCGTGCCGCGTGTCCTGTTCCTGTGTTCCTACCATTGTGTGTATGTTGTTATAGTGGCGGCTTCATCATGACCTTAAGTAAATACCAACTAGGCCAGCAAGCTGTGTTGTTAAAACATACTCTGTCATTCTTTGAGGTCTACACTTTGTACACTTGACACTCCTTTACAATTTCTCTGTAACCATGGGAACAGTGACAAAGCATAGCAAGTATGATTCTGCTTAGCTGAAGATAGCAAAAGCTGCAGAGTATGACAGACTGTTGGGCTAATTGGTCTTGCATATTGAAATGTTGAACTTAGCGTGACTGACGCAGACAGATATATACAAGCAGATACAAAGCAGACAGGACGAGCGCTACTAACAACTGTTTATTGTGAAGGTCACCCACCGAAGTATATGTGTCTTAACGCATGCGCAACACTTCATGGAAATGTCAAGGAATCCACGAGACTAACATGCACTGTGCATGTTACGTTGTGCACATATGGGAACCCAAGTGCATGCGAGTCTCGTGGGTTCCTCAGCATTTCCGTAAAGTGTTTGTTGCACATGCGTTAAAGACGCTGGGGGTGACCCTCACAATAAACGGTTGTCAGTAGCGTCCGTCCTGTCCACTTCGTCTCGTCTGTCTGTCTGTCTGTGTGTCAATCGCGTTAAGTTCAACAAAAAAACTGCAGAGCTAGGCGTGTTCTAGCCCTACCTCAAGATGTTAATTTGTCCTGTACTGGCGAGTAGAACAGAGCATCTGTCATAGGAATGTTCCCTCTCACTTAGAAGGCACTGCGAGGACCTAGAAAGCAATATCCAAAATCCTCCTATGACAACACATGGAGTTACATGGACTCCCAAGGTCAAGAAGTTCTGCACACAAGGTTAATCTCGGTTTCGATAGGCTTGCTTTGTCAAGCCATTTTTATGGGAAGGCCTCCGTATGGAAGTGTAAACATTGATGTTTTTAAATCGTTTTTACTTGGCACACTTTGTGTCTCCTTTTTAATTACAAGGTTAATCCACACGGCACTTGCTGGGCACTTGCAAATTCAAAGTTGAAGGGTTGAAGAAGCTATTACACTGATTTTCACAACATCCGACTAATTGTGCTCGCTTGCTTCAGAGATCCAAAGCTTTGCTTAAATGTTGAACAAATGCTTCATAGCTGACAAAAACTGTTATCTGTCTGTATGAAGAATGATGTATCCCCTTCATACGATACATCATGTTAACAGGATACCATGAATGAACAGTAGTTAGGCATATTACAACCTAGTGTACAAGACCAACTGTGAGGTTATTAACTAGCAGAAATTGAAGAATGACATGTAATATAATGTTTATTTTGATTCGAACCTATAACCCATTTATCTACACAGTGCACCCATCAACTGATGTCGAACAGCACACCATTACAAAGCTTACAGTGACCAAGAGGTCTCAAAACAATTGGCACATACTACAGAAAACACGCACCAACAAAAGAATCTCAAAGCACTATAATTTTATATCGTATTTACATCATGTCTTTAAGCTCAGTTCCAAGCGCAATTATCTTCTCCCTCAACAATTTTGCCTGGTATCGTTCCATGCACTGTTTCACATAATCTGCATACTCCTGCTTGCCAGGAGGAAGGAGATCGACGAGCTGCTCAGGTGTCAAAGCTTCACTCAGGTAGGACAGCACACCTTCCATGATGCTCTTGTAAATGGCTGCTTTTTTTTTCTTGCTGGCCGCCTGAAGCTTGACATTCACGGATGTGTACAGGGACACCCACTCACTGCTGTCATCAGGGAACTTATGTTCCATGAATCCCAACACAGAGCTAGGATATGACTTGAGTAGTAGTGCAAGTGCCTTGGCAGGGGGCAAGCAGAGGACCTTCAGTGACACGTAGTTGTCTGACTCCAAGAGTGATGACTGTTCCAGGAGCTCCAGTACCTGCGGTCGCAGCGAGCCGGGCAAAAGGTCTGAGCAGAGGAGCGACTGCATACGCAGGAGCTCGTCCCAGCAGTTGGAGCATATGCAGTACTCGGCAAGGTTTAGCGTGGTCGTGTACTGGTTGCAGCTCTTTGTGACAGTTCGCCCCAGGAAAGGAGGCAGTTCCTGGAGCCAAGGAGCCCTGTTCCCGAAGAGTGTGGGCGGCTTTGTGTGAACTAGCTGCACCAGCACTTGCTGGGGACTTCCAGAGCCGCTGTAGGGTGCCATCTTGCCCACATAGGCTCTGATAAGTGTCATGAGGAGATGAGGATACGCCTGCGCATTGGTACGCTTGCTCGAAAGGGTGGCCTCCAGGAACTCTCTCAGCATTGGAACACAATGGGGCTCGGCCTGAGGGCTTGCAGAGTGCTGAAGGACCAGGACAATCTGCTCTGGCGACATCGTACCATTGTTCCTCAGATGCACCAACATTGAAAAGTAGACATCGGGCCTGGCAGCCTTGATGAGATCACCCAACGGTGTGAGGACTTGGTTTCTGTGCACAAGCTCATGCATTTCCAGAAGAACAGGCATCAGGAACTCTTTCGGAAGTGTCTTCAAAATGGCTTTACCTGCCTCAGTGTTCCCACTTTGCAGAAGCAACTGCACACAGGCTAAGCTGTCAGCAGCATAGCCCTGGCTTTGTCGCCTGTCAAACAAATTGCTCCTCAGCAGGCCCAGCGCTTTCTCTGACCTGAAGGCTGTGAAATTCGTACACAGAACAAGCCTGTGCAAGTATTCCGGGCACTCTTCAGAGAATACTTCAAGTATGGTGTCTGCTAGCGTTGACGTTATTGGTGTCAACTTCTTTGTGGATGGCGCAGCGGATTGCTCGCAGACCATTCTGATGTACTGCGCCACAGTTTTAGCCAAGTGAGCCTTGTTTATCAGGCCCTTGAAGAAGAGTATTCTGTTAACGATAGTCTCAATGCACTCCTCTGACAAACTGTAGTACAATGCAGCGCTCTCTCTTTCTGCAGATGATTCACTCTTTAGGAAAGTGTCCCCAAGAATGCAACATGCATCAGAGTACACCGAGAGCAATTCAGAACTGCAAGAATACCTGCCTTTGAGCGCAATGCTGAGATTTAGAAGACGAAACCCATGCTTGATAGCATTTATGTAGGAGAACAAGTCGTCATCTTTGCGCACGCTCGCAGCCTCTTTGAGATCCAAGAAGAATTGATCCACGGAAGGTTTCATGAGGGAATACAGTGTACATGATGGCTCCGATGCCTCTGAACCCATTGTGGGGTCATTACCTGCAGTTGCAGCCATGACTAGATGCTGGTCTGACATAAGTAATGTCTTCAAACCAAGAAAAGGTCGTAAGCCAACCATCACTGTTGGTTTTCCAGGTGGACTTTTGCGTGCTTCGATTAATTCCTTGGATTCGTACAAAATTGGAACGGTGTAGGTTTCTAGTCCTGCAAATGTGAGTGCATGTAGAAAAAAAGCATCAACTGCCACGCTCTTTGCTTCTTTTGAGTACCTGTAGATGCTCATAAGCTGTGGAATGTCGCTTAACCTGTACAGGTATCCACGCTTTTCCGATGAGATCAGGCAGGCCAGTGTCTTCAGCTTAGTGAAAATTTGAGAATGCAAAACAAGTGAAGTGGTCCTGGGGGCATTTGACATGGCCTCTGTAAGAGGGTGTGCCATGCTATCATTGACATAATATGGCATCCAGTGGAACGCAATCGCAGGCCCACTGTCTCTGCCACTGAAGTCCCTGTACAGTAACACAACGGCAGAGACTTCTAGCGAGGAAACAAGCTCAGTGTCGGGATCAACAGTGACTGAAACCTTGCAGAAGTCTGGAGGAGCGACCCTCGGCCCCAGAACAAGCACATCTGAATCCTCCAAATCCTTTCTGCGAGCCTTGCCCACTGGCTTTAGGGTGAGTTCCACTGGAAAGCATGAAGGATGCAGTACAGTTTTCAACTCCTGTTCCCAACTCGCATTCACCCATTCCACGGATTCATCAGATTCAAATCTCAACTGTACATAGTTCGGGTCATCTGGGATAGCATCGTTCTCTGGAACGTTCACCACTGCCTGCTTCTTTTTATGGCTACCAGTGGTCGCAGCTTCAGCGGCTTCCGCCTCAATGCTTTTGATCGACTCGGTATCTTGGCTAATCTTCAGGACAATGACCTCACTATTGGAACAACAAGCTAGATGGTCTTCACACACGTAAACACTGATCGGTATAAAGCCAATTTCGAGCACCATCAACCGTTCAAAATCATTGTAGAACTGTCTCTTCGTCTTGTCGTAAGCAGTCTTCAGAACAAACACACTGATGGCACTGCCCGCTGCAACGAGTGTAGTGCCCGCCTGACGGCAACAGGCAACACAAGACAGGTTATGCCTTTTCACGGGCAGTTCCACTATCTCGAGCCGACGGCCGCCGTCACAGCCGTTGCTCTCCGGTTCGGAGCCGGCCTCCCTCGTCTTCGGGACCTGGTTGTAATGCTCCACCCACCAATTAAAGTAGGCGCGCACATGGAACACGTCCACGGACCGTGTCATCCTTTTCTCCAACGTCAGCACAAAGTTGGCCCCTTCACAGTAGTCGATCATTAGCGCCTGGTCGGTAGTCGGGAAAGCGAACAGCAGCAGTCCCTTTGAGTTGAGGTCGCGAACTTCAACACTCATCCTGGAAGTGGCGACGAGAAGTTTGTCCCTAGCCGCGCACATCGCTACGACGTTCCTGTCCTCCGTGACGAAAACGTCTTGGGAAACAAAGTTGTGGCAGGCCAACAAGCGCCAGTTTGCGCTGTCCGTGGTGGCCGCCGGCTGCACTTTCACAGCGCTAGACATGATGGTACGGACTTGGCGAGAAGCAAACGTAACTTTCAGTTCTCGGTCGGCAGCTCGTCATCTCCAGTGGTCTTGACTTGCCGCGAAGGATTCACGATTCCCAGAGCGACATCGTAGAAGACAATGTTCGTGTCGCCGTCCTGCAAAGCGAGAGTAACTTTCGGCACGCTCGGAAGACAAGAAAAAATGCTCTCTATGGCTTCGAAGTCAAGCACGAGATTAATGGAGATGGGTAGTACGAGCATTGCTTCGGCGTCGTCCTTCCTACGCTTGCCTGTCAGGTAGTGTGTGCTGCACTTCTCGCAGAATTTAGACTCGACTTCCCACCAATCGCTGGACTCGCTCAAGTACTTGAATACGTTGCTAGCAATGCGCGCTTGCGCTTCTGAACTGCACATTTCGATGAATTCAACAAGAAGTGTGCCGATGCTTCGCGGATTCCCTGATGGTAGCCTTCACCGCAGTGCACTGCAGCCGCTGCCAACGAAAGCCGCACAAACCATGTAATAGTAACAATAACTATGGCAGAACAGCTGATATCAGTACTTCATAAATTTAGGAAAAATATGAGCTCCAGTGGTTGTTAGTAACGCAACAATATTACCACAACTGATACGGTGCTGCGGAACCGCAGTAGCCCGAGCAACAGGCTCTCTCAGTACTCCGCCATTTGATTGTTGTTGAGGCGGCTTATCAGTCGTCGTCTGGGTGCACGATGTCTCGCAAGTGATTTCGACCCGCAGCATGGATCTTTGACATGATGGGAATCGCTTCACGTCTCCAGCAACACGTCATCGTCAGCTTCTCACGCTCTCAAAACCATTTTAGATAAGTAGACACGTTCTTTTCTGGTGGGTTCGCGCGCCACACTCGTTCGCTCCCACGATCGTTGTTTGTTCCTCGTTTTAAACTCTTTTCTTTTTCGAGCTGAGCTGAGCAGCACTGCAGATGTCCTCATAAAGAAGGAGCCGTTTACATCCTCAAAAGAGCTCCTCCTTTACCAGCGCATCTTGCAGTGACTGTCTTCTCTGCGACACGATGGATAACGGCCCGACCGCCGAGTGGCTCGAATTCCACTATGGCCGCCGCCTGCTCCAAAGAAGCGCCAGCCTCACCCCTGTCCATGCAAATGTCCAATCGGACGATAGACGAAGGGTTGGACTTTGGGCATGGCGACGGTGCGAGCGCTGAGTCGAGTACGTCGATGAGAGGGGCGGCAAAGCGCCTCGCCGATGAGCCTGAGGCCGGCGAGGACGGCGAGCAGTCTCCGCCATCCAAGCAGGCGCGCTGCGACAGCAGCGGCGCATTTTCGTCTCCCGACAACGCGCACGCCTTCAGCAGCGACCTGCCGTCGTCCCTTGGCGACGCTGCGTACTTCCAGGACGATCACACGGTCGACAGCTTCGGCGAACAAAGTCTCAGTGCGAGCGGTAATGAGGCGGCTGCGGCGGCAGGTCCGCAGCCGGGAAACGGCGATCGCCCAGCGGTCTTGAGCTTCGACATTCTGGACGAAGTGGGCCAGGGCGACGAGGAGGACGTGAACGGCGAAGACAGCGCGAACAACGGCTGCAGCGGCGAGCCGGGTGAAGCGGAGGTGAGCGACAGCGACATCTCGGATGACGAGATCGAGGCCATGCTCGAGGCCGGCATGCGCTCGCCGGGCAAGCAAGAGGTCGAAGACGACGATGACGTCGCGCATGAGCTCAAGGAGAAGGTGATTTTGAAAGGTGAGTAGCGAAGGTCTGCATCACCCAGGGAAACAGTCGTTGTGATGAGCTTGTTCGGAGGTATTGGTGTCCGACTTTATATGGAAAATTACCGAGAAGGCACGGATTTATTTGCAGATGAAGTGCGTCGCTGCATAACGTGCTCACCACGTGCTGGAAAAGTAAACAGGTTTCTAAGGTGCAGCAATGTTGCGGAAAAGAAAGGAGCCGAAGACAGGAGCACGTCTGCGCTCCCCTTTGCAAATGTGTCAAGCCGGTTGGCCCACTGCACTATTCTGAATCACTGTGGTACCTAAGAAACTGCACAAAATGAGAGCGGGAGATATCTTTGCCCAGCTGTCCACTAAACTCGTGAATGTGCAATGAGACAAGCATGTGTAGCTCCTCCAAGGAGGCACACTCATCATCCTTACTATACTCGAGTACAGGTCAAGAAAAAAGCGGCGTCTGCCCATCAAAGGACCCCGCTCCAGCCAATGGTGCAGCAACATCATGGTGACAGAGAGGTACCATTGACCGGTGAGGGGTCCTTTGGCGGGGATATGTCTTCACTTTTTCTTGACCTGTGCCCGAGTATAGCTTCCACCATTCGCAGCTACCACCGCAGTAACACATCATTGTTGAACCTCTGTAAGTGCACTCACACTATCTTGAGCACCTTTGCTCTTGAGGCGCAAGTGCATTGCATGCACGGCTGTGTGGACATCATCAAATGCGAAACGTAATTACTGTGAACTCTCACTTGAATCAGATTAAAGGGACCCAAGAAGACAGTTTGCTAAACTGAATACTTATTGATCTCTGCTAGGGCACAGGATACATTAAGTGAAAAGTGTGAACTGCAGTTTATGGAGCTATGTACAGTCTGTTTCACACTTAGGGGAAATGTCAGAGTGCCTTGCAACGCAATGTGGCCTTGATGCTGTGAGCTCTGGAGTTGGCCAGCAGTGGCTGCTCACGAAGGCGCAGACGCTCGATGCGTGCAGCCTTGAACCGTGGCCACATGGCCGCATCACGTTGCGAGGTGCTCCGAGATTTCTCCTAAGTTCATGACAGTTGTTGAATATCTGATCTCTATAAAAGAAATTTAATTTTTGCCTGCAAAGGTGCTCTTCATGCACGAGACATAGCCAAGCTGTTATGTCAGAAGCCAAGCATGTTTCTGTGCATGGCAGCAGGCATTTGATATTTCAGCAGTGCACAGCTCGAAAGATTGTTGAACTGATTTAAAAAAGGAGTCCTGTTTCATAGATCAAGTCTGTTCAGCTTGTAATATTCACTAATCAGCAATTCATTAAACTTGAAGATTCTTGCATAAAAGGCACAGGGAAAACACCAGAGACCTCTTAAAAGATTGCTATTTGAAATACTCATTCAGCCAATGTTTATACAGTTCAGTTAACTTTAGTGATGGAAAACATGCTAGTGAAGAAAGAAAGCAATGGCAGTGGAGGCTTGAAAGCAGAACCTTTCTCTTGCTGCAGCTTTGAGAACCTAAACTTTATCTTCTATGTATGCTAAACCATTAAAGGAAGTCATTAAAGTTAAGAAAATGTGCTCTGTGAAAACAGGTCAGTGGCCTGTCAAGGATGCAGAAGCGATGGCAAGCTTAAGAACTGGAGGACGCTTAATCTCCGTCTTTAAAAGTGGAACACAATAGCACGCTCACCATCAGGAGAATGTTCACAAAAGTAACCTGACTGCAAGTAACCCGCCTGTGCTCTGTATAGTCTGTGCTGCCCATCCATGCCACTGATATGGAAGAAAGGCTGGAAAAAAGAGGCTTGTATTTGAGCTTTCTCATACGTTCAGATAACAATCTTCTATTCGAGCTTCCTCACGACATAATTATGTTTTCTTGTAGATTCAAATCATCTGAGTTATCATGCTTGTCGGCTATAGTTAAGTTTTAGTTTAAAACATTTCTGATGGATTTTACTTTTAGAAATTCAACTTTGTTCACTAACACACCTGTGCTATGGCGGAGGGCATGCGTGATTGGTTAGTTCGGGATGATTACCTCCACCAAGGACGCCGGCACCAGATTTTCTGCAACACAGTCTTCTTAATGCTATTGCATTAAAATAGGTACGAAACCTATTTTCTGCACCTTTTTTTCCTAGTGCGTGGACATGACCACTTTGAAGTACTGCCAGAGGGTTGGATCCAAGTGACACACAACAGTGGGATGCCCATCTACCTCCACAAGCAGTCCAGAGTGTGTACGCTGTCCAAGCCATACTTCCTTGGTCCTGGCAGTATTCGGGTAAGGCCACCATTGCAGTCATAGGGCAACAGGCGTTTGGAGGAGTATATCACGGCAAAGTAGTGCGTACTACAGGACTTGGGAAGCGAGCTCAAGAATGCGCTGCCTTGTCTGTGTAACACGTTCCCTTTTCTGCACTGTTTTGTCATACTGAACTTAAAACTTCAACCAGTTAGGCTTAACTAGTTTAAGCTTAACCTAGTTAGGCTAGATAGTTAAGCTTAACCTAGTTAGGCTGAGCACTGAGCTGTGGAAAGGACTCTTGTTCCTACTGCAGATGGTGCATGAACAAATGTGATTGCATAAAGCATGCTGTAATGTGGTGGGTGTGGAAGACAAACTTTGAAACTGTGTGCTTTGTACAGAGGTGTCAAGAAAAGAGCTCATTTGTTTGCTGTGCCTGACAAACCATGGGTGCCTTCTTGAGCATGTCTTGCAGCCTGTAAAAAGGAATTTGAGAAGCCCATAATGTCCTGCTAGAGCACTGCATGGGTGATGTTCTAGCATAGATGTCTTAAACAGAATATTGTGTTTGCAACAGCAGTCTCTACTGATCTGCGCCATTACCTGTGTTCAATCAGCATTTGTACCTTTAATGCTTCTTTCTTCATGGTCTTCATGAATGAAATCTTTGGTGTACAGTATGCTACGCTCAGTGTTCTTTGCGGCGCCGATAAATGTCTTCTGTGTACTTTGCTAGAAACACGAAGTGCCCATCTCTGGAATTCCCTGCCTCCATTACAAGCGGGAAAAGGAAAAAGAAGCACAGTGCCCTGTCACAAATGGAGTGCCAGAAGAAAGTGAAGGTATGCACGTGTTGAGGCTTTTTTTGAGAAGCAAGCTCTGCTCCTGAATAACTCTAATGGCAATACAGTCAGACCTCGATATATCGAACAGCGCAGTGATCACAAAATAGTTCGATATAGCCCGAATTCGATATATAAAATCACCTAAAAGAAACGCATAAAAAACTTGTACAAATCAACCAATGAACCAATAGTGGCGCAGTAAATACTTACTTGAAGCTTCAAACAAAGTATTTATAGTCAACGACCTATTTTCCGGACATGCCCGATATTTCGGACTTCTTCGCGGCACTGCCGCAAGCCCCATAGAACCAATGTATAAGGAACTCCGAAATTTCGGATGCTAATTTTCCAGACTTTTTGACGCTACGAAAAGCATCACTATGCGACCAAAATATTGCTCAGTGTCGTGATGCTTAAACAGACCTCCTACGAAAATCAGTGACAGCTGCCAGTCGTCTAGCACGAACCTCTGATACAAACTAAGCTTAACTGCATGAACAGCTCACGCTAGTTCACGGTGAAAGCTTAGCCATATACCTACTTCGCAGCCATTGCTGCTTCCATTATTTCGCTGTTCCTGTCAGCCTTTGATATTACTATGAGCAGAAGGTACAGCAGCAACAACGACAACAGAACTTAGCACCTTATGAGTGTTGGCGGCTCCCAGTAGAGTACGTCCTGCTGTTTTTGAAGCAGTGAAGGCTTAGCGACAATATAGGTGCAAAGCCAATGACTGACCACTGTGGGCGGCCAAAGCGAGCTGCCACTTATCCGTCCCTCGTATGTTTAACGTATGCACCCTACGCTGAAGAACACAAGTGAAACCAGTGTTTTCATATATATGAGATTTCCTATGTTTTCTTCTTTTTCTTCTTTTTTGTAAGAAGGAACAGCCGGCACGATAACAGTTCTGACATCTCCTAAGCAACATGTAGTACTAAAGGAAAATGTTTTCTTAAACCAGTCAGAAGGTGCCCGTAGTCTTGTCTCACAAACCTTTGAAGAGAACACAACATTTCAAACACAACAGTGCTATGGTGTACATGACATTCTTAGTGGCTGTAAATATCGGTACTTATCATTCATCATCTGCCTCGCTTTGTTTCTCCGTGAATGCATGTTAACATTTCAGTAAAGTAAACAAAAAGTTATGAGCCCCTTCGGTTTCTTCCCATCCACGGTGCACTCAGCTTTGAAAGTCACGGACAACTCTGCGCAGTTTTGCCAAGTTGCTTTCCATGGTACTGCAGCTTGTGTCAGGTTTTTTCTCTCATCGCGGCAGGAACATGCTTTAGTACAGTAAAACCTCATTATAACGAAGTTGAAGGGGGAGTGGTAATTACTTCGTTATAACCATTAGTTTGTTATAACCAACATCAATTTCATCTATAGGAATTTCAAAGGGAATTGTGATTACTTCGTTATATCTGATAGTTCATTATAACGAGGTTCTACTGTAATGAGAAACAACGCAAGTGCACCAGCTAACGGCGAGACAACCTGGCCACATGTTAGCACTGCCAACAGTTCATTTCTTACTAAGCAACTCTAGAACGCTGGGTCAGCTGAAATAAAATGCATACGCTGACGTTCACGCATAGTTTTCCACCACATTTTGTAGTCGCTTACAACAAGGATTTGTGTAATACACTGGTTTATTATGAGTGCACAGAGTGGCCATAGCAGTCTATCGACACGGGATGCGTCCCAAATGATTGGAAGGAAGCTCGCGTAATTCCTATATTTAAATCTGGTGACCCATCTAACCCATCAAATTACAGGCCAATATCTTTAACTAGTACTTGTTGCAAACTCGTAGAACATATAATTTCATCTGCTGTCATGAAGTTTCTTACTGAACATAACTTCATCAATCAGCACAGTTTTTTGCATGGTCGTTCTTGCGAAACGC
Source organism: Hyalomma asiaticum (assembly GCA_013339685.2). Classification (NCBI taxonomy): domain Eukaryota; kingdom Metazoa; phylum Arthropoda; class Arachnida; order Ixodida; family Ixodidae; genus Hyalomma; species Hyalomma asiaticum. Next base: position 77,940,418 of record CM023484.1, read on the forward strand.
AATTGTTTGAATTAATTAATGACCTGCATCACTCTGTTCACTGCTTGCATCAAATTGATGCTATATTTGTTGATTTCGCGAAGGCCTTTGACAAGGTTCCTCACTTGCGGCTTGTTCATAAACTTACAGGTCTTAACATAAATACAAAAGTTGTTAGGTGGATTACCAACTTCCTAGCTAATCGATACCAATCTGTCTTCGTTAATGACCATTCGTCTCTGTTAATTCACGTCGAATCTGGTGTACCACAAGGTTCCGTGCTCGGGCCTATCTTGTTTTTAATTTATATTAACGATATTAGTAATGGTATGCATTCCACAGTTAAATTATTCGCGGATGACTGCATGATTTACAGGCAAATCAGTAACCCTCAGGACACTAGCTTCCTTCAGTCTGACCTTGAAAATCTTAGTAAATGGTGCAACAATTGGCAAATGCAAATTAACGTAAACAAAACAAAAGCTATCACGTTCGGGACAACGGCTAACCTCGTGTTATATGACTACACGTTGAACAACATGCCCATAGACTCTGTATCCACAATAAAATACCTTGGTGTTCATTTGTCATCAGACCTATCCTGGAACGCCCATATAGACGCACTTGTTAGTAAGGCATCCAGATCACTTGGCTTCATAAGGCCAAATTTGCATCCGGCGAACTCAGAAACTAAACTGCTTGCTTGTAAAACGTTAGTACGCTCAAAACTCGAATATGCCTCCTTCATCTGGAATCCGCATCAGGCCTACCTCAAACAGAAACTGGAGTCGGTACAAAATAAGGGCGCTCGCTTCATCTCGAAAAATTACTTACGAACATCAAGCCATCAAGCGTAACTGAAATCAAATCTTCACTCAATTTAGCTCCTCTAGAAAATCGCAGGTTGCTGACACTATTGTCTTTCTTTCATAAGCTTCACTTCAATCAGTCATCCCACGCTATCTTCAATATCAGGCCAGCTCGTCATATATCTTCGCGACTCGATCACCAACATAAAATTGAACCTATTTTCGCCTGCACTAATCTCTTCTTTCACTCACCACTTCTCCTCGCCATTCGTGAATGGAATCTTCTTCCTGCTGACATTGTATGCATTGTGAATCATGACTCATTTGTAAGTAGTCTAAAGTCATTTCTATGACAAAATGGAAGCCAATAGAAACATTCTATCCTCGAATCACTAGTGATGATTTTCTTATGTTCTCTTTTTTTTACGTTGCGTTTTATTCTGTTCCGTTTGTCTTGTTTATGTAGTATTGTTACTATTGGTTTCATGTGATACAGATGATGTTTATTGTTCTAAAATTTTACCTTATGATTCCTTTTTTACACCATTCCATGTTTACTTATTCATGTATACTTATTACATTGTTCAGTGTGTATTTTATTTATTTGCCACATTCACTGTAACCCCCCCCCCCCCCACCTATGTAATGCCTTCTGGACCTTTAGGGTATCTGAATAAAAAAAAAAAAAAGTTATGCTCAGAGTACTCCAATTAATAGAGCGGTAGTGCTGCTTCCGAAAACTCATGCATGTGCAGATTGTGCGATGAGATCAGTCTATTGGTGACACGATTTCGCTTTTGCTGTACAAGTCATCAGGCTGTCATAAGGTAAGACATCTTTATTTATGATGTGGCAGGGAAATTTTGCTAGGGCATTATTTGTCTGGAACTTATCATGGTCATAGCCCATGTAGCAGTGACATTGTTTCCAATCAGGACAGCGACTAGCTGGCTGTCATGTGGCTGCCAAAACATTGTAATATGGTTGAACCCCTTTATAAGAGGCACTGATATAAGAGGCAACAGCATATAAGAGATCTCATTTACTCACATGGTTGGCCACCCTATCCCTCTTATTAGTTGGGCATTTTTTGTTACAGACATGTTCCTGGGGATGGGTGGTTATAAATGACAAATTTTATTCTGAAATTTTGGTCAGCAGTCATGCTTGTAACAGATGTTTTAACACTGAACGCACCACTACTAACTGTGGTTAAGAACAAAACTATTGACCTTCATTTCTTCTTCTGTTAGCGAACATCTGATATCAAAATTAGTGGCAAAACATTTCTCAAAAACATAATTCATAAGTACTATACTATAAAATAACTTAGTGTCACTTCAGCCTACATTTGATATCGCTACATGATTGGGATTTGTTTCCACATCATTTGTTCAGCTACTCCATCTTCATCCTTGCATGTGCTTGCTGGTTGCCATGCTATTTTTCTTTTTTTCAGGCCCATCAGGAAAGACAGCTGGGCTGGCAGGACGAATTCCCACTGCGAAGGTGGAGAGTGTGAAGGAGAGCCAGAAAGAACAGTCGCTAGGTAAATTCATGTGCCTTCCCCTGACTCTAGCTTTTAGTTGTTGCTATTTCATGGATAATGTAGCCACATTTGTGGGGTTAGCACTGCATCACGAATTTATGTATGTGTTTATAAAATCAAGCTTACGGCTGTTATGTGAATGGGCAAACCAAAGAAGTGCCTATGAGCAACAAAGTGTGGACGTCTGGTGTGACACATGCGCATTGCTGATAAATGGCTGATGTAGCTGTGGCACCTGCGCTAAGTAGAAATGCGCCCCGCCGCGGTGGTCTAGTGGTTATGGCACTCGGCTGCAGATCCGAAGGTCGCGGGATCGAATCCCGGCCGCGGCGGCTGCATTTCAATGGAGGCGAAATGTTGAGGCCCGTGTGCTGTGCGATGTCAGTGCACGTTAAAGAACCCCAGGTGGTCGAAATTTCCGGAGTCCTCCACTACGGCGTCTCTCATAATCAGAGCTGGTTTTGGGACGTTAAACCCAACATAACAACAACAACAACTAAGTAGAAATGCAAATATGTTATGGGGGTTGATGTGCCAAAACGCCAGTATAGTTGTGAGGCAGGCCGTAGTGGGCAACTCCAAGTGGTTTTGGCCACCTACGATTCTTTGGCATGCACTAAAGGATTCTAAAACAGTTTTTTGAACTTGTGCACGATAACAGGCTGCAGAATTATCGAATCATGCATGCCATAAACTACACGAACCACCTTGTGCCAAGGCAGCTACAGGCTATCTGAGATTGCCATCACTCTCGAAACTGCTTTTCGTTGAGGCAGAGCTTGGCGTAATGGGTGCACTCAGCAAGCGTCAAGTGCAGAAGAGAGCTAACATTGCAAAAGGCCTTGGACTACCACTCTCGACACTAAACAGCATCGTCTCAAAGCGTGCCGAGATGGAAGGAAATGGCACGCTTTTCGGCCCAGAAATTTAGCAGCCTCGTATCATCAGGCACAGGCCCCTCGATGAGGCACATGTGACGTTCAAACAAGCTTGTACTGCCAGTGTCAATTTTGATGGCAGTATGTTGTGCCAGCAGGCCATGGAAATGGGCAACAGGCTGAAAACATAGCGGAGATCTTTCGGGTTGACCGTTTCCAGAAGGGAAGTGGCATTGCTTACAGGGCAGTCAGTGGAGGCAAGTGCGGTTCGGGCACAATGTACAATCAGCAGGCTACGCATTGCTCTGTGATTGAAGGGCGTGAGCCGTAAAATATTTACACGGACAGTGTGCACCACTGAGGCAAATGCAGCAAAGATCGGTTGACCATAGTTTGTGAAAAAACGTATGAACAGGCTCAGCTTCTCTGCAAGAGCAAAGGCATTCACCACGACTTCAATCAAGGCATGATTGTATGGCTTCACCTCGACCTATTGTCTGTATTTGGCTTCTTTATTTAAAAGGAGTCTTTGAGATTCATTCCATGTGGCAAGTGTGCATTTTAATTCTATTTGCTGAACGCTTCCTCCAATGCAGATGCCCTGGCATTTCGACGGTACTGTGAAGCGGTGTTTGACTTTGATACCATTCAGCTGCGAAAGTTCAAGTGAGTACCTTGCAAGTTCATTTGTACGATCTCCTCTATTAAGGGGGTGGCGGGGGTGGGGCTTTTTCTTTTGACCGCTTGCATGAGTGCTCACCATTGGCAAGGTGAAGCTGATGAGTTGTTTGTAGAGAGCTAATTTGTGCCATATACAGTGGAACCCCGTTCATACGTTTTTCAGCGGACCGGGGAAAAAACGTAACAGCCGGGAAAACGCAAGAGTGAGGAAAGCTCCGAATATGAATGAGAACAGGGCCGCTTTGACTTCAAACAATTAATTTCAGCAAGGTGAGCCATCTAGGTCACTGACCAATAATTCGGACAGCCGCGCGGTACTGCCAGTGCCCCCATAGACATTATCTGTTAAAACGACCGATATTTTGGGCGGTTTCTAGCTCTAAATTCGATAATTCGGACTCCGTTCACGGCTGTCGAGCGCATTGAATGGGCCGCCAATGTAGCCTCAGGTGCCGCGATGAGAGAAAGTATGGCCTCAGAGATCGTAATCAAAACTGTGATCATTGAGGCTTAGTTACAGTGCACTAGAATATGGGTAGTGGGTTCAGGAGAGGGCATGCTCCACGCGCCGGCGTGAAGCGGAGAGTGTTGACGGGTCGCGTATGTATGCGGCGGCGCTGCGGTAGAGTGGGCTGTACGCTCGGCGGCTGCGCTCAGCAATATCCCCAGCACTCCCGCCTGCTGCAGTAGCAGCGACTTGCGTTTGCTTTCTTTGCTGTCTTGTTTGGGTCGCTGTGTCGTGTGCTGTTCTCCGTTACCTCGAGTGCAGAATGAAGTAGCTCGCGTTTCCTTCGCTGTTCTGCAGCTACAGCACAGTCGATGTGATGCTGTTGCGCAAAGCTCAGACTTCTTGTTTAGGATGCAACGAGAACCCCAAAGTGCTTAACCCCGATGCTTACATTCAGCATCGCTAAGTTTGGTGCCGCCAGAAGGCTTCACTTTCTTGTAAAAGGCCTTAATGTGTCACCGAAAGCACCAAAGCAAAAAAAAAAAAAAAAAACTTGCACGCGAAGTTGAGTGAGTGCTCTTCGGCCTATGTTCTCTGAAAGAACACCACGGGGTGGTGTCTCAACAACCATGCACAAAGAATTTGAAAATATCTGACCGCTGGAGCGAAATAGTCTCACATACCTTGTGGGCGGTGATGTGTGCTTTCAACCAGTATTTTTTTATCAATAAGTGTCAATTACATATTTTTTACCTACTCAAAATTTTAAATATCGCTTTAATCCCTTATATTTCAGTTAGAAAATTACAGCTCGCTTCAGATAAACCGGGAATGATTCCCTTCATGTTGAACCTTGTCACATTTGTTTTTTTTTACCAGTAAAGACAAGCAGCTTTGAAGTATACGTGGAATGCTAAATAAATGCGCGCTGCAAGCGATATTTGACATGATGCATCTCGAAACACGCTTACGCTTATCTCGCTGCCATTTAAGTCGTGACACTTTTCGAACCTCCTTGCATGGCGAAGACATGTACGCTACGATGACAAACGCATGCAGCCGTGCATTTGCCAAATCATCACTCGGAACGCTTGAGCAGCGGTGCGCAAGCACGCGTCTATTTTATTATAACACGTATTTCGCGATTTTTGTTTTCTTTTCGAAATGCTTGATGTCCGGGTTATACTGCTACTTTGCACGGACTTGTTAGCGATTAAAGCAATATTTATGAAGTCGACTAATTACAAGGAATATTAATTGACACTTACTCATAAAATGTAGCCGTTGTAAGCACACACGTACGACTATTGCAAGTATGAATTTAGCTAGAAATTTTTTTCTAGAACTTCTGCTTTTCTTAGAAATTTAGTGCATGATGGGACGCCCTATTAATTATGCACTTTCGGGAACCCAAAACACCTGCACAGCTGTAAATAAAGAATGGGTATGTTATGAAAACATGCCTTTCTTGTACTTCCCACTTATAGAACACGCAAGTGGCTATTTGTTACTCACCAACGCTTCGGTTTCTTCGGAGGGTAGGAAGTTATATGTTAAAGCCGCTCGGCAGCTCTCTGCAGCCAGGGAACCTCGCTATTAATCAATGACAGCACCGGACTTTGGAATTAGCTAGAAGGTCGCACCACCAGGTCTGTCCTTTGCGAACCCGGAAACATCATAGGATGCATCGAATGATAAAAATGGTCTATCCGGGAGATAGGTCTGCCAACGTAACACCTATTTTTGGCGGACTTCTGCAAATCGTGGCCGAAAATTTGTGCAAAGTTACATATAATCTGGGAATAATCGTTCACTTCAATGATGGTTCGAAATTTTCACTTTTTCAACACCGACTTCTCGCGTACGGAATGATGCAAGGACGAAACTTATTAGGTAGGGATGCAGCGGTTTCTCCTTTGTATGCCCAGTAATAATTTTCATGTGCGGACCCCGGCAAGACCGCGCCGAACTCCCAAAATCAGCTCTCAATCTGTTGACAAACCGTTTATCATAGGAATGTTCTCTATGTAAGTAGATCGTCGTTAGAGACAGCGCACACTTAAAGACACTGAGCGCCTCGATCTGAGCAAATCCGGTCCAATCGAACCACGCTGTACGGTTTTACAAGCCACTATTTCATTTACGTATGCCATTTAGCCCGGAGATTGTTGCGGGCAGCAGTAACTATTTCACGGGACAGGCACTGAAATGTGGAGCAACAATTCCATGCTGCGACGTAACGCACAGCGCGAGTGTGGTGCGCGAGCCTGCTCGAGCTTCGTACTGCATACAGCCCATGCTCTACTGGCGCCATCTCGTGCCGTCAACGTGAGAAGCGTCACTCCCGGCCGCTCTCTGAGCCCACTACCCGTATATTCTAGTACACTGTAGCTTAGTTCCGGCGTGATGCGCCATTTTGGAGGCAAGTCTTAGTTCTGGCGTGATGCGGCAATTTTGGAGGCAAGTCGCCCCGTCACAGTGCGATCACCGCATCCTGTTCCGACACCCCGCGCGTGGTTTGCGATTGCGAGTACGGCTGGTCGCGTTGGGTCCGCGATCGCTCGATAGCGCTTTCACGTTCCGTTTTCAGTGCTTGTTTACTGTATTTACCCGCATAATTTACGCCCTCGCATAGTTTGCGCGCTCCTGATATTTAGCCAGCTTTACAAAAAAAAAAAAGATCCTCGCATATTTTGCGCTCGCCGTCCGGCCCAAACCAGCTCACCAGCGCACGCACGGACAGACTTTGGACAACCGCGCGGCAGCGCACTCGCTGCGTAGGCGAGCGCAGTCATACACAAAAGGGGCTGCGAGTGCGATGTCCCTTTTTCCGATTCTTTTCTTCGGAAGCCCCGGAGCTCAAAGTACGGTCGCTAGAATAAAAGCACGCGAGTGGGGGCGACAAAAGCGGCTGAAGCAGAGATCAAACGCGCCCGGCCCACCTCCGTCGCTCGGAGGCAATAACATCACCCCTATTGGATCGCCTGCCGTCGAAGCGGGGAGGAAACGCCCCACCCGTCTTTAACGAGCATGAAAAGGCGCAATGGCGGGAGGAGGGTGGGGGGGGGGGAGAGTGTCACTCGGCTGCCGAGAAAGCGCTGGCGCTCACGCAATCTCGGCAGCCATCAGCGGGCGGCGATTCCTGCAAGCGTGACCAACACTGTCAAAAGTCGAATCAAAATAGCGATGCCCAGGCGGGTACGGCATGCCAGGTTGCGACGCATCATGCGGGAACAGGCCCACAGTTGCGACGTAACAGCGGGGTTCGCAATACATGGGATCCTATGGGAGCTATGCCGGGACCGATGAAAAACAATGTAACAGCCGGGAAAACGCAGCAGTGAGGAACGTAACAGCGGGGTTCCACTGTATAACAACTGAGGGCTTACTTAGCCATGGGCATTATAGGGAATATCAGTAGTGAAAAAAAGAGAGGTGAGACACTTGTCACATAACTTTCATTGTCTGTGAGCTGGTTATTATTATTATTATTGTTGTTGTTGTTGTTGTTGTTGTTGTTGTTGTTGTTGTTGTTGTTGGTGTTGGTGTCATCTGTATCAGTGGATTGCATGGCTTCTTGGCAATGGGATGGAATTCACTGGTTTAGGTCTCACCCATCAAAGTCTTGTTGAAGCTTTGTGCATGCCCTCCCGGCTGTTCGGGCACTGTCGCAAATTTCCCAGCAAACAGCCCCACACCACTGCGTAATGAAAACAAAGGACAGCAGTTCTAAAAAGCCTTGCGGGATCCCCAAGAGCTCTATGTGTTTATGCATGGCCTCTGTTATTTATGGCTTAGATGGCTTCATGGCATCATGAGTGTTATACAGTGAAGTTATGTGCATGCTATAATTATGAGTGCAGGTAAGATCATCAATGTCTACAAGCTTTACTGGCAATCACTCAGGGCTGTGTATCATGTAACTACGGCTCTGAGAAACAAAACAAAAAAGAAAATACAACTTTGTGTGCGCGTGTGTGTGTTCCTCATGTCTTGCTCTGCCAAGCTCATGATTTTCGAGGCTCCTAGCTTGGCAGGTATGCTTGTGAGCACCAAGAACTGTCAAATGAGACCAGACTTGATCAGCCCATTGTGTTGCACAAGACGATGTGTCATGTTTAAATGTAATGTCCTTACTGTCCCCCCCCCCCCCCCCCCTTTTTTTTTTCTTCACATTTGCGTCTGTGTTGTGTTTCAATGTCTCATGTACCCCTCCCATAGGACATGGGCTGGTCGCCGTAAACACAAAAAGAAGCTGAAGCAGATGCAGCGCCCCATGCTTGTAAGTAGCAGATGCAGTTGTTTTCCTTTATTGCGAAACGATTTATCAGTCTAATACTGTTGCACAAGGAATGGGAGTAAGCTTCTAGTCATAAGTATGCAAGAACAGTTTTGTCTTCTGTCAGGTGAGACAAGTCCACTTGTCTAAATGTTGGCTCTAGCAAAGTTCTCTGTTCATCATTTTCAACAATTTCTGCTTAATTCAGGTGTAGGAGCAATTTGGTATACATTTAAGTGTCTTCTAATTGTCTTCTGGGCTAGCTGGATGCTTTTCGTGAATGAGGGAAAAGCACTTTTGAGTACAGATAAAGATATTGTAGGCTGGTATTTATGCTTTCTTCTCTTAGCCCTGTAAATACTCTAAGCCAGGGGTTCCCGAAGGTGGATTCTCCCATGGAGGGTCCGTGGTTCCCAGGGTGTCTGCAAAGTCATTTTCGAGGCTCTACGAAATTGACGCCCCAAAAGAAACTAGTTTTTAACTCAGAAGTGCTACTTGGCTAGGTTGGCAAAACCTAGCTGGCATCTGCAAGAGGCATCTGTAAAAGCTGTGTCCAAAAAGCATGTGGCCTCCCACACGATAAGTGACGCTGGTGCCAACACTTGTGCAACAGCCGGTGCGCGCTCTGCTCTGCTGCAGCAACCGCCTGCAGCTGCATGCAGTCTCATTTATGGCTGAGTTGGGGGGGAAAGCGCACCTAGCTGGTGTAGTCGCAGAAGCAGTGCACATGCTCCGTTCTGCCACAGCAACCACCTGCCACCACGACATAAGAGAGGGTAATCTCCACATCAACTGTGGAAGCTCGGACTCAAAGGGGAGGAGGAAGGCGCATAGGAATAGTCACCGCTGTGATTTTTTTGCGCACCGATGTGGCATCCATAATGGAAGCACACCCTCACCTGCTTTTGCATTCTCATTTCGTGAGCATTTGCTGAGGGATTATTTACATTCTTTTTTTTGGAAGAGCCAGCTCCTAAGTTTACCTTTGACTCAAACAACACTTACGGAACCTGCACTAGAACGACGGCATCAGTGCACACAAGATCGCCTCATTTGTTCTTCGTCGCTGCCTCTTTCACGTCCCATATTGTGTTTTATCTCCCCTCCCTTCTGTCTCTGCAAGAGGTCCATGACTGAGAACCTCTGCTCTAAGCATCTGGAGCAACCTGCTTTGCAGATTGCTTACAAATTCAATATGCCTTTCAGGTTTCTTCAGAATTTATAGGTCACTTTTGCATGACCTTCTTTGTCAACTTAAGCCATAGCATGACTCTGCTTGCGTTCAATGGTTGCGGATTCTTTTGTTTTTATTCCAAAGGTAGGTTCCCTTATTAAGCTTCTCCAAAGTCAGGACTTGGTGCTCTAATGCAGAGTTTTCTCATTGCCCGCTCCAAATTTAGGTTTTCTTGCCCTGGAAGCCATAATTTGGTGCTCTGAAAGTTGCTCAATGTCTTATTTTGGCTGATGCACCTGCCGATTCATTCTTGCACTATGTTGTTCATATTTGACTTGTTCAGCATCACACAGAGGTCACTGATGATCTGTAAATTTATAGCATCTCTTTCTTTTTCTTCAATAATCCTTTTCCTCTTTCAGCCAGAAAGTACCAAGCTGATCATGTGTTCATTGCCGCCCACTTCAGACACTAGCCAAATCACCAGTGGTCACTCCAAGAGAGGTCAGCACTTTTGTTTTGCATGTAAGGGTGAAGTGACTTAGAGCAGTCGTAATGTCTTCTGTACAGGTGTGTCATTGTTCAGAGTTCCTAATATTTTTTTTTTCTAATATTTGGTTTGCATTCGTACCAAGCTTTTACTAGGGAGTTTTAGCAGCGGCGGCTTACCGTACGGTAAGTACGGTAATGCTGTTCCATCGTGGTTGGCACCTAGAAAATTGAGCTCGTGAGAAGTTTACCAGAGCCAGTTTTATCAGCTGATGACACTTCCATGCTCTCCAAGCAACTAGTACAACTCTTTCCGACTAAAATAGCCGCTTGCCGACCATGACGGTACGGTATTACCATCATTGGTGTACGGTAAACCGGCACTGCTAAAACTCCTTACTGTTTGAAGTATTCAAAGTTACAGAAACCAAATATGTGTAACACTTTAATTTGCTAAAAGTCTGATCACAGCGCAACTAAGTACAGTAGAGCCTCGCTGTTACATTCCTCGCTGCTGCACTTTCTTGGCTCTCACATCATTTTCAGCCAGTCTTGACATAGTTTTCGACTAGCCAGGGCTCTAAATTTTGACCAGCTGGGGTTCTGTAGCGTGCATCGACATCGCACATTACACAGGCCTCAACATTTCGCCTCCATCGAAACGCATCCGAGGCAGCTGGGATTCAGTCCCACGACATTTGGATCAGCAGCCGGTTGCCACGGCCACTAGACCACCATGGCAGGGTAGTGGTTTTGCACAAGGCCGCCCCTCCGTGGAGTAGAGAGGATTTTTAGAGGAGAGAGAGGGGAGGGGATGCACATGCGCAGTGGAGGGTGGGCACCGCAGGATGGACAGAGCCCTCTCCATAAGCTGCTTCGCATCTAATAAGCATCTTTCCTAACTTAAGGGGAGACGCGGGTCTTGAAAAAGCAAAAAATTACCAAAAAATCGATTTTGAGAAAAACGCATTTTAGGCATGTATGTACCTTTGAGCAGCTGCCTTCAAATTATTAAGGCTGATTTCGATCGGGAAATAGTCTAAAATGTACTTTCAAGATGCCACGGGAGCCGAAAGTTGCACCAAAAAAGCGAAAATTTGTTCGAACTTCCTGCGCGCGCCGCGGGCGCGGCATCTGGCCGATCGCTGCCATCTTGGGCTTGCTTTGAAGCTCTTTGCTTTGTGCGCATTTTGCAGCCTTTCAAAATGGCGTCGCTCCAACAGAACGGCCGCTATCAGCACTTTTCTGAAGTATGGTTCCGGAACGCTGATTGGTCATAGCGCGGGCGCGTGGGGCGAGCCCCCCGTCTCGAGTGTCCCATTGGCTGTCGCAACCGCGGCAGCCTTTTTTTTTTCTATTTTTGTTTCGCGTGCCGCGGTATCTGCCGCTTGATCGGTCTCGTCTGCTTTCGCTCGCGTTCGCGCGGCCACAGCAGTTTTATCGTTTTGTGATGGCATTTCCGGAGATGCTCGTCTAAGCAGGGTGCGTCAAGCATGCGAAAAAAAAAAAAAAAGGAAAAACGGAAACATTCGTGTCACGCACGGTGGAACGCTGACGAGTGCGCGTTGCCCAAACCACCTGTCGCGTCCAAAGCGGCGCATTCAACGAGAACTGGCCGGTTATCGGTCGTGCTGCAGTACGTCTTGTCATCTGATTATCGTCCAGTTATCCCAGCGGCATCCGAAACCGAATTGATACGGCATACTATTCAGCGGACGCGACCGCCGAGTGCGCGAGAAATGTGGCATCGCAGTGCGCAACGGAGTGGAATCAAAAGCTGGACGTCGCTCAGCGATAGCAGCGAGCGCCGGAATGAAAATGACAAGGGATTTATCTTATCTTCGTGGACTTTCTTGTGATAAAAACATGCTTTGGGCTTGTGCTTTGCCCCGAGTTCGGCGCAAAAAGTGACCTTGAAAGCAGCGGCGATGGGATGTGTTCAAAGCGTCGGTTTTGTAACAGATGCACGATTTGCGCGAGAACTGTCCAATCTCCGAATGTAGCCGTTGACAGAATGCTTAGATATGATCAAGATAAGATTTCTGAAGTGAAAGTGCTCGCACTGAAGGCCATAAATAGTCGGAAGGGAATGACAGCGGGGTTTTATACGATTTGAGTGTTGCCTGACAAGGCAACGCTCGAGTCACCATAAGACTGAGATGCAGTGTGGGGAATTGCTAATTGCTTCACAGCCTTGATAAGGCCAAAATCTGGCACTGGAGAATCATTTGGACAGTAGTACGAGCAAGAGGAGGCCTTGAAAACAGCATGAGCTAGCAGGGGACTCAGCTTTGCCTGCTATTGATACAAGTGTAATTGTAACAAAACAATAGATTTTGGATTTAATAAAATATTCTGTATGCCTTTTAAACTTAAAACTTCGTGCAGATATATCTGTTTATGGCATGCCCGCATTATCAGACAATTTTTGTATTTTTTAGATTGCACAGCACTGAAACAAACCTATGACTTGGTAAATGTATAGCTTCTCATGTTCATGCTTGGTGTAGTACATGGCTTTCTGACAGTATTTCGACATTATGTTACCAAGATATGGTGTCATATTTAGTATGCCTATTCTCATGAAGAATAGAGCTTTAAAATGACACATCTTCTAGTGCTGTAGCTGCATTTTTGCCAAAGTAACACTTATCTGAAACTTCAAATGCGTTTTTCTCAGTTCGATGCTTTTGCTTCCCTCACTCAGCCTTACGGGGCTTTTTTCAATGTTTTTCTTGGGTTACAGCGACAAACTTGGTGTTATTTTATTCAGGATAAATGGATCTAGCCGATGATGCTATTTATTCATTTGTAAAGTCGTCTATTAATTTATTGTTGCCAGTAATTATAAATGAATGTTCATAAGAATATAGTGATCAAGTCCATATCTATTTTTTTTGCATTAAAAGAGGGGCAAAGAACAATAAAATTAGCATCATCAGCTAGAACAGCTTTCGGGCATTCTTGCCATATACTCAGTTTCTGATTTTGGCAAAGCAAAGCTTTTGATAAGCCCCGTAAGAAATCGGCCTAATGTCTGTATTAAATGCCTTATAGCTTTTGTTCTAATGAAGATATACAAAATATGATTAGATATTTGGAATCAGCAGAAAAAAACTGAACATTACTCTTAAATATCATTGAAATCAATCCAAAACTAACAAACTTCGTTTTGAGACCCACGTCCCCCCTTAAGTTAACCGCTAGCATCGTTGTAATACTAAACAAGCGCCAGGTTATGGCACCTCTTTCCCCATTAGAAAGAGAGGAGATGAGACAAGGAGAGGAGGGGGAGGAGCATGCACAGTGCGGGTGTGGACGCTACACGGCGGATGGATGGAGGGAGGTAGTAACATAGCCCCAACCATAAGCTGCTTCGCATCTAAAGACGCATTATAGCCGGTCCTTCACTATAAGCGGTCATATTATAAGTGGTCTCAGCTGTAAATGTTTTCTCATCCAGAATAAATGTTTTGGGTGGGCTATGCCATCTGTTACCTTTTTGCTCACTTAAGCGTTTCTTTTTCAAATTTTCGTGCCAAACCTGCATATAACGAAATCCTCTTTATAACGAAGTGTTTCGGGAATTTGTCAATTTCGTTATATCCAGGTTTAACTGTATTTTTGTAGAGAATTGTGTGGAGCTGTGACGTTGAAGTGATGTGACTAGGTAATTCGGAACCCACGGAATCCTTTCGTCACTGCATATTCTAGAGCCCTAGCCAATGAAGCCAATGAGCAGTGGCTGAAATCTGCAGTCCAGCTGGTGGACAGTTACAGAATATCTCCCCAGTACTGCAAGGTTTTCTTCATATTGTAAACCCTCTGCACTACACCAGGCTGCAATTTTTACATGCTTCATGGAGACAGGCAGTGTTGTCTGTGGATTGTGTTTTGTTATGCACTAGTCGATGTTGTTTGCGAAAGTGAGGTCGGTTAGGGGCCAAGCAAGTGCTAATGAAAAATGTTTGCAAAGAATTAGTAACATGTTTGGTTGCTGATAAAAATACTACACTATTCTGGTCTTTAACCCAGACGTCTGCTACGGAAGCAAGCGATGACCGAACATGCTATGATTTACTTGCATCGTCTCTCATTGTGCCTTTCTGAGCTAACCCATGGCCTTTTTTTTTTCCAGAATTCATTATGAACCCAAGCGGAAAGTCAAATGTGTGCATTCTTCACGAATATGTGCAACATGCCATGAGGACGCAGCCTCAGTACAAATTTGGTGAACTTGGTATGTGCTGCATCCCGTCACTCACCCTCACCCATCCGTTCTCTATTCAGCTTGCCACACAACTCGAGCAAATCGTAATTCATAAGATTGTTTGTTTCGTTATCGCAGAGAGCTCGAGCATGCCATACAAAGCCATTGTGCTCATTAGTGGGATGGAGTATGGCTCTGGCTTTGGAAGCAGTAAAAAACAAGCCAAGTCAGGAGGCAGGTGAGTGGCAGCAGTTTTCTTGGTTACCTTGCCTTCCCTTCTTTGCTTCCTTCTGTTTCCATTTGTGGAGTGCCGAACGTGTTTGTGAAACTATATTTCTGGTGCTGAAGCTACGCAGCAAGCTGGCGTCCTCAACATTGGAATATCCAAAGAGCTGTGCACATTTGGATTAGCTGCATGCAGCTGCGGTTGGATCTACTTAGAGAAAGAAAAGGCAAAAAAAAAAGTGATCGCGCAGAAAAAGAAGTCACAGAGAAGCCACATTGATGAAGGGATACATGATATTAGGACGAAGATGAGAAGTCTAGGAGCGACAATTGCTGATTTGACAGCTTGTGCCGACAGCTATGCTGACTGACTGGGCAGAAGCTACAAGCTGCAATCACCTTGATTGTGAAGTTGAGCAGCTTAAGAAAAACGGCAAAAGGAAAGGCTCTAGTAGTTGCCAAAATAAACAAGAAGTTGGCGGAGATGCTTTAGCATGCAGTAAACAAAAGAAGGTGAAAAAAATATGTGTAAACTTTCCTTGCTATAAGGAGGGTGAAGCGCATACCACCGGACAAAAGAGCGAGACAACCCTAGCAAGTGCGATAGTTTATTGAAAATACATCATTGCAGCAAGAGAATTCAGGCATGTGCACATGATCCTCAACAATACAGCGGCAATAAACAAGCAAACAAATCCCCCCACAGTCGCAGCAAAATGACAGGTGCTAAAAAATTTATACTTGACCAAATAATGGGAGACTCGTGCATCACATAACACGAGCAGCGCTAGAAGGACTAATGGGAGATGCGCAACAAACTATGGTTAATATGACAGGTTAAGCATGGCTACACATAAAACATATTTCCTTGTCCAAAAGAGAAATTGACGGAACGCTAACGCACATGTCGGGCTTGCAATATTTTATTAAAGCGGCTTCTAGAATGGATTATCAGGTTTAAAGAGCTTGTACCTTTGTTCATACCCCTGTCACACGAGGCAACTTAAGTGCACTTTGAGCAAGTGCACTTACGCTCATGGAGTGCACTTACGCTCACGCGCTGCTACATGAGAAAGAAAAGTGTGCTTTGGAAATGTTGCTTTCCCCTAGCGGACGTGGCCGCAAACTGCCCGAGGCTGAGAATAGCGAGGCTTTTGTTGAAATATGATTTGTTTCAACACATAACAATATTTCTAATAAGGAAAACAATGTTTTAAAAACACTACGGGCGCCGCGTTATGCATTAGCGTATTTGTTTGCAAGCCACTGCTACCGAGGCTACACACTCTGTCGCCGTGAAGTGAGTTTGGCAAACGCACTTGCCTGCAAGTGCGCTTTGCAGCGAGTGCCACTAAACGTTCCCGTGTGAGAGCGTGCAAATGACACTAGCGGCGAAGTGCACTCGCCCAAAGTGCACTTGAGTTGCTAGATGAAAATCTCGGCTCTAATACTCCTATAACGAGTACTCTTTCGATGTTTCTCTTGCTGACTGTGTTTTCACTTCCAGCCAAAGCAGCACTGGCAGTTCTCATTCCGCAAATGAGGGACACAAACCAGAAAAATGAGAAGGGTGAGGACACCACTCAGGATGTTGCCGTAAGTTCTCACGTTCCCCACCTGCACTTTGTGTGCTAGATTTTTCTGAACCCTATGTCTACAAGTTAGGTTATGTGGGGTTTAACGTCCCAAAACCAGCTCTGGTTATGAGATGCATGTCTACAAGTGTGCACATGATTGTATGCATAGCACTCATACGTTTCCCTGTGAAGCACTCTAAGTGACCTGATTTCATTTTGTGTTTTTGTCACTTGTAAATAGTAGGACATGATATCATATAGTTCATTTGGATCAGCTCTTGTACTACGTGTTCCAGTGTGCTTTCACTAGCTTTTTCCATTGACCATGTATATTTAGTAGTTTGCAAGGTCAGTTGCAATCACCATGGATCATCAGAAGAAAAAAAAAATCCAATCTATACTACTTTCCGCTGTAGGAAGTGCTACTTCAAGATTTGCGCCAGTGTCTCCTGATCTGTGCACTCGTGGCTTTGATGACATTAATCAGGCAAACAGCATTGGTACTGAGCATTACTGAGTGCATTCCAAGGTCTCATTGGACTTTTCAAGGATATGTATAGTGTTCCTAATTGTAACTAATTAATCATGCATAGTATGCAGCGATCATGCTGTAACTAATAACCATGTTTGCATGCTATCCAGTTCACCCTGTACTCTCTAAGAAAGGTTTGATTTTTTTGCCTAAGGGCTCAGTAACACCTAGAGTTAAAGGAGCACAACCTAATGCCTCTATTCTAAAGTGCTGTGGTGCAGAGTTCCAGCATCTCAGCTTTTAAATATTTCGGTGTGCTGCCCATTGTGGTGCAGTGCTACTCGCTTACATTGGAATACTTGGGAAAATGTGCTCGCTTGTGTTGTCCGAGTAAATAAATTGAGCAGAAGGGGAATCGTAGAAGTTCATGCTGATTGTTTAAACGCCTAGTTGCCGTCCCTAACATTAATTAAGGGGGGACGATACACCTTGGAAATTTTTTTTTATTGTTTCGAATATTTAAATGAAATTTTCAGTTATGCAGCTTTAGCTGCCTATTTCAACAATGTAGTAATCATTTTTGTTCTGTGAGGAATATTTTTCGAAGCAATACGAAGCAATACGAATACTGCAACTTCGAAGCAATACGAATACTGCTATTGGCATTTGCAAAAAAATGGTTTGTTTATTCGTCAACCAGAGGTGGAGAAGCATGTTGATCGTACAACAGGTAATTTGCAGGAAAATTGCACACTTTACAACACTTTTGTTTGACCGTACCAGACTTACAGTAAATGTTGTCCTAATGGTATGATAGTTGCTCCATATGTTCTGGGAGCAGCAGTGCCCTTGATCTTGTCACAATTCCTCCAGACACTGAAAGCAGCGGCTCACTGGCACACTAGTGCTAATGTGTTTTGCCTTGTTGCTACTGGGGTGCTGTGGCCTGGGACAGCTTGTGTTCCCTTCCCCCTGTTTTATGCTCCATTTCATACACCAGGTGATACAATAGGGCTCGTGTTTATGCTGTGTACTTCCACGACCAAAAAGTAGTACGTACGTTGCCTGTGGTGAGAGAAAAGCAATAAATGCCTCGCTGGCAGCATTAAATTGTAATACATTTCTTGTCAGCTTGACAAAACATGCCCGTATTGCTGGGGAAACAACCGAAATATGTGAGTTTGTGCATAAGTTTGTTGTTTGTCTGTAGAAGTGATGACCTCTCCTTTTCTTTTTCTTTACGGACTACTTGCATAGTCTCCACGGCGCTGCATTTGATGTATATAGTATGCTTGGCAAACCCTTCGCAGTACACCAGTATTGTGTGGGGAAGCTTACTGGGAATTGGAAGAGGTCACATACTATCACAGGACATAGTATATTTGCCCTTTAGTTGTTACGGGTGCACATGGCTTATAATTATAAGCACTAGTATAACTGTCAACTTACGGAAACCTTACTGGCAATCATTCAAAACTGCCTATGATGCTTCAACCGTGAGAAACAAATGAAAACATAATGAGATCTCCTGGTATCTTTTGTATTAGAATAATAAATTTCCTCTCAAATTGAATCACATATTAATCTATTTGAAATTTTGAATATTTGCACAGCACTAGTTCATATTCATGCAAAGTTAGACTGAGGGTAAGCCTACTGTACTAGTTTCTAGTTGCTTGTTGACAGCTCTTTGGTAGTAGCACTAGGCACCTAGCGCAGCTCCCTCTTTATTTTTTATTTGTTTTTGTCACCTGCCCCTTGCAGTTCTTCGATAACATCAAAGTGGAAGATCCTCGTGTGAATGAGCTGTGCGCAAAGACAGGCCAGCTCTCTCCTTACCAGATCCTTCTAGAATGCCTCAAAAGGTAATTGTACCTTCTTTTCTATTTTCTCTCTATTATTTTGTGAAGCAGTTATTGCAATAAATCGCAAGGCTTTTCGGTTGTTGGTCTGTCTGTGAGCAAAAAATCCAAAAGTCCGTGTAAGGCATGATGTGAGGTAGCGTTATGTTGTGTCGTGCATATGGCTATTTCTGCGATTAAAGGGTGCTAAAGGGAAACACTAAACTAGCTTAAACATGACAGATTATACTTGAGGAAAACTATCTTCATTATTTTACCATTCTATCTTCAATACTGGAACAGAAAATGAAGGTTATTTCTTTTTTAGTACTTAGTAATTTTTTTTCTAATCTTGCACTGAAACTTCGTGCATGTGACGTCGTAAACTCGGGTAGTTCTTTTTGTACTGTGGCCGCTTCAGCTCACTAAATGTACATGCTACTGTATTTATTCAAATATAAGGTGGTCACGATTATAAGGCAAGGGGGTGGGCTTAGAGGAGCCAAGAAAAGGAAAGATAAAGCTTACACACTAAAATATTGTGAGAAAACCCGCTAGAAGTCTGTGTGGTCAAGCTGGTTTGCGTTGCTTCATGCCTGCAGTTCAGCGTACGTATTCAGCACATGCAAAAAGATTCCACCACAATTAAATTCTGTATGCAACAGTAGTTTCTCCTGGGACAAATATTTCACGCTATGCTGTACAATTAATATTGTCAAGGCTTCATTGCATAATTAGTACTTAATTATTTCAAGTTCTTCACAGACTGCTATTGTTGTTGAATGTCATCACTGCTCTTTTTTTCCCCAGGAACTATGGTATGGGGGACACGGAAATCAAGCAGGAAATGAGGAACATGAAGCACCAACGAAATGAGTTCATGATGTCCGTTGGCAAGCACTCAGCCAATGTAAGCACTTTTTTTTTTTTGTTTACGTATACAGATGTCCCCTGGGTTCCAACATGGAAACATTGTGTGACCGAGAAGTAGACAGGCAGTGTAAACTTGATTTTAAAAAAAACTGAACTATATGATACTGTATTTTAACTTGGACCTAACATGCGCATTCTTTTCTATATAATGTGCCAAAAAATTGCCTGTGCGTTAGAACTGAGTATGAAACTGAAACCACGCTCGTGGCATTGCCAGCAGCCTCCTGTAGATCGGATAAATTGCCAGTTCACACGGTGGCTTGCGCAAAACCAGGGGTTTCAGCCACAGCCGCAACCTAACCTCCTTTCATTCATTCACGTGTTTTTCGATTCGTGGGGTCGTGTTGTGCTGCTGTGTGCTATCTTGAACATCCACCGTAAAATGTGTCTGCTGTTCGCTGTTGCACTTGTCATTGAGTGGAACACCACAACAATCCTGTAGATGAGGAATCAAGGCATGATATGCAACTTGGAGCATCTATGCACGGGTCAAGTGTGCTCAGCTGCACGGTGTTGTTCTCAGACAGTTGGAGAAGTTACACTGTTGAGCGTAAGCCTGCCATTGGCATGCTTGCAGATTCACAGTAGGCAGTAACACAAGTGGCCCTTCACAAAAGTTTTCAGCATGCTAGCTTCACACTCGATTCCGAGACAGCTCCCTCATCTGGAGAGAACAGCAGCATGTGTGATCAACCTCCATCTGTGAAAATTGTGTTGCACGGCCTTCACGTGGCTGTAGTTTTGATTCCAGCCGGGATAACCTCTGAGGGATTCGCCGACGCTGACAGAGATACTGAAAAATCAGCCATTGGAGGATTCAGATGACTTCGACAATGAGAATGAAGAGGCCAGTACCTGCACAGCTGAAGAGCTGAGAAATGATGCAAGCCAACGTCATGTTATCGATGTGCACTGTTATCAGTGTGCAGCAATAAGATGACCTTGGCAGAAAGTGAGGCAGAGACCGTCATGAGCCAGAAGAACGCCGTGCAAAAGAAAATAAGCAGTTTTTTTCTCGCCAAAGCATGTTAACTCAGTGTGGTATAGCATCGGCCACCTTGGAATCCTTTTTATTATTATTATTTATTTTTTAAAATAACCAGCTCTATTGATGGCCATCGCAGCTGTGCCTTCGCTGAGTTGCATGAACCTCACACACTGTCCTTGACTCCCCTCCACATCTTGTAACTATAGAAAAGTGCATTTTCTGCGTGCATTAGGTTTTTTCAGACTGCACAAGTTTCTTGACGTTCTCGCGGCCCTTTGAGAGTCCAGGTAATGCCGTATTCACTCGAATCTAATGCGCACCTTTTTTTTTTTTTTTTTCACAAAACGGGTCTAAAAATTTCATGTGCGTTAGAATCGAGTGCAAATGAACGACACCGTTACCATATCGTCTTTAGCATCAAAATTCCTTTTTTTTTTTTTCGGAGACCACACCCACGATGCAATCTCTGAGACCACGCTCCAACCATGCTTAGGCTTAGCTGCGCCAGCCTGCGCAGCATGCATGGCAGCATGCAGCAGTGGGCGTGAGGGAACTGCGATAGCATGGAGGAATGCAGCACTGTAAGTAAATGGTGTTACCGCCGCTTGCACACGGCTACGCCCAGCAACTTGCGGCAGATTTATCGGTATGTGGGACTTATGAATCGGCGCGCTGAATGTCTTCGAGGCACCGCGGATCAAGTGCAGCGGGAAAGCCACAGCGCAGCCGTTCGAGGGACTGCAGGGGTTCAAAGTTTGACGGTGCGTTTATTATGCGAGTACTTTTTTTTTTTTATGAATTTACAAAGGTTTATTACTAAGGACTTTTCTCTTTCCATGTCACGAAAAATGGGTGCACGTTACAGTCCATGTTTCACACACACACACACACACTTCTGTTTTTTTTTCTTTCTTTTTTTTTTTTCCGCGGGATACGGGTGCGCGTTACAATGTAGGGCACGGTAGAATCGAGTGAATACGGTAGTATGTTAACTGTAAAGGGTTGGCAGCTGTGTACGCACTGGTCTTTGCCAGTTTTCCGCAGCTTTTTTTCTTCCATCTTCCTTCTCAGGTCATCTGCAGGAACAAAAAGGATGGGAAACAGAGGGCATCACAAGCAATTCTTCAGGTGAGTTACATTTCTGAATTTGATGCCTAAACTTCAGCACTCGAACGGCAGTTTCACAGATTTGAAAGCCTTCTTTGCTTTCTTTTGCCATATTTGTGTTATGTTTCCTGCTACTTGCTATAATAAGTCTCTGGCTGCCTTGTTACACAATGGAATTTATTTCACTGGTGAAGAACAATGTAGGTGCTACCAGTCATTAACGAGTTGGAGGACACTTAAGTGGTGCATTATAGCATCATGTGGCACCCATTCACATTGCCTTCTCACAGAACGTTCACTAAAATTATAGTGCCTTGTCTAAAAAATGCTGGAAAGGAGGCTTTTATTTGAGTTTCATCGCAAGAGAATTATGTTTCGTCGTACATTCAAATCACAGTCTGAGCTGTCATGTGTTTATGTGTTAGTCAAGCCCTAGGTTACAATTTTTCTCATGGCTTTTACTTTGAGAAATTTAATTTTTTTTACTAACACACCTGCACCATGTCAAAAGGCCTGCGTGATTGGGGTTTGGGAAACGGCAGTACAGTAAAACCTCGCTATAACGAAGTTGACAGGGGAGTGGTAATTACTTCGTTATAACCATTAGTTCGTTATAACCAATATCAATTTCATCTATAGGAATTTCAAGGGGAATTGCGATTGCTTCATTATATCCAGTTTCGTTATAACGAGGTTCTACTGTAGTTCGAAATGATTATTTCTGCCATGGACGCCGATGCCGACACTGATGGCAGATTTTCTGCCACACAAGGTCTTTAACACGTTAAAATCATTGACATCATGGTGAGTCAGTACAGTGACTCCAAGATGGTGTCACCATTTTTTTTTTTTTTTTTTGTGCATGGCTTACCAAGCATCTTATCATGCCAAGTCATGCTTTTGATATTGTGGAAGGGTAATCAATTTTTCTTCATGGCCATTTAAAGTATTCCCTGGATGGGAATAAAGTTGCTTCTCTCTCTTTCCTTGGATGAAAAATGTTTTGTACTGTAGTTCTACAAAAGCAATAATTTAGCAGTTCCCTTAGTGCTTTAGCCGAAATACTGAAAATATTACGTTTCAAACTCTGTGTCACAAAGATTGTAGCATATTAGTCAGCTTTCGGTAGTGGATC
Source organism: Hyalomma asiaticum (assembly GCA_013339685.2). NCBI lineage: Eukaryota > Metazoa > Arthropoda > Arachnida > Ixodida > Ixodidae > Hyalomma > Hyalomma asiaticum. Next base: position 77,963,192 of record CM023484.1, read on the forward strand.
TTGGGTCGGAAAAGACTTCAGATTTTGTAGCGCGAACAGCATTTCTCCTCTTTTTTTTGCTAGCGTGGCTGATTCCTTGCAGGTAAGCGATCCACCTTCCAACGTAAAGCCACACACACACACACACACACACACACACACACACACACACAGTTTACTTAAGCACAGTGCGTTATTGCACCAGATAAGCATAAATAAAATTTTTTTTAATAAATGTCTCAATGGTGACATTTTTCACCTGTGGTCCTCAATTCCTGTGTGTTGTGTGCACCTGCAGTGCTGTGGTTATAGCATAGGGAATTCAGGATAAAGGGTTAAGCCCTCTCTTACTCTATCGTCTTGCATTTTTGCTGGTTCATTTATTTTTTCTTCAGAGATTAACCAGCTGGCGCAGAAATTCATGCTTCTGCGTTAAAAGCGCCCTGCGCACAAACCAGCTCATGGAGATGCTTGGTACATTTGCTCGGTTTTGACGTGGTGTCGAGTCATTGTTACGCGGTTTACATTGACGATAATAATTCATTCCAGTCAATTTCATCGCTGTAATTATTTTTCAACAGAGCTGCTGGTGCCATGCTTTTGATCGTAAGTGTACACTTGGTAAGAGACCTTGTGCAAAAAATGTTCCTTTAACATTTCGTATATTACACTGCCGCTTTTGTCTCTACTTCAGGCATTGCATCCCCACGTCAATTCATGGGGCTCGTTACTCAGGCTCTATGGAAAGGGCTCCTGCAAGACACTCAAAGAGAAGAAGGTCAGTTCTGATGTATTGCACAGCAAAATTGTCCAATGCACCAGCTAGCCCATGAGCATGTTTTAGCCGATGTGTTTCACCACCCTGATCCCACAAGCTTTGTGCCTGCCATCACCTAATGACTGCTGCATAGCAGCAGAATTCGAATTGAATAGCAGGTCGAACCAGGGGAAGGGGGGCGGGGGGGAGAGAGAGAGACAAAGAAATAGCATCAAATCAAATATAAAGTATTGTAACTCATTGTCATAGCTTTCAAATTCTGTGCAACAAACAAGCCTCACAGATGATGTAGTTTAGAAGGAATTTACCGTGTGCTCTGCCCATTTCAGTGTGCTTAGTGTCTCTGTATATGCTCCCTCGGGGAGCATAGTTTCAAAACTAAACCTATGTGGTAAAGCTACCGTATTTACACGATTGTAAGTCGACTCGAATGTAGGTCGACCCTCCTAAAATTGCATCCCTCAAAAAAAAAAAAAAAAAGAAAGAAAGAAAAATCAAGCACGGTTCACATCGCGTGCACCCTTCACGCTCACTGTCGTATTGCTGGTCATGTCGAAGTATACGGGTGTTTGGTCGGCATTGCCGATCTGGCCAAGCAAATACTGCCGGGTGTCACTTAGTTTAAGGAATTGCCTATGGAAGGCGAGGACCTTTTCCTCGTATGCGGCCGGCAACTTTTGGCACACTCTGGTGCGTCGACGCAGAGAAAAGCCTGCCCTCTTCATAAATTTCAATGCCCAAGTCCTGCTAGCTTTGAACTGAGCCTTTGGTATCCCTGCCTCAGAAGCATAGACACGGGCTTGTTGCATGATCATATCACAGGTGACCAACAGCGATTGATCGAGTAAATCGGTCACGTATGCTGCAAGCTTCTTCTCCAGCTCCGGAAAGCATCCGGACTTTGGTCCGCGAAAGCCACGGCGCTTGGAGTCGCATGAGATTTCCTCACGCTGAATCCACCACTGCCGCACCACACGCTCACTGATCCCAAACTTGCGTCTCGCTGCGCAGTTGTTAGTCTCCTCGGCATGGAGAATAGCAGGCCGTTTGAACGCTGCTGTGAACGAGCGCCGATAGTTCTTGGGGCCCAGGGCACTCATGACAGACAGCACGATTCAGCACAACACAGAAGCACGCGGCGACACGGCCCCTTAGAAAATTGTACCACACAAAGCGAAGCTCTTCCGTCAACTACCAATACCCCCTATACGGTGGCTCTTCCATCAATGGTTGATGCTCCCACAAGAGCCGTGCGCTCGGCAGATTTTAAAAAAGAACAGCTTTTATATAAAAACGCACAATAACCATGCACTGTGGGTTGAGCGGGAAACTTTATTCGCAATTATGAGAACACATTCGCTGCGAGATGGCAGCAGCTGCCGCGCAATACCAAAACAAACATGGCGGCAGATGGAAGTGGCCGCTCGCGATTTCCATTTATTCGTGAGTACGTTACTCGCATTCAAGAAGCGTTTTGTTCGTCTCAAATAAACAAAATGAGTACTAGCGAGTCCTTTGACTCACGTTAGCGCCGTGCATTCACGTTAATACACTTCCGAACACGATGGTGGGAGGTTAGTCGCTCTAGGTATGGTGGCCAAAGGGCACAGATCGGGAATGCCAACTTTCAAAGTCGGCATCATCTTTACTTGCGCCAGAATGTACGCAATGGTAAATTAATATGCTACGCTTCGGCCGTAACCATGGAAACGAGGGCTGCAAAGCTGTCCCCACCTAGCAGCACCCCTAATTTCTCGTTTCTCTTGCCGTTACTAGCGGCACACGGTTCGACTTCGATTCTAAGTCGACCCCCCAACATTGGATTGTCAAATTTGAAAAAAAGGGTCGACCTACAATCGTGTAAATACAGTACTCCTTGCGCGCACAGAGGAAGCATTTTTTGTATGGTATTCCTTTATTTTATTTATTTTTTATCTTCTAACGTGAATGATATGCGCTGTCGATATGCCGTGAGTGATATGCACTGTTGAATGCGCTATCCAAGGCAGTAGTTATCGTTGAAGGCCATCTAGAACATCTCAAGTGCTTGCGTGCAAGTTTGGAATATGTCACAACGAAAAACGGGGCCAGTATTTTCAGCATGCGTACGAAATTTTCTTGCTGGAGCCAGAAGTCAAAGCTATACAGTTGAACCCCTCAATAAAGAAATCCCGCAACAACAAAAGATTTCACAATTCCGGGCCAAAGCCCATAAGATCCAATGCATTTCATACCTCTCGATAACGAAACGTCACAAAACTAAAATACCGTGATAATGAAATTTGCTGGACTGTTGGACCCCACAGTGACCCCGGCTAAGTCCAAGGAATGTACTCAAGTGCACTCTTGCCTTAAATTCGCAAAATAACGCCGCAGTATGCTTTCGTGGGTGCCGCCATATTGAAAACGTCATGGCTGCCATTTTGGTTGTTGACTGATCATGTTGCCTCTGTTGTTTATCACTGCAGAATGCATGTGGTGAACGAAAATTACTTGCGGGTTCACATTTTTTTTGTGCTTAATCAAACAACCATGGTGTGCACCTTAGTAGCATGCATTGAAGCGCAGCTGGGCGGGTGCTGTGGTGGCAAGTTGTGTAGTGCACGCTTTTACGCCATTCGCTCTGTGGTGCAGCGAATGGCGACGCGGCACTTTTGGGTTATCGCTGACAGCGCTACACATGACACGTACCACCACCGAACAGATTGTCACAATAGACTTGCTGGCGGTAAGTGGTACTGACACGTTCGTCAGCTATCATCATCGCGTATGCCTCCCTGTGCTTTGATATCCGGCATCGCTGCATTCTTGCTGTAATCAGAATCTCTCCCGGCCACACCGCGAGTTGTGGAACACAGCTGGCGTGTTTACTCGAAGTCTACAGCCCGTACTGTTCTTCAGAAAGTGGCCTGCACACTCAAATCGAGTACAAAACCGAAGCCACGTTGGTGATGTCGATAAGAACTTCCAGTCATATCTGTTATATGTAGCATCGTCACCATCTCAAAATGGTGACGGACATTCGCAGCGAGTTTGCGGTGGTTCGCTTCACGCTCAACTCGATCTTTGTGCATCTATATCTGTCCTCAGTTAAGTTCGCATCATGGCCCACTGCCTTTTATTATGAAGCTCTCGTCACGGGAAAGTCATCTTTTTCTTAGAGATAGCGTCAGTTGCTTCTTCTTTGCGTGCCCGAGCCCTGCGACTGTAAGCAATGCAAATAGCGGTTGGGGAAGTTAAGGAGCGCACGTGCGGTCATGTAGGCTCGCTAGAGAACGTTTCTGCCGGCTGAAAACGGGACGATCCTCGAAAATCGAAAATATGCCCACAGCTTCCTAATAATGCCTTAATGTGCCTTTTTACTAGGGGTTGCGAATATTCGAAATTTCGAATAATTTTCGAATAGCGTTTGCTATTCGATTCAATTCACACTGAAATTTTACTGTTCAAGCTATTCAAAGTTGGTAATTGGTAATTAAGGGGAAAAAATGCGCTATGTTACGTGTCAAGTGGCCCATTGCTACATGTGGTCCGCTTTGCCGCATAACACCCGTGTACTGCGGCGAAGCTAACACTCAAGTACTGCAGTGAACTTACCTCGGCTTTCTGTTGCACAATTCTCTGTTGGTCTGTTCCCCAGGACTTTGGAATGGCACTGTGGCAGTACACTAGTCATGCAATAAATTTTTTTGCCAATGTTTAGCAGAACATTTCTCAATAATTTGACATGGTAATAGTAAAGAAATATTTCAAAATTATTCGAAAAGTATTCGATTCAATTCACACTTGATATTCGAATTCGCTTCGCACTAAAAATCTTGCTATTTGCACAGCTCTACTTTTGCTGCTAACTCTTGAAAACTGGGTGCGTGTTAGATTTGGGGGAAATGCGGTGACCCTCACGGGATAAAACCGATTGCAGCCGCAGCAGGCATACCGCACGACAAACGATACGTGTCACTCTATGCATGAAGACTAAATCACGAACTCGCAACGATTTATTAAACTTGCTGTCGGTATTGAAGCTTTGAACAGTCTAGAGGAAGGCCCACCAAAGCAGGCTGCAAAATATTTACAGTAACACTTAGCTTTTCAGTAATTTTCTTCTGGCACTGCCTTATTTCACAACAACGAATTCTCGGTGAATCTTTTCATTCTCCCCATGTATTTCGTTATTGAGGGGTTCAACTGTGTTACGTTTACAGAAAACTCAATGCACATAAGGTAGACAATTGCGTAGGTGTGTCACACATCGTAAATGCTGAAGCAATCGCAACTGTCTTTCATTGCGATGTCACTGACAGAGGCAAATGAATTGGTGTCACATTTGTAAAGTTGGCTTTGCAGTGGTGCAGTTAAACATCTGACGTCATGCTCGATGAATAGCGGTAGCATATACAAGGGAATTAGGTTTTCATTGACAGCATTGTAATGGGAGCCAGGGGTCACTCAATGGGTGCTATTCCATTGGCTCTCAAGTTGCAGCGAATTGGAGCATGCTGAAACGGGCAATCTACTTAGTGGGTTGTTGCAGAATGCCAGCTGGGGAACTACACATGTTGCGTGAGAAAATATCGCTGACGGTAATTTAGGTACCTAATGAATGAGATGTATTTACGGCAAGCTCTCATTTAGTGAACTAAATACCAAATTAGTACCCGGGCCCCTGATAGGTAAGTTTCTATACCCATATCTGTCATTCTTTTTGTGCATCTGTCTGCTAATTAGAAAGAAGCACTATTAATCATATGAAACTGACGAACTAGCACAAAAATGTGCTTTCAATACAGCTGCACCCCGCTGAGATTTCCCATCTTAACTGTGAACGACACCACCACCACACACAGTATTGATGTTGGTTTGTTGGAGCATGCTATTTTGCTTTATTAATTCATGGTATTGAATTCTACATGTGGTCTCAGGTTATTAGGAGTTGGCATGTAGTTAAACTTAAGATTCTTGAGAATTTACACGTAGATACTTGCATATCGGTGATACAATGCCCGGAATATGCGACACTTTCCCTCAGTCCTGCAAAAGTCGTACAAATAAGATGGCACTGTACGTCAGCCTCGTTTGCAACACTACTGTATCTGTCGGGGCTGGTGCTACGCAGGAGGAGGAACAGCGCATCACAGAGTTGCAGAGCAAGGCCAGTGCCAACAGACCAAACCTCTGCATTCTCAACAAGCTCAAGGAGGAAATGTTGAAGATCAAGCAGCGACGGGTACGTTCACTTTGTGCATGGGTCATCTGTAGGGCACCTGAAGGCAGTTACTGTTTATAGAATGATAGAAAGTTGAGCTTGCCCATATTGATGCATCACAAATGTAGGACGCTGACGCAGACACAGGAGAAACCTGGACGGTGCAAGCACTGCCTACTTTTCAAAAGGTCGCACTGCTTCGGAAATGAAGGCAGACACGAAATTTCTCTGCTAATTCTTAGGAAGGGCAGTGCCACCTGCCGGTCGGGGAAATTCTTGGGCCCTTCGCGAAATATGATTGCTTAGCTTGACATTTCATTCCTCTGAAGAGTAGTCGACGGCTAGGTTATGAAAGCACATTTGCCAATGCAGTTTGGACCACTTACAGTAGAACCTCGTTATAACGAACCCAGACATAACGAAATATTGGATATAACGAAGTAATCGCAATTCCCCTTGAAATTTCCACATATGAAATTGATACTGGCTATAATGAACTAATGGTTATAACGAAGTAATTACAGCTCCCCCTTCAACTTCGTTATAACGAGGTTTTACTGTATAACATAAGTTGCCAAAATCGCAAATATCTGCACGATAACCAAAGTAGAGTTTTTCAAAGGCCATACATGTGCAAAAGGCATCGAGCAGGCTGTGGTACATGTCAGAGAATCGAGTCATGCGGCCGCGGTGCTTTCACCCACGTAAAATTTCGGATATTTAAAATATTTAGGTCCAAGGCCACACGGTGCCAACAAAAGATGCTGGGAAAAAAAAGTGCGCTATACTAACATTGTTCATGCAGACCTCCCCATAGAACCTGACTGTGCAGAAATGGTGAATGATTGCTGCATGTTGCACGCTATCGTGCAGCTTCATGTATATGTTTACAGAAGAGATCGCGCCCAAGAGTAGTGCGCGTGAAACGGTTCGGGTTCACAGCCCACAGATCAGCCGTGGCAACTGTTGTGCAAAGCATGCCAAGCTTGAAGGTCCGCGTATTGACGGCAAAGGCAAAAACGCGCGTCGTAAAGTTCTAAAACTTTCAACACCACGGAAGGCTGCATGTGGTCTACACTCTACGATGACACAACTGAGCTCTTCCTGAAACGAAAGAAAGAACTGGAGACAAACAGCTGTAACGTGGACTGGATGCGAACGAGGGCACGCGTTCAGTACAGAGCGCTCGCGGCCGACAAATGTCTGGAGCAAAGTGTGGGCATATAATAAGCGGTATGCATATACAGGAAGTTTCGTGGGAGGGTAAAAGGGGGGAAAGGAAAGGCCACATTGTAGCCAGTCCTGGATTATAAGCAGTTACATTATGAATGGTCCAAGCTGTAATGATACCTTAAGCCTCAACCATCAGTTATCTCCATCACTCAACTTTGAACTGTTCACTTTTACGTATGTTATTGCTTGGGCAACGCAACTTGAAAACATTAATGGCCTATGTCTCCTGTTTGTAAGCATTCTTCACATGTACCGAAACAGAGCAGCATTGGGCTCTTTCATTGCAATTATTTCTCTCTTGCCCTTTCTCTTCTTTTTTTCTTTTTTCCCTTTTTCTTTTTTGAATATTTGCAGGAGGCAGTGAAGCCCATTGGCAAGTTTGTCCCTCAAGAGGTGGACTTTCCGTCACTGTGGTCATCGGACCTGAAAGTTCTCGATATATGACTCTGCTGTCGCAGTTGTAGTCAAGCATGTTCTGGTCACGCATATTTCTCTCGTTTAGCCTTGTTACGACCGAGCTGCAGTGCAAGCATCTGTCCTGCCCACATCGTGGCTTCTTGCATCATCGACTACGCACATACATTTTTGAACTATACTTGCACATTGTTTGCCCACTTTTCTTATTTCATCAAGTGCCCTGTCATTTCTGTGTATTCGCTGTCATGATGAATTCTCTTTCAGCACAGAACAGTCGCCATCTAAGGAGCAGTATTGCTAGTTGCTGCAGTGAAATAAAAAAAAATTGATTGCTTAAGGGCTTTCAGCAGAAACCTACGAAGCTGACCTCTCTGCTAGTGGTCATTTTCAGTGGTGTCCGTAGCCACTTCCTATATCTTTCTCTTTCACAATTCCCCATATAGACTCGTGTAAATGCCGTACATGGCAGCCCAAGATGGTGGGGGTGAAAAATCCAGCCAAAACCAACCAAGGACCCACCTCTGGCTATTGCCAATAGACTGTTTCACATGAGTAGTAGCAGTTTGTGTTCAAAAGGCTAGCAAGAAAGCTCAAAACCTCGCTCAATACTCTGCACACACTGCTTTCTTTCATATCTTAGAGATACCTGGCTTGTATGTGCAATATATGTAAGGCATTCCGTGATAGAAAGGAGATTCAGCAATGGAATGCGATAACGTTGCGGACCTTTCTATGGTGTGGGTTGCCCTGTTGAATCAGCCTTTTGCCAAGATTTATCAAGCAGCCCAAACTAGCACACTACTGATGCATTTCATGCCTTGTGTACCTTTAGGCGTGCCAGTGCTTCGGTAAGCCTTCTTTTTTTTTTACAACTGCACATTTATAATACCCCAGTCATGCAGGCACTTTCTCATAGTCCTTCAAAGTGAGGGAGAATGTGCAGAGACCTACGAATGCGTCAAGGAGCATCTAGTTCAAGGGAACATCAAGATGATAGGGCTATCATTTTATTTTATTTTGAATAACACTTTTTCACATGGACGAGGACCTGGAGCACACATGATGGTGAAAAAACACTCAAGCACATGACTGGCACTGAGCCAACAAAAAATTGTGTGAAAGAGGCGAAACAGAGGAAACACTTCCATTAACGACAACGGCCTCCTGTATAATTAGTTGCTGTAAAGCTACTTGCCTTCGAGAATACTGCTGCTGTTAGAAGCAGCAGCTGTTCCATCAGCTACATAGCTACCAGAGAACATTTTGCCTCTGTCACACTATTTCACATCGGGAGTGCCACCACCGTTTGCGACAGCGACATTTCCATCATCAGTTGGTACTCGCTCAAGAGCCATCCCCACTACATGTTACCTCAATGCACAGGCAGCCATGTTTTCAGCATCAGCATTCAACCATCCAATAGAAACGAACGCCACGCAAAGCTAGTTCTATCAACAAACATTGCCATCCAGTTTTGAAAGACGCAGTCAGTAAGTTCTTGGATATCTGCCTATTAAGTGCGAAGCACCTTATGTGCTTGGACTGTTAGTGCGCCCGTCACGGTAAAGCAAGCGTTCAAATTATGGTCAAAGACAAGTGTATAATTGGTCAAAACTGGCTAAGAATTAACTAATATCACTTAAAGTACCTTAAAATGCAGAAATAATCTGGATTAATTGCATTAGTTAACAGAAATTTGTTAAATTCGGTTGCAAAATTTGTGTGGATCGATACTGGAGGCAATGCAGTTGGACATTGTATGTGTAAGGTTGTATCAGAAGCTACCTTAATAAAGTTCTCTTAATGAGCCTCAGCTGTCAGCGGTGGCACGACCACGGTAAAGTAAGCCCATTAACAGCGATTGACATGTTTTTGTGGGAAACACCGGCACATCACCACATGCTTTGCGTCTCCCCAGGTTTCACATTGGTAGAGCTGTCGTGTTTCCTTCTCCCCATCCTCCTAGAGGACCATCCCGTGCTAGGGCAAAAAGGGCCATCAGAACAGCACATGTCAGCAGGCCCGGAATAGGGGCACCACCTGAGCCGTTCACCAACCTTGTTCATCTTCACTGTAAGGGACCTTTCCTCTTGGTGGATGAAATCGACTTGACTTGTTCCACCTAATTTCAGCGACTACTGTGCTCATCATTGGCAATACTAGTGCGGGATCCAAAACAAAAAATGTTTTACTCCCCTATTTTTCTTTTCTAAAGGGCTCTGAGATGCCTGTATGACGGGGGGTTTGAGCAGTTGTTCTTCCAAATGTTCTGTGGTACTTCCCTCGGGTTGTTAAAGATGATGCTATTATGTTGTACCGATCTTGACGCGGTTACAGGGTTTTGAGCTTGCCTATTGTGTGGGAAGGAAAGCTCATTATCTGTGCTAGCAAGCCCAAAATGTTCTTGATGCCATTTCATCACCTGTATCGACATGTGCAGAGAAAACAATCTTCCCTTTTTCAAGGTTTTTGTGTCGCACGTCGTCGTAGCTAGGATGTCCAAGAGGGCACCTTGCCCTCCCTTCTCTCTTTTTTTGAGTGGTTTACTGTGCTTCTTATGTGCTCATTACACTGCGAGTGCACTACAGTCACCAGTCCAACAAGTCATTGTACTGTAAAGTCTTAGCATAGTTGAGATGCATTGCTAGCTTAGCCATATGTGACAAGATGTTGATGTCAGAGGAGCAACGCAGCGGGGTGGGCCGGAAACATGTTGAATTGTGGCAATCCATTGAATTAATACACTTGCATCGATCACTTTCATTTGATCACTGCAAGTGTTACTGGAGTATATGTGCAGAACTTTTTACCACCTTCAGGAAGATGTGTTCTGTAATGCAAGGTATTCCTGTGGCAGTGCTTGCTGGTGGAGCATAGCCTCAGGCAAACCATTCAACATCTACTTGTGTGCACTTGTCAGTCACACTAAAGCTCTCAGGTAACCCTTGTTGACTGTACATTCAACAGCTAAAGGGAACACGACATTGACATCCTACCTCCAATCGTCGCTGCTGTATGTCAGAAATGTCCCACCAACAAATTATCTTTATTGACGAAATGGCCATGCATTACATGAGCCGCAATACGTTCCAGAAAACTGAGACAACATAGATATCAATGTTTAGTACTACACATGAACGCATGCGCATGTGCCATAGACTTCACTCTGGCACGGATCATTCTGTTTTTTCATTGGCTGACATTTGAATTTTCAGTGGCCCTTTGTCTGCGATTTGGGCACCTCTTTCAAAACAGCTGTCGAAGTTTTTGCTGTTGCTAAGTGGCAAAGAAAATGTGTGATGGCTTTTTTTGCTGCGGCTTTTTGTCAGGAAGCGAGCTGGCTTGCATCATCTATAATGCTGAAAAACGCTAAAAAATTACTGACATTCGCTGGAAAGTGCACTTTCCCTGGTGACCCTGGGCCAATGTACTTAACTGAAGCATATTTAGTGTGTGCCTAGCGTAAAGCCAGAACCCCTCAAAACAATTTGTGCGATTGTTATCCCACACCGCCTCTTTTTTAAATCCATTTCACATTGACTGATTGCATGTACTGTTCGGAAACTTTATTGCCTCGTGTACAACGTTTGATGTGATAGCAGTCATCGCAGTCAATTTCAACTTTCCTCTCCCAGTTTTCATTCATCTTTCACTTACTCCTTAGTTAAAGAGACACTTAAGCGAAAAAATTTTTTCCTGTATTAGTAGGTTAGCTTTGCACGATACCAAAACCACCAATATTGCCAGGAGAAGACCCCCGGTCATTGGGAAACATGCAAAAAGAAAATACAAGTCGCGACACCACTTCAATGTCCCGGCACTATCTGCGACATCATAGATATTTGACGGCGTCTGCTAAGGCCTACACAACTATTTAGCTGTAAGAAAGACTTGCATTGTGTTCCAAGGAAGCCTGAGACTTAACACAGGGAGTTTCACAACATTTGGTGGAGCGAATTTAGCGAGAATACGAAAAACAAAAATCAGCCTTCGAATGTCAATAGGTTCCGAAGTTCTGGTACAAATTTCAGAACTAGAACCTTGACGTTCATTTTCTCTTAATATTGAACATAAAATGCTGGACTTCACAATATCTGAGCTCTTGAAATATAAGTTGTCATTCTAAACCACTTCACCTTTTCACTTTAGGGTCCCCCTTTTAAACTTGATTCATTCCAATATAAACATTCACTGCATGAGGAGACATGTCTGTTCAAGTTCTCCCGGAGCATTCTTGTCCCTACCTCACCAACCACTAGAGTTGCTGTGGTAGTACAGTAGAACCTCGTTAAAACGAACCCGGATATAACGAAGCAATCGCAATTCCCCTTGAAATTCCTATAGATGAAATTGATATTGGTTATAACGAACTAATGGTTATAACAAAGTAATTACCACTCCCCCTTCAACTTCGTTATAACAAGGTTTTACTGTATTGCAAAATGCAGAGTGCTGCAAGGTGATCAACAATTAAATGGTCGCAGACCTTGTCACAGTTGCTTGCTTTTAACTTGTCACAAGCCAGCTTTACAGTGATGATTGTGCAGCTCTGTTCACTCTAGGTTGTCTTATTTAGCCATTTGTGTTTCTTATACACAGCTTACTTTTTGTTTTCTCTGTCATTATGTTTGTTGCATTTGGTTTAATGTGAGTGCTCCGACAGAGGGATAAGGCTTCACATTTTGATACTGCTATGAGTAGTATAGTTGTCACTCAAGATAGCACATTATGCTGCTGGTGAGTTATGTACACTGCCAGGCTGGTGGTTACCGACATTTCAAGAGCTTTCACCTGGTTCTGGACATGTTCTTTTATTCCTTTGAGAGCTGCATTCTATAAATTGGCAGTGGGTATTTAGGAAAGAAAATGCTTTTCACTGCAACTTCCTTTTCTTGTAGGTGTTGCATCTATATAATGAATTGTGAGATGTATGACAAAGCTATTTCCAAGTCATATTGAATTTGTTATAAAGAGGTTTTACTGTACTGTGCGTAGCCTGGGACATAGTATGTTTCACCCTTAGGAGTGCGGAGGTACAACTGCTTTTTGGTTGTGCATATGTGACTGTTTTGCTGGCACTACATAACATTAAGGGAGTTCTGTGGAGACTTGTTCAACTGAACTTGTGCAGCACTTGCCCTTTGAACTCTGCTTATTCATGTCAGCCATTGTTGCATGTCAGTTTCTTTTTTCTTTTGTGTGTGTGGCATTGTTCAAAACTGTCCTTTTTTAATAATAATTTTAACTGATCACTGCAACTGTTGCATAAGTTCATGTGTTTCAGGCAACAGGAGCAAAGCTATTGTTTTAAATGAGGCTTGTATGCATGAACTGCGTGGTCACCTATCCTTTTGTGGTCTTGTCCTGATTATTGTGTGGTGGTTGGCTCTGTGTTCCTTGTTTGTGAGCCACAGATTTTTCTTGGAAGCTGCGCAGTACACAGTTTGTTTCTTCCATTTTCCAACCTTCTATCGGGCCACTACTATAACTGCATTGTCGTCTCTAGTCGACCTGGCCATCTGTCACATGGTTATGGCCTTCTCGGATGAAGCACACAATAAATGGACATCCGTTTGTGAAAAAAAAAGTGGGTGTTTTTACTTAGCGGGGACTTTACAAAGCCCTGGAGTCAGTTGCACGGCAAATGTTGTGCTGATCCAGCAAAGCTGTCTTTTTAGAGCACAGTTCAGAATTTGTAGCTTCAAAATAATTAACCCTGGATTCATGTTCTGTTAGCACAAGCTCTACGACTCATTATTGTTTATAGAATAAATGACAGTTACGGAATCTTTGTTCCTGCGAACACAGATAATGTGTATGCTTCACAGATGTACCTCATTTTACGACTTATCACTAGAGCTGTGCAAATAGCAAAACTTTGGGTGCAAGGTGAATTCAAATATTAACGTTTGAGTGCAAATCGAATATTTTTCTGATATCTTTCAAGCAATTCTGCGTAGAATGTACTGCTAAGCATGAGAAAAACAGTTTACTGCATGACTTGTGTACTGCCCCAACGTTCCTAGAAAAGAAATTAAGTGCTATCGAATAGAAAACTGTGAAGATGGACAAGTTAGCTTTGTGCCAGTACACAAATGCTATGTGGTAAAGCATACTGCATTTGGGAATGCCCCATTTGTCACAGGACATAGCATATCTTGCCACCTTAAGGGGAGGTACTACTCGAAAAATGAGATTTTTTCAATAACTACATACTTCTTGTTTCGAGAAGTAGTTTTACTTTCATGAAAATAAATATTATTGTTGATCTTAAACTAGAAGTCGGTGAATCGCATTTAAGGAGCACAAGGTGGCTGCTAAAAACTAGAAAGTTCACATTGTCCAGAGTCCCCTGGTCAACTGCAGCGTTACTGCTTGCCCTTGGGATTCGCGTCAGCAGTTTGCAAAAGTCTCATTCTGAATATCACTATGATTTCCAAATATCCACTAAAGAAGAAATAGTTTTAAAATGTGTAGTTTTCCCAGAGTAACAAACTTTCCATTCTACCTATAAAATGCACTTTCCTCAAGGTGCAAATTTCAGAAAGCTCTTCAGGTGGTACATCATGGTTTCGGTACTTCCGATGCTCGGATCAAGATGAAATTGTTCCCATTGTTCCGTTAACATACGAAGAGTGCAAGTACCTCCTTCAAGGCTTGATATCACCTATATATTTATTACAAATTTCAATTCACCAATTGCTGGGGTATGAACATTTAAAAACTTCACATTCCTTAGTTTCTTACCATAATTAACTTATTTTAAGTACACTTTCTAGTAAGGTTTTTGCATTATGCAGTTAATATAGACTAAGAGCCATTAGTGACTTAGATATATTGATGTTGACAGAAAAAGTGGAGGTACACAAAAAGGTCTGCATTTTACACATTGTCATGACACAGAACGAAAATGCAAATCACCATAAAATTGATTATATGTTCGATATCAGCGCGAAAACTATGTAAACACCCAGAGTTTCATTACTCTAGGTTATATATTTAAGAAAATCCTTTTTCGAGTAGCATTTCCTCTTTAATTTAAAATACACAGTTCAAATAGCAGAAGTTGGGTGCGAAATTAATCAAATAGAGAACATTGTTTGAAAAATTTTTAAAAGTTTGATTACTTGCACTCTCACACTAATCACGGACTAATTGTCATTGTAGCGTCTTAAGAGCTCTGAAGAGATTTTATTGCTTTCAGCTTTGAAAAACAACAGTAAGGAATAGATGTGTGCAAATATTCGAAATTTCGAATAATTTTCGAATAGCGCTTGCTATTCGACTCAATTCGCACTTAACTTTTACTATTCAAACGGATAGTTCGAATAGTAAGTTGGTAAGGAAGTTGGAAATTTGGGGGGGCGGGGTCTCAAGTGGCCCATTCCCGCAAGTAGTGCACCCCGCCGCATAACACCAGTGTACTGCGGCAAAACTAACCCTCATATACAGCGGCGGAGCTAACATCCATATACTGCGGCGAAGTTGCCTCAGCTTTCTATTACACATTTCAGTGTCGGACTGTACTTCAGGAGTTTGGAATGACACCAGAAATATTAGATAACGTATATTCAAAAATGTTCAAAAAATGTTTGATTCTATTTGCACTTAAGCATAAATATTCGAATTCACTTCGCACTAAAAATTTTACTATTTGCACAGCTCTAGTAAAGAATCTTTTCATCCAACGTTATTGCCTGTACCCAAGAAAGGTAAGCCAACACTGTCTGCAATGTCACCAATGTGCAAGTCTAGAATGGCACTATGAAGAAAATTTTGGTAGTTTCAGTTACCAGGAAACTACCGGGATGCTTTACCAGGAAGTAAAGCTTTTAATGCTTTACCAGGAAGTAAAGCATTAAAGTATGTACTTTGTTAGCAAACTACTTTAACGCTTTACTTCATGTAGAACAGCTCAGCAAGCCCAGACAAATTCGCATGCCCTCTGCAACAAATGATAATTGCTTTTGCCAAAGATTATCTGAGCAGGTTCATTCATTAGATCCAGCTTTCTAGCACAAATAATTCCGGCCTCAGGATGCAGTCTGCTACTGTGAATCAATAATGGGGAACAAAATGTGTTCTTCACGTGCTATAAAATTGCAATAAAAGAAAAGTGAAACAGAGAATACACAGGTCCTTGAAAGTTCTTGAAATTCAAAACTTCGTTCGCAGGGCCTTGAACGTCATGGAAATTAACTTGTCATCCTTGCAAACTCTTGAATTTTCAGAGCTTTAATAGAGCATGTCACACTTCATGGCAGTTGAGTGTGATCCCGGCAAACTTTATTGCATACTTTTAGTTCCGCACGCAATTTTCCCCATCTAGTTTGGTTCCACTTCTGGTAGGTCAAAGCCATAAGTTACCTAGCCACAGTGAGCCCACGGTACTCTACCTAGAGCATCTTCAGCACCCAGAGAAAAAGGCTACAACAACAAGTTGTATTCAACAGTATTTCAATGTTTTTCCTTCACTTTACCTTGGAATGGGATCCACTGGCAACCCTCTAAGGTATTGTCAGTGTTGCATGGGATGCAGTCAATAGGGTAGAGGACATGTTGAATGTCCATACAACAACAACAAAAAAAGTTAATAGCTGTGTCTGCAGCAAGGTAGCATTACGCTGCACAATTTGGGATCGGAAAAGAAGCAGTAGCAGGAAAACCCAAAGCAGACAAAAGGCACATGATCATGGAGGAGGTTGCAGGCTTGGAGATGAAGAAAAATAAGCTTGAGGCAGTTGATATTTTAACTAACATTGCAGATGGACACGCAGAAAATGCAGAAGCAACTGATAACAAGACACATGTGATGAAAGTAAGCAGTCTAAGACTGCAAAGGCTTATGCTGAAGAACTCGTTGACACTAAAACGCAAACAAGAAATAGAAAACCAAGCACCTCCTTTGAGCTTCAGAACTTCATCTAGTCAAATGAAACTATGTGCACTAAGTGAGGTGACTATTGTCTCCTCTGCGCAATGAAATTTTACATGCGCGAACTATTGTGGTATTCCATGAATTTCTTGAAAGGTCCTTGAAAAGTCCTTGAATTTTTCTTTTGCAAACATGTACAAACCATGTGAAAGCTGTGTAGAAAAACGAATTCCATTGAGTAATTAAGATGTTCTTGTGCATTCTTCTCCCACAATAATTTTTATGAAATACATGTTTGTGCTTGTATATTTACTGAGTCGTTCTCCCACCTTCATGAAGGCACTGAAACAATAGCAATTTAAGATTTTTTTCCCAGAAATAATGGAGTGCTAGAAGGTCAACAAACAGCTTAAGCATTTCAAGATCAAAGTGTTATGTTTCTTAGCCTCAGAATGCTTAAAAGCACAGGTTATATTTTGTTTCATCTGAAGGTAACTAATCATGACCTTTTTTTTTTTTTTCCTTTTCATGCGCCAAAATGAATCAGCAATAGTTGACAAAACACTGGCCGATGAAACAGTTTATACATTTTATAATTTTGTATATGACGTCTAGGTGGCAGAAGTTGCTTTTATCGTCCATTCACCATTTGAGCAACTATGTATTGCTGTGGTGGTGTTATGCACTGCGCAGTGAAAGTCCCTTTAGGGCTGAAAGTGGGTGACGAAGTCACATAGCCAAATATTGTCAAGGAAGGCACGACTTCAGCTATGCAATAAAATGGGATAATAGCAACATCAACAAGACAACACAAACTAGTTTGACCATTGAGAAGTTGCATTTGCTCAGAGACACTTATTGAGGATGACATTGTTTGGAAAAGCAAGTCGTTTGAAAATATGAATGCTTTGTGAGGAAAGGTTATGATGTATTTCTAAAGCTCCCTAATTTTACTTGTTGGTAGCCGCAGAACATTGTCAACGCAGAACAGTCCAGCAAGCAAGGCTTCATTGTACCATAGGGACTAAGATTGTACTAAGAACATTTAAAGAAGCATTCAAGACCATATATCGCATTATATAACCGTCCAGCACTCAAATTCGGCCTTTCAATTTTGTCAAAGGGCCAGTCAGTGACAACATATTGATGGCTTTTTGTCGAAGGGCTGAATCACAACACCACTCTGCACCATGTATGTACCTGCACTGAAAAGAAGACTGATTCCCTCAAGTTTGTTTCTTTCACAGCGCCAAGCATACCATGCATAAAAACGCTTGGCAAGCCAAAACTGTTCGCAAAGTGATTACAGGTGGCGACACTGCTTTGAGGTTCGCGCACGAACTCGTCGTGACGTCATAAATTTGGACGATTTGCTTCATAATTTTTTTATCGACAAGCATTTGTTACATGGTGCTCTCAGAAAGCCAGATATTTACTATGATAAGTTTAAGCAAATTTTATTGGACCATTGTGGCCAAAGCACGAAAATAAAACTGAAATCGGTGACGTCAAATTAACATAAGTTTCAGCGGGTAATTCGAAAAACGATCCTTTAACATTCACCATTATTTTCAGTAATGAGCCTGTAACGACAAATTCGATGGCAACCGAGTTCTTATACAATAATTTAATGCAATAAACTATCAAATTTCTGTACTGGCTAGCGGGTTATATTAACGCCATGGAGCTAACTCCTCCAAGACTCCACTTCATTGTGAAACCAAAACCGAAACATTGCTGTCAAGACTATTCCAGCCATCCTAAGCACAGCTGCATCCAATATGTTATCCATGCATGTTCCAATTTCCGCGTGTTGTCTATGGCGCGCAATTTTTCGCGCTCATTTGTTCGTGATTTGATTTAAACGGCCGATCCCGGCTGCGTTCTTCTTTCGTTGACGCGATGCCTACACACAGCAGTGACTACAGATCTGGAGAAAACGGCTTTTAACAACTTCCCATCGAAAAATACCAGGTAAACTGTGGGCCTCCGTGCGTGTCATCTGTGAAGGGGACCCTGCTCACGACTGCATTTATTTGCTGATCGTGTTCGAATGAAGCGTTTAAAAGCGGTCCCGGCTAGGCATAATCGTTAAGTTGTTCGGCGTGGTTTATATACACGTGTCCTTGCATAACGCACGTCGCAAATCACGCACGGCGAAGGACTCAAAAGCGGCATCTGTAGATTATACCGATTTGTTTGTTAGTAATTAGGTAGTTCTGCGTCAGCGTATTACCAGCTTTGTTGCCTGTCGTGTAAGCTACGTGTACGGCTCCACCGTTTTTGAATGAATGCATCTGCTGGATGCAAATAAACTGGCCAGCTTTTTTCGAGCGGTCAACACATGTGGAACTGTAAACCCCACTTTCAAGCTGTTTTAGTGCGGTGCAGTTGTCGATCGTTTTGTACTGCAGCATCGTCATTGTACATTTCTGCCAATGAAGCGACGTTCTAATTACCTTTGACGCACAGATACGATGGACGTGGAAGCAGGAAGCTCGGTGAAAAAGGAGCCTCTTTATATCGAGTCGCACGCTGTGTACTTTCCACATACTCCGTACCAATCCCAAAAGATGGTCATCATAAAGGTGAGAGATACGTACATATTACTGGATGCTTGACAAGCGTTGTGGGGGCACACGCCTAGCATCTTACTCCATATTACGTCCCTCATGAATGAAACGTGTTTGTGCTACACTCACAAGCACACAGCTAGAGTCCAGTATGTCTGAGGAAATTTAAGAGCTCGAGCGTTTTTGCTGCATGCAAAGCTGTACTAGCACAGATCTAAAGACCATGCATTTGGTGCAGCTCCAAGTAGCAGCTACGTAAATTTAAAGCAAATCTTGGAGTGCAGCCCTTGTCACTGCAAGCACGCAGAACGTCTGATACAAATCGTTGTAAAAGTTGGTGTGAAACATTAGGTAGAACGTGAGTTGACTTAACAACCTTTTCGGTACAAAGGCACACATTGGCAACCACGTGTCACCTGGGTTCCAGTGCAGTTTGCATAGATTGTGACTGGGATCATGGCAGTGATGATAACATTTTTTTGGCAAGTGTCTTTGCTCTAGGCAGGTGGCCTGCTCATTCCAGGAAGCCATGAGTCCGAGCCACCGTCTATTACGTGCACTGGTGAAAGGTTGTCCGCATACCGTACTATATGACATAAGGTGTTGGGAATGCTGCAGAACATGCAACTGTGCAGGTTTTGTATGTGTGAGATGTTGTGCAGTAGTGTGTCGTGGATATAGGAATTTGTACCCCTGTGAGAGTGACTGCAGCATCTCAAATTCAGAAATCGATGAAGATGCAAGTAAGGCAGTTTATCTTCAACAATATGGTGTTGTACAAATAACACTTATCTCACTAAATGTAAAACGCAAATGGTTTGTCCTGCTTTGCCCTGCAGGTCCTCCAGGGCTTGAGGAATGGAAGGAATTGCCTCATCGAGTCACCTACAGGGAGCGGGAAGACACTGGCCTTGCTTTGCTCATGCTTGGCTTGGCAGAAGAAAAAGAAAGGTCTGCAGGAATGCATGCACTTTACTTGATGGATGCTGTCTTGAAAGCCAACTGCAAGAGAAGGAATAGAGAAAGGAAAGGCTGCATAGATTGCCTTGCTTCAGATAGTGTGACCCAATCACAAGGAAGATGAAATGAGTACACATTTAAATGTAAGCGAATGTCTGCAGGAAAGTGAGCATTTTAAATAGGGGGGAAGTCATCATGGTGGAAAGAAGAAGGTTGTTGGTTTTGGCACTGAGGCTGAAAAAAAGAATGCTGCCATTACCATTACCTGGAAGCAAAAAGTGACAAGGGCATTACCTAGGATGCCAGGAATAAAGTTTCTTGAACATCTTACAAATGGTACACCTGGATATACATTGTAGTGATGACCACTAGGTGCACAGGTGATCTGTTGAGGTCCTGCTCGAAAACTACGTACAAGAACACTTTACCAGCATTGCCAGCCCTCTGGCCTCTCCAAGATTGCTTTAGTGGTATAGTACTACTATAGTGAATTTAGCCAGGCTGGAATATTATTGCAATCACTATTTAGCCACGTTCCTCACTTTGCAGTGACTACTATAATGGTTTGTCTGGAGGGCATACACAAACATGTCTGCTGTGACTTTATCATGTTTACAGTGTAGAAAATGTAGCAAACAGAAAGGATGACAGAGACTAGCAGTTCAGATGAACTTTAACAATCTTACACCTGGGCCCAGAACATTCGAATGACTAGTACTTGCGAACTGGTCAAATGTGTCCATGCACTTCTTGGCACAGACTCATCACCCTTTCATTCGGAGGAAGAGCACGGGAAGTTCAACATGCAGTAGGAGACTGCTAACCTTTTAACTGGAGTTGCACTATTAATAACTCCCGCACCTTGGCTACTACTAGTTTATGAAACTAGAGTAGCAAAGTTTATCACTTTAATGACATGAGACATTTCATCTACTTGCACAATCTTACAAGCTCTTAGTATTTCTGACACAATAAGGCTGCATGCTGTTGGCATCTACACAATCATTGTTGTGTGATAGTCTTCAGAATGGAAACTTGTACACAAAGCTACATTTCTGATCATGCAATAATAAACTGTCTCCTTTTCTGATTTTGTGTTCTGCACACACAACACACCATTTGCATTCGTAATGTTTAATGGCTGATGGTTTATTCGATCCCATAAAAGTGCCCTCAAAAGACATGTGTTGGCCATCCCTGGAAGGGAGAACACCACCTTTTTTTTTTTTCTTTTTGTTAGCTACACTGTAGAGTAACTGCACCTATCCACTAATGCACTTGCTAGCTTAAAGCACAGTGTCAGCTGGTCAAACTTGTCTTGCTGTTCCCTTTGTATGTGGATACTGTTGAAATAGGCGAGGTCTTGAAGGTGTAAGAGGTTTTGTTTTAGCCAGTGATAGGAAGGGCTCTAGGTCCCTATTGACTGGTCCACTATGTCCACTTCTCTCCTGCATTTGCTGTACTGAACGATAGTGAGAGGCCTGTCTTTTTCTTGCCCATGATATGCACGTTGTAGAGATTGTTTTGTTATAAGCAGTTCACAAGAAGGGCGTGCTTTTCTTTCAAGTCCATGGGGAATTGCACAATTCTTTTTATCTTTTTGTTGGGGTTTTTTATTTACTTATAAAAAACCCATTTTTTGTTGCCTTTTCAGAAATTTATCAAGCTCAGGTTGAAAAGATGATGCAAGAAATGCAAGGCAAGTTGCACAATTGTCTTTCTGCGCCATTTTCATTTAGGGTAAATATGTGATTGTGTGTTGTTGGTGTGTTTAAAAGGACAGAAAGCTAAGCAATTTGATAAGGATTCATTGTGTAAGGAAAAGGTGTGCAAAACACAGACACAAGAGAGTGGGCAACATGCAGCGTTTGTGCTCTGGTATTCTCTGGGGGAAAAATTTACCTGTTACCTGTCCATGCCACAGTTTCCTTTCCTTCACTCGCACTGAATGGGTCACGTGCCTTAGCATTTCTCGACAGGTGTGATGGCTTCACCAAACATTGGCATATTGGCATATCACGTAACAGTCTACTTACTGCTGTCATTTTGGCTGTGTGAGCTTTGTGCAAACTTGCAAAGCTTGTTCACCCTACGGTACTGCTGTATCATGGAATCACACGATTGTTTTGTTGACTCGAGTTTCTTTCCCTAATATTGAAATAATCCTGTATCAAGTGTACGTAGCTCTAGCTTTGATTTTCTCTTTCCCGATTTCATTTCACAGCCCGGCACCACGAGCCAGAAAGCACTTCGTACGATCCTAGGGGCATGGCTGTGGCATTGGGCAGCACTTCGTCTAAAGGCCCCAAGGTGCATGGAAGCAAGCAACCCGTCACACCTATGAAGGATCAACAGTCACCACGAGGCAAACGTTAGAAATGTTCTGCTTTTGTAGGAAATTATATACATTTTCATTGAGTGAGGAGAAAAATGCCTGGCGACTGGCACACGGCAAACCTTTCCTTCCCTCTAGTTTATGTGAAGCCACATGGCTCCACTCAAATACATTGTAAAAGTGTGCAGTGGAACCATTTCAAGACACTTTAGCTTGTTCTTTGAAATAGCTACTTCATGTGAGCTTATACAAAAGCCTAAGATTTAGGTGCACTAGTGACAGGGCATAGGGGAGTTCTTCACTGTGGAAACATGAGATGTACTATAATGCCTGCTCCACCATTATGGCTGCATTGGCTTTCGCTCGACCAGCAGTGGTGCCTGTGGGTTGCTAGCGTCCCTAATAAAATCTCACCATATCTTTTTTGGAACTTCAAGATAACAGTGCTTGTGCACTGCCAAGTTAGTGCAAGGCCGAAGCATGGAACTGTGGAACATTTAGGTCGGCCACTTTCATCATTGTTGATTATGTGAAGTCAGCTGTGCTATGTCCACTGTGCTATGTACTTGTATGCTAAACTTCAGAAGTGACAAAGTAAGTCAGTTAAGTACGTTTCACAAAATCATTCGAGAAGTAAAGACATCACGTGACACTTTATAGACTGTGCCAGGATGAAAGTGATCTCAAAAGAACTGCCAGGCATATACTACTTGGCATAGAGCACTGGCACCTTCACACAAATTACCATGGTGGTGAAAGCAGTCTGCTCAAAATGACAACACTGCTTGTGCATTATGGCAATACCCATAAGAAAAAAATGCTTTATACGTCATGCACAATAATCGAATTGGCATGCCACAATTTGCTTACTGCTGTTTAGCAGCGTGGGCTTACTGTACAGGGTTGCTCAAGTTTCTCAGCTCATGTCTCAGTCCATGAGGTCGAGCTGAAGACTAATCGAATATTGACTGTACATGTGTATTTCTGACATCTGTCTCCTTGTATTTTGATTTTGCATTTATTTACAGCCTGGCAGTATAAGTTGGAAGGACCTCCTCCAAACGATCCTAGGTGCCCAGCTGTGGTATTGGAGAGTGCCTCGTGTATAGGCTCCAAGGTGTACGATGGAGGCAACACCTGTACCACACCATTGAAGGAACAGCAGCTGCCTCAAGCCAAACGTTCGAAACATGAGTTTATCTTACATTTTCTTGTTAACTATGGGCATGATAAACTGCCCAACACTGACCAGGTGGCAGTACTACGGTGTATAGACCACTTGTAACATAAGTTGCAGGAGTTGTTACAATCCGCATGATAACCAAAGCATGTGTTTTTCAGCTCTTATGCATGCCAAGCAGTCAACCTACCTTAGTACATTACTGCAAGCCCTCACTTGCAGGAACAATCTCAGTGGTGCTTTATCCACGTCTTTTGATGCACACATTCTCTTTCCTAACTGTGAAAAATGTTGCTGCTCAAGCCGCAGCACTTTTTCTCAACTCTTATAAATAATCAATAGTGTTGTATTGGACATGCCGTACTTAGTGCCACCAACACTTTTTCATCCCTCTTTTGACATCTCTTGTCACGCATTCCTGGGTCTCCAGCAATGACACATGCCTTCTTTTAATCTTGCTTGAATGCACTGAACAGGAACCGATTACTGCACATGTTCGTTTTCTCTGACACATGCGCGATGTCAAAAAACGTAGTGACCGCAAACCGCCATACGAGTGGTGCACCTGCTATTCATGCCCTCGCTTCCATTCTCTAAATGATACGTCCGTGTTTTAAATGCGGCCGTCATGAACCACAGTCGCTCATGGCACCCTATCTTGCAGCCAGCACAGAAAAGGCAGCACTCGTTAGGCCTAGCTCATGGGGATGCGGGCGGCGTGCCTCACGGGAAGCTTGCCCCTGACAACACAGGAATGGGTGCACAAGAAATTGCGCTCACGGGCTGATTCAAGGGCAGCGCATGTGAAATATGAAAAAAAAAAAGAAAGAAAAGCAGCTGACAAACGACCATAGTAGCATTCTCCGTCGCCTTGGCAATGGACCTTTTCCGTGTACGAAAAGCGCCTCTGGTGGGAATTGCCGAAATCGAAACTGGTGGCCCGTAACCTCTGCGATTGTCTGTCACGCAACGGTAGACGATCACGGAGGCTTTGCCTCGCACTTGCTTTTTCGGAAATATTTGCAACCGTGCGACACCAGGTGTCACTCGCTTCGTCGCGCAGATGCCACCAAAAAACATGGCGCGTGTCTCGTCATTGGCTCTGTGCATGCGCAGACTACTTACCCGGAAAAGGTCCATTCTATCAATCCTGCCCTCACAGGGCATGCCCGTGATGCCGTGCTGCCGCTGCCACGGCCTTCTTTTTTTTTCCTTCTTCCTTCCGCTCCTTGTTCATTCGTTCCGCACTTCCTCCTTCTTCATGTTGATTTGTTGAGCTCTTCTTGGGCGACGCACTTCCTTTGTGAAGCCTGCTCACTAGCTTGATTGTCCGCGGGATTTTCCGGGTGTCATATTATGACCGGTCTTTCATCTCGGGGAGCTGCACAATAAGCGGCCTGCATATACATGACGTTCTATGGGAGGGTGAATGGAGGTAAAAAAAAAACGCATTATAGCCAGTTCAGCACTATAAGCAGTTACATTATAAGTGGTCTCAGCTGTACTGCGCCAAACATGCAGAGTGCAAGACGAGTCAGGGATGTGTTTTTGTTGTGCTGCTAGATTCAGATATGTACTACTACTCGTGTTGCAGTATATCGTGCCCAAAGCCACAGCACGGCATGTTTGAAACACCAGCACATTGTGCTGATAAGTCGTGTATCACAGTGGCATGTCATTGCTTATCTACTGCTGTTAGGGCTTCAAGAAAGTTACTCGAAAGTTATTTGCCGTACAGTGCTCCCGTATTTACACAATTCTAAGTCATCTCAAATGTAGGTTAACTCCCCCCTCCCTTAAATAAAATCACAAGTGAAAAGAAAAAAAGCTGAGTGGCGGTGCACATTTCTGTTCTGATTTTAAGTTGACCCCCCAACTTTGAATGGCAAAATGGATCTACTTGCAATCATGTAAATACAATATGTCTCATAGAGTGACGCAATTATTTTGTGTACAGTTATATTACAACCAGATACTACTGACAGGTGTGTATTTTTGGTGTCAATTCCTTATTTTATTTTATTTTGTGTTTACTTGCAGCCTGGCAGTACAAACTGGAAGGCCCTCCCCCAATTGATGCCAAGTGTACACTTGTAGCATTGGAGAGCGCTTCGTGTATAGGCTCTAAGGTGCATGATGGAGACATGGGTCTTGCCACACCATCGAATGACCAACAGTGCACACAAACTGCTGAGCCCCTCGGTCGTGTCAATAATACTGTCATGGTACCAAGCCATTCGGGAGGGACGCTGGCAAGCAAGCTTTCCTTGAAGGCAAACAGTCCATCTGTCGTCGTGACGTCCGACACGACCCAGCTACCAAAGCAGCAAGTAACGCTGGTAACCACCCAGCCTGTTGTGGCAAGCCAGGCCATTGCCTCAACAAGTCAGGCGTCCGTGCCTATGAGCCCATCCCCGACTATACCCGCTGCCTTAGCTGCCCACCTTCCTGTGGCACTTGGAGGTTCGCTTCCAACGGCCGTGAAGCCAGGAACAAAGTTGATCGTCGTTCGCAACAATACTGGTCGAGCGCTAGATCTGAACACCCTGCTGTCATTGCCCGAGCTGAAAACGAACAAGAAGACGGTCATCATCCAGGCAAACCAAGTGAAACCTGCTAAACAAGAAGCAGCTGGTTAGTGTGCAATGACTTTTAATTAAAGGGACCCCAAAACAGCATTCACGATTGTGAAGAAACCCACTGTACCGGCGACATGAGTCTTTCAGAGCGTTAACCGACAGGCTTTAGCACTCTGTGTAATGTCCATAACTTACTGTATGTGCACTGCTACAGATCTAAGTGGTGCTGCCACCCCTGCATTTAACGACATAGCATGGTTTTTCAGTGTCACTTGTGCAACCAGTCAAATTTGATTACAAATGTTTGTACGAGAAGATAAAACACAAGTGCCTGGATTTGTAGTGGCACCTAGTGGTGTAGAGGCAAACCAGGCAAATGCAGAGCATGGCCTCATTGGTCTTCTGCACATCACTCGATGATCGCCAAAAGCTGAGCTTAGTACTGATGGCTCAGCAAAGGAGTTGAGAAGCTAAAGCGTGGAGGATAAGCTTTAATTGTCCCTTGCTCCTTTCATAAAAGGCTCTTCTTAAAACATGGTTTTAGCCCGACCTTTCAAGTTGCATTTTTTTCTCCTTTGCTTACAAATAAAGGATCACGAATGCATTTCCATCACTTAGCGAGAACTTTGTTCTCCCTGTACAGCAACACTATGCTGCTAAGGTTAACTGGCATGAATTGCTCATGCTGACGTGTCATCAGCCCCATTTACAAGAACGTGACGGTAGTGCATTGCATCTCGAGGCACATTTAGGAGAGGTGATGCAATGCTGCTTACATGTAATGCATTGACTCCTCCACCATGGGGGAAGTGCCACAGGCGCACCAGGCACAACACCCACCATAACCGGTTTCTGGCAGTGCACCTACTACAAAAGTGTGGCAGCACAGATGCCACAGTGTCGTTACAAGAAAAAAGAACAGTTCAAAGAAGAGCCCAGCAGAGAATTGTACAGATGCATAAGTTAGCATTGCCGCAGTACGCAAGTGTTAACATCACACAGTGCATGAGCATCAGCTTCGCCACAGTGAACGCATACTACATGGCCAACTTCTGATCAATCGTCTCAGTTGTACTGGCTATAAACCTACCAATAAGCAGACATAAGCCCACTGCAAAGGGAAAATATATACTAAAAAAATGACAGCAGTTCTAAAAATTTCCTGGCCTTGAAGAACCCCAGGAGCTTTCTGCGAGACACTTACCAACACCCACCAATGTGAAAGGATGAGAGGGTACTGCTCGTTGTGCCTTTATTCGGAGTAGCACATCCACTACGTTTGCGTGTGACCTTTGCTATTTACATCTCGGCACGTTATCTTTAATCTCGCTGAGCTGCTTGCAGTAACATACATAGACAAGCGATTTCCTTTATGTGTTATTCTGTTAGACACACGTTCCATACGGTTGCCATTTTAAGCTCTGCGGGCCATGGCGCGGTAACATAAATGATGTGCATATGTACGGTCCTCAGCGATTGAAATGCGATACTAGAGCTCGGATTGCAGGGCTGCCAGTGGTTTCTGTGTCACCGCTTTGCATTGGGGGTGCTGACCTCGTTCTTTGTGGTATCAAATGAAAGCCAAAGCCTTTCTGATGCACTGTGATTACATTTGGTTCCTCTTTGATCACCCAATGCACTCAATAGTACAAGATATGCTGGCCATCATGCAGTCCGAGTATTCCGTTTCAATCGCTGAGTGCTCTACAGAAGTTTACAATTACGTTTTTGCCATGTTTACTGGCTGCTGAATGCTATTTAAAGCTAAATTTGTCGCCATACAATGATGTACTAATGCAGTAAATCTCACCAAGTGCAGGGAAAGGGCCACCTGCTTTCACAGCACCTAGCACATTCTGTCTCATGTGCATGTGTAATTGCGCACACGCAATGTAATTATGAGTACCAGTATGACAGCTGTCATCAAAAAACTTTGCTGGCAGTCATTTACAGTTGTCTGTGATGTTACTGTGGCCCTGAAGAGCTAAGCAAAAACGTACACAAGCATTTTTTCTCTCTTTCATTTTGCATGCGCCAACCCCTTTGCTTCTTTCACTCTGTGAATGTTCTGGTTTGTCGAGGTCCCTGGTTTGGCAGGCATGTAAGTGACTTCATTATAATGAAAGTTTGGCTGCATTCGAAACACGTAAAGAAAAGGACGTGTGGTTTGTGCAGCCTCCAAATACCTATCCATTTGGCCTCTTTCTTCTTTACATGCCAAATTACGTTATTGAATGATTATAAGTAGATCTGGATTGTCTCCATTTAATGTTTTTTAGAAAAGTGTTTTTATAGATGTACTACATTCTTCTTATTGACGATTTTATATAACACTCGCGGATGGCATTGTCTTGAGCTGTTACATGGATGATTTTCTTTTTTTGTTTGCGGTATGACCTCAAACTAATACAGTCATGGCACATCATTTGAATAGGAAAAGTTATTTACATGCATATTAGTCTGTGGTAGTATCACTTATTTAGCTACTGCATATACAAACTGACAACGTTAACAGCCAAGATAGCAGGCACTGAAATGTGTGCTTAAAATTTCCTATAGGCAATCTGATGTACTGTCTTCAAGCTCGATTGTTACGCTTTGCGAAACCTTGCAGGTGAGCCGGTGAAGGTGCAGCAGGTTAGAACTCCCATTCTACCTCCCATGGATGATGATGACGACGACTTTAAGCCAATGAAGAAAATGAGGCAATCTTCAAACCTTGTGAGCAACATCCTTGATCAATTTAGTGGTTCCACCTGCGTTGTTTCAATGTCTGCCATATTACCACAATTATATAAGGGTCATATTTCTTGCAGAAAAGTTTCTCTAAGAGATGCTGCGTGCATTAAATTTGGTTATGAAGTGGAAACAACATGGACAGACTGGTACTGTCACTGCAACTCAAAATTTAATCGTTATAATGTTGCAGCTGCTGCAGGAGCTAAAGTAGCTCTAGCTAGCCCCACAAGTTCCTTAGTCTGCTTGTTTCTGCAAGGTATTTGGAAATGCAGAATCTCGGGTGCAGCAGATGCCACCAAAGATAAACTGCTCTCGAGCCCTTGATACTGGCGATATGTAGATGTCCAATAGCGACATTGTGTGATGCTTGCTCTACTGTGGTTGAAGTGCAATATGTTCAAATCTTTTTCAAGGAAGAACAGATAGTCATTACTCCCGCCATACGTCCCTCACCGTTGAAAATCAGTTACATTTGATCAAAACATTGTACAGTCCATGCTGGATTCCGGGTGTTTATACAGAATCATAGTTTAGAATGGGTGAGGGGGCTGTTATGGTATTTTTCCAGGTGTATAGTGGGGGAGGAGGTGGCGCATAGAGAACGAAAGCAAAAAAAAAAAAAAAAAATATGGTTTGTCTGAGGCCTGCTGTGTTTATACTAGCATCCTCGGGATTCTTGTTGAGATAAGGACTCACCGAGGAGATCCAACATTTTAAAATAATTTTAATGTGTATAATATGCTAGCACTCTTGGATAATACCACATTTACTCAATTCTAGCGCACCCTTGATTGTAACATGCACCCGTTTCCAGCGACCAAGAAAAAAGAAAGTAGAACATCGATTGCAACACTCACCCATTTTTCTTGACACGGAAAAAAAGAAAGTCCTTAGTAATCAACCTTCTCACATTTATGAAAACAAATGCCATACTTGTGTAATGAACGCACCGCCAACTTTGAACCCCTGCAGTCCCGCAAATGGCCGTGCTGTGGCATTCCCGCTTCATTTGATCCACGGCGTCTCGAAGATGTTCGGTGTGCTGATTCATAACTCCTACGTCCCGATAAAACTGCTGCACATTGCAATTAATGTATGCGGGTGCTTTTGCACCCGCATACATTAATTTAGGTGCTCATTAAGGAACCCTGGACAGTCAGATTTAATTAGGAGCCACCCACTACCACATTCTAAATGGATATCGTTGGGAGAGACCTCCGTCCTGCAGTGGCTTAATCCATTTGCTTCCGCGGCTTCGGCGCCCGTTCCCGCGAGCTGCACCGCACATTTTCCGCCGCCATGGACTGCCGTGTTTGGCATCGCATAGAAAGCTCCATAATTCAGGTTATTACATTGCGATTTTAACACCTTTTATTTTATTTTGTTTGGGAATGTTTCCTGGAAGCACTGCACTCGAGTGTCTTGCGAACATGGAAGGTCTTGAAGCAGACGCACTTGGTATATATACACACTGCTTTCACAGTCACTGCTGCTCTCACCGTTACTCTCATGCCTGCTACTGTCTTGGTCCGAGATACGTTCCGGATTCACCAGTATAGTGATCACTTTGAAAGACGAGTTAGAGAATTGGCTCACACTCAAGACCGTTCTTCTATTGCGAAGGCATGCTTCAGGCGCAGCAGACGACTTGGCAGTGGAAGTGAAGCCGGCATCTTTAATTTTTTTCGAAACAACCGAGTTCAAGAAGCAGCGGGCAACTGAGTCCATCTGGTGTAAAAAAGAAGAAACCATTCGACAAGAGTGTTCAGAAATGCGCCTTATACCGGGTGTTCTACAAACAATGCTTTACTCAGAGGCCGGTGAATCGCCGGCTTATCGCAGTTTGGCCTTAGAGGAGGTGGCTCCCGTTTTGCTGGCCTTGGAAGCGATTGGGTTAAAAGAGGCTGATGATAATGATGACTATAACATGCCTCATAATTGTGTCGCGGTTTTGCGACATAAAGCCCCAAAAATGTATTTTTTTATGTTTATTCTTTTTGCAGCCCGTACGTAATAGCGTTGCAAGCGTTCCACCACCAAAGCAGGAGGATGCGACTGTGAGCAGTGAGCCAGGCTTTTCGACGGTTATCGAGCAGTTACTTCAACCACAGCAGCCTCCTCCTACACAGCCATCCACTCCATCCAAAGGGTCTCAGGGGATTGCAGACAAGCCCTTGGAGAGGTGAGTCTGCATTTGTTGATGTTATTATTTTTTTCGTAAAGTTAATATCTTTTTGTGGTTCTTTTACCTGTTTCTGTCGTCTGTGGTCAGATGTGAATGTGCATGCTCTTGTGTGACAGTGTAGTGGGCTGCTTTCATTTCCAAATGTGAACTGTTGTAGGCCATCAAGGTGCATTTGTTTCCAGCTATACAATAACCGCTACAAATGTTCCTGTTGCAGCTGTGTTCTCTACTGCAGCATTGGGCAGTTTTCTTAAACTGACCATAACTATACAGAAAACAAAGTTTTGATGCACTTCTAGTGCTTCATGGAAAAGGAAGGAATTGGAGATATAGAAAAACAAAGAGAAGGAAGGACACTGTTATTGACTTTCTATCTTTTTGTTTCTTCCTTATTTTGTCAAGTGCTAGAGATGTGTAGAAAATCTGAACTCCAACTAGCCCTGCCAACCGCTCCAAGTATGGAAAACAAAGCATGGAAGATGGGGAATGTTAATCATGTCGTGTATGTAGTTAGATTGAGCTCTGTGCTATCAGTGCTTGATTCATCTTTTATGTCTTTTACTCTACCAATTATTTTCATGTTACAAAGATGGAATGTCACATTCGTTTTCTTTTGTTTTTGTTGAATATCACTCATAAGTAGAAACCACCCTCTAGCCTCATAACATTACCATTTACAGCAGTCTAGGAAAACATTTATGGTCTAAACAGAAGAGGCAACTTCGTTAGTTGGTGTGTTCTAGTGCTTCGTTTTAAACTCACGTTAGCCAACAGTAAGCTGACATTTGTCATTGCTAATAGTATATGAGCAAATAAAGTAACTAGCTTAACTATCAATAATCTTTTTTTTGGGGGGGGGGGGGGAGGGGGGTGTTATTTTGTGATGGCCCCACAGATCATAGGAACGGTGTGAGCCTGTATTGACATCATGAGGTGTCCGACACATTGTTGCTTCTGCATGTTCACAGAGAGAAGTATTGTAATGTTTAAATTCTTTGGAGCACCATGTTTCATACCAGCATGCCCTCACTGAAATAAAGGGCTTGGAGGTTGGTTTAATTCATAGAAGTGCAAAAAATAAAGAAGTTAAGTAAATCAATAAAGTGAGGTATTAATAGTCCTCTAAAAACGTTTCGTTGCTTCCGAGGCAGTTGCTGTAAATTCAGGATTTTGTTTTTTGCTGTTCAAGGGTACCCACAATCTACTATGGCACAAGAACACACAAGCAGATTGCACAGGTGGTGAGAGAACTGAAGAAGACAGACTACCGTCACGTCAGGTAAGACGTCTGTGCTCATTCTTTAATAAGACGATGAAAAGTGCACATAGTTACTGCACATAGTAAGCCATCTTTGAAATTCATGTGGGAGTTTTAGATGGGAAGCAGCTTATGGTCGGGGCTATGTCACTCCCTCCCTCCATCCATCCGCCGTGTGGTGTCCACACCCGCACTGCGCATGCGCATCCTCCTCCCCCTCATCTCCTTGTCTCATCTCCTCTCCTCTCGTTACCGAATGGCGCGCGTTGACTATGGAAATGCTCTTTCTTCGATGAACGCTCTACCAGCTCGCAAGGAACGAGAACGCGCCCTCGTCCTCGAGAGACAACGCTGACGCAGGCAGCGTCTGCTAGCATCAAACCGATGCAAAAGTCGTGTGCACCCCCCGTGCTGCTTCGCATTGCCTCATGGTCCCCTTTAGTGGGAGATGGTGTAGTCTTTTTTTTTTTAATTCAACGTGTGCAAAAATATCAGTGATATACAGGTGGGGTGTTTCATTTTCTGAATAAGATTGGAAAAATATATACTAGTCCTCACGGATTAGGAATGTTTGAATTCAAACATGTTGCCATTTCTTTTTAGCGCTATAGTAAAAAATACAGGTAGACGATTTCTTTTTATTTTGGCCTGTGTGGAATGGGCTTTTCAGAGATAAGCAAACATACTATCCTGTTTCATTGAAGAAATGGATTTCAACAGGCAGGCACCAATTAGGTGGGCTTGTTTTTTTGGTTAGGGGGGAGCATCCACTTGCTGGCCTGGGTTCATTTAGTGGCAGTAAACTATGGTAGTAAGCCTGAAACCTCTTTAATGTTAGGTTTGAGAGTGCTGTTCACTCTTTAAAAGCAAACTTTGGCATTTTTTTGAACAAGTCAATGTAGTGGCGATTCCGTGCTCCTGAGGCACTCCTGTCACACTCCTAATAGTAGAAATGCTCAGCACATGCAAAAATAATTTTTAATAAACAAAAAGCGCGAAACTGAATCCATCCCATCATTGACATCAAATCAGTTAATCCACCTATTGCATGTTACGACAGCGCATGCACCCTTCCCTTGGCGGTAATGTCAACGAAGGTTGGCCAGCGCGTGCAAATCTCGAATGCCATGGTGTGGTACTGGTGCGCTTTTGTCGCTTTGCCGATAATGACGTCAACACTAGTGTGGCCAATAATTGTAGGAGTCCAGGCGGGCAGTTTGAGGTAATCAGAAAGAAATTATTTGTGAGCAATCTGCGCATCTCTCGAGCCTATAATCTTGCGCAGATGACGGAAGTGTGCCAATTTTATTGAGATACATTAAGCTCGAAAGAAATGCTTGAGTTGGCCTTTAATGTGAACAGCATTCTCGAGCTAGTGCACCAAATTCTTGGTCGTCATTTTTTAGCAAACGCTGTAAGAAAACCACATTCGGGGGAAAAAAAAAAGAATAGTAAATCAAACCCACTTTATCACGCATCAGGCAAGGACATTTTCTCATGGCCAGGCAAGTGCCAGAACGCAGGAGCAGAGCATCCCTGCATTTTAAAGAACAAGTATTATGTTTCGAGAGAAACACTAATTGACAGGTTTAAGTGCCTCTCGAATAAATGAAGAAAGCAGGAGCGTCTTTTACATGGCATCTTGAGATTCTTACTCGTTCATTCCTAGTTTCCCTCTTGACAAAGTTAAGTTGCAACTAGTTAGAAGTCAAATTCAGAGACATTGTTTCGTCATGCTTACGCATAATTCTTCACAACATTTAGTGTCATTACTTTCTGTTAAAGGTGAAATGGCAATTTCCTGACCCAGTATTTTTGCACAGTGCACGCAGCCCTTAAAAAACATACACTCATGGATTTTATGTGCCAAGGCTGCAATATGCTGAATTTACATGAGTGTAAGTTGACTCATTTTGGAAACCCAAAGTTGGGTTGAACTCAAAACGTGTACTGTTTTTTTTTTTTTTCCTTGTGAATTTGGGCCCGCCAGGTTTGACTTACATTCGACTCGACTTAACAGTCTTGTAGATATGATACATGGCTTTGGAACACAGAAGGAAATTATGGGACACAGAAGGAAATTATGAGGCATGTTGTAGTGGGAAACTGGATTAATTTTGACCATCCATGGTTCTTAAAGTACACTTGTATGTAATTACTACGTCGGCATTTTTGCAGTGCACCCACACCAGAATGAAACGGCCGCTTTGACTGGGAATGGAACTTGCATCCTACATAGCTTAGTGGCATGACCATTCAGCTGCTTAGATCTAACAGCGGGTGCCTGCATTCACCACGCTGCGTTTTCCATGGATGATGCTTGATGCATGTTCAACCCCCAGTGCATGTGTTGACAGCATTCAGCTGTATTCAATGTAAAATGCTTTCGCATGACTATGACAGCCTTCGGAGATGGGTTCTGCCTGAAAGAAGACCCTTGTTAGCTTCACGTTGTTCAATTTTGTATCTGCATTGTAGCACTGCTGCGCAGTTGGCCCCGTATTGACATTTGTCCTAACTGTCTTGTCTGCATTTGTTCAGGATGTGCATCTTGTCAAGTCGCGAAAGGACGTGCATACATGGAGAGGTGTTGAAATCGCAGAACAAGAATGAAAAGTGCAAAGAGCTGCTCGACGACATGGTCAGTTTTGTAGCGAGCTTCTCTTTCTGGTTTTGCAAACAAAACGCTGAAAATCTCACAGCTGCTACAGAAACAAATGCATGTATGTTCAGCAAGATGACAGCATAAAAAGTTATAGGAGACATCACAGGTAGCGTCCATGCATTCATGAAGGCATATGGCTTGAGCGCACAATCAAAACTACTGAATGCCACATCTGCTGCCACGTTCAGTAGTTTTAAATGGACACACACACGGCCTACCCGCGCTGAGTCAAGAGGAAACTACTACTTGCCACCACCGCTGCAGAAGAAATGTAGCATGCTGTAGCACATTCACAAATATAGAGTACGCAGTTCTGAAAGCACCTGGCAAACATGGAAGTGCTGTCGCTGCAGCTGCCGCAGAACAAACTGTAACTGTGCTATTGGTGCAATCACAGGTAGCATCCATGCAGTTCACGTGCACCGAACAGAAACAAAACTACTTTGCCGCAGCCACTGCAGATAACTTTTCATCGTTGACAATGCGATCATGGATGGCGACCATGCTTTTCTGAAGGCACATGACCAAAGCCATGTCGCTTGTGGTAGTAATGCAAATAGGCATGAAACATGCATTTTTTTTTTCTATCATTTTGCACGGTTCGTGGTGATCACGATGGTCATTCTGACTGCACCACAGCGTTTCGGTTTTATGCTCGCGCTGTTTTCGCTTTTCACGTTGCATATCTGCGTCGATTTGGGCTCAGAATGCTTCGACGATCGTCCGAAATAACCGGGGAAGTGACCAAATATAGCTGCATTATTGAGCGTGGTGCCTTAGGATAATGCACGTGCTTTCCGGTACCATAGAACAAGTCCGAATTATCTGATTTTCCGAATTAACGAAAGTCAAATGAATGAGATTTTACTGTACTTGCACCATCTCTTGCACTGTTGCTCAACTGTGCCATTCCTATTGCAGCAAGCATTATCAGGGAAAGTCAGATTCCTGGAGCCATGAGAGCAATGCGGGAAAGACAACTTCTTGGTTTTATAAGAACTTGAAATTGGCCTACAGCTAATGAAAGAAGAAACTGCAGAACGATGACACGAGCAGTGACTTTCAGTGGTTTGGCTTATATACAACTTATAAGTATATGCGGAACAGCGTATCTTGGGGTGTACAAATATTCCTATTTCGAACAGTTTTTGAATAGTGCTTGCTATTTGATTCAGTTCGTACCCAACTTTTACTGTTCGAACTATTTGAAGCTTGTAGTTTTTTGTAGTATTTGAAGTTTGTAGTTTTCGCTTGTGTACCCAGATGTACAGCCTCATTTTTTTTTGTTGTGCTCTATATTAGTGAGTGTTATTCAAGAGGCAAATGTTTTTCATCTCGCCACATTGTTTTTTGTCTCACCCTTGTCCTTGGAGAATGGCACGGAGCTGTTTCTTGCTAGGGTAACAGCATGGTAGGTGCAGTGAAAGGGGCAGGAAACTGCGGGGCCCACTAGGCAGCCACTTCTGGGTGTGCTGTTGAGACATAGTGAGCGAGAGAAATGAGCATTCATGACTCCGCAAAAATTCGAGTTGAGGACAGGCATTGTTTTTCTTGTATTCAGTTTTCCAAGCCAAATAACTTTTGATAGCGTGCCCCCATCTCCACCGTTCTTGCTGTATTTACCTGTCAATCCTTCAGTCCATGCAGTCTGCAAATAAAAAATAGGAGTAGAGGGCCTCTTTAAGACGCAAAATATGCTATGTCCGGTGACAAGTTGCCCATTCTTGCGTGTACTACACTTTGCTACATAAAACCTGTGTACTGCAGCAAATTAACACTGCTGTACTGTGGCAAAGCTAACACTGGTGTGAATTTAACAATGGTGTACTGTGGTGAATTTAACACTGGTGTATTGTGGTGAATTTAACACTGATGTACTATGGTGAAGCAAACACTTGTGTACTGCGGCGAAGCTGACAGTGCTGTGCAGTTGCAAAGCTAACACTGGTGTACTGTGGCAAAGCTAACACTTGTGTACCACGGCGAAACTAACACTCATGCACTGCAGTGGAGCTAACCTATGCATACGCACAGTTCTCTGCTGGACTGTGTTTTAGGACTTCACTGTTCTTTTTTTGGGCACGGCATTATGGGTGTACACTAGTCGTGCAATAAATTTGTTTGTTTCTTTTGCCCATGTTCAGAGGTACGTTCTCTGTAATTTGACATGGTATTATAAGAAAAACATTCTAACATTCGATTTGATTCACACTTGTACATTAATATTTGAATTCTCTCCAAGCTCAAAATTTCGCTATTTGCACAGCTCTAGTGCATTTCGCTCACATAGCAGAGTACACCTTATATGCAACCGCAAAAAACTTCTGTTCTTACAATGTGAACTTTTCGGTTCCCTTGCATTATGTCTAACACATGTGATGCACCTTTCTCTTAGGGATGTGGCTATTACATCAACATGAAGAAGGCACCCCCCACACCTGCGATGGAGCCGTATGACTTGGAAGAGCTTGTCAGAATTGGGAGACGGATCAGGGTTCGTTTGGCCTAAGTGGCCTCCTTTATCTTGTTGATACAGCCTCCGTGATCGATCATATTTGAGCTGTTTGCGGTTCCTCAAACTGATGGGGATAACCTGCTGTGGCAGTCTAATGGCTACAACACATGACTGCTGACTCGAATGTTGTGAGATTGAATTCTGGCTGCAACGGCCCCATGTCAATTTAGGCTAAGGTTGAAGACTGGGTGTGTTGTTAAGGCATCTAAAAGAACTTGTTGTTGGGCTAGTTGGTAGAACATATCCAAAACTTATTTTGAGCGCAACCACACGACACATCCACCCACACACACACCCACACACCCACACGTGGTTGATGTGTGGGTGTGTGGGTGTGTGTGGGTGGATGTGTCGTGTGGTTGCGCTCAAAATAGGTTTTGGATTTGTTAAAGCATGATGAGGAGAATAGCGCTTTGTGATGTGTATGCCTTTCTCGGGCCCCGTCGCTCAGTAGCGCTACTCTCCTCATCAACTTAGGCAAAATGCTAGAGGATTCTGTACTGGGCAATGTCAGTGCATATTACCCTAGGT
Organism: Hyalomma asiaticum; assembly: GCA_013339685.2. NCBI lineage: Eukaryota > Metazoa > Arthropoda > Arachnida > Ixodida > Ixodidae > Hyalomma > Hyalomma asiaticum. Next base: position 78,001,200 of record CM023484.1, read on the forward strand.
GGTCGAAATTCCCGGGGTCCTCCGCTACGGCACCTCTCATAATCATATTGTCAACTTGGGACATAGGACCTTAGAAATTATTAATTATTAACCTTTTAGGTTCGTATAAGGGAATACAGATAAATATTTTATAAATACTGATTTTGTAAACTTGCTTTAACTAAATTAAGTAAATTTGCATTTCTTTTCGCACACTAATTATGCCTTACACCGCTTTGTGGTGTGAAATTTCTGTACTGAAGAGAGTTGTTAACCAAGGATAATTGGTGCCTTGCATTCTTCACGATTGCATTAGCTTACTCTACAGGCACACTTGTGAACTGAAGCTCTGCTTTCCCCCCTTGTGACAGGTGTGCCCCTACTATTGGAGTCTGGACCTGATGCCAAGTGCAGACATCGTCTTCTGCCCGTACAACTACCTGATCGATCCATTTGTTAGGAAATGCGTAAGAAGCTGCCTTTCCTTTGTGTGTCATTGATTTTCTTTGGAAAGCCTGCACCGTGGCCATGCGTGCAAATGATTTAGTACTGACATTCACTAGTGTGTTTGGCCTTGCACATAACAGGATACACGGCTATGGCATAAAACACCTGTTGTTGTAACAGTGGTAAAATGTGTGTCACCTAGTAAAAACTTTCTATAACAATTTTAAAAATTGTATTTTTATATTAAATACTTCATTACGGCTGTTATCCACCTTTGTGGTAAACATTACCGGCAGGGGTTGAAGTAGGGATGTGACGAGTTACCAATGGCAAAAAAAAAGCGAATGTGAAATCCCACAGGGTACTCTCTATCAGCCTTTGTTTTCTACTGTGTCTTTGTTGACGACAAGCTGGCAATGCTGTCTCATTTACTAGCTTAAGTATATTTTAGGACAAAGTGACGTAGACTTTGGGTGGAATCATTACAGGGGGTAAAATTAAAATTTTCCAGAGGAGAAACAAGGTACAGGTCAGAACCCTTACAATTGTTACTTTTACCATGACCAAAGAATTATGCTGAGAAACGACCTACCTTTGTGTTAAAGGTACATGTTTTCTTTCCTTTGCACAAGTTGCTCAGCAGAAAGTGTGGCGTATGCAGGGGATCACAGAAATTGAAAGAAAAAAAAATGGATACTGCCATTTCCAGCATCTTTACTGTCTGCACATTATCCTTTAGCTGTGCTTTATGGAAACTAATTAGCTGAAAATGCACTGTGTCCAAAAAAAAAAAAGAAATATTGTCAGCAGAAATGATGAAAAATGGGCTCAAAATTATGGTAGAACCAAAGTTCACTGATGAGTCTTTCGTCTTTCCGACGGTCAACCATCTCAGTATCACTTGAAACCACCATCTCAGTATCGCTTGAAAGCTCAGCTTCACCCTTCTGTTCCCACTCATCTTGCATACAACGGCTGCAGCGGAAATTGGGAAAATGAAAATGAAATTATAATGGTAAAGCCAGGTTTTATGAAATTCATAATATGTAGGACCTCCGATTGTCTGTTGCTATGGTAATTGATGCACTGACTCTACCATTGGAGTGGTTCGCCTGTAAGTCCTGTTGTATGTGTTCCTTCATCTTCGTTTAATTGCATTTAAATATTGCACTAACCAGTCCAGTCAAACGCATCGCTACAGTTCACCCCATTGACCTAAGTTGTCTAGCATTTCTTACTTTCTCTACGTTTCTGCCCTTCCTTCTCAGCTGTCCATTGATCTGAACAACGCTGTTGTGGTGCTCGACGAAGCACACAACATAGAGGACATCAGTCGTGAAGTGATGAGCATCACCGTCACGCAAGACCAGCTGAGGGACATTATCGCGGACCTGGAGGAAATGCGTGAGTAGTATACTTTCTTAAAGGGACCCTGAAGCACTTTTTCAACAGGCTAAAAATAGATGTAGACTGACAAATATATTCTTTGAGAGCTCTGTTATCAATTTCACCATCATATATTTATTGTTCAAAAGAAAAGTGGTCAAAGCTTCATTTTTGAATTGCGTGCTGATGCTGCATGCTTGAGTTATGGTGGCACCACGTGATGCAAAGCCTTCTTCTGTTTGAACCACATGGGCGCAGAGAAGTTTTATGAAACTCACCATCTTAAAGGAACGCCCCTTTAGCACATACGCCAGTGTCGGCACCGACGCCAGTGCAGACAATAGATTTTCAGCACCATGAGCTCCTAAAAGCTGTTGTGCTGAAATTCTCGTTAGTTGGAACATTTTTTTCCCTGTTCCTTCAGATTCGTCAGTTCCCAGTTCTTTTAGGTTCAGGTCCCATTAGACCAGGTCTAACGGTACTCTCCCCTATTTAAATTTCTCATGTTTGCATATTGGAACATGAACACTTCGTTTTGACATTGAAATCAATGTTATTCTTCCGCTTGCAATTGAGACTGCCAAAATAAAAATGGGTTTGCACTTCATCAAATAAAAATGGTTTTCTTTCAGAGCGGTACCATGTCATGCCCATGGAACATAATGCCATTGCGAGAGTGGTGAGTTGCTGAGAACTGCTGATATATTTGCCGGCACTATGCATTTATGAAATTCACTTCGTGTGGTCTGATTAATGGTAGCTGAATATGTACAGAATGTCACAGCTCTTAGCAGCACTGTGGTTACTGACTTTAACTTAAGTCCCTGATGTTGAATGCCGTGCTTTATAAGGTACGTCACTACCTCTTTCTAGAATTCTAAAATTTTGACCATTAAAGATTATTTCAATTTGACCTTATAAAGGGCCATCTTAATAGTATTAAAGAGCAGAAACAGTGAAAAATATCTGAATATAGCATTTGTTATCTGCAAAAAAAAAATCCACAGCATATCCACGGAGTGAATGATGATGAGTGGGCGAAGCTCCGGAGGTTCATCGTAGATCGTGCCGAGTTCCGGATTAATTTAGTTAACGTGCATGCTACGAATCCTTATGGTTCCACTACGCACAAGTGAAATCTCCCACCGGCACTTCATTGCAAGTCAAGATCCAGTGCATATATATATATATATATATATATATATATATATATATATATATATATATATATATGGGTGGCCGGTGAACAGTTCTCCAGCACGAGCAGTCGGTATTTTTCAGTCAAGAAACTCGCTAGAACACGCTGCCTGCGCCAGCGTTGTCTCTCGCGGATGAGGGCGCGTTCTCCTTCTTTGCGAGCTGGTACAGCGTTCATCGAAGAAAGAGCGTTTCCATAGTCAACGCGCGCCTTTCGCTCTCTCTCTCACAAGACAGCAGATGGAAGAGTGAGAGAGCTCGCACGCTGGGAGGCACACGCCGAGGGCGAGCGCGAGCCTCCCGGCGGTGCGAGGTGGCTACATACATACTACTACTACTACTACAGAAGAGGGAACGACCCACACCCTAAGGAGCTGTATGCACAACATGGGCCTCAACATTTTGCCTCCATCGAAATGCAGCCGCCGCGGCCAGGATTCGATCCCGCGACCCTTGGATCAGCAGCCGAGTACCTTAGCTACATACATACTACTACTACTACAGAAGAGGGAACGACCCACACCCTAAGGAGCTTCACCCCTAAAAAATTCCCACAACCTGGCTCTTACAAGAACACCTGTAACTTGCAAAAAGGGTGGGAATGATGAACTTTTTGGCATATAGTAGGTAGCCAACTAACCAGACCATTCAATTACAATTGGGACCTTTACGATTCAATAATTGAAATCAATTTGAAGTAAGAATACTTAGCAAAACAAAAATATGCTATTTTTGTCTACATTGTTTGAAAGAAAACATGGTTCAAAACTTACCATTCATTTTCTGTAATCCTAGTTTATTGTGCAGGTTAGTAATAAAGGAACAAGCATGTGTAGTTTCACTGAAAGACATTTGTTCATTTCAAAGTTAGAGCTGTATGCACAACAAGAATCTGTAAAAAAATCTATTTTTGAGAAAAACAACCTTACGAAAACAAGGCAGTGACTCTCTTTGAAACCATTGTTAGTGATGTGAATAAGGTAAGGCCCTTCCACATTCGATGCCTCCTTCCCTCAAGATACTTGCCGTACTTTTGTTGCCACAACTGAAGTGGCATGCAGCACTGTACATTAAAACTAAAAGTATGGTGTGCAAATATTTTAAATTTCAAATATTTTTCAAGTAGCGTTTTCTATTCAATTCGATTTGCACCCAACTTTTACTATTCGAAGTAGTATTCAGAGTTTGTGATTAAGGGGCAAAATATGCTGTTTTGTGGCCCATGCCTGCATGCAATGTGCTTAACTGCTTGACACTCATGTACAGCAGCGAAGCTATAAGATAACGTTCGTGTATTGCCACAAAGCTAATAGTGAATTCCACTGGCGGATCCAGAGCAAGTTTTTCTCTTTTTTTTTTTTTGGCTTTGTGGCCTGGAATTTGAATTCCATTGATAGATCCAGAGCAATTTTGCTTTTTTTCGCTGGTATTTTGAGAGCAGTGCGCTCCGCAATGGACTGCTCCAGGTTGATCCCTCTCGTAGAGCCGGATTTCGCCGGAACTCCAACGACACGGTGCCGTCAGTCGGATACACCGTTTGCTTGCAGCGCTTTTTGAGGCTGTGTCTGGTAACCCTGTGGTGTTGTGTCCTTGGCCACTAAATCCATCAAAAGACGTTGAACAGCAGGAGTAACCATCAAAACATCCATTGCGCTGCTGCACACTGCTTAGTGCATTTTAAAGAGACACTGAGTGCAGTTGGAACAGTGTATAGAACCTCCATCCTGGTCCAATGCGAGGTTGGTAACACGGGTAACCGGATGTGTGCGACAACTTCTGCTGTAGTCCTTGCCAGGTCGCTCCGCAACTGATTTTTTTTTTTTGCTCCTTCATAAATTTGGCGCACCGCTCCAGATCCGCCAGTGGAATTTGCCGATAACACTTGTGTACTGCAGCAAAGCTGACACTTGTGTATTGCGGTGAAGCCAACTTGCATGACTGAACGTTTCTCGGTTAATGTGTTCTTTAGGATGACTTTCTTTTTTCTAGAAATATTGCTCCACTGCTTAAGTGATGCAGTGAATTTTTGTTGTGCATGTTTAGCTGTACATTTTGTATGTTATTTAAATGAAATTGTTTGAAGAATACTCGAACATTATTAAAAAATATTTGAGTCTATTCGCACTCAAAAGTTATTATTCAAATTTGCTTTGCACCCTAAATTTTGCTATTCCCACAACTCTTAAAAAGTATGATGGGCTGGCTCAAGTGGATGTCTTTGGGGGTGGGTCATCAAGTAATATTTGAGTAATTGGAACAGCAGTCACTCGATAAATGACAATGAAGGGCCATGATGTGGTCATCTAAGCAGTATTCTTAATTTCCCTTTTTTAGTGGAGGAACCGTGTAAAAGCTACTTTTCAGTGTCTACAATATGTTAATAATGCTTTTTCGGTTGGTTTGGATTGCTTAACAATGCTAGGCCTTATTTTATACCAGATCACTAATATGATGTTGTTGTTTTGTGGGGTTTTACGTCTCAAAACCAGTTCTGATTATGAGAGACGCCGTAGTGGAGGGCTCCGGAAATTTCGACCGCCTGGGGTTCTTTAACGTGCACTGACATCGCACAGCACATGGGCCTCAACATTTTGCCTCCATCGAAATGCAGCCGCCGCGGCCGGGATTCGATCCCGCGACCCTTGGATCAGCAGCCGAGTACCTTAGCCACTAGACCACCGTGGCGGGGCAGATCACTAATATGAATTGTGGAACCCTGATTATATGTATTTCATGGCGCAGTGCAAGAACATTGTACACTCTGTATGGAAAGCCATTTCTGTGGAAACCTACAAGGTACAGTGCTGGTTATGAAAGCAAAAATTGGCGTCCACCCTTTTTGAAAAGGTTGTCTAAGCTACCTTTTCTATTGTGGTTGTGGGTGACAGTGGTTTTCCACCAAATCAACAAAAAGGCTTCAAGGTGGCCACGTTCAGATTGAAGAAAAATCATATCGTCAAAAGAAGCAAGGGTGCAGATCCCGTATGCACCGCTCCAAAGGCAGTTTGTCGTCACTGTTCTTTCGACATCCTGCACACGTCTGAGAAATTGAATATCATGCAGCATGTGGTATTGCGATTGCTGTTTCTGTGCAGTGTGATTCATGTCTGAACAATTAGCTGGCGGTGTTCTGCTGCAGCACTTCTTTCCTGTGCCTCGCCACGGTGGTCTAGTGGCTATGGTACTCGGCTGCTGATCCGAGGGTCACGGGATCGAATCCCGGCCGCGGCGGCTGCATTTCGATGGAGGCGAAATGTTGAGGCCCGTGTGCTGTGCGATGTCAGTGCACGTTAAAGAACCCCAGGTGGTCAAAATTTCCGGAGCCCTCCACTACGGCGTCTCTCATAATCAGAGCTGGTTTTGGGACGTTAAACCCCACATAACAACAACAACAACAACTTCTTTCCTGTGTTTTTTAATGGCACCGTGAGACCTCGGAGGTTCATCTTTATCTATTTGGAATTTAATGGGTGAAAGCATCCCTGTCGCATGCCTCAAGTCGCTGATAATGGTGTTCTCTGATTGGTAGTTTTTGCATATGCTTAGTCCTTCAGAAATGTTGTTTTGGCTGTAGTGAGGTGCTGGTTATAGTGCAGATATTCACGACTGGCAACTTGTGTTATAAACAGTCAGTGTGGCATTCCAATCGCCTGTTAAACCTATTTCTGTCTGCGCCATCTTGATTACATCGCAGATGTCCAAGCTTAGTCTCTGGATAACACAACACTCGGACCACCTGAACGACTACAGGAGCTTTGAACAGTCTGGAAAAGTGTGGGCTGGCACAGAGATCCTTGCTTTTATGACTGACGTCGGTCTGAGCCCAGACAGGTTTAAAGACTTCAAGGTTTGTGCATGTTCTTGCAAGGGAGGCACATGCTGTTTTAGTGTGTTCACGGGCTGTGAAGATGCTTCATGAGTATTTTGTGGGAGTGTGTGACTTGCAAAGATTTTATGTTTGAGTGTAGGCCATTGTTTTTAGGTGGCGAGATGAACCTGAGTCAGCAAGCTGGCAGCTCTCTTAACAGCTGCTATGAAATGTTATTCTGATTCTTCAGATGTCTGATTTTTACAGCATAAGCTGTTATGAGATCACAACGGCCATTTTTGGCGCCGTAGTTGTCCGCCACCGTCGGTGTCCATAACCACTATCGCGCAAATTTTAGAAAAAATAACCTGGACCGAGGATGATTCGAACTCGTCCTCTGCGTGGCAGTTGAGCATTCTACCACTGAGCTATGCCCGAGCTTGAAAAATCACCGCTAAAAGACCTAAGCAGGTATAGCGTCTGCCGAGGAATCACATTAACAAATGTAATTTTACGTGGCAGAATAATTAATACGCCACTACACATCGCGGGAAGTGGATTGCATAACCAGTACAAAGAATCATTTGAAAGAACACGGGGGTGCATGCTTCGTAGCTCTGCACCCATTACAAAGGTATCATCGACATCATCATTATGAAACGATATTTTTCAACTTTTCCGTCATCATTATTACGAAGTGCTGCCCTTTGAAGCAGTTTTGTTGTATCGTGCCATGCGTCACGTGGCAGGCAACATGCACAGCCCTGACAGCAACCTCACTTGGCTCTTCGATATACCTGATGGCGCCTCCTCGCAATGTGCGGACCGCTGCTGAAGAAGTGAATCGCAGAGCTACGCGCGCGGCTGCAGCAAGGCAACGTCCGGCACAACAGACCGCTGTGCAAAGAGAAGCCCAAATCGCAGCTCGCCGTCGAAGCTGGGCCGAAAGTTCGGTTCGATCTTGGGAAAACGACGCCAAGAGGCTCTCTAAGATGTGCGGTTATACAGATTTGCACGTTGCAATACCGTAGTAATTATTGCGTAGTGGGTACTTCCCTACTTGGCAAAATTATAAGAGTTATGGCGCAGGGGATACCTACCACCTCTACTTGCACTAGTTTCCTCAGCGTTTAAAATGGCCTCTAAGAATGTCGCTCCTCCAGATTACGCTGTCACTGTCCTGCAGTTCAGCGCAGGCCTGGCTCTGTTTTTAGACACTTTCGGTAATGTACGGTAAAAGGTGAAAACTTCAATCAAATTTACTTTAACTCCACAACGATTCAAAGCCTGACTGGCTTCTTCAAGGATGACAAGGCCTGCATTGAGCAGCACCTGAATATGCTTTTGGCACATTGACACTTGCAGTATTGTTCACAGTTACCTTGAACAGGCCTTGATGCTGCTACACACGTCATGTGCCGAAAATGCTTCTAAGTGCTGCTTATATCAGGCCCTCTAGCCCCTAAAGAAGCCAGCCAGGTTTTGATACGCCCAGAAGTTAAAATGGATTGGGTTGAAGTTATCACTTTTTTACCTCAGTTATTCTCATCCAGGCAGGCATCAGCCAAATGTTTACATTTGCTTAGTATTTGAGCACCTTCGCAACACTACCATCTGTCATTTAGCTTGCGCTGGCATGAAGTAGAAGACGTAACATTAGCAAGTGCACATAGCTACCCTCATTGAATGGTAATAAATACTGAATAATTTTGAAGTGGAACGCAAATATTTTAGTAGGACTTGAGGAATGGGAGAGCGCACCTTATAACCAAAAGAATACGCTATGTTATAAAAATTAACCATACAGTCAGCAACCGATTTTTAGGACCCTCTCGGGAACATAAAAACATTTTTTTTTAAATTGGGCTGTCCAAAAAAACAAATGTATGCAAAAAACAATTTTTACCGATATTTTTCTGTTAAAGTGGTCGTTGAAGTACCGTGCTCCAAGACCATGATGCAGCCAACAAGTTTGATGCACTTTGTTTTCGGTTGGCCTGCAGCACACGCGATGCAACACGCACTCACGGCACTCTGCACATGGCATGCTGCAAGGGTCACATGAACAGTTCATTGTGGAGCTGTGTGCATCCTAGTTACTGAGAGTTCGATGTCCATAAAAATGCATGTGCTTGCGGGGAACAGAGGACAAGTTATAGTAATCATTTTTCTGAACTTGTGTGCTCTTGTAGGTGAAACTTTGTGGCAAAGATCCACAGCTAAGGATTTTTTTACATGTCCCATCAGTTTTGTAGTAGCAAAATTTAACTGTATGCAGTTGTGATGGTCTTGGACCTCCATCATGTCAAAGGTCCGGAAAATTGGACTTTCTACATTGGTTCAGTGGGACTCTTAGCAGTACTGCAAGGACATCCAAAATATAGGCATGTCCAAAAAAATCGGGATTCCGCAAACCTCTCCACATTTCACCACAAAGTGTGGCTTCACAACATGGCAGCTGCACGCTGCAGTGAAGTCACCTTTTCGGGGGCTTACATGCGCAAAAATATTTGTCAGGTCAGCATGGAAGTGGGAAAAGCACACAGGTGGCTTGCAAAACTCCAAGGTGGGGCCCACAGAACCCATTGTGAGAACCCATTCTCTAAGATTTTGTGTATTTGATTTCATTCTTTCTTTCTTTCACCTTAGAGCCTTGTCACTGCCATCACAACTGTTGAAAAGCCGTCACCAGATAAGGATCCGGAGCTCATGCAACCAGTAGTAACAGTCCGTGCAGCAACATCCGCGACACTGCAAAACCTGGTCATCATCCTCGACTTCATGTACAGGGACAACCTTAAGTATCTTGGTGACTTCAGGTAGGCTTCTATGGCGTCGTACACAGCTTACAGTTACGGAGACTAGATAAAAGAATGGATGCAATAGAGTGGTTTTTGTAAGCTTGTTACCGTATTTACTCGTGTAATTTATGCACTTTTTTTCGCTATTTTAGAGCTCCGAAAAGGGGGTGCGCAAATTACCCGGAGATTTCGCGAACACATTTGAAATAACGTGTAATATAATGCAACTAGCGCAGTAACTCTTTTGGATGTGATCTCACGTAACACTGCAAAACGCTGGTGTAAGAGAATACGGCTGCTCCAGGGACGCTTTTCGCAGTCCCTTCGCGTTGAGAGCACAGCACGTAGAAGTGTTTACGAGCCGCCCGCTGATGGCTGCCGAGATAGCGCGCGTACCAGCGCTATCTCGGCAGCCGAGTGACACTACCCCTCCCCCACGCCTCGCGTCTTTTCATTCTCGTTAAAGACAGGCGGAGCCTTTCCTCCCCGCGTTGACGGCAGGTGTCCCAATCGGGGTGATGTTATCACATCCGCCCTCCAAGCGACGGAGATAGGCCGGCCTTGTTTGATCTCTGCTTCAGCCATTTTTGTCGCCCGCACTCACATGCTTTTATGCTAGCGACCGTACTTTGGGCTTCGGGGCTTCAGGAGAAAAGAATCGGAAAAAGGGGCATCGCACTTGCAGCTCCTTTTGCGTATGACTGCGCTTGCCTGCACAGCGAGGGGCGCGGCTGCGCAGCTGTTCAAAGTCTGTCCGTGCGTGCGCGCTGGCGAGCTGGGAACGGGAAGCGCAAAATATGCGAGGAATTTGTTTTGTTGCAAAGCTGGCTAAATATTAGGGGTGCGCAAATTATGCGAGGGTGCAAATTATGCGGGTAAATACGGTATCTTTGTGTAGAATATGGTATATTAAGGACGCATTTATATTTACACACTCCTATAAAAATTCCACTTGTCTGAAGCGAAGCTTGTACGAGTGTACAAATATCTAAAAATTTCGAATATTGAAGAGAATGGTGCTCATTAAGTCTCACATCTAACAACCACTACATATTCGTAAATATGAATATTTTTAAATACTCTTTGCCTCTATATACATATCTCAGGATGCCCATTGTTCCCAGGAAAACTAGAAATTGGTGCAGACACAGTAAGCTTAATTTCTACTAGTGCAGCACAGTAAAACCTCATTACAGCAACCAATACATTAATGAACTTTTCATATTAATGAACATCTCAGAAATCCCATGTTGACCTCCCGCAGTTTCATTATAAAATTATTTCACTATAGAAACGCCAGCACTCACAACATGGCTGCACATTGAAGCTAATGAAGCATACGTGCACAGGGGCATTCGAGCCCCTGTGCATGTGTGCTTAATTGGCCCGTGAGCACGTGAGCTATGCATCTGCGCTTGATTAGTGATTAGTGAAGCCTCAACATGCATGCTAAGTCACTCAGCTGTGATCATGGCACTCTGCCAAGATTAGGAAAACTCTCGTGTCACAAAAGGTGCGAGCTCATGGCATTTTTCAGGTTATGAAGTAGCAAATGTATTCTGTAGCTCTACTTGGAAGCAGGAATCAATTGACTTGCACGTTCAACACTGGAAATGGTTTAAAGGAAAACTGCTAAAGTGGATGCTTTGGCGAGTTGGTATGATGTGCAGGTGAAGCCGTTGATAAGACACCGATGTAAGAGACAGTTGGGCATAACAGATGTCACATGGTTGGCTGCCCTATCGCTTGCATTAGTTGGGCCTCCCTTGTAACAGACATGCTCCTGAGGAGAATTGGGTGTAACAGACAAAATATCCTAAAATTTCGCTCAACAGTCTTGCCTGCAACACATATTAACGCAAAGTGCAACACTTTCGGCTGCTGACTGCTGTTAATTAATTGCAGCAACAACAGGAAATAAATGATAACCAAGTGATGTGAGAAAGTTTAGGTGGAGAAAACATGGATGTACTTCTGAACAACACAGTGACAAAAGATCTCTAAACTTTTGTCGACAGTCTTGCCTGCAACAGATGTATTAACTCAAAATTCAGCGCTTTTGGGCACTCACTGCAGTTGATTCATTGTGGAAACGGTGGGAGATGATAACCAAGTTATGTGGTGTAGCTGTGGTGGGGAAAACGTCAATTTTGTTCTGAACGACACAGTTGACGAAGCAAAGCACCTTACATTAAGGCATACATACGTAATATTCCATTTGCAATAGGCTGTAACCTGTCAGTTGGGGTCAGTTTATTTGTAGCGTGCACATATTGAAGTAAGAGTTGATCACAAATGGAAAATATGGCACTCTGCTTATAAGCGACTCCTAATATAAGGGACAGAAACTTCTCCCTGGTACTTGTGTCTTATAAAGGGTTCAAATGTACTAAGATATTAACCTTCTGAGGGTCAAATTTTTCTTAAAAACACTTTCCTGTATGGTCAAATTACTTTATTGTGGATTTTGAATGTACAACATGTGTAAAGTCAGGATTAAATTGTAAATGAAAAAATTGGGCACAGTATTTTGGTGTCAGCATCAGCCAGAACTAAAAAATGTTAATAGAATTTCAGTGTTTCATACCTTTGAAACATGGCTTTATGCACAACGCCTTCAGAGTTCAGAATCTTGTAAATCAGAGTTGGAAGGGTCATTGCTGTCTGTTACAAGAGAACTGGCAGCGCGTTCAGTCATGATGCAGCTTTGTTGTGCATCTGAAGAACTGGAAGGAAACTTGGTAAACAAACAGAGTGAGAGTACCTTGTGAGTGCCGGTGATAAGCAAGCTAAGAGCATTGCCAATAGAGAATGAAATAAACTTCTGCCGCCCCTGCAAGGGAGTGCCTATAAAGGTAAAAATAATGCTTTGCGCCTCCATTGCATTCATGTGGTGAAACTGAAACCGTGAGAGGGCGCTGCCACCACTTTCCGCAGATCATGTGACGTGCTGAAGCTAGATATCAGTTGTTTATCTCCCCAAGAAGCTAGCACAGTCAAATTCCGAATGCTTCTGACCCCTACAAGGTAGTGGTACTTGCCAGTAAACATGCATTGTGATTAAGGCATGAAATTTTTATTTCAAGGGCCAAAACTGTACCTGTTTGGCGAAGACCTTTCTAGACGTAAAAACGCGCCATACACGTATGGGAAAAACCTTTAAAAGGTTAAGAACAGCTCAACATAGGGGAATTAGCCAAAGGAAGACACAAACAAAGCATCCATGTCTTGTGTCTTTCTTGTTCTAGACCAGCGTCTGTTGCACTAATATGTACATATTAAAGGCATCTGAATTTGAATTTTAAAGACATTTTGAATGTCAAACCTTAATGAAGTTGCAGTTAACAGTCCCTCTTATAGGCCCTGGTTAAGTTGTACATTGTTTAGGTATTGTGGCATTGTGTAGAGTTTGTTATGTGGTTTTATTTCTGTCCGTCATAGCAGGATCTTATTAACCCATACAGACCTCTTCCCTTTCCAATTTATTCTTTTTTTTCCCGCTGTTTTCAAATGCATTGAATGACTCATTTGTCTCTTTGCAGAGCTGCCATGGTGAAGGCTCCATCGAAGAAAAAGCAGACAGAGGTGCGTGGAGCAGCTTCATAGCTTGTTCATATCTTAGACTGTTCAAAACTTAACTTGGCTGCCGATCGGCTGGCTATATGTTGTTATAGTGGACTGCATTGTCATTAAAGGATTTGATAGCTCCGTGCTTGTTCATTTTGCCAGCTCTCCAGAAGCCAGCTCACACGCTAGTCAGCTAAATGTACATTGTCAGAGTGCAATTTGAGCACTTGGAAATTGGTTGTTTTGTAGACCATATAAGAATGCTGGGCTGCTTGTGAGCCAACTGTGTATCGTCATAATAGATTACATTGTCATTATGTAAATTGAGATCTTGGGGCTTGTGCATTTTGTCAACTACTCAGCTAAGACTGTGGATGGAGACAAGGCAAAACAGTGGCTTGCAATAAAAGAAGGTGCTCCATTCTTGCAGCCCTATTGCAGTCTGATTTGTACAGTTTCTTCTGTGTGTGCCTATGGGTGTTTTTCAAACTAGAAGAGAAGCTCAGGGGAAGATGGATGCTTGAATCGATGAACAAATCGCAAGGTACGATTTAAAACAGGGAATGTCGCGGGAGCCAACGTTTCGACAAGCGGACTTGTCTTCGTCAGGGCGGCAACTGCCTTCTCCAGCGTTCGTTTATGTACGCCTTTGTACACCCTCCCCCGTCCTCAGAAAGAGAGGAGGAGAAGAGCAGCATGTGCGAACATACACACACAAAAGAAAAAAAAAAGGGGGGGGGGTTGGGTGCAAGGGTATTTGGGTGACAGGTGTTAGCGTGACTACTATAAATGGCAAGAGCGAAAGTTTTTGCAATTTTTTTTCTTTCTTTCTTGTGGGGAAACCACACAGGAAAAATCTATCTACTTTCCTTGCAAAGCACTTCTCAAGTCATACACCATCGTTTCCTCATCCCTGCATCCTTGTTTATTATACAGTTAAACCTGGATATAACGAAATTGAGAAATTCCCGGAAAACTTCGTTATAAAGAGGATTTCGTTATATGCAGGTTCGGCACGAAAATTAGAAAAATAAGAGCTTAAGTAAGCAAAACGGTTGCAGACGGCAGAGCTGACCCAAAATAATTATTTTGGGCGAGAAAACATTTACAGCTGAGAACACTTATATGACCGGCAATAATGCGGTTTCTTCTAACCCCCCCCCCCCAGTTTTTTCTGACCTCCCGCATACCGCTTAATGTGCAGCGCCCCTCACACCCCCCCCCCCCCCCCCCCCCTTTCCGATACGAAGGACCGGTTATAATGCGGCTGCCCGGAAATCGCGGACAATCGAGGTAGGGAGCAGGCTTCACAAAGGAAGTGCGCAGCCCGAAAAAAGTGCAGCGAATCACCGTGGAGGAGGAAGGAGCGCGGAACGAATTAACAATTAGCGGAGGGAAGGAAAAAAAGGTCGCGGCAGCAACGCGTCGCGTGCGCGCCCTCTGAGGATAGGATTTCCAAGGCAACGGAGAATGCTACTACGGCCGTTTGTCAGCCGCGAACACCACGCACGGAACGCGCGCCCGTGTCCTCCAGTTTACCGCTGTTTGTCTCCAGTTCTTTTTTTTTTTTTTTTTACCATTTCACGCGCGCTGCCCGTGAATCACCCCGCAATTTCCTGTGTTGTCAAGGGCAAACTTCCCTTGAGGCGCGCCGCCCGTGACCCCGCGAGCAAGGCCTAACAAGCGCTCTCGCCTACTGTCAGGTTAGCGAAGTGCAGACTCGCGCAGCAACCAGAGTCGCGCTGCTAGCACGTCGAAAAAAAAAAAAAGCTCGTTTTTTTTTTTCTTTCTCTCATAAACCGGCGCGACTCGGTAACATCAACTGGAAAAGAAGGGTGGCGGCTTGGCAGGCTAGGCCAGCTGCAGAAAGCGGCGGGAGCAGGTTTGAAGTGAGGGGGAAAGGACACGCCCGCGGCGGGATGATCGCCGGGTCGAGGGTTGCAGGCCCTCCTCACGCACGCACACGTGCACTCGCAGTCGCCGTGTCTTTCAGCGCGCCAAGCGCGACACTGCCGCTTCGCATTCCATTGTGGCGGAGGAGGGCCTTCCGGTTGCTGCTCGCGCAAAAGTGACAAAATTTGGGGCAAGATCTCAGGCTGTCGGCGGAGAAAATTCGTTATTTCCAGGGGTTCTCCCGCTGCCACTTCGTTACGTAGAGGTTTCAAATACATGTACTTCTATGGAGTAACGGCGGGTAATAGAAAAACTTCGTTATATCCAGGAATTCGTTATATGGAGGTTCGTTATAAGCAGGTTTAACTGTAGTTTCACCTCGCACATCTTGGTCGCCATGAAGGTTCGCCAAAAAAGCCTGCAGCATCCATTTCCTTTGCCAATGCTGGTGCCCTACTGTAGAAAGTACCTTGTCTTCTGTGCATTGTGCTAAAATGAACAACCGTAGATCAGCTTCCAGCTCCAGCCATTACTTTTTCTTTCGTCAGTCAGCCTTCCTTGTACTCTTCATGGCTTCTATGTTTCCTAGTTCTGTCCTTCTATCACGAACCTACTTCTCGCTAATACTGAAGTGCTGTCCTGCCATGCATTTACCATTTTCAACTGTGTGGGCAACAGCAATCAACCTGAACTTGGCATTATCAATTCTTCACAAACTTTCAGGCCCCATTCTGGTTATCCGAAACCGGTCAACCTCCCTGCCTTTTCCCTCTTTGGTTTTCTTTGTTTAGGTGCCATCACAAAACACATGGCTAGTATTAGTATTGTAGCACAAGGTGCATCGATGAATGGCAGTGTGACACATTACTACAACTTCGACAGCAACCACAAAAAAGTGGAATGGTTAACAGAAAACCATCTTGTAGTCGAAGTGTGGTAACTGTCATTGCACCTGCTTTCTTGTTGCAATGCCGACATGGCTTTCATGTTTAGATTAAATTGGGCCACCTGCATTGTGTAGTGCATAAATATAGTGCCTTATTTATTATTCTTCTTTTTAAGGTACATGTTGTGCACTGCTTTGTAGCAATATGAAACGACTATAAGCCACTTGCACTGCAGTGGAGCAGTGATTCACTTACGGTTCCCTTGTGTCTCTATTGTGCTTATCCTCGGCGTTCCTGAATTATTTTAGCCTAATTTCATCTCATTATGTGATTAATTATCCTTAATATATATCTTATTTTAATCTGGATAATTTAGTTTTATTTCTAGCCATTATTGATTTGTTGTGTGGTAATTCATTGATGTATTCAAGCTTGTGTTGCTGTGGAGCAATGATTTGCCTGTTTTTCTCTCGTGTCTATCATCAGCTATCTCAAATCACTTTTGCTTAATTTGATCCCATGAAATTCATTACCCTTAGTGTGTATCTTTTATTTTATACTAACCTCGTTTATTCACTAAACCATTCCTAATCTGGACCCATTTTAACCGGTTTTGTTCAGTTATTAGCATGTTTTGGCCCTGTTTTGAAATGCTGATTTCTGAGTGTGGCAATGACATGAGACATTTCATGCCGACAAACCGGGTCCCCAAAGTGTTTTGCATTTAAAAGAAATAAAAGATGATGCTAGTGCATGATACATCTGCTTTTCACTCAGACGGGCTATGTCTGTATGAACTGGAGGCCAGGTCCCAAGGGTCAAGCTGACACTATGCCGTAGCTGCACTGCCGAAAACTAAGATCTCGTGCCATGGTTGCAGTGTTAAAAATGACATTCGATTTCTTTTAAAATGCTGTGTCGCTGTATTTCTTGAAAACAATAAAAGGATAAGAAAACACACATGTGTAGCGTCACGCCAGTGCGCGTGGTTTATTTTTATAAAAAAGGGTTACACCATTGTATAAAACACCATAGAAAAGTTTGGAAAAAAAAAAGAATAGGCTTATACATAGAAAAATTGGGTACTTGAAGGATATTGCTGCCTTGCCTCAAGCTTGACTGTGCTCATGAATAATTTTTTTTTTTTCCTTTCTTTGAACAATCTCATGCGGTTCTTCAGACTTCTAGGCGGTCGTCAGGTGGCGGTGGTGCTGCGTTTACTTCAGTCTGGACACATAGTCTGAACTTCTGGTGCCTCAACCCTGCTGTTGTAAGTGTTAATGCACAATCAGTGCGTTTAATTTCTTCCCATGTTTTCTATTCAAAGCTGCCGCTTTACAACTTCTCTAAGCACACACAACCTAAAATAAAGCCTTTGTTTTTGTACCATCTTATTGGACACATTGTACAAAGCACACTTGTTGTTCTAGCATGCAGATTCAAAACAAGAAACATTGTGCATGCTAAGGGCTGCTCACTTCAACGTGGAGCTACAGCAGAACACCTTTATAATGAAATGACCTGTATAGAAACAAACGATTCCTTATGCTTTGGTTATGTTCTTATGATCATTGCTGTGACTGACCCTTATAATGAAGTAACCTGTATAACAGAATTTTTCAAGGACCCTGTTATGCAGATCGCTTCATACAGGTTTCAGAGTGCATTATTATTATTATTATTATTATTATTATTATTATTATTATTATTATTATTATTATTATTATTATTATTATTATATCCAGCTAGCGTTCTTCTCACATTCTGTTCACATATGACTTGTAAGTTTGTAATATGCAGTTTTGAGGGGCAGTGATGGCACAAATGTCAGTGCCCGATGTTGTCATACACTCGTGAAATCAGACTGTACATATACTTATTGAGCCTCGATATACAATATGGGT
Source organism: Hyalomma asiaticum (assembly GCA_013339685.2). Lineage (NCBI taxonomy): Eukaryota > Metazoa > Arthropoda > Arachnida > Ixodida > Ixodidae > Hyalomma > Hyalomma asiaticum. Next base: position 78,019,069 of record CM023484.1, read on the forward strand.
ATAACGACTTATGTGAATGAATATAAATAGCATCATTATTCAGATGGTGTCATGAACAGCAAACTATTGGATATGATAAAGTTATTTTGATGTCAGATGGATTTCTATTGCATAGAGGCTTGGCTATGAATTGAAATCTAACATATTTTAACGAAGTCATGTTTCATGTGCATGGCATGCACCTTCAGATGTAGTGATTCCTTTGCTGCTCTTTCTCTTTTTTGTTATAGGCGATGTCAGACATTAAGAACAGGGTGCACTCCTTGATTGTGGCATCGGGCACGCTTACACCCATGGAGTCGTTTGAGTCCGAGCTCGACATGCCTTTCAAAAGCCAGCTGCAGGCCAACCACGTCATTCCACGTGAAGGGGTGAGTAACTACTCCGTACAAATGCTGACTGGCATGAATGTTTGTTTGGTACCTCAGTCAAGCCTCATTATAACGAATTGTACATCACCCGGAAATATCTTCACTATATACGATCATTTGTTAATAAATGTACATATGTAGCACTGTTCTAATTGCATTACTATATTTTAATTTAATTTGTATGTCCAAATTAATTATAGCACCGTTGAACTGCTTTTGCTTCAGAGCCAGAGTGTGAGAACTCGATTTTATGGAAACCGGTAATTGAGCATTTTAGTTTGTCTGTAAAATTGTGTTCTATAGAGTTCATAAACATGAGCAGCTAGACCGTTTGCACTAGCTGGCAACACTGAGATGATCCAAGCAAGCACAGAGTTTATTCTACTTCACTACTGGCACAAAGTTTGGGAAGAGGTGTAATTGTAGATGCACTCCCTTTGCCTGTCAAGCTCAGTGAACAACAAACATGTATGCAGTTCCAAAACGTCAATAATTAATAAAAACCTGGTCAGTCATCTTATGAAGCACAAAACCAAACAACCACCAGCCTCGAAAAACGAGACGCAAGTGTCCGTCAGTCATTTGGTTTTGCACTTCCTAAGATTATGGATCCTTACCAACTAGCCCTCTTTAATTGTTTGTTAAGACCTGGTCAGTGACCATGTTTCATCTTATATGTTGTTAAAACAGTTGCATTTTATATTGTATGCTGAAGGACTGCACATTTGAATGGCTGTTTACCATTCAAAGGGAAATGAAAAGTGAAGATGCTCTCTCGGCACATGTAAAACTACTAGCTATTATTCTTAATATTTCTAATTGTACTGTGTCAATCAAGGTCATTCTACGGAGACCATGTACTACAGGAACTTATATATGCTCTCTGACTTGCCTCGTGTTTAGGTCTGGATTGGAGGCATTGCGTGTGGTCCTAATAATGTGAACCTCACTGCCAATTTCAAAACTGCCGAGACCTTTGAGTTTCAAGATGAAATAGGTTCTATCCTTTGGGACATCTGTAAGGTAAGTTGTTCAAGTTGTACTGATCCTGTAGCTCAAGCTTAAATTGGGGGCATGGCGACATAGTCAGACAGGAAGTTTCAGCTCAGATTTGCAATATGAAAAGGGCACGGTTCTGTAGCAATGTAGCAGTGATTATTTAGCAAACTCAACATGGCGGAAGCTGTTGTAGATGAACAGTTCTCCCTCGGTCTGCATGCTGGCATCAAACTTGCGAACGCTTTATGGACAAACGATTTATCAGTGGCCAGTTTACCAGTGGCGAAACGATTATTGTCACACGCAAGCATGGTGGTGGTGGCGGCAGCGATTCCTAAGGAAACTGAGGTAGGAGAGATGAATTAAGGCATGAAGGTATTGTACCATGGTAGCATTGTGAAGGAAGGTGCAAGATGACACGAGTGACGGCTTTTCCACTGTTTATACTCTTAATAGTTCGGACATTCGGTTAATTCAGGCATTTCTCTTGGTCCTGTGAAATCCGATTTAACGAGGTTTTACTGTATGTGCAGAAAAATGCTGACATTATATCATTAGCGACAGCAGTAGTGAGGAAAGGACACAAAAGTGATGTGTGTTAGATGTGATCTGTGAAAATCAGGGACTTAAAAGCCTCAAGAAACCAAACCTGAGAGTGAAGGAGATGAGTGCAGGGCAGATGGCATGGAGGCGGTCACAAAACAACAAAAGAAAAGAAGAAGCCAACAAGAGACGTGCTATCTGGAGAACGTATGGAAGGCTTTCAGTGTGAAGCCATGAAGGCAGGCAAAGCTGTGCGCCACTCGAGATGAAGAGCTCTCTGCCGAGGCGGGCGTTGGACCAGGACGTGCCTGCCAGGTTCAGCTCCATTGGCCTTGCCCAGGTCCAAGGACGAGACCTGCTGAGCGGCTTCTGCCACGGTGCAATTGCTAGGGGCAGGTTCATGATTGAGGCCCACCCGGTACTGTCTGCATGGGTCGGGCCTGGCCCTTGTCCTCTAGAGTTGTGGCCAGTCATTACTGGGTTGGCCGTGACATGCTACTCAATGGTGCCGCATACAGCCGACGATCGTTCCAGCCGCACCAGCCGTGCCACTTCTGCCCTCGCTCACATCGACCTGTACACCATGCCGGAAGGACGTTTTCTTTCTATTCAAGAACCAGGCCTGTAGCCGGGGGGGGGGGGGGGGGTGCCCTAAGGGCCTGGGCCCCTCCCGAAATTTCGGTTGGGGGGTAGTGTCAATAACATAGTGCAGCGCTAATAACAAATTTTAAGCCTATTTGTAATGTTGCACTTTAAAAAAGTCACATAATGTATATATTTCAATTTAGACCAATAATGAAAATGGATGTTCTTGATAGTCTAGGTCATCAACAAGTGGGCCCTCCCCGAAAAACACTCCTGGCCACAGGCCTGTCAAGAACTAGATGTGTAATAACAAATTTTAAGCCTATTTGTAATGTTGCACTTTAAAAAAGTCACATAATGTATATATTTCAGTTTAGACCAATAATGAAAATGGATGTTCTTGATAGTCCAGGTCATCAACAAGTGGGCCCTCCCCGAAAAACACTCCTGGCCACAGGCCTGTCAAGAACTAGATGTGCTCAGCACTTTCGTGTTGTAGCGTAGCCGGACTCTCGATATGTCCTCGTAAGACCCAGCATACAATATATTGCACTCTCAGTCTTTGCGTCGGCGCCACGCTTCAGCTGCTGTACACGCGAAGTCCATTTGCACAATGTTTTGCATGAGCATGTGCTGCCACCCAGCCAAGAATGAGAGAAATGAAGCAAGCGGGCAGCCTTGTGGGCATGTTCGAACATGGCGTTCATTCTGACGAACATGTTTTACTCCATGTGGCCAAGTAAGTTGCCCCTCTTTATTTACCACTTTGCCAAATATTCTGCGTTTTGTGCTTGAATGATTCAGGAATGTGCACAGACCATTTTGAGTATGGTTGCTCTCTAGCCAAGCGCGCGCCTTGTCCATGACACCGGTGAAATATTTTCTGTACAATGTATTGCATACCGGGACTGAGTGTTGCCGGTTTGGAGACGCAAGCACGCACGTTCGTCTGCCCCCGCACTAGCCGTTGTTATTTTTGTTGCACTTGCTGCGTGTGCACTGAGGCATGCATAAATGTAACATAGACGAATATATTTTGCGAATAAGCTTCCTGAATTTATTATCTCGGCAGCATTTCTAATTTCTGCTTTCTTTGGCCCTTGCTAGAGTTGAGCCTGAGAAAAGCTGATGCGATTTTGGAGGCCATTGCGTCACAGGATACTTCTGATCTTGATTTGTCTGATGATGAAGAGAATGAAACAGTAACATCCCAACCAGATGTTTCATCTTCAGGTAAATTTCTAAGTAAACGTCTTTATAAAATAAATCCAGGATACGGGTGCATGAATTATTTTATTGTCTTTTTTTTTTTAGATGACTCTGACAAAGACTCTGACAGCGAGCCCTCAACAAGCATGAGTAAATCGGCTCCTTGGAGGCATGCTACATTTGCTTCATCACTTCCAGCTGTTCCAGATAGCCCCGAGACTAATCCGGATTCTCGTACAAATTGGAATGCTCCAGACTATTTCAAGCAGTATTTTTCCGTATAAATGTACCATATCCTCCACGAAATGACTGAAGTGGGATACCACTAAGGAAAAAGGGGCCTTGATAAATACCTCTGCTGCTGAAATGAAGCATTTCATACGGCCTAAATTTCTCATGAGTTGCCTCGGATATCCGCAAATCTGGCTGTACTGGGAGAGGCAAACACGAGTTGCAGGCCATAGCTGATGTCATGACTCGCGACCATTTCTTTTTGTTGCGAAGGAATATCAAAGTTGTGAACAATCTTGACAGAAGCGATGAGGACAAGAAAGCAGACCATCTTTGGAGATTGAGACCCTTCACTGAGATGATAAGGACGGCTTGCCTCCAGCTCCCCAGAAGCCCATCGGAAAGCATCGATGAGCAAATTATACTGTTTACAGGGAGAACAATTCTGAAGCAGCACGTTCTCTGTAAACCTCACCCAACAGGACTGAAGAATTTTGTACTTTCCAATCCATGTGGAATGGTCCTGGACTTCGAGATATATCAGGGAAAGTCTGCGCTCTCCACCAACACATCGGAGCTAGGTGTGGGTGCTTGCGCCGTGCTTCGTTTGTCCCAAGTCCATGACAAGAGGCAGTGCTTTGTTTTTTGACGGGTACTTTACAACTGCACCCCTCAATCGGCACCTGTCAAGCCAAGGCCTCCGTGCAACCGGCACAATAACGAAAAATCAGGTGCCAAAGGATTCCAAGCTGCTTGACGACAGGGCTGTAGTGAAGAAGGGAAGAGGATGTTTTTGCCAGATGGTCAATGTAGCTGATGGCATTTGCCTTGTCAAGCGGGTTGATAACAAGCCCATAACTTTTGCGTCTTCGCACATGGGTGAGGATCCTGTTGGAGAATGCAAGAAATGGTGCACGAAGGATAGAGTTTGCAAGGATGTGCCTCAACCTGGTGTTGTAGAACAGTAAAACAAGAACATGGGAGGGGTCGACCTCTGCGACAGAATGGTAAGCCTCTACCCGAGCAAAGCCAGGACGACACGATAGACTGTTCGTGCTTTTTCTTTTCTTGCGGATGTGGCTGTAATGAATGCATGGCTGCGGTACAAAGATGACTGCGAACACCTGGGCATTGCAAGAAAGAACACACTCAGCCAACTGGATTCTGCTCTCACCATTTAGTGAGAGCAGAATCGGAAGTGGGCGACGAGACTGACGATGACAGGGCCACCAGTGAAGCGCCCTGCCGATAAAGCAACACCTTTGCCTCCTGTCCCTTTCCGGACGGCGGGAGCAAGACGCATGCCCGAGATTTCACTACAAAAGTCAGCATCAAGATGCCGTAACACCGGGTGTTCGGAAGGCACGAAATTTCGTTGCAGTCATTGTGATATCTTTCTTTGTATCACTTCTTCAAGAAACTGTCTTAAACATACCATACATAGAAGTACCCTTGTGCACCGCTGCGAAACATTTTCGGTTCATTTCGTGCAATTGCTCACTATAGTGCTTCTTTTTCATGCACCAAGTCCCAGTGTGCAATATATTGCATGTGCCTTGGTAAGCAGACCAAATGTCATACAACAATAAAACTTTAACCATGATGAGGTGGTCTGAAAGGTCGCATAAATTGCATTTTCTTGATCAATATGCGAAAATTCTTCACTCGTGTCTTGCGAGGATTGTTTAGGACTGACTCCCATGTATTTCACGTGATGCTTGATGATTAGCACTGTGTATATAGTTTTGTTTTCTCCCCTTTTTATCTTTTCTGTAATATAAAACTTTTTTTTTTCTCATCTCAAGAGATCGTGTGAATCCTTTCTTGTCTGTTATCACCAAACATTGTGACGAATGTCCTTGAAGGGACCCTGAAACGGTTTTGACGATTTTGTGCAAACATGTCGATCCAGTAGAGTGAGTCATTAGGATCATTGGAGGACAGATTTCAGCACTGTGCGTAAAGTGTGTAATTTCAATAAGGTTTCGAACATGCGCATCGCAAAACATCGCAGCGGCTCGCCAAAATACGTTTTCAAACGCCCCCGCCATTGAATGATGGATGGGGAGGCCGCTGATTGGCCCCTAACCAGTGACGTGCACGTAATCTACCCAACCTAACTGCGAACAACGTGCTCCTACAACGTGCTCCTTCGTTTCAGCCAACGGTATCGTCGCAGCATCTCGCGGCGTACACACGAGTCATCGGCGCTCTATTACAGAGGCTAGCACTGCTTAGGCCGGCGACCTCAGTAAAGATGTCGGGGCACTATGTCACTACGGAGGGCTTGGCAGAGTGGCTGACGCAGGAGGCGCAGTCATCGCTAGCGCCACTCCGCAGCTGATCGAGTTGGGAGGAACAGCAGTGGTAAGGTGGAAGGCGACAGAAATAAGCCCATAGCTGCCTTAGCGCATGGTGCATCGCTTTATTTATGGTGTGAATGATTTCACAATTGTGTTGCCTAATGTGTGACGCAATGTCAAAAAAACATTTCAGGGGCTCCTTAACCATCACAGCAGGCATTGTCAGGGGTGCTGTTCTAGCAGCTAGCGGCAGTTTTACTGGCCGACAGTTGCTGGCGCGATGAACGGGTCCTCTTTAGGTCTTCTTTATAGGCTCATTTGGGAACAAGAGTTGCGCAAAGCTGGACATCACATTTACAGGAGGCAGGCATGTCACAGTGCAAGCACTCGCATTCAAACAGTGCTGTCCTTGATTTCTACTGCTTTGTCAGGGGCAGTGGAAGCGCACTTGATTATAAGTTATGAGCAGCGATAGTTGTTTGACGCAGAGAAATACTCTGTTGTTTGTGACAGCGCGTAGATGTGCAATGGACGTTTCATTGTGCATGGCATGGTAGCTTGCGCCATCAGTCCACGAACATGCTGACCAGCAGCTCCAAGCAAGTTCAGAGAAATAAGAAAAATGTTTATCGCGAAATGTTTTCTATAAAAAGAGAGAAACAAGTCTAACTAATTTTGTAAGAAGTGGTCTAGAGGTTGTTTGTATAAAGCACCAAACTGGTGATGGCATATCACCATGTTTTGTGTGCCTTCATGGTAGTCCCTCTCTACTACATGGTTACTTTTGGAACCGTGCAACTGCACTTGAAAAAATAGGGGTGAGTGCCTGCAGTAAATGGAAGCGGAAGCACAGTTCCAGATGCCTTGTAGATTCTGGTCACCCCTTCTGCACATATACAAAAAAAAAAAAAAGCAACTTAACTAAGCAACAAATCATGCAGCATAGCTCTGTTGCTTTCTCTTTTCAGGCTGTCCCCTATGGAGTGCTGTGTTTCTTCCCATCATATGGCATGATGAACAAGCTGTCACAGCGATGGCAGGTACTTAATTACCAATTTAATCCACTTTGGTTGATAAGTTGAAGAGCAGTAGACTTCTTTAACGTCACAGACGCTCTTTTTCCAGCGAGTTTCGATTTCAAGGAGCCTGCCAAGGGGAACTATGTAATTGTTTGCGTAGCTCCGACATGTATTCTGCTATTCAAAATTTGATCGTTGGGATAGGTAGTGTCGAGGACGGGCTCCAAAGTACTCGTTTGCTGTAGCCACTGATTACTGATAATTACCATAATTTCGCTAATTCTGCACACAAGTGCGGAAATTGTTCTGTATCTAGAGGCCCCCAATCCATACACCCAAACGGTACACAAAACATTCTCGCGATTTGTGTTTGTTTTCCTGAATTAAAAAATTTGGTGCGACTAAGAAAACACCCCGTATATGGATATTGTGCACGTAGAAACTTGCCTACAGAATAATAATAACAATAAGAATATGCCTAAACCATGATATGATTATGTAGCGTGCCATAGTGGAGGGCTTCAGAAATTTTGACAACCTGTGTTTTGTTTAACGTGTACTGCACTGCACGAACCTCCAGCACTTTTACAGCGATAGAAAGTGCAACTGCTGCAGCCGGGATTGAACTCTCGTCTGTCAAGTCAGCTCTGCCTACAGAACATCATGCAAGCAGCCCATTTGGAGCACTTTTGCTTTTATGTTCATGAGTTTCTTCTCATTCAAATGCAAAAGCCAATTGCTGTCTGCCTGTTCACTGGGACATCAGTTCTTCAGGGCACTTGCACCTTATTGCAGAATATTTGCAGAATGCTTGCTGGGTGTGGTGAGGTTCATGCTGCTTGCTCTTCCGTCGACCTTATTCTATCTTGCAGGCTTTTCATATAACAGATTACCATATTCAATGACCCTGTTCTCTGACTGGTCTACCAGTTCACCTGCAAGCTGCCATTGGCTAGCCTCCTGGTCATCTCAGATGGCAGAGTGGCCACCCTGGTCTTTGTTCCTGGCTTTGAATACCTAACCAGGGCAAATTTTTTTGTCAATTAATATTTCGATGTGAGAAATTCGTGAGGATTTTCTTTCTGTTGCTTCTTGCTACAAACTGGTGGATAACACCTTGTCCCGTTCAACTGTTTGTTTTATTGGGCACAATTGCAATATGCACTGTGCTTTGTAAGTACATTTTACGAGCTGGTTGATTCACTCTGAACTTTAATGTCAACCCTGGACTACGGTGAATTTTTCGTCAATAAAGAAGTGTTAATTCCTGAGAAATCTGTATGTATTTTCTTGTGTCATTGTGCTACAGGTGGGTCGATGCTAATTTTCTCTTTCAGAACCGCCATATGGTGTGGAAATAAAATGAGCACAAAAGAGAGGGACACAGGTCGATGCCCTTTTCTATCATGTTCCTCTTTGTTTTTCCCCACATCTTATGGTAACTCTTGCACAGTACGTTCACACGTTGTACTATTCTGTCTTCTGACACTTGAAAACTTTGCAGAACACAGGCATGTGGGACCGGCTGGAGAGGATAAAGCACATTGCCGTGGAACCGCAGAAGGCAGACTCCAACACATTTGACAACACGATGAGCGAGTACTTCGACCATGCTTGCGGATACAGCGATGGTAATTAGCCAGAAGAATGATACTAATATTTTGAGTGTACATTATTCATTTAACATTTACATATATATATCCTGAGAGTGAGTCTTTTATGCCAGACATGTGTACAAAAATATACATGACTGTGGAGAAGAGAGAAAGAAGCCGCTTAATAGTAGCTTGACGCGGCTTAATCGCATCTCTGTAGGGAATTGTCAGCCAGAGAGGAGGACTGATGCTATATTGATGTGGCAGCTACTCTGTACATGCCTGCCACTTTAATGCTGCTAGATGAACCAGTAATCAAGATTATCTAAATGTTGCTGACATTTCATGTAGGTGTCCTAAGCTATTCTTGATAAAAAATGCGGCCATATTTACCAAGAATAAACATGTTTTTTTTGTGTGTGTGTGTTCCAAAAAGAAGGAATATTCATATAAAGCAGTCAAAATTGGAAGGTGGAGAAGCTCTAGCATTTTTATTACAATGTACAGTAATCGTCGACCATGTGCCAGCATTTTGGTTCTGCTTTTCTTTCTGAAAATTTAAGACAGAAGCCTTTATTCAAGTGAAGGACACAAAACACACTTGGCACTGACAGAACCAAGGATATGTACACTTGCAAATGTTTCTCTAATGTATGTAAATGTGCTGGTGATAAAAATTATGACTGCTACATTTTCGATTGTGATAAGTGAATACTTGGGATGAAAGACCAAAATGTGTGGTGTGTTAATTAAGCAATAAAAAATCATGCTTCACATGTTCCAGTTTTAGAACATTGGTAAGTGAAAGGCTAAGAGACGTGCCATGCAGCATCAAATATTTCAGTTTCTGTTATAAATAAGTTTGGCAGAGAATTCTAAGTAGTGTCAAGCAGGCTTTAAGAAGTGTAATCATAAAAACTGTTGGATGACTGCTTACATTGACTGAGCCATGTGCATAGTTTTGCTGAGCTGTCACCAGTGCAGTGTTGGAACAACATGCATTCCTGGTTTCATCACAGCAGGGGAATAATAACCAAAACGTGATATTCACTTCATTCTGATTTTCTCCAGTTGTAACAAACACTTTACTTTCCTGTTCAGAAGATCTTAAAAAGCCTAATTGCCTGGACTCTTCATTTTATCAGATTTTTGTTGAAAGTGAGAAAGCACTTGCAATTTGTTCTCACTTGGAACAAAACAGTTGTTGCATTCAGGCAATGCCAATGAATGACTATATCACTTTGATGTGCCTTTTTATCGCTTTATTTATGAGCAGCCAGTAGCACCTGGTTTGATATGGCATGTTTTTAAAGCTTTGCAGACTTTCTAAAGCCTAGAAAACTTAAAAACCACACATAAAGAATATAGCCGCTTCTAAAGACGTAGTTATATGGTTCGGATTACAGCCACCTGGAATACCGGTGAATTGCGAGTATTGCAGATTTTCTGTTATGATCAGTCCAATCATACATGTAATTTTTCTAGTAAACTTAGTTGACTTGCCAATCAAGTAAACACATGTCCAACCAATTTTTTTTGTTTACTTTGTTATATATCTTACAATGTGTATAGAGGGGTTGGTCAAAGCTCAGCTTCATTTCTTTAGGGTTCTCGTAATTTTTGTCATTTCTTTCTCTTGATATTGTGCGACTTTTCTTTTGATGCTTTTTCCACGCCTCAGTCTGTGTGTCGGGCTCATTCCTTTTTGTTCATCAACAGGTTATGATGATGATGATGACAGGGGAGGAGCCCTTCTGCTTGCCGTGTGTCGGGGCAAAGTGAGCGAAGGCCTCGACTTTGCAGACAACAGTGCGAGAGCCGTGGTGACGGTGAGATTGTCATGGAATCGGCCTCTTTGCAACTATCTTTTGCTAGTGGCAGGGGCTAGCCAGGGTTTGAAACTATCCTTTCACACCTAGAGTGTCTAGAGAAATGTAGTACAGTCAAGCGTCATTATAATAAAGTCAATCTGACATGGCAATCCTTGTGTTTCCAAAGCTTGCTGTATCCAATGATTAGTCATGAGCCTGTGTTGATAGCACTATTGCAATTGAAATAATCTTCGTTTGCTTTGTTATTTATACCCAACAGTTTGTTATGTCCACACTTTTAATATCAAGGTTCGACTCTGTCTGAGAGTTTGCTACTGCACTCTGATGTGGTCGTAAAACCTGAAGCATACAGACAAAAAGAAACTCAACTGAAAGAGGTACCACTAAAGACCAAAATTACAGTACTCCGAGATACAAATATTAAATGTTACGATAGAATTTTAGCGGAAAGGTTTTGTCAAAGACAGTCTGCCAAGAAAATAAATATGGGTACAGATAAGTGTTTTGTATGCTACACATTGTGCAATTACTGTTAAGTAAGTTATGATACGCCAAGAGTAGGAACAAATTATTGCTTCATTTTTTATAGCGAAACATGCTGGCTAATGTCACAGAAACCTCTGTTCCTTAAGAAGGTGAAAAGATGCGTTAACAAGCCCAGTGCACCATGCTATGATGTGGTTCTTCCAGCATTGTGTCTCCCACGCAGCAGTTGTTGCTTATAACCTTGTTTGATGACATTAGAACACATTTCTATAAAATGTGGTAAACAGCAAGAAGTTGCATCGCTCGTTTATGGTATCCTTCTAGTCTTCTTTGAAGAATATAAATAATGAAGGGTTGGCGTCTGTTCAAACTTTGGAATAATTCTCGAATAGTGTTAGCTATTCAATTCAATTTGCACTTGAATTTGACTATTCGAAGTTGGTAATTAAGGGGCGTTTTATGTTATGCCTCGTGACAAATTGCCCATTCCCGCATGTAGTGCGCTTCGCCGCATAACTCGTGTGCGGCGAAGCTACACGCATGTATTGCGGCAAAGCTAACACTTGTGTACTGCGGCAAAGCTAACATCTGTGTACTGTGGTGAAGTTAGCTCATACACACGCATAGCTCTCTGTTGTACTGTTCATTAGGACTTAACTGCCTTTTGCTAGGGTCAACATTGTGGGACACACTATTCGTGCAATAAGTGTTTTATTCCCCCCATGTTTGCCTGTGCATCTTTCTAATTTTTGTAGCTATTTGAACTTAGTCGAACAATAGTTCATTCAGTTCGCACTCAAACATTAATATTCGAATTCACTTTGCACTTAGAATCTTGCAATTTGTACTGTCCTGTAAATAACTGAAAACTATGTGATAGGTCTCCTTTTGTTTATTTTTTTGATGTTGAGAAGGATTTGCCTCGCACTTTTACAATAGTTTTCTATTGGTGACAGCAAATACTGAGATATTAGCTGTTGCAGAACTAGTTTTAATTCAGGCAAAGGCTTTTCAAAAGTATATGGTAATTTGGTGTGTAAACATGAATTTAGAATATTGCATAGCAGCCCTGTATTTTTAGCATAAATGGACTAAGGAGTATGTACATTGGTTTGCTGAAGTTGGTGTGGCATATTGCTAGGTTAACCAGCACAAAAAAGAAAAGATGGACACTGAAGAATACTGCATCAGCAACAACTTGATGAGGGCTAGTTGGTGCATATCCACAGCAAAGAAGTAACAGCGCAAAGGAACACAGACGACGAAGAAACGAAGACCACAGGACAGCGCTTGTCCTGTGGTCTTCGTTTCTTGTTTCGTTTCGTGTGTTTTTCTTCTGTTTCTGTCTTTGTGTTAGTTACCTTTACAATATAACATCGGCTAGTGTGTTCATATCTGTAAACTTCAAAATGCATGGTGAGTCTATCTGTTTATTTTTCCCTTGAAAGACATCGTTTTGTTTTGTGAAGCCTTGCAACCTCCTGTTCATAATTTGACAGGTTGCTCCACTGTTTTATAGTGATTTTCGTCTTGCTTTAGACAGCAGTGACAAATGTTGAAAGATGTTGAAATTTTGAAAGAAAAAAGAAAGGTTTGCTTCCCATCCATTTCCTATGCATCTTTTGAATAGCACAGTGAGGCAGGAAGCTCACAGTCTTGGTCCTAAGCCATGCTTTGGTCTACTCTTTTCAGATTGGCATTCCATTTCCTAATGTGAAGGACATGCAGGTAAGCTATAGCTCATGTTCTTTTGTTAAAATGAATAGCTTTCTCTGGTTTCCGCGCTGGGCTTTTTGGTGACCAGCAGCATTTGTGCATGAATAGTACAGTACTCTGGCCACCTGTCCCACCACAACACTTTGTAGGCATGTGACGTGCTCCAATTGTGAGCCATCACATATTGCATCAATGTACATAATATCATGTTAATTCATGCTCGCTTAGAATTCAGCACATAACTACGCATTAAAAAGTAGTATGCAATAGCTGTTGTGTAGAAATTTGCATCTGATGTGTGCCATCACGACAAACAAAAAATAATAAGTGTGACGCTGCAGTAAATGCTGCCTAAAGGACCCAAAACAAGGCTTTTCTTTCTCCGTTTTACCATTGCACAGAAAAAGATCTTGGCTTCGTCGCATGACCTTGGTAAATGCTTCATTGAGGTTCATTTAGCTCAATGCTTTATTGAGGTCAAGGAGCATCTCATAACTATTTCACGGAACATTCACAGAGTGGACAGCTTGTCTGGCCCAATGCTTTGCGAGTAAGCACTTTGTGAGCGAGCAGAAGTCAGCACCACTTCACAGAATGAGGTCCCTGGTGCAACATGGAGCTGGTCTTTTCTGTCAAGTTGTGTGCAGCATGCCAGTTATTACTAAGCTCGCCCAGTCACTGCTAAGGCACTTGCTGTGCTTTATGTAAACATTTCCCATGGGAGTGTTTTTTCTCATACTCACTGTGCCCTTGGTTATGCATGGACAGTGCAGCAAGTTCTGTTGTCGACACAAGCTTCTTTTGTTTCTGTGAGCAACATGCACTGTGCATCTCCTTGGTACACTTAGCATCTTTACCCAGGAGGCAGATGTAAGCAGCAGTGAACGACATTTGGGTTGTTACTTAAATAAAATGCACAGAATGCCTACAGCATCATGCCACATACACGGCCAAGCAAATAGCTTGGGTCTTAAATGCCTAAACCACAATATGATTATGAGGCATGCCATGGTGGTGGGACCCGGAAGTTTTGCTCACTGTGGATTCTTTAATGTGCACTGATAACAAATGGTATGTTGGCCTCTACCTTTTTTGCCTCCATTTAAAAATACAACCACCACGGCTGGGGTTGAAGCCGCTGTGCCTTTCAGCCAGCAGCCAAGCACCATAACCACTAGAGCACTGTGGTAGACTTGTGATGAAGAAGACTAATGAAGAAGAAGAAGACAACAAAGGTTAAGACAGTGGAGAGCAGCAAGAAGAAAAGAAAGACGGTGACAAAGAAGAAGAGGAAGCAGAGGCGTAGATAATGGGAGAGGAAGAAGAGCGGCAGTTGGAGAAGGTACTGAAGAAGAAGACCGAGAGTGCATGCAGCAAAGTCTAGCTTACTCTGTGACTGTGCTGCATGCTCTGTGCGGACCTGCAAGGTTCTTTTTATGATCTTGACAATTGATCATGGTAATTTTTTGTTAAAGAAACCCTGAAATGGTTTTGGTTTTTGTACAAATGGCATCGTGCCGATAGCTCGAGTCCATCTGATCATTAGCAGACCAATACCAGTGTTCTGCAGCAAGTGTGTAATTTACTACAAGGTTTTAAATGGCTTGCATCATGAAAAATCAGTGTGACTCAACTTAAAAAGCTTTCGACCGCCCCTGCCCATGGGCCATGCTGTGGGTGCGGAACGATTAGCTTTTTTAGGAGATGTCATGGGCACCAAGGGGCCAGCCAACTTTATAGTCACAGCACTTGCTGCACACTCATGTCACTGGCACACTTCTACAAAGGCCAGCACAGCTGAGGCCAATGGCCTCGGTAGTGACACCACAGTGTCATGTCACTAGTTAGGCCGCGGCACAGTGACTGAAGCAGGAGGCACAGTGACTGAATGATTGATTGATTTATGGGGTTTAACGTCCCAAAACCAGCTCTGATTATGAGAGACGCCGTAGTGGAGGTCTCCGGAAATTTCGACCACCTGAGGTTCTTTAACGTGCTCTGACATCGCACAGCACACGGGCCTCAACATTTCGCCTCCATCGAAATGCAGCCGCCGCGGCCGGGATTTGATCCCGCGACCCTCGGATCAGCAGCCGAGTACTATAACCACTAGACCGCCGTGGCGGGGCAGCACAGTGACTGAAGTCGCCTCACCTCTAGCATGCACTCCGCAGCTATGCGATTTGAGGAGGAACAGCAGTGGCAAGGAGGAGGGCAACAGAAATAAGCCCATAGCTGCCTTGATAAAGGCACTTCTCTTAATTTATGCTGTGAATGACTTGATAAAAACATGGCCAGATTAGTTACACGTCAGAAAACAGTTCCAGGGTCCTATAAACTTTTTCAGCCAACTATGGTTGTTATTGTTTTAATGGCTTTTATTGGTTTCTAATTTTAATTATTTTGATTGTTGTCTTTGCAGCGATACTGGCAGTGCTGTTGTTTTCATGACACATTTTCCTGCACCGCAAGAATATGTGGACGTGCACAGAAACACCCCATGCATTGATGTTTACAGTTTGCCCTCGCACTGTGGTCTGCTAGCCCCCTGGTTAGCTAAGATGGTATAAACGTGGCATGTTGGTTCAATTTACTGTTATCAGTAGTGAGCTGCAATCAACATTTTATAAATGGGGTACGATGCGTGATAGCGGCCTTTCATTTATTTTCACCAGCTTACTGTCATTTCCAATGTCATGACTTTCCCACTTATGAAGTCTGGATTTTTGGGGGAAACTTAGTACATTGTAATCCAAACTAGAACAGAAGCTCAGGTGAAGATAGAGGAGGCTTGAATCAATGAACTGATTGTTAAAAATAATGGAGAACGGGAAATGTCGCTGGATCCAACGTTTTGACAAGTGGACTTCCCTTCGTCAGGACGCCAACTGTTGTGAAACCCTTGCTCTAGTTTTATGTAAAATGCATGCACATTTAGTGCACTAGAGTGTATTGTGCTTGTTCTTCATTTGTGGCCGTCCAGGATGCTGCATAGCGTAAAGGCTGCATAGTCTTTCTGTTTTACCTATGGTGTGCAGGGTTCGTTATAAGTACCTGCCTCTCTGCTTATTTTAGGTTGACCTGAAGCGCAAGTACAATGACCAGCAGCTGAAGTCTGGCAGACCCGTGATGGGTGGAAATTCCTGGTATGAGACGCAGGCATTCCGTGCTCTTAATCAGGCCCTGGGGAGATGCATTCGGCACAGGTGACTTACTACGTACTTGCGTGTAGACATTATGTACACACTGTTGCTGGTCCAAGTGCTATCACTGATTAATGACCCACTGCAGGAAATAATGAATCCTAGCTTCAGAGAGTGTAGCTGTAGAGTTCTCTCTAAGCAAAATTTTATTTAATGTGAGCATAAGCATCATGAAAGCTGCTTCTCAGTTGGTGCTTTCGTGCATTGCCAAAGAGATATGCCTTCAGTCATAATCGCTTGCAGCAGTGTATGTCAAGCTGAAGTGTCTAAAATGTGTTTGTCCTTCATAATTTTCTATTTTCTTGTTCCTGCAGGGATGACTGGGGTGCCCTGATTATAATAGATCATCGCTTTTCACAGCAACCAAAGTTTCAAAAAGGTAATAATCTAGTAGCCTTACATAAAAAAAAAGTGCGGGGGGGGGGGGGGATGAAATGACAGGCTCACTTGGGTATCGAATTACGGCCTGAAAAGTTTTGCCTGGTCTATTTTTCTTTCAAAGAAATAGAAAGAGGCTTCCAAAAGGCAGTTTAGCCAGGCTAGCCTAGTTTACTCTCCCTACTGGTATTATGAGGGCTGAAATGTCTTCATACAAAAATCTTAATAACAAACTTGGAGTACATGAAGAAAACCTGTATTGCCCTGATATTTCACTTTCAATGATGAAAGAAGAAAAACAACAGAAGTCAAAGATTCACTGTATTTAGTGTGTTGTTTGGCTATTGTCCCATATTGTGCCGTTTCCTCATTTTTTTCATCATGCCTCCAAAAAACAGTGTTTTCTTTGCTAAAACTTATACAGAAACAGTTTTTATGCACAACTGAGAATGCTTCCTGTTCCCTGCTCTAGCCCTGTCAAAATGGATTCGGGAACAGTTCCACTGCTTTCGGTACTACAATGAAGCCATCGATTCCCTGAAGACATTTATGGAGGCCAAAATGAATACAGTTAAGAAGTTGTCCTCTCCACTCGGCAAATCGAAACCGTCTGGGACAGACCCGCCTAGTGACTGTACCATGTTATCGGCAGGAGACACATCAAGCATGTCTGTGGACCAAACGGAGCCAATTGAACTCTCCGATGACAGTAGTGAAGAAATGTTCTTGTCCACTGCATCCTGACATGGCCTTGGCAGCCCAGCCTGTGGTGTGGTCTACACCGAAAAAGTGACGTTCTGCCGACTGGTGGATTCTTACATTAGTGACTGATCTACGTTTGAGATGGCTCAGACCTTCTGTGATGTGCATGGTTTACCTAGAATGTAAATATTTGTAGTATGTTAATGTATCCGATGGGAAGCTGTGCTTTTAGTCGGTTTAGTTCTTTTTTTTTTATCATCCTTTTATGGACTTTACATGCTGCATCAAATTGTGGTGTGAATTTCCAAACATTGATTTGTATAAATTTTAACTCGCATGCCTATTCTGAACTTTAGAGCAATGGATGTAGCTTTTAAATAAATTTTAATGCTATACACATTTGTGTCAGTCAATTCATGTTCCCATCTGTGCGTCTTGGTATTGTTAGGACGTCGCACTGTGCATATGCGCCGCTCACATCGAGGCTGATAACCAAACTGTGGTGTCGTGATGCGTCATGGCCGCCATGTTTCGGACACCATGTTTTATTTCGCTAAGTTTGGCCCGTAACTGCTCTTTAGTCTGGCAGGTCTGGCAGCATGCGTGACGCGCAGCAGCCATTTTTGAAACTGATCCCTCCTCTTCTCACAGCTCGTGTTCGTCGCCAAATGCTCCCCTTCGAAAGCGCTTTTGGCGCTTTACGCTGCGAGAAAGTGATGTTGACGTGCCTCGAAGCCCATAGTGGCGACTACCAGTTAAGTATATCGCTCAATGTAGCATAGCGAACGATGAACGTAGCGTACGGGCCTCGCATACCTTCGGAGACGTGAGGACGGTGATAAAGGCGAAACCGTCCACGGTGCTGACCATGGAGTACAGCTGGTGGTTGTCGTTCACCGTGTTCGTTGTGTCGGTGCTACTTCTATTTTACCTGTTCGTGTGCAACGTGTGTCGACTGAGGACGCGCAAGAACATCGGTGCCGTAGGAAGGGTGCTGCTGGTAATAGCGCACCCGGACGACGAGTGCATGTTCTTCGGTCCGACGGTGCTCGGGTTGCTACAACGGAAATGCGAGCTCTATCTCCTGTGCCTTTCCAACGGTGAGCTGCCGGTGCTATGCGCCCGTGTCCCTCTACACGGTGTCTGTGTGTGTGCTTATTGCGTGCAGTGGCGTTCCTCGTAGCTGACATATCGGAGCCAAGGTTTACGGACGATGACCTCGCGAGACGCAGGAACGTCGTCGCAAGCATGGTTTGTGTTAACGCCGCAAAGTTCACCGGTGCTTGCACCATGAAGGGCGGAGAACATTGTGAAATTGTTAAAGCTTGGAACACAGTCGCACACCAACATGTTTTGGTAGACATCGACGATGGCACTGCCCGCTGTGCGTGTGCGTGGCGTAAGGATTGGCATAAGTTAGCGCGTTCGTGTGACGCCAGGTGCATGTAACTACCATCAAAAACTCCACCTCAGCTAATATCGCCGCAGAATGATGTAGGAGTCGATGTTCACCTCGAGATCTCTGTTTACGCATCACTTGACGCGCTTGCGTGGTCGTTGCAAGTGGTGTCTACATAGCGGAGTGTGGATTGAGTGAAACGCCCATTACACTTAAAGCCTTATATATATATATATATATATATATATATATATATATATATATATATATATATATATATATATATATATATATATATATATAAGGCATCCAAAGAAGCGTTGGCCCTGAAGGTTGATTTATAATACAAGTAATATAGATCCCTCAGTAGCAGTGTCTCGTAAATTATATCATGTTTCGAGAAACGTTTAAACATGTTAAGAACCACCTCCTGTAGGCATTATAGAACAAACGTTTGAGTTGTGAACACCTTGGACAGATTCTGTAGTCATGCACGGCAGATGGTTCGCAAACAGATTGGGAAAAGTACCGCACCCTCTTTTCAAAGGCTAGCAGCTGTTGGCTATTCCATAATGGCATCAAACAGATTCTTGTAGATCATTGGCTGATGGAGGTCTAGTCTGCAGGCAACATATTTCTCTCTTTGGGGTTTGGTAGTTCACACAGTTGACTAAATAATCTGTAGCATTTGAAACTCTAGGCATCATATTTTGATACGAACTATGCCTGACCAAGAGAAACTGGTCGTCATCTGTTAAATGCTTGCCACCTGCACCTGGTGGGAGTGAGTATGCCGTGCTGTAGGCAGCATGCCACTTAGCTCCTTTGGAGAAAGATTTTTAGGGGCGAAGCTCCTTAAGGTGTGGGTCGTTCCCTCCTCTGTAGTAGTAGTAGTAGTAGTATGTATGTAGCCACCTCGCACTGCCGGGAGGCTCGCGCTCGCCCTCAGCGCGTGCCTCCCGGTCGCGCGAGCTCTCTCACTCTTCCATCTGCTGTCTTGTGAGAGAGAGAGAGAGAGAGAGAGAGAATGAAAGGCGCGCGTTGACTATGGAAACTCTCTTTCTTCGATGAACGCTGTACCAGCTCGCAAAGAAGGAGAACGCGCCCTCACCCGCAAGAGACAATGTTGGCGCAGGCAGCGTCTTCTAGCGAGTTTCTTGATTGAAAAATACCGACTGCTCGCGCTGGAGAACCTGTTCACCAGCCACCCATATATATATATATAGGCACTGGATCTTGACTTGCAATGAAGTGCCGGTGGGAGATTTCACTTGTGCATAGTTGAATCATAAGGATTCGTAGCGTGCGCATTAACTAAATTAATCCGGAACTCGGCACGATCTACGATGAACCTCCGGAGCTTCACCCACTCATCATCATTCACTCCGTGGATATGCTGTGGATTTTTTTTTGGGAAGAAAATTTGGTTTGGAGCCCATGGCAACCGCCTCTTGACAGAGTACACTTCACCTGAAACTCACAGGGGAAGAGACAGTGAAAGAAGAGTTTGAGACAGAACATTACCCATGCAACTGAGCACCGGTCCTGGGTGCCTGGCAGTAATGCAAACTGAACACATCTCCTGCACATACATCTCCTGCACTGGAGGCAGGTGCTCTAACCACTAAGACATCAATGCAGTTCACCCCTTTAAACACAGGAGTGTGGTGGAGGCAGGAAAGGGGAGTGTAATGTTCATACCAGCTCTTCCCTAGGAAATAATTTGGTGATATACATTCTGAAGCCATTTTACTTGCTCCGGAGTGTTTCTGGGATTACGAGAAAAAGAAATGGTGGGGGTTGAGGGCTTGTTTTAAACTAAGCAGTCCTCTTTTGAATAGCGTGGATTACTTTGTGTGGTCATGCAGGGTGCTGTAATGCTTGCCAGCATTTTGTTATAGTTCGGACTTCATTTCACTTTTTCTTTTCTTAGCAACTTCAAACCACAATGTTGGCACACTTGGGGAAACTGACACAAAAATTTTGCACCTTGTTTTTCTGATTTTCTGTTTTACCTGATGTCACTCACCACTGGATACCCTGGCTGCTTCAGTGTGTGATGTTTAATTATTTCAAGTTTTTTTTTTCTTTCTTTTTCTTTTTTATTTTTTAGCTCCCAGTCGCAGGGGTTCATTTCAAAGACCATTGAGAAAGAAGACAGCTGGAATGTAAACACAAATGGCCCTGTGAACACATAACTGTGATGTGCATGTGCTACGAGTGCCATGCTGTTAGTTTGACAGGCTTTGTTGGCTGTAGCTACGCTTCAAATGAACTGAGCAAATTTGGCTGCTTCTCGGTGGATCCACCCCAAGCGTCCAATAATGTGCACAAGCTATCCACTTCTGTCTAGGGCCATTGGAATAAAGCTTTTGCGTACTTGCACCAAAACCGGAATCTCCTGGACAGAAGTTGACAAAGTGGATTGGCTACATTGTGCTTTACTCATTGCCAGTGCCGCATCATTAGCACAGATAGTGTGCGAAATCGGCAGTATGTAAAACAAAAGCTCTTGCAGTGATGCAGAGGATGAATAACTTTTTAATAGATCATACGCAAGGAGCATGGCAGGCAATACAAACTTGTAGCTGGGTAGTCGTTGCTTGTTTACGCTAAAACCAAGTTATGTCTATATCATACAGGGCTGTGTTGTGCACTCACATGTATGGAATACACTTTAACGTTAATTCTAAATGTGTTCCAGGTTATGTTTGGCATACGTATTTCCTGTACTATGTGTGTGTGTGTGTGTGTCCCTGCACAAATCCATCTCTCAAGTTATGTCACATTAAGAATTTTGTGTCAGTACCCCTTTAACCCTTCTGCAGAGAGGTTCCAACTCAAGGAATGCGGTATCAGTTTACAAACTCTATCTAGCTTGCTTCTTTTGGGCCCACACTAACCTCATGTGCAACTAGACACTGCACTGTGTTACATTCATCTGCTTTCAGATATGTGGTTTGTATACATGCGGAGCTTGACAAATATAAGTTGGCCAAGATATGTCTTTACTGTGCATTGTAGGGTGAGTGGACATCCAGCATTAATTAATGTAGTGCTGGTAACTGTTTGCAGGCAACTACTACAGCCAAGGTAGTGAAAGGAAGGAAGAACTGCGCAGCAGTTGTCTTTCCTTGGGGATCCCAAGTGAAAACTTGATCATAGTACAACACAGGTATGTGTCATTGAATTTGTCTGGAGATGATCACAGTACTGCTTGTAAACGAGCTATGTGGAGTGGTGTTCAGTGGACATTAATGAATGGCACTTAATTGTTCAAGACTGGCATATGCTTTCAGAGCCTTGCCTGGCATTTGTGTGTTGTGGAACGATAATAAGTGAATGCAGTGTTATGGGGCCGGCCCTTTAACGACGTCTGAAATTTTTTAAAACTTGCTTTAAGTAAGCCTTTTTGGGATGTTGTGAAAGCCAAAAGTTCTAAAACTCATTCTTAGTACCTCCACATAGGTTTTCCATTTCTTTCTTAGCACACGCTGCTTTTCAACAAGCCATAAACAACCACTGTTGAAAATCTGGAAAATAAGTGCTTGTATTTCATTTATGTTCTTGAAATGAGGTTCATTGTTAAAATCTCTCAAATGTATTTTGGAGCACAGAGGGCTGGCCACAGTTTTTTTTTTCTCAGTAAAGTTTGTGCCGATTTCTCTCTTTTTTTTTCTGTCACTGGGTAATAGACTGTACCAGGACATGTGTGGCATTGCAACTGCTCTTGTAATAAGATTGATTATTGAAATATTTTCTTCAGCTCACAGACTTCAGTGCGAGCCAAAGAAGCTTGGGTTAAAGGGACCCTGAAACGGTTTTGACGATTTTGTGCAAACATGGTGATCCAGTAGAGCGGGTCATTAGGACCATTACAGGACAGATTTCAGCGCTGTGCGTAAAGTGTGTAATTTATAATAAGGTTTTGAACACGCGTATCGCAAAAGGTCGCAGCGGCTCGCCAAAATGCGTTTTCAAACGCCCCCGCCAATCGAACTACGAATGGGAGGTCGCTGATTGGCCCTGAACCAGTCACACTTTCAAAACCTAGCTGCGAACAACGTGCTTCTACAACGTACTCTTTCGTTTCAGCCAACGGTATCGTCGCGGCATCTGGCGGCGTACACACGAGTCGCCGGCGCTCTATTACAGAGGCTAGCACTGCCGAGGCGGGCGACCTCAGTGAGGATATCGGGGCTCTATGTCTCTACGGAAGGCTCGGCAGAGCGGCTGACGCGGGAGGCGCTGTCGTTGCTAGCGCGCACTCCGCAGCAGATCGAGTTGAGGAGGAACAGCAGTGGTAAGGAGGAAGGCGACAGAAATAAGCCCATAGCTGCCTCAGCGCATGGTGCTTCGCTTTATTTATGGTGTGAATGATTTCACAATTGTGTTGCTTAATCAGTGACGCATTGTCAAGAAAACGTTTCAGGGACCCTTTAAGTGATGCACTTGCAGCATGTGATATGCAAAGTTGTTTATTCAGTTATATCACCTATGGGGCCATGCTACAACTCAGTATCAGCGTTTTAGAGTGTAAAAATAACATATAATCAAAACGCATCTTGAACCTCAATGTGGTAATTCAATACACGGTCTTCAGAAATGCACAAATCGTGATCTAAAAAATATTCTTTCGGTATTTGGTGGCTGTAAATTTGATTGCTCATTAATTTCTCTTTTCTGTTGGAGGTGTTACATTAATCTTGATGTGCATTTTATTTCTCTCCCCCAGCAACATGCCTGACGATCCAGAGTGCATGTGGAATTCAAATCTTGTCGGCAGGATTGTGCAGAAGTATGTGAAGTGCCTCGGCATAGACTCTGTAAGTCTAGTAAGCTGATGCAGCACTTAAGGCCAGAGTTTTACCTGATGTCATCGCAAGAGTTAATAGACAAGTTGCATTTTGCAGGTCATCACATTTGACCAGTCTGGAGTCAGCGGCCATCTGAACCACATAGCAGTTCACAAAGGTGTCGTGTAGGTATCGATACCAATGTGCAGAGATGAATTTTCGGCATATTTTGCATACATGCCAGACTCTCACATCCATCAAGTGCTCCATCTCGTGCTGTCAAGACATCGGCGTCGATTACGTTGTGGCACTATATTGCAGCCTTTATTCAAAGATGACATGCCAGTGACATTAAGGGCATTGGCTAACACACCTGGCATGCCACTATTTAGGAGAAAAAAAGCAAGAAAAGGCTATTCAGGATGGATGACGGTGCCGTGGCAGTAACACGGTGGTGCATGTGATTACTGTGTGAGTGTGGCTTAAATGTGCAAGAGAGTTGTGCATTGGCAGTGTAGTATTACATAAAGTCCTAGCAGCTCCAGCTTGGTGCTGAGGCAACATGGCTCTATGTCCAAGAATTGTGTTGCCAAGAGACTCAAAGGGACTCTAAACCTTAGCCATGAGAAACTGGTTTCTTCAACATACTATGTGCTCTTTTTTTCTGTCAGAATCACAGAAAGGCATAGATTTATTCTTTTGTTCATGCCGTAAGGGAATAGGTACGATATATAAACTATTTTTGTTCGGAACACTGACAAAGCGTGAGCGTTGAATGGAATAGAATTAGAATATAGGAATAGTAACATGGTTTTGGCCTTGGATTTATCTCTGCTTTCCATAACTATGGCATTTTCTTGGCATTTCATGATAGGTAATTCCCAAATCAGTTATAATATTGTTGCACCGAATTACCAGCTCATTCTGGCAGTAACATTGTGAAATCATTTCTATAGGCAGTGACAAAGTGAAGAAAGGAAAAGAATGGGAATGCTAGAATCGCTAAAGTTTACGGCCTTGATTTTGTCTGCTTTCCATAGCTTTGGTGCTTGTTTTGTCCTTTATGAAAGCTAATTTGCGTGGCAGCATTATTATCCAGCTTGCACAACCTTGTACAATTTTCAGTGCAATCATATAATGATGGTCGCACCTTTCCGTCTCCTAGGGGCATACTTAAAAAGGACCTTGCACCTGCTGGTGAGTGTTAAAAAGCATAATTTCAGTTCCCAACGTTCTCTCTAGGTATGCATTTCTAACTACCTTTTCTTTCTCCCACCCTTCAAACAAAGGCTGCAGACTCTTTGTACTCGAGTCGGTGAACAAGCTGAGGAAATACGTTGGCTTGCTTGATGTGCCCCTCAGCTATCTCCTTTCGGAACATGCCTACGTGCTGCCTTGGAGCACGGTGTCCCTTGTCAAAGTAAGTTTGATTGGCAGCATGTCCTAGTGCCACTGCAAGGCCGCGCTACTCGTAATGTATTGCTACCTTTACATCACTCAGTGGCATGACTATCCATGCCTCTCATAGTAAAGGACTTGGTGAGTTCATCAACCGTCCTCAGTCTCAGCTGCTAAGTGAGGCATCTGTTCAAGCAACTGTGGAGTAGAAGTAACATGTGACAGTAACATTGGGTCACAGATGGTTGCAAGCACAGTAACATTGTCCTGAAGTGTTGCAGCTATTTTGTTTGTTAGTGTCAAAGCTCTTGTATGGAAATGCTATCGAACGCACTTTCTGACCTCATTGGAAACTTTTTCTGTGATGTTGCTTTCCACTCTCCCACCTGAAGAGGTGGTGTTTACAAATTGCTTCCTTGGTTGTGCC
Source organism: Hyalomma asiaticum (assembly GCA_013339685.2). NCBI lineage: Eukaryota > Metazoa > Arthropoda > Arachnida > Ixodida > Ixodidae > Hyalomma > Hyalomma asiaticum. Next base: position 78,044,261 of record CM023484.1, read on the forward strand.
ATTTCCTTTCCATTAAAGGTACTACCACCGCACAAGATAGTGCGTGTGTTATCTCCTTCGTTCCTAATACTGTTGTCCTTTCCATTAAGATTGCTTTGTGAAACAAGATAGCGAGATAGCGTGGCTAGGAAGTTGACAAGCGAGCTCTTAAGTAGGCGGAGAGGGTGTGCCACTTTGATGAAGCAGATGGGAAGTTTGAAGCGCTGTCATTTCCCATATTAGCTGTCCACTGTGCTCTATTTTACTAGTTTTTGTAGCTGTGTAACTGAACAAATGCGACCGTTTAGTTCTTGCACATAGAGACCTCGGTTAGTCTAGCAGTGTGTGCAAGAACCAACTCGATGTTGATTTGTAATACGGTCACACTGTTGCAATTTTAAGTGTAGAGTAAGAAGACATTTAATACCATAGTGCATCTCGTTTCGATGGAGGCGAAATGTTGAGGCCTGTGTACTGTGCTATGTCAATGCGCCTCAAAGAAATCCAGGTGGTCGAAATTTTTGGAGCCCTCCACTACGGCATCTCCCATAATCATATTGTAGTTTTGGGATGTATAACCCCAGAAACTAATCATATTGACCATACTGCGACCTGATAGCCTAATTGCAGCCCTCACAAGATGCGACACCTTATAAGGATTGCATGTAGCTTCTGACACTACTGCTGCCACATAGTAACCACATGTGTGCCTACTGCACTTGCATTCTCGGAGGGCAGGAATTTATACACTGCCCCAATACCTTGAGTGAGAAAATGCCATCTCTAAAAATGTGTCATGATGGAAAAAAGAAAGGGAAAAAATGATGCACAGCTTATCACATGAATACTACGCGTGTGTGGAACTTCAGACACTAAAAGTGAATTACGATTTTTTTTTTTATGTGTGTGTATGTAAATTAGCTTTGCACATTGCCCAAAGCACCACTCTCGAGAGGAGAAAATGCCCGGAAAGCTAGAAAATGCACAAAAAGAAAATTGGATAGGCAACGGCCCGGTTGGAGATTCCTACGCTAATATGGGGGGGGGGGGTGGGGTGATGTCATACGTTTTTGACAGCATCTACTAAGTCCTACATAACTGTTTACCCATAAAACAGATATACATTATGTTCTAAAGAAGCCAGAGATTGAATGTGCTGTGTTACAGGCAATTTAAGAGAGGTAATGTGGCCACAAAATGGAAAGAAAAGGAATGGTGTCTGTGGTGTCATCTTCTCAGAGTGTTGATGCAAGATTCAAAGATGAAACAAAGATGACACTTTGGTCCTGATTTTCTGTTCTAATATTGCACATGAAATGGTGAAATTAATGACATTGGTGTGCCCCCATATAATAATCTCTGTCTAAACCAATTTAGGGTCTCTTGAGAACACAAGGACATACTGCTCTAAAGTTGCTAGCAGAGACAAAGGGAGACTATCTACTTCGGCAGTGAGCCTCAATTCTTGAGACATGGCATATGGACATTCCCTCTATCACACCTTATGTGTTCCAGCATGTGACTGAAATTTTCAACAAGGCCCAAGCATGTCATACTTAGTTGTCACTGTTCACTGCCAGTCGTGCAGTGAATCAAATGCATCCGTGAAGCCCCACCGTGCTGATGCATGCACCTTGCTGGACATTTTGTTGTGTCTGACCTTGTGTGTGTTGTGGGCCTCGCAGGTTGCACTTCGCAAGCACAAGAGCCAGATGCTGTGGTTTCGTCACCTGTACAGCTACTTTTCTCGTTACATGGTCATCAACACGCTGTCGGAAGTCACTGTCGACCAGAGCAAAGACAATTGACAACAGTGTCTTATGGCAAGACACGGAAACTTTCTCCGTCCTATTGCGCCTCATGACCTTCTATAGTCAATCAAGTATAGAGGGTGCATCCACTTAGTTGTAGTATACTGCTAGTAGCTCAAGAAAACCAAGTTGCCATCACCATTTTGTGTTGGCTGATGCCATAGGTTAGTGTTAATGTTGCTCTATACACAGTCAAAGCGATCTCTCCAAGTTTTAAGCTGTATCATGTTCAACCATGGTTAAAGCTGATGATAAAATAAATTGCTCAAATTTTTCAAGTGAAGCTTGTTATGTGTCACAATTTGGCGTCAAGGTGCATTTCACAAGAACAGTCATAATTGTGAGAGCAGTGCGAGCGCACTTCTTTCTTTTCTTGTGCTTCGAGTATATCCAAGCCACGCCGTTTTCTACCAAAGAAGGAAGGAAAGAGATAGCAGGAAACAAGGCAGGAAGGAATGAAAGAAAAAAATTCAGACAGCAAGAAACAAAGAGAAAAAGGAAAGAAAAAGAAACAGAGGCACAGACTTACAGAAATACAGAAGAGCAAGAAACAAAAGGAAGAAAAGAGACACAGATAGAGACATACAGAGAGAAAGGGAAAGAAAGAAGAAAGCTTTTCTTTCTTCCTCACACATCAAGCTTTGCTTGCCCCTGTTTTCCCAATAGGGGAAGCGCTCCCCAATTTTTTGTACGATTCAAGGAACTTCCTGTAGTGCATTGTTGATGTAAGTTAACTTTCAAAAGAAGTATTGAAGTTGGCGTCTGCATGTGAAGTTGCTAGGGAAGCTTCCACAGAGCTTGCTAAGCAGTCTTCTTGATCCAATTATTTGACCTTGGAGTTAATTTCGAAAAATTGAGTCAGCTTGCCATTCTCTAAATGCAAATGGTGTGAAGCTCATGTTCTGATGAAGTGTGGTGGCTTCCTGGCATTTTTGTTGCAGACAGATCAACATTAGTAGATCAACAAACAGAGTAATTGTCACAGAAACTTTTAGTACTGCCCATGTTGCAACTTGCTCGCTGCTGTAGTATGCCTTATCCATGTGCACTGCACATTCTGTAGTTGAGCTAGGCATCGTGTACCTATTCATGAAAGGTTCCTGAAAGAAGAGAGGAATTTAAAAGGCAACAACCGGTGATGAGAAGTGGTTTATTGATGGTTCGTTATGTCATGGATGCAACAAGCAGCAAAGGCAAAGCAGCATGAAACGCCGTCTAGTTACCAGCAACGCAAGCTCAGCATTGGTAATGCTGACATGTGCAAATGGGTGCTATGTGCTTATGTTGCAATCTGGTTATGAGGAACATCATAATGTGGTAATCTTGAACATCTTTGTAGATCTTGTAATGAGGGCATGGGACACAATTACCCACTGAAATCCAGCTGGCATGCTTGGTCTAGTGGTCTTCTTCCTCGGCCACATCTTATATATGTGTGCACTTTGGTGCATGCGGTTGCCTCATGCTGTAGGTCTAGAATACGCCTTTTCACAGAAGGCTCCCTGGGCGCCACCATAACCCCCCACTTGGCTGTGCTAAATATGTGCGACCCCCTAAAGACATTGCCAGGGGTTTTTAGTAGCAATTTTGTCGACTTGGTAGTTCTTCATTATCCAACAGAATACACACGAAGACAAAAGGGAACAAAACAGACAACACAAGTCTTTTTACTGCCATGACAGCACGATATGGTGGTGCTCCATGCCTCCTGTAAAAAGGTTCTACTACATAGTTGAACCCTTTTATAAGAGACATGCATCAGGAGGCAGTTTCTGTTGAAGCTGTGTAGGTAGGAAAATTCTGGGTGCGAAGCAAATTTGAATATTAATGGTTGAGTGTGAATTGAATAGACTATTTTTCAAATGACGATTGAATATTCCTTTGACTAATTTAGGGTTAAAATACAGAGGAAATTTGTTGCTCAACATAGGAAAGAAAACACTTACCGTACAACTAGAAATAAAGCACACTGCAGCCTTAATGAACAGTCCAGTAGAAAACTGTGAAGATGCACGAGTTAACTTTGTAATAGTACAGGTGCATTGGCTTCACCACAATACTCGTGTTATGCGGTGAAGCATACTACACACTAGAGTGGGCAGTGCACAAGTGATAGCTTCACTGCAGTGTGCTAGTGTAAGCTTTCCCACTAAGTGTTATGCAACAAAGTGTACACGTAGGAGGTGCTGCTTGTCAAGAAACGTGGCACATTTTATCCCTTAATTACAAACGTCAAATAGTTCGAATATAAAATTTAGGTGCAAATTGAGTCAAATAGCAAGTATACTATTCGAGAACTGTTTGAATAGTCACGCACCGCTAGTTTCTGTCGCTTATATGAGAGGTTTCATATAGACCCTTTTTTCGATATGGACACAGTGCAACAAAAGAAGGCTACAGTCTGTTTCAATGGGTTTATCATATACCATTTGCATTAATGTCCATGGTTGACTCTGTCACTCTGAACACAGTTCATGTTTTCTGTGCCACACCTTTCTCGCATTACTTGGCTGTCATTTTCCTTTTTCCACAACAAATCATCTGCAGTTACCAGCCAGAATTGCTGCATTTAGAGTTTAAACATTTTCTGCAAGGAAGACTGTTCAGCATAGTTTAAAGATATTTTGTCTTAATACCAGATTATCCACAGGAGCATGTCTGTTACGAAAGAGGTCCAACTAATGGGAAAAATGTGGCAGCATGTGGGTGAATTATGTCTCATATATAGTACCCAACTGTCTCTTATGAATGGGTTCACTGCATCAAGAATATTCTGCTCATATCTCTAACCCAAACAGTTCTCAAAGGTCTTTTGCTTGTTGATTGATACATTGTTATAGCAGGTCTAACCATAGTCCCTACAGTTGGGATTCAACATGTGGCCAAGTTTTGCAGTGCAGTGCCCCGCCACTGCACTGCTGTGGGAATGGTGGAAAATGCATGTCATATTACACAAACTCTGGGCCAACAATGTATTTAAAAAATTCCAAGATTGGAAAGCTTTCTAGCAGCGGTGCCTTTGTCAGTTCTAAAACTTATATGCGAGAAAAGGGACATTTCCGTTTCGCTTTTTGCGAGTTACGTCTGCTCCTCATGCCACCTTGCTTACCTTCATGCAGTTTTCATGTGGATTGATGTAGTAGTTAGTAGTCAAAACCATGCATGTAGTACTGCTACTCCCACAATACCACCCTCTGCATCACATATACATGCACTTTTGAGGAAACGACGTGGTCCACTGGAAAGCTCTCGCATAGATTTATTTAGATCCTCTTCGGTATCTCGCCTAGGGTTTCAAAGTACCAGAGGACTTACGCTTAACAAAGAAAGAAAATTAAACAATGGTAAGTCGGTAATCCTTTAATTATTGAGGTTTTAATCATCATCGTCTATTCGTTGAGCATTTCTTCTGCTTCGAATTTCTTTACGATGTGCTCTGGAATGTCGATTTCGTTTAGGTTTTCCATGCCAGGCTCGGGCTCATCGCTGATCAAGATGCTCACGAGGTTCTCACATGCCACGAGCACGGGTCGACTGCTTTCTGTTTTGTGCAGCTCCCGCAGCACGTAATACGCCCCGGAGCTCTTGATCCGCGCACGGCACACTTTTGTGGCACAGAGCTGCAAATGAAGTGCAAACAGCAATTGGCAGCATATATATATAATATATATAGTATATATAATGCTCACTAAATGAAGTCATGTTTCTGAACTCTGAACAAATGCATTCATCCAAGACCCAGTCATCTCAAGCTTATGTCCTTTTTTTTTTGAATTTGTGAAATAAGTATGGACTAGCCTTGTCTGTAACAGTTGTACCTTAAAATAATAGTACTTTCACAAGATCTAATATTCATGATATCCGTTATACGCGTGATGTTTGGCTGCTCTTTGCAGTAGTGAAACAATGTTCGTCTCAAAGAAATTCCGAGATGACTAACAGTTGTAAGAAAACTCAAAACGTGTTGTGGCATAATGCACTGGTGTTGCAATTAACACATAACAGAAAACCACTACACGTTGAGCACATTAAAACTGGCACAGAATATATAGTAAATGACTAGTAGGTTGTTACTATAGTAACACAGGCACATACTCAAAGAGGTTAGCTGTGACATTAATTGGCACTGTCAATGACCAGAGGTGTTACTCTCAAATAGCAGGCCTTAAGACCAGCATAAGAGAGTTGCAAAATACTTGTATACTGGATAGGGTTGCCACCTTTGCCAAAAAAAAAAAGCCCTTCGAGAGAAAAGAGGGGGGGAGGGGGCTATATATACAGAAGGTTGAATTCTGAAAAAATGTCATATCAAAATACTGTATATGTGTACAAAAACACAATGCTAAGCCAACCAACTACTCTGCTGGTTTGCATAAAAATACCAGCAAATGCACGCACTGAGGTTGACTGTGGTTATGGATACTGCTCTAAATTCAAGTGCTGCACTGAAAGTAATCGCATATGCTTCACCCATAAAAGGCTCATCTATACGTCGAATCTACCAGACCAGTGGTATCGCATATGCAAAGAACGTTTGTGTTGGCTGAAAAACTGGGCACTGATGGCAGGTATTATGTGCCAACCGGCAACCGGTTCGCTATGTAAAAAACCGACCAGACCAGTCGAAAGGCAGACTGGGCAGCTGGCAACCCTAATACAGAAGGAGCTCCCAAAATTTAGACTGCAATGGGACCTCCTTCAGAAATGAAGGCACAAAACAAACAAGACATTACTTGGAATAAGGGGCACGCAATGCCAGCTTTCTCTAAAGCAATCAGTCTGCCAAGATAGAAGTGTACTATCTGAACCCACAGACCACTTATAAGCTGTTGGAGTCTCAAATATATGCATGCATTACAAGCACTACCACGGTACAACTAAAGCATTTTGGGGATTCAGATACAGCAATCCCTCGTTATAACGAAATCGCTTTACTTGAAATATTGCTTTATTCGAAAATTTTTCCGGTCCTGGCCCAAGCGAACTAGCAGGGCACGGCTGTGCAGCTCCACAGTGGCACGGCGGCGTGAAGGCGACGCTTCTCATCACCGTCACTAGCACGCACGGTGGGCACCATTCTAAATGCGCGCAGCCGCAACTGCTTTTATTGCTGCACCAACATTTGCGGGTGCGGAGACAGCGAAGACGATGACAAATAGTGTGCGATGGAATAGACAAACGTACTACACCGCACAGCGTGCGCAACGCCAGTGCTGGCTCAAGGTCACTCAAGCAACTGAAGCGATTAAAGTTCCTTCATGTTGGTGCACATTACATAGGTGCTCTCTGGCCGAACGTTGCTACTGATGGCTCGCCGGCGCTGCCGCCCACATTCAGCTGTGGTTGAGTGCTGACTGCACGCATGGCGAGATGCGTGCTCGGCTACCGCAGGTCATACAATTGGGTGTTGAAGTGCCCCTGGTTCCCAGAGTCTCTGCTTTTATCTCAATCATTCATATGCGCATATACATGGACTGCCACGGCAGGGCAACCAAAGTTGGAAAAGATTGTGTTATAGCCAGCCTTGCTCTAGAAGCAGCTATAAGTGACTGGACTATACCGCGAAAGACGTTTTAAAATAAGCCTGCTTCAATTACAGTAGATAATTGAGTGGGTGCAGATGGTACTGCGAGGCAGCTGGATAGACAAAAAAAAAGTGACTTCTTAGGTTTACTAACTGCACCTGCATAATGGCCTCGATGAGCATCTGTCGAATCTCTGGGCTCTTTTCTCGTTGTTTGTCACTGCCCAGGTACTGTAGTTCCAGGGGCAGCTTCTCCATTTCGTCTTCGTCAATCTCCTCAGGCCCAACAAGCGGATACAGCAGGCGAGGAAGTATGTCAACTTCGTCACTCAACAGCCATTCACCACTCCCTGTCACCGTCCGTGCAACGAAAAAATGAAAAGGCACACTGCTTAAACAGACTGCGAGTGAAACTCATTATTTTGCACAGCAGAGCAAGGCCTTAATAGCCAGTCTCTTCACATTGCTAAATAATAACTATACACTGTTTTTGTTAAAGCATGCCGGAACTTGGAACCTTAGTATCACATTTGCTAGTTCATTTAAGTTAACTAGCACAAAAGTGTCTCCTAAGTCTATGCTATGCCAGACACAGGGCGTCAGAAAGTCAGTGGTGACACTTTGACGTCATGCGACTACATGCCTAAATGCAAGGCAGGGTGAAGTTCATATGTGTTCAGCTTGTTTGGTATTCAAGACTAGGCCTTGATTGTCCACCTGGTGTGTTGGCCTTGGATATTTCGAAACCACTGTAAGACGTGGCCACGACCCTGACGTACACTGCATCTTATGAGTGAAGAAACAAGAATTGTGCTTGCTCAACAGGTCTACAGAGAATGCAAAATAATTAGAAGGTGCAAACATTCGAGCCTTCTAATAGTTTTTAAGCAGTGTTTGCTGCTTCATTTGCATCTAACTTCTACACTTAAAGTATGATGCACTACGCCCTACAAGTGGCCTGTTCTTGCATGTAATGCACTTCGCTGTGTAGCACTTGTGCGCTGCAGTGAAATTAACACTTGTGCATAGGTTGTGCAACTATTACTGTGAAATTACTCATGCATCTGTGCAGTTCTTTGTTGGCCTCTGGGGCTCTACAGTTCTTTTTTCTAAGAACAATGCAGAGTACACGAGTCATACAATAAATCTGATTTTTTTACCCATATATAGCAACGCATTTTCTGTGTAATTTAAAATGGAAGTACATTAAGAAAATATTTATACATTATTTCAAAACACTGTTCTATTTGAAGAATCTTGATCTTCACACAGCTCTCAAAAATGATCTTGTATGCACCCGAGTACAAATTAGACTCAGCTTCCACGAAGCATTGCCTCCCTCATGCATTGTTTCTGGCTTGAAACTGCTTGCACGAAGTACTTTTTCTTGAGGATTCAGCGTGTGTCATCTTCAACATGTTAATGCAACTGTAACAAGCAGGATGTGTACCACCTGTTGCTTGGCTGGCCCAAACCACCGCACAAACACTAAACAAGAGCTCCATTTGTTTGGACTTGGCATGAACCTCTTCACTCGAACATTTTAGGTCCGTAGGCACCAAAGATCAATCACAAGGCAATGAAAGTTCTCCACTTCTATTTGTGGTGAATACCGACAGGCATGGAGTATTGCAAAGTGCTTACATGTTCTGAACACTAATGGACTCCATCTGAACAGTACTTCTCAAGTGGCTGGGTGGAACACTTTTTTTTTTATTTGTTACTTTGTACAACCCAATGGAAAAGGGGCAGCCATTGCCAGGTAATGGCAACAACAGCTCCATTTATTTTTTCACTTAAAAAGAAAAGCACTATTGTAACCCCACATTATACTGTTTACATCAATGACTTCCATTATATTTGTGTGGATCAAGCGTTTTTTTTTTTTTTTATTATTATTATCTATGGTGAGGCATTCGTCAGGCCCCATTTGTCATGCAAACAAGGAAGAGGTGTGCTATTACCTTTGCACACAACTGGGTAAAGATACCACGTAAGGACCACTGTAGGTGTACGCCTAGCAAATACTTTGAAGGACTAATCAATGCCCACACGAAATAAGCGTGGTTAACGATGCATGCCTCGGGACCATTAAGGGCCTATGTATATGTCCACATATTGTGCACCCATCACAACAAGCCATCACCCTAGCAAGGCTGAGAAGACACTGCCCACAAGGTAGGTAGTGACACTTGCTCTCGGAAGCAAATGCCTGGCTCTTGGTGTTCGAAAACTTCACTGTGAAGCACGGCAAAAGGTCTGTCTTTCTAAGCTTTGAATCTGTGCAGGCTGTTTCACCATACAGGTCCGAATTTCTTGTATGTCACTGTTTCATTAAAACTGAGCTTTAGGCTCAAAGATTCACACCACATTATGCATGGCAGGGCCCAAGTTTAAAAGGATGCACTGAAACACACAACAGAGTACTGTTGTAGTATAGTAGCTTCACCGTTGTGGTAAAATTTGCAGGGAAGTCAACATAAAAATGGAGTGCTAACAATGCTGAGCAGATATTTTTAGTAAAGCAAGTGCAACGTCCAAAGGCAATTAAAATGTATACGTACAGGGTCTAAACTTGATTGTTTACGATTATATGGTGGCTAATACTATGGGCTCACCCACTGGTAATAAGAATTCGGTATGCCGATAGGTAATGCAGTCTGTATTAAACCTTTGTACCCACTCTTTATAATGTCATGTCATACATCTTGCTTCACTGGACCGAGAGCAATGGTGCATTTGGATATATTACCTTCAAGTTAAGACTCGGTTGCCAGGGTTTTGAAGTTAATAAACTATCCCCCAGCCAAAAGAAAGAAAGAGCAGCTGTGCGACTTTTAATCCATTACGAGACACTAAAAGCATAGCGACACAGTCTCAGCAAAAATGTACCTTTCTCAGTAGCAATATTTCAACTGCTCGGCCAGGGTGGATACGCTAGGCTTGTTGATGCGTGCATCAAAAGAGAAGCATCCCACAGAAGATGTTGCATACTACTGCATACCACTCCTCAAAGCTACATGCATCGCACCTGAAAGCTAAAAATAAATGAACAATGATAGTCAAATTGTAAACATACCGGTGTCAAAGCAACAGTTGCGCAGTACAGCAGCTGCGCCGTGTTTTCGGACTGTTGAGGTGTCCAGCGTAAGGAAAGGGAAGAACTTGAGTATCCTCCTGGCTGCCCTGTCCAATAACCATCTGCACCAAAAGTGTACTTTCAGTTTCCAGGTGTTGCCAGTGAGGTGGCAGCAACATTCATGGATTAAGGTGAAATACAAATTAGGCCAAATGGTTTCACAATGACTATTGAATGAACTATTGAAAACGCAGATTAGGTTCTGCAATGTCACAGCTACAATGAACTAATGAGAACAGCTGACCTCTTCAGAACATGGCGTGCATAGTCTAATCATTTGAACTGTTAATCTGTTTCACAGCAGTAATTGTAGTTTACTTTGCATGCCCTTCCTTGCTATTTACTTTGAAGTCATAAGTGGCATGCACACTATTAGTGTGGTATATCATTTTGACACGACAGCAGTATGTGCAGAGTTTTCAAAAGAGAAAATGTAAACAAGCCCACTTGTGTGACAGAAAGATGCCTGCAACTGTTATTTAGGTGCACAAATCCCTAACACCACTCTAGGTGTAGCATAGTATGTTAAGTTGTGAGCTAGGGAACCAGCCAATAAAATCTGAGGTGCTGCCTCAATTAACCAAAACTGATCGAGATTCATTATATTTCCTTTCTTTTAAAAGCCACTTGCTCTGGTAATAGCGGATCGTCACTGGCTGCCGCACAAGCTCCTGTTCCCCAATTCACTCACCTCCTAACTTGATCCAATTGAGACAGGTTTGAAAACACAAAGCTGAGGTGATCATGGTCCTCGCCAATGCTCGAACAAAATGCTTCCAAAAGGTCGTCACATGCGTTTGCCGAACACAGTGTCGCCCAGGCCTTTTCAGCACCCTGCCTGCTTCTGGTGATGTTCGACAGCAAGGCCGCACATGGCCTAGCTGCCGAACTGTCGCTACTAAGCAGCCTGCTTACCAAGCAGGCCAAGAAACTGCCGTAGTCATGCTCCACCATGAGGTCCAAAATTGCTGGAACAGAGGCAACGTTCGTCAAGCACTCGCTGGCTCTGGTGACAGTTTCCGTATTTTCGTCCCGTATAAGTAGGGCCACAGCTTTCACCAGGTCTGGGTTCTTGAGCAAAAGAGAGCGCCCATCTTCCGAGTCTGCGAGGCCTGTAAGCATAGTTCAGTACTTGTAACAACATGCGAAAAGGCAGCAAGACATTGCAATCCTGTGGCATCACTTTTAGGTAGTCATTTCAGCACCTATCATTTTGTCACATTAGGTATAAATAGCCTGAGTCAGAAAGAAAGAGAGTAAAGATAGTGAGAGCATTAACTGGCAAGTTACGTGTAGACAGAATATGTTTGTTAAAAGAGCACTGACATGAAAATTTTGCATCTCGTTTTATCGGTTGCAAGATGTTGCTAATGACCCACTAATCACATGTCATCACCTCCTTTGCTTCAGCGTGCAACATTTTTTTTTTACTAGACGTTTTTATGGCTCCAGTTTCAGTTTCAGAGAGTGCCAAAAGAAGTTAATTTGTTTGTAAACACTGCTGGCCACATGACTTCCACAATAACTTAGCGGGTGCGCCACGCTCCGGCAATGTGTACAAGCGTTTCACTCTGACAGACAATAGAACACGGGAAACAACAAAGGAACTCGGGAAAAGGGGGGCCTCCATCGGGCCCCCAACAATAAAACACCCTGTCAGGGACAGCGAACAGCACGGCAGAGGCAGCAGCAATAATCACAACTTGGCTATGGATGGTTGTCGCAATTATTTACAACAAAACTACTTAGCTGTCGATTCTACGAGGCCCTCCGTTGGCAGCTCAGTTGCACTTCACACACTTTAAAATGATTTCAAATACATTCTGGGCTGTATCTGTCAATGATATTTTGCAGATGACGTGTGCGTGTGCACAAAAGTTATCTTTCAAGTTATCTTGCCTTGAAATTTTGTGTCAGTACTCCTTTAAAGGAGTACTGGCACAATTCTACAGGGGCGGAAACGGGATCTTTTTCATTTTATAGCCATGTGTTGTTAATGCTCTCCACACACCGAGGCCAGGAAACATGTATAAAGTATTTTAGTTTGATTTTAAAGTTTTCATCGCTGGGCGTCTGCAAGCCAGCCCCAGCGTAATGGACAATATGATGATGTGTGAACACAGTCGCCTAAAAATAGCCGAAATCGTTGTCAGAGCAGCAGGACGACCAGTGAATCATCGTAGTTTGCGTGCCCCACATGCAAATGACCACAGCCGACAGAGTTACACTGACACTATCACGAAGTGCTGTCCCCACGTGTCTTAGAAGTATGTCCGACTGTGCTGATATGTCACTAAGAAAGTGCCCTTTCAAAATCGAAACTGAAAGTGGCTTTTTAGGGTGGCTCTATTAAAAATATATTCATTGCATTGCAAGGTGCCACGATACTCCTTTTTGGGGGGTTCTCCACATTGGTGCTTTTATTTAGAGCAACAATACGAAAAATTTGTGTCGGTACTCCTTTAAAGCCACGCATTTCCAGCGACAGAGCCCATACATGAGAAACACAACTGGTCAAGTTTGGTATTCTGATTATGAAAGGCCTAGACAAGCAATACACTCCGCCAGTTGAGAATGCTGTGCGTGCATATTCAGTTCATTCACAGCATGACACCTGCAGTATGCTGCCAATGGCTGTGCAAGCTGCATTGCGGAAGAGCTAGCATTACAATTATGAAAAGCGCCCACTGCTAGCTGCAGTTGAATTGCTACAATACATTATGAAGAAAATAGGAAGCTAGTGGTCCACAAATTATGCACATAACCACATTACGGGTTATGGATTTGATATCTACGATAGCTTCAGTGAGAGCACATTTGAGTGCTGCATAGTCATTACATTTAAAAAGCGACAATTACACCGTGAGCAGAAGTTCCATGCTGGAGTTGCTAAATTGCACACATTGACAGAGTAATTGCCTATAAACCCCTTCAAGCACAAATTATGATGTAGCAAACTCGAAGCACATGCACAATTTATTCTCAGGGTGTAGATATGCATTTCTGGTGGACTGATGTGATCTTTTGATTGAACACGGGTAGACTAGTTTAAGTTTATGTGGATTGGCTCGTGCATGTTCCGCGTGGGTATGAGCAGCACGACAGCTTCCTTTATTTCTATTTCATGTGTGATTCACGCCTGCATAGCCGATATGGGGTGCACCTACCTCCATTTAACTAATTTTCCTAAATTACCCTGATGGCTACATGACGTTAACTTATGCGCTGATACCACATCTACGTCGTACAGCTCTCAAGATTTTGCACGATTTATATTCCCGTCTTGGTTTTTTTTTTTTTTCCGTAACAACCCACACACATCTGGAGGCGAATCAGAGGTGCTGAGCAAGCAATACGTTGCCATCAAAACAAAACAAAGATTATTCGTTGATTACAGCTGTCGCTAGCGGCATGTCGAACTTGTCAAACGTGGTAGCCTTTGTTTGCAAAGTCTTTTTTACAACACCCTCAATACATTTCAAGCTACAATACATACATATTGGAGGCTTGAAGGTAAACATTCGACAGAAGTCTGTTTGGTTGGGTAATTAAACTGAGAAAGCTTCTAAAGAACTCCAACCGAATTGACACAAAGCGCATTTATGTACGACGACTTTTTCTGCCGTTGCTGGGAAAAAAAATTACTCTATCTCCCGCTAAAGGGGACAATGAGACGATGCGAAGCAGCACGGGGGGGGGGGGGGGGGGTGCACACCGCGTTTGCATCGGTTTGACGCTAGCAGACGCTGCCTGCGTCAGCGTTCTCTCGCGGGCGAGGGCGCATTCTCGTTCCTTGCAAGCTGGTAAAAAATTCATCGAAGAAAGAGTGTTTCCATAGTACACATGCGCCGTTTAGAGAGGAGAGGAGGTGAGACAAGGAGAGGAGGGGGAGGAGGATGCGCATGCGCAGTGCGGGTGGACACCACACGGCGGAGGGAGGGACGGACAAAGCCCCCGCCATAAGCTGCTTCGCATCTAAAAAAAATCTATTTTAATAACGCTTTCAGTCCGTAAGAATGACGTGTTCGGCATCACTACTGTTTTACGAACAATTTTAGCGTAAGAAATGTTCACGAATAGTGGCCAGTGGTTTGTGCTCCACCACTGGCTCCACATGGCACGAGGCACGAACCGCTTATGGCGAGAACCGCACACATATGAATGGCGTGCTATGTGATCCGGCATACAAGCTGTCATCCGTAAATTAAAGTTGACGTAGCGGATATGCAAAGTAACAAAGACGAGCACACAGACCTGCAACGTACAAAAGGGCTTGATACTTTGCCTCGGCCGGTGCGCTTTGGCCCAAGAAATCAATCAACTCATTCACGGGAGTCATGCTTGGTGCAGGTCGGTCAAATCGGCGCAAAAGAATGACGCAGGATAACGACCACAACCAAGTGCTTACGACTCTAGCAAATACAACACGTGCTCTACGTCAGCAACGCGAGCGTGAGTACCACAGATGAGTACGGTGAGAGCAGTTCACGTGTTCACGCTCACGTGCGATTTAGCAGCACTAGACTTCCGGTTGCTGCTTCCGCCAAAAAAAGCCACAGGACAAATATTACTATGAGCTCTATGACCTCTTTGTAGGAAACTACGAATTCGACTAGCTTACAAGGCGTACAACAGCGGCAACTAGTTTAACTAAAGCCGTAATGTTGTTATTATACGATATACGTGACAAACGAAATTAAGATAAGCGAATTCATGGAACAGTGGCTCGGCGTTAGAGGCGTTAGCTCTGAATACGGCTGGTGTCATCTTTCTAGTCTGTTGATATCGCTCTCTCCTGTCACTCACAGCTGTTCCAAAAAGCCTCTGGAGCATCCGACAAGTTTGTGAAACGATAAGAGTTCTTTGGCGCGTCCTTCGTCGCGCATAACGGTGGAAGTCCGCGGTATCGGCGATCGCATCGCGAGATAAATGCAGAATTCTCGCTGGACCTCACGGCCTTTTCGTCCTTTCTCGCTGTGGTCCTCTCTCGACTACCACGTAAGCGGCGGCTGCATGACGCTTGTCGCAGTGACAACAAACGCATGTTGGCATGTGACCGCGTGCGTTGTGTGACCCTGTCTTTCGGCGCTGAAAAGGCAGTGGTTTTCGTCGACGCTGTTTCCATATTGTGACACTTTGCTGCGGCGGGAGGTTGCGAAGTCGCCGCTGTATGACTAGTGGTGTGCCGTGGTTGGCACCTTATCGTCTCCCCTCCTAACGACGTTTCAGGATGTGCCTGCTGTTCGTCTACACTAATCCCGACCCCGACGATGACGAATTCAGCATGGTGCTGGTTAACGTCAGGGACGAGTTCTTCCATCGGCCCACGAAGCCTGCGTCTTTCTGGGAGGACGAGCCTGATATTGTCGGAGGTACTGCATTGCGAACCGAAACCTTTGTGAACAGTATGGGTGGCGTTCACTTTAGCTTCCGCAGTCGTTTCTGCGAGCTCCGTTTAAATTGCTTGTTGACCGCTTCGGCACGTCGTCTAGTCTCATTTATTAACCATGTGTGATCCCAGGAATAGGAGTGGAGAGGCGTGTCTTAAGGGGGAGTCACAGCCTGTTTGGCAAGTAAAACCCCATCAATTGTGATTAGCGAACCACTGCACAGGCGAGGTAAAAATTGCAGGAAAAGTAGAATGACAGCCCTGCATGAGTCTGCAGCATTAAACAATTCGACAAGTCTTCATTAAACAAGAAGCCTTTCTTTAAAACAGTTAATCGCTATATTGGTCACATAGTACACATGTACGCGTAGCGCACTTCTAAACCAGCCGGCGTGCTCGCGATAAATCCTACTTCCTCTCGCCCATCCAGTATCCTGTAATCTTTTGCCCCTGCCCGTAGACGGGATACCATTTTGCATTAGCCTTTACCTGTAAAAGCAGTGGCTGTAGCGTGGGACGAGCAGGGTCCCTGACTACCGTCAAGATGCAGTCCAGGTTGCCAAGCGGTGTTCCCAATAAGCAGCCCTTTCCTAAAACGCAGTCACAACTGTTTGGTGGAGGCCTGGACTCTGTTCTTTCTTCTCACTTATCACGAGAGATACGTGCATGAGCTCATCTACAAAGAAAATCGTGCAGTTGACCTAGCAGAGTGCATAAGATTACCCCCAAAGTAATGGGCAAGGCTTGGTGAGACAGTTCATTGTTGCTTGGGGAAATACCAGTCATCTGGTGGGCTCATTGGTGCTCCTTATTAACAATAGGCTTAGTATTTGTCCCTGACAGCACAGTAAGTGAAAAAACTGTTTGAATTTGCCTCTTTGCAGGTCACCACATTATAGTTTTCTTAATGTCTACTATACAGTGTAGGAAATTTATGGCAGTTTCTTTGTCACTAATACAAATGTATCTTTTCTGCACTGCTCTCCAAAAGATCATATGCAAAACACACAGCAGCACCTCTGCTGCCGGACACAAAATAAAATGTTGAGGTCATCTTTCAGGCCGGGATCAGGAGAAAGGCCGCGAGGGGGGCACGTGGATGGCTGTGTCCAAGGGCGGCCGCATTGCTGCACTGCTCAACATCCTCCAGCCAGCCCATCGCATGGATCCAACAAAACGTGGCCGAGGTGAGCCTTTGCCATTGCCACTTCTAATGGCTCCCACTCGAGTGCTTGTCTGTGAGTTGTCAAAACGGCCATTAGAGGGTGCTGACATTGACATTTGTGCAGGCTTTCACAGAGTATTGTTAGTACAATTACAAGCCCCAGCCAACACAGTACTAGCTTGTGCAGCTGAATAGAGCATGAGAAGGGCGAGATAATTGTTTTCTAATGGCATATCATGTTTGTACAATGTGTATGGTGAAATACTGCCTGGAAAAGGGAAATCACTTGCAACGGAAATTGATGGCAAACCATTTATGTTGAAGTCTATTCAGTGGTGGGTTTATTATGAAAGTGAAAATTGTGCACCTTAATGTGTCGCAGAGAGACTGAGGAAAGATGTTTTGGTATCATGGAAAGCTCTAGTTTTGAAGGAAAATTTAGTACCACAAGAAAGGACAAAATTTTATCCAACTGGAAGAATTTGAGTAGTATGTGCAGGTTTCCTCTGTAGCCTCACAAAAATCGGGTGGACAACTATATTTCTTTTCAAGCAGACCATTATGCAACAGGAAATGCATCATGTGATTACGTTTTGCAAGATTGGTCCTTTACTGATGTTAAGCTGTTTTCAAATCTTCATTTACATCTTGTCAGTGCCCTCAGGGTTTGCGATAACAGCTGCAGAGCCAAGGATCACCGCCCTACCACTTCCCCAGGAGGATTGCCACATTCACCCCAAAATTATTCCAGTCAGACCAAACCCTAACCTTCGTATGCAATGCTTCGTCGACGCAATCTTTCGTGACTGTATTTACTCCACTCTCTAGCAGTGGTTCAGGTGTTCTATGTTTCGCATTATCTTCTTCACTTTCTTATCTTGTTTTGCCATCTAGCATTATTATGCATGTCTGTTTACAGTGACAGCGCTGTTTACAGCAACTAACAACCGCAGAAGTTTATTCTGTTCCTCCCAGAATCACCTTTGATGTAATTAATTTAATGTCACCCATTGCTTACTGCTTTTACGTTAGGGAATCTCTGTAAATTGTAGCCAAGTGTTCAAGCATTGTGGGCTCGCAAATAAATGTTTACATTGTGAAGCACGCACATGAAAACGAAAACTAAAGTAAGTCATTTCATATTGCTCAGACAATAGGCAAGGCAAACTATTGCTGCATGAATATTTTCTTTTGACAATTTATTATTGATTTAGTATAGGAGGGGAGGCCTATGACCACACCTTTTCAAGGCTAGGGCCAAAAAAAGTATGTTACCAAAATGTCTGTGTGCACTTCATGAAGATTTAGCGGCAATGAAGGCTTCACATGTCGTTATGGTTTAATGTAGCAGAAAGGTACAGTGCCTCTGACATTAATCATCAGTATTGATTGACTAGCAATGTTTATGAAGGAACCGGGCACACATGTAAATACTCGCACAAGGCCATCTCACGCAGTCTGTCTTGCTTCAAGAAATTCCGATTCAGTCTGTGGAGATACATTAGAAATTTCCAAGCTGTTGATGTATGTCGTGAAATTTTGTCAGTCACACCTTCTTTCATCTTTTGGGCGCGCATGCAAAGCTGCTAATAATAAACTATTCATTGGCTAGTACGCAGCATTCTGATGTGTCACATTGCTCACTTCTCGATGAGTGGGAAGCTGTATTTTTTACTTCTTTCATCCTCCAGCACATTTAAATGAATGGGACTAATTCATGCTGCTGGAGTTGCTGGAATCGCTGCAACCATCTATGGTTGCAGAAGCTAAGCATTTTGATAAAGTTGCTTGTCTGGTTGTGTTAATTATGACTTTTCGAATGTCTCTATCCAATAAATGTCGCCCCAAGAAATGGATTTCTTGTACCTAACATTTTCGAGCCAACTCTGTTTTTTCTTCACAGCAATGACAGATGTGGCAAGTTGCAACTTTCAAGTATTTCTGAAACTGAAAAAAAGATTATCAATTTATACGTACTTGATTATAAAGAAACAATACAAGCACTTGCATGCTTCATGTCTTTCTCTTGTCCTTGTCCCATTAAATGTTTTAAGCTTTCAGTCATGCCATTGCCAACATGTCTAAACCGTCAAGTTAGTTACAGCCAAAAGGCCCTGGAAACCGTCATGCAGAAATGTGGTCTATGCACGCTGTTACTGGGGCTTGTGCAGCCGCTTCATTTCCGTGTACTTTACTCATTCAGCGCCGCGCACTCTGGCACGAGCTCAAGTGTCGGCAAACATTGTTCGTTCTCTGGAGGAGAATTCTCTTGTTTGTCTGATAACAAGCAGATAAGAACAGGGCTCAACAAGCAGTATTGTCAAAGTGCTGCTGTTATCTACGATCCTGGGATCTTGTATTAAAAGTAACACTGGAAAAAAATAAATGTGACGCTTGGAATTGGGAGCACTATCTGATTTGATTTGATTTGTTAATGCATTTATGCATTAGCGCAATTACAGAGTGCATGGAATTCACACAATAGAATGCACTGTACGTCTACACATTGATGCAATTCGAGCTGTATAAAATACGACACAGAACGAGGTGCCCAAGTAAGACTGCTAGGGGGGACTCCTGTTAGTACATTCATGAAAATAAATATATGCTAGGCAAGGAAGGTGGCCACAGAGTAATACAAAGCAAGGTAAGTGTAGTAAATAAACACGGTGGCGAGATCTAATAAGGTCTAGAGGTTGTTGCGGGCCTGGATTTTGGAAATGAAAGGTTGGGTTTATTGAAAAGCTTTTTCTTGTATTCCCGATCTAGTTGTGGCTGTGAATGCAACATTTTATGTTTTGATCTCTTGGGCTGTATTGCAAGTCACATTTATGTCTGTTACCAAATCTAAGTCTCAATGCAAATGATCTCTGATACTGACTTTTGAAAACTGGATGTCTTGCATTTACAGTGCACTTGTTTTACCTACTACATTTTCTTGTGTGACCTTGCTTAGTGAAAAGCAAAAGTATTGGGTGATTCTCTCATTGGTGAGGAGACACTTTTTGCTGTGCCACCTGTGTCCGGTCAAGAAATTAATCTTTGCATAGTGGAAAAGATGCACACAATGCTATCGGCACTGCCATCACTTTAGCGCAGAACTTGAGCTCTTGTGGTCGATGCCAAACCGGTGGTTGAGAATGTCATTCGGGCACCTGCCAAGCTATATCTTTATCAACTTTGAGAACGCTCTAGCTGGTGATGCTCTTGATATCGGCCATACAAGCTCTGCTGCGAGTGTGGTAGGTTTCCGCTGTGTGTGTCATCTCCGCTTCGTTTACAATTACACTAATTCCTCGTTAACTCAGAACTTGTAAAAACTGGTGGACATTTCGAGATAAGCAGATCTTCGAGATTAGCAAAGTTGTGCGAATCGCTGGGAAAAATCGAGAGCTTTCCAGAAAGATCACTGCTACTTACCAGCTCTTCAGCAGCAGCGTCTAATCTTCCTTCTCATAAAGGTTTGAAAGAGAAAAAAATAACATACAAGAGACGTTAACCGGCTGGGTTTTATGGCACTGCCACTGTATTTACCAGAGAAAAACTGTCTAATGCTGGTCTGCTTTGCGCTCATGCTCGGGCCTAGGAAGGCGTCCTGCAGATGTTTGGTGCATTGCATGAGCTGATCTTCCCCGCCGCTGCACTTGACCTTGTTCTGGAGCAAGCGCAGCAAATTTCTCGTTTCGGCAGACGTCGGCATATCTCGAGGGTGGTTCGTCATCGCCATCGTATCCGCCTTCCCCTCCGTTAGTGGCCGTTAGAACGATTTCGGCATCCGTCATTTCTCTGGTCACCAGCACGTCTTGCTCGCACAGCGGGTACTTGAGAAAAGTCGCATCAGTTTTGGTGGCACCGTTACCGGTAAGCTTGATGACATCTTCATAAAGTTCCTGCAGAGTTCAAACACTGCACCAAGCGAACGATACAAACTGCGCCAAGCATGGGCGGAGGGCCTGTTCTGCGTGTGCATCCATGGTGTGCCACACGACGTGCAACAGGGTTGCTTGACAAAGTTGGTATGTCGCTAGGCTCCAAATTCACATTCTCAGAAAGCATAGACTTCATGGCAGGCGCGGCTAAAAAAGAAAAGAAAATCGAGGGACTTGGGGCGTGGCACCATCGTGCAAATCTTGTGAAATGGTCCAGCAGTGGAACTTTCGTTCCACTCCCAGTCAATATTTTGAGATATCTGCAATCCAACCCCAAAATATTTTGAGATAAAGGGCAATAAATACATGGAACGTGTAGGAAAAGGTTCGGTGCTGCGGAAAGTTTCGACTTAGCCGATTTTTTTAGATATGCGAGTTTGAGTTAACGAGGTGTTACTGTATACCTCACTCGTTGTGCATTGTTGTCCAATGATGCTGTTTGCAATGATGGCAAAGGCAGTGAATTACCAGAGTGAAGCAAAGGGTAGTTTTACAAGTCAACCATTGGTGCATCATTTGAAGGTTGGTCTCTTAGAATCGCGGCACAAAAATGGGGGAAGTCCAGAATGAAATGTGACCCATATTAGTAGAGGAGTTTGGTGCTGTTTGGTGGTTGTGCGTCATTGAGGTGACTTGGTGGAGCTTAAGAAAGTGCAGTCAACAACAGTGATAACTTAAAATTTATTGAAAGACAAGTTACACACTGAAGCACTCCAAAAGTGTCCACAAAAGTCGTCATAGCTTTGCTCTGTATACAGATATATTGTTTGGGGTTCAAGTTGATTCTATGTTTGGACATCCAGTTTCATTACTGGCTGGACTTGAACCTGTGACCTTCCCAATATACAGTAGATGTTCATTAACTCGAACTTGAAGGGGCTCCAGAATTTTGTTTTAATTATAAGAAGTTTGAATTGTTAGATGCAAGCATAACCACGACTCAGTGCAACATATCAGGAAAAGCAGGGATCGCCAGTTATCAGGTGCATTTTCGACACCTCGCTGTCTTTTCATGTTCTCTCTGCTGGTACTGTAGTTTTGAATGCTTTGACAACTGCTGACAGGCAGTTGGCTTTATGTCTGGCTATTAAAAAATATGGTATATAAGCATGAATATCCAGCTAGAAGGAACCGAATATTTGTGGTGAAGATAAGCAAAGAGCATGAATTAACAGAATTACCCGGATAGTGTCGTTTGAAATAAGCATCTTCTAATTACATCAAAAACGTAACAGGTCAACCAAATATTTGAAGTTTGTTTGGTTTAAAGAAAAGTTTAAATTATGAGAGTCTCAATTATTGAGTCTACTGTACTATTGTCCCCTTTGAGTAGCTTTGAGCTTTAGCTCCGCAGTAAATATGCAGAATGACGCCATCCGGTATTCAAGTACATAGATCCTGTGTTTAGACATAACCAGTCAGACTTGAACTCACCACCTTCCCTAAATATAGGGAAGTGTGCCATTTTATTCAGTGAAAAATTTGCATATAGTTCTGCTTTAAAACAATCTAGGAGAATGCTACTTGGAATGTAGTGTCTTGAAATTAATATAAATCAAACCCGCAACCTAGGAGACAGACCCATCTCCTTTTGCTGATTGACTGCAGAGTTGCTTCTGGACGTAAATATAGCTGGCAGCCTAAAGTCTCGCAGGGTAGCGCCAAAACACCAACATCATTGCATGTTTTCTCTCTCTATCTCTCTTTTTTTGTTTACAGGCTTCCTGGTGGTGGATTTCATAAAGTCCACAGTGGATGGGAACACGTACCTGACCAAACTGATGAAGGAGAAGGACGAGTTTAATGGATTTCTCTTTGTTGCCATTGAGGCCAAGCAAGTTTCACGATGCTCTTCACTTTATTGTCGCGTTGGTTCTCTGTGAGGCATGCCCCCTCCCCCCCAGTGTGCTTGACCGTGCTTTTTCCTGTATGGTGGATGCAGGCCTCTTCAGAAGAAGATATCCATGAGTTACTACAGCAACCTCCAGGAGGGTGGACCGGTGCAAGCAGAGCCAGGTGATGTATCCACGAACCTTGAGAGCTTATGCCTGCTGCCTTTATTGTCTGTCTTTCAAAAATGGGTGCAGAGAAATAACCGCACACATTCTTCGCGAATGCACCCGTTTTGACTGCGAAAGAGCAGCCCTTCCAGCTGCGCTTGGTTAGCTGGACAACCGTCTATTCATTGAAGACGAGATACTATGGCACTGGCCTATAAAGTCTGCAGCACGAGTTGCTGTCCGGGCACATCGCTGTGGTTTCTTCAAGGAACTTACCTTGGTGACAGATTGTGACTGTGCTTTGATTGTAGTTCGGCAAAGGAAAGGACGCTAATTTTTGCAGCCCATGTCTGGAGTATGGTTAATCGTCACTGGGGTAGGGGAAAAGGACTGAAAGAGATAGAAAAGAGGGAAAAGCCATAGTGGAGGGTTCTGGAAATTTTGACCACCTGCGGTTCTTTAATGTGCCCCTTTCCCTTATCCAAGTACAGGGTATCCAACCGGAGATCTTCTCTGGTTAACCTCTCTTTCTTTTCTTTACCTTTCTCTCTCTATGTAAGACAGAGTGCTGGACTTGGAAGGAGAATGCAAAAATAAGATGCCAGCCACACCTAGCATCTGGTGTTTGGGTCCTTGTTTTGTGCAACACCTTTAGCTGCTCAGAAAACAACCTTAGTTGCACTTCCACGAAGCACTGTCATGGATGATATGTAGCATCTGCAAAGGGAGAGTTATATGACATGAGACCCCCGGTGCTTAGCAGATGCATGCACTGCAAATGATAGCTCTTTGGCTCTACTTGAGTTCTCTTTCTCAGGGCAAATGAGTTCAGTATTGTTTTTTTGCTACTTAGACTGTTCATCGATTAGAAAGTACGGTGTCATTTTGTAGGCAAGTAGAAACATTCTCACCATAAATTTGCCTAGGCCCATGCAGATCTTTTGTATTAAGGAGCTTCAAAACGAGTTGGGAGGATAGCCTAACTACTGTAGGGGTTCTGTGGTGAAGAAATTATTGTTTTAAATCGCTAAATAAGTACGCTGTACTCCGCTTTATTCCCGTGCCAAACTGTGGCAGCCATAGAGGTTGCATGAACAGAAGAGAGAGTGCATTGTGATGTCATAACATATAGTAGAGCCTCGTTAATTCGAACTTGAAGGAACCCCAGAATTTTGCTTTGACAGATGCCAGCATGAGTATGGATTTGTGCAAAATCCTTATCAGAAATCCTTATCTCAAAAGGACCAGCTTCTA
This sequence comes from Hyalomma asiaticum, assembly GCA_013339685.2. Taxonomy (NCBI): domain Eukaryota; kingdom Metazoa; phylum Arthropoda; class Arachnida; order Ixodida; family Ixodidae; genus Hyalomma; species Hyalomma asiaticum. Next base: position 78,068,451 of record CM023484.1, read on the forward strand.
TGGGAAGCAGAGATAGCCAGTTATCATGTGCATTGTTGCCATCTCCAATATTTTTTTGCTTATGGTTTTGAGTGCTTTGACTAGTGCAGGCAAGCAATTGGTTTTATGTTTTCCCGTTCTGAAGATGTATGAGTGTAAATGTTTAGCTAGATGGAACAAAAGCAAACACTATTTCTGATAAGGATACACAGAACATATGAATTAACAGAATTTAATGAACAAGGCACTTCTAATTTAAGCAGCTTTCCGGTGCATTAAAAACTTAGCAAGCCGACGAAAATTTGAAGTTTTGATTGAAATTACCGAAAGCTTGCGTCGGTCAGAGTTTGAATTATTGAAAGTCTACTGCATGTACCTCCATTGTCAGAAACTGAAGCTGGTTTATAAAAAAATGGAGTGCCTAGGCTTTTATTTAATTGTAAATTTGTAGCCAGTCAGAAAAATCAGTATTCTCCCATCACAGATTCTTCTGGGCTTTCTTATAATTCACTGGCATGATTATTTCTTTTTTTGTTATTGGAGTCATGAGGTTATGTACGATTTAGAGGAAGGAACTTGGTAGCAAACTATGATATTTTGGTGTAAGCTTCATAGTGCCCTTGTCTCCTTAAACTTCTCGCATTATGCAATAACATATTTGCCTTCTTTGGGCTAAACAATTTATCATTTGCAAATGTTTTTGTTCTACAGTATGTATGTGCAACACGGACCATCACACTTGTTTAAGTTCCTGTTTCTAGAAAGCTAACAAGCAGCTGGTTCCCATCATAGTTCAGTGCCAGTTCTAGCCAGTGAATACTCATTGTCAGGTTTAGATAATTTATCGTCAATGTTTCAGCCATCTTCGAAAAATGTGGAAGGTGGTTTTGAGCTCTATGAAGCATATCTTTTTGCAGCGAAGTGTTGGGTACCATATTTACGATTGTCACTCGACCCATTTTTTTCGAAATTTGAGATCCAAAGTTGGGGGTTGTACTTACAGTCAAAGCCAAAGCGTGCACCTACCAGTCGTTCTTTTCCCTTTTCACTCTCAATTTCAGGGGGAGGGAGCTCTATACATTTGTGTCAATTTAAAATCGTGCAATTGCATTCTAAGATTAAACACTTCATGTGTGTAATAAATAAACTGTGCTCGTTACTAGGGGTTGCTCCAGGAATTGAAATTAGGGGATGTGTGTAAGTGTCTCAAGTGTCTGTTCGAGGTCAAGTGGCAAATGCATGCTGTTGGTGAACTGGGACACAGGCTAGAGAGAGGCACGCATGACGTAGCCAGACTTCAGCTGTTGTTGTGTGTGCCTCCCTCTGGTCTGTGTCCCAATTCACTGGTAGACTGTATCATAACCATAAAAAAAACCAACTAGCCCAGCTGTCTACCCTTAGGAGGTATTTCAAATTCTAACAAATTTTTACAGACTAGGGAGTCTCTTCGGAGAAACAAGCGGGTGTTATTCAATTGTTATTCGATCTAGTGCATACATGTGTACACGTGCACCTTGTGTTCCTTTGATAGCCTTTTGCGAAGATAAGCTCAGTCTGTCGTTAGTACTCCAAGCTCCGTTTCAGTACAGGTTGATTGCTAGTATGCAGATGCCCTTAGGTTACATTTCCACGTCCTTACCAGACTCTTCCTCTTTTTCTTTTCTTTCTCCCTTTAGGTTTCTATGCTTTTGGCAACAGTGTACCCCCACAGTTCTGGGCCAAAGTGAAATACGGTAAACAGAAATTTGAGGAGCTCATCAGGGAAAACAACCGGTTCTCTCAAAAGGACCAGCTTCTCAAGAAGATATACGATTTCCTGGATGACCCAACATCGTGAGCCTAGTTATGTTTTCTTCATGTGCGGGCTGTGTGCAGGCTATCGTGGTCTAATGGTTGCGGATGTCAAGCAGCTGTGTAGAAAGTGAGATGTTTTGTCCCAGTCAGCTGCGCATTTCTTCTGAGCTGCTGTTCTTTTTTATATAAATGTAGTCGTACTCCTGACACGCTGGATGTTTTATAGTCATTAGATTGGAATGAAATTCCGTGCAGTGAATGTCAGTTAATCTGTGGTGGTGCTACATGGGGAAAAAAGTAATGTGATCAGTTTGTGATAACATGACGCTGACGATAATTCCAAAAAGATTGGCCAGAAATCTTGCAGAAGGTAAGTGTAAAGTGGATGAAAAGCCAGTCTGTCTATTTGAAAATAAATGGGACATTGGTCGACTGAATAAACATGCACAGAAAATGTCATTGTCACTGATACTGCAGTGCTGAACAATAATTCTAACTTGCAGCAGGTGAATCGTTTAGTTGCTTTGTACTTCAAACTGCATGAATAGTATGCTGTCATGCCTATTGAGAGGAGAGGGCATGTTCCTCAAAGAGACATTGCAACAAGTTTAGTATGAGCAGCACACTCAAGGTAACGGAGCATTTCTCAAAGGTAGATTGACAGCTGAAGAGCATTAGCCAGAATGTTGACTTTGGCATGAAGTGTATTCTGCTGCCGGATCAAGCCATGAAGAAATCCTGTTCAGTGATGTATGTACAGCTTCACCACCTGGAATTTCCTTTAAATGGCACTGCTGTACCGCGTGTGATTATTTTAACACTACGCTACCTGTTACGTGTTCTGTTATCAGGAACACGTAACATCACGACTTTCTGCATCTGCGGAAAGGAGCAGAACTTTCTGTCATAGCGTGATAAATGGCACATTCCTTTCATGGATTCACTGACAAGAACATTTGGGACACTCATTGCAAAATTTGCATGCAGCTGTTCTGTTTTAATAGATTGCATTGACAAACTTTGTTTTCTAGTATTGCAGTACTGTTATTGTAGCACATCATCGCTGGTGTTTTGTAGCAATGTCTCTTCCTATGCAAATTCCTCCAGATGGTTCCAATACAGTGCTTCTTGCACTTGGTGAGTGGTGGTAGTGGTGGTGCACTCACGTAAACAGTGGATGATAAGACCAGCACAAGGTATCACTACAAGAAACAGTCCAATGTATCCTGTCTTATACAAAAAAGGACATTGGAAGTAATATCTTTTCATTCTGTGCATGTACCAAAGCGAGCTTTTTTCAGTTTCCTCCTCAAGAGAATCTTGAGCTCTATCAAAATTGTAGAAGCTCTGTGTTATACCTGGTCTGTAGGGACTACAATATTGAAGTAGAGCACAGCTGAATGCATATTGTGCTGTGAAAACTTATTTCAATGTACCTGATGTCTCAACACCCTTTCCTTTCCTTCTTTATTTGCTCTTTTGAGTGTATTTGAAGGAGCAGAGCTGAAATGAATGAGATGCCCTTCATTTAACAATTAAACTAGTGTTTTCCACTCGCTTGGCATAGTATTCTATGCACTTCTTTCTGAAGTTAACATGCTGAGGTTTTAAGCTCACACGTTGAGATTTTGTCACTTACCAAGAGTTCACATTAGTTGATGGCGACGTGGCACCAATTTCTAGCTACCCGGTGGATGATGCTATGAGAAAACAGTCACAAGAGCCTGAGTCAACCCTGAGGCTGATGAACCAGATGAAGTACATCTTGCCCAACTACAACTATGGCACAAGGTATGCCATTCGTTCATTAACGAACAATTCTGTCATCATCGCAACTATCACTGCTATTGCAATTTTTGCAAAGGTGACAGTATAGCAGTGTAAAAGGTTCAGGATTATTTGATAAATAATATCGCAAATTGGCTTAAGCGTGTTGAGGAGACTGTGTGTAATCTGCTTGGCACAAGGAAACCTTGAGCAGTTACTTCATTTGCTGCATGCATTGCTCTTGCCTATCAGACTTCATGTGTCAGCAACACCACTGGGTTTGTTGGGTATAAAGCAGAGACTCTGCAGGTGCAGCAGATGCAGTCAGCTGCGGCCTGATTACTACTGTTCACAGAAGTTGATCTGAGTCGGCCAGAATGTTGCCAGAGCCTAGCAGTGTTCACTTGTATGAAATGCACAGTCTGTTAGTTAGCTGTGCCGTACAGGATACAAGAAGTTGCATATGTGAATTAGTCGAGGGTGTTCCCGCATTTCAAATGTAGCATAAAAGCAGGGACTTGACAACTGATGTTGTTAAGGTCATATAGACCAGTCCTCATGTCAGGTGTGATTGTAGATCATTTTTAACCATTGTAGGGGATAAAAGCCACTTCCGAGATCTGGGCAGTCTGAAGCACAGACTATTTTCGAGATTAACCTTAAAGTGAAAAAATTTTTCACCTAATGGCGCCATGCAGTGGAGACTTAAAGCATGATCTAGTAAAGTCCGTGGTTTGCATTTTTCATTTGCTGTGGAATTCATATTGCTACAAAGGCAGACTGCTGAAATTCATGAGCAGAAATTAATGCACTAACTGCAGAAAAGAGCTGGGGGTCTGTGACATATCACTCAGTGCAGAATTCAGAGCAGATGTCAAGTTCTCGCACATTTATTTTGCCTTCTATTTCTTCAGGACACACACCGTTCTCTTTGTGAACGGTACGGGCAAGGCCGAGTTTATTGAGAAGTCCATCAAGGAGCCAATCGACATAACGTCTAAAATTGTGTGGGAGACAAAGTCCTTTACCTTTGACATCGTATGATTTGTGCATGTTTTAGTTTTTAGACACAAAATCTGGTCACCATATTTTTGTTCACTTGGATGTGTTCCGGTGTACGTAGTCATTCATATTGTGTTTTACTCCCTTTTTTCTTATTTTCCTTTTCTTTTTGTGAAATTGCCGAGCCTGTTTTTAGAATTACTGAATACTCCGGGCAGACATGCTATAGCTGGAGCTTGGAGCCTGTGCTTATACAGATCCTTGCTGTTATAGTGGTGATTAAAAATTTTATAAATGCGAGTTGTGTACCTGAGATGGTCATGCCTTTGTTTTTCCCTTTCTATTCTCACTGTGCGACAGTGAAGATGGAGACACAATAAAAGGGGGTACTTATACGATACTGACTGATCTCAATAAAATTTTCAATATACGATGTGTTCACGTTGGTACTCTTATTGCAAGTGCATAAATCTACACAACTCTAAGTAAATTGGTTTTCCTGAAAATGTGAAATATTGGTGCGTCTCATAATACCAGCTACCTGCTATAAATGCTGTGCGAAAGAAACCACCCTTTTCTTTCTTCTTCCCATTGTTTTTGCCCCGAAACCTGCACACCTCATCTACTGTGGGCTAAAATTTATGAAAACAGCTTCAGACTAACCTGGTAATTTTTGAAGTTTACTTGCTAGTATTGATGGTAGTAAATACACTGAAGGCTGGCGCTGCCGGAAACCCGAATTTCATGGGTACAGCCAGCGAAGGGGACGTGGGATAGGGCCCCTCTGCCCATGAATTTGTTCCATTTTTTGCATATACCGGGTGTTTCAGAAAATCTTTAAAGGTGTAAATACATGAACCACAGATATTTGTGCACTTTTTTTGCGGGAGTGCTTTTGTTCATGTGGCACGCACTGTAGAATGTGTAGGAGCAAAATTTAGTACTAATTAACTTTTAAACAAGCACACCTAGACACTTAAACCTAATTGAAGAATGGAAATTATACAGGAAGTCCATATCCATTGTATTATTTGCAAAACGGCGGTGCTGCTAATTTCTACGGATCGCATCGACAAAATTTAATTTCACACGGGATACCTGAAATCGAGTGCTAAAGTCACAGTGGCCACTACCTTTAGTGGCCGGTGTGAGACGGCTCCCCTGCCATTGCCGAGCGGCGATGAACAAGCTTCCTTACCAAGCGGCGATTTTTATTGTTGCGCTGCTGCACCTGGTCGCTCTTGTCGGAGTAGCCACTCGACAAAGGCACATGCTCGTAGTCATTTGCCAATGTGAGGTGATCAACTGGCAGCAACTGTGGACTTTGGTAGTTTGTTTTCAGTTCCATGGGTGCAATTAGCTGCATTTCATCAATCTGTAGAAATTTACAGCATCACCTTTTTGTAAATATTACAGTAGATATGGATTTATGGTATAATTTCATTCTCCATTTAGATTTGAGCATCTAGCTGTACTGGTTTAAAAGCTAGTCGAATTTTGTTCATTTCTCTTCAAAATTTCTCTCCTTCATATTTTAGAGTGCGTGCCACCATGAACAAAGCACTTCTGCAAAAAGTGTGCAAGTATCTGCTTTTGTGCATTCATATCTTGACACATTTTCCGATTCCATAATGGGCGGTGAAGAAATGCCAGCCATCGCACTGCTTCGCAGCCCGCCTCTTCGACTGACCGCTTCTTGAAATGCGCACTTGAGGAACCAAAAATTGCAATAGACCTTTCCCAAGCAATCCCAGAGTGCCGCACTGGCGCGCGGAGCACTGTGGGGAAAGTGTGTACGCCGACTCAAGCGAGCTGGCTGCAGTGGTCCTGTCTCGCCCACTTCTCGTTGGCACCATGGGGGCACGAAAGCATGAGAGCACTCCGGTGTTCTCTTTTCGTTTGTTTGTAGAAATCTTCTCAATGTAACTCTGTGCATGAACGTTCAATGTATTAATGCAGTCAGTGAAGATGTGACGGGGCGGTCATCATATAGCCGGTCTGCCATAAACATATCACGTGCATCATTTGAAAGCTGCCTCCATAGCATGCTGCATCTCTGTAGCATGGGGCATTGTCAGACCAACAATTAAAGGGGTCGTGAAAAGAATTTGGAGAGGCCGGTTTGTAATTTTCACTGCTTCAATACGCATTTGACAAGCCGATTCCGAAATATTTCGGCGAAATATTCAGTGCACATTTAACAACGCCCGTTTTAAATCAGCTTTCTTGCGCACCCGAAACGACTATGCGACACTACCGGCCGGCGTGGTACTATTTGGTGACGTTGAGTTAAGATACTTTTAAGTTCAAAGGCACAGTGAACTCGCGTTTGCTCTAAAGGAATCGATTTACTTGAAAGCTAGAAAGGAAGAAAATACTTGGAAACCGTGCGGTGCCACCATTCGGAAGAAAAGCGGCAGCACGGTTTGTTTTCCCATGGCCTCCGAGGGCGCGCCAATCTCGGAGGTATGACGGCTACTAAGATGACGTCATCTGCAGAGTTGAGGGGAACGCGCGCAGTGAAACCGAAACCGCGTTTTTTATCGCTCTAAATCAACGCACACGGTGCAACGGAACAATGCATATTGTTGATTGGAGGGTCAGGATCCCAAACACGCACTTAGTACAAAATGTTCAGAAAACGTTTCACGACCCCTTTAAAACTCCAGAAGAAACACAGTGTTGCGATATAGGTGTTCCATCGCTTTTACGAGGCAGCACTGATGTCCTAAGGGAAGACTTCTGAACGGTGCTGAATTTCAGAAATGGTCAGAGTACATGGCGAGTCCTTCGCATGTAGGCTGCTACATATATGGTCATATTTCGGGGAAAAAAATTGGAAATAGTTTGCTTATTCTTATTATGGACTATATGCTCCCAAGCGCACTTCCCTAGTAATCCACCGTAACTATGGGAAGCATCACACAACAGCAATATTGTATCGCATTCTTCAAAAGTGAGTTAGGGTGTTGCTTTGCTTACATTTTTTTTTTTCGTCATTACTATAATTTCTCATTATGAACATATGAAATTTCTCTAACGTTTTTCGGTATGTGCGTCGTTGACAGCTTTGTCTATACTCGGGAACAGGTCAAGAAAAAAGATAATTACTCCATCTCTCGCTAAAAGGAACCATGTGTGGATGCGAAGCAGCGGGGAGAGAGAGAGAGAACACGGTGGCTGCATGATGGCCCGAGCCCTCATCGCGGCGCTGCACAGGAGAGAGAATGAGGCGCGCGCGCTCCGTCATTTTCATACCGCGAAGCTACCGTGGCGCCCCCAGCGGAGTATGCAGCTGTTGCACCACCTGTCGTGCGCGCCGCTCCGTAAAGTAGAGGATTCCTAGAGGAGAGAAAGGGGAGGGGACGCGCATGCGCTGTGGGGATGTGGGACGCAGGCGCCGCTCCGCAGAGTAGAGGATTCTAGGGGAGAGAAAGGGGAGGAACGTAGGAGAGGAGGGAGAGAGGGGAGGGTACGCGCATGCGCGGTGGGGGTGTGGGACGCCGCGGGAGGGAAGGAGGGACGGAAAAATCCCCCGCCATAAGCTTGATTGATTGATTGATTTGTGGGGTTTAACGTCCCAAAACCAGCACTGATTATGAGAGAAGCCGTAGTGGAGGTCTCCGGAAATTTCGACCACCTGGGGTTCTTTAACGTGCACTGACATCGCACAGCACACGGGCCTCAACATTTCGCCTCCATCGAAATGCAGCCGCCGCGGCCGGGATTCGATCCCGCGACCTTCGGATCTGCAGCCGAGTGCCATAACCACTAGACCACCGTGGCGGGGCCCGCCATAAGCTGTTTCGCTTCTAAAAAGCGGCTTCTGCCTGCTAAAGGAACCCCCTCCAGCTAATGGTGCCGCTCTGTCAACGTGACGTCGCGATAGACCCCGCGCCGCGCTCTGGTTTCTGCGCGGCGCGGGGTCTGTCGCGACGTCACGTTGACAGAGCGGCACCTTTGGCTGGAGGGGAGGAGGAGTCCTTTCACAGGCAGAAGTGGTCCTCCTTTTTTTTTTTTTTTTTTTGGCGTTCTCCTCGGTACTGTAATAATATATGCCAAGCCGGGCCCCCCGGGTGAAGATCATTTAGTTTCCCCGAAAATTAACTTCAAAATTTTTTAGCGGAGTCCCACGCGGACCAACCTGTGTTTCTGACGTCATTACCTTCAACGCTGCCTACCCGAGCAGGCCGGTGGTCGGAAAGGAAACGGTGACACTTCAGCGCTCATATCGTCACAGTCAAGTTCAGAAGAGCTGCCACAACTCAATACATCATCGGATGACATCTCCACATTCATTTTTAGGGGCGAAGCTCCTTAGGGCATAGGCTAGTCCGTCGTCGTCGTCGTAGCCACCTGTAGGTCTCAGAATGATCACTAGATGGCGCTGCGGTGCTACTTGGCTAGTACGTGAATTGATCGCGGAGGCGCTCGCTGCGTGCTCTAGTGTGATAGGAGAGCGCTAGATGGCGGCTGCGGATTCACAGCATATCCACAGAGTGAATGATGATGAGTGGGGCGAAGCTTCCGTCCGTCCGTCCGTCCGTCCGTCTGTCTGTCTGTCCGTCCGTCCGGACAGATGAAGGGGCAACAGAAGCCACGGCTTATGTAAACGGTAACCACCACGGCTCACGAACAACGAAGAAAACACGGCTCCAGTACGAAAACGGAAAATCACGGCTCACGAATAAAAAATTTCTTGTATATATACACACAGTGTTTGTCACGTCTTTGATGATGTACTGGGCAAGATTCACAAAAGGTTCACGGTTTTTACCGATGAACCTCCGAAGCTTCGCCCACCCATCATCATTCATTCCGTGGATATGCGTGGATTTTTTCTGTCACCAGCTCCGTATTTCTCACGGAAGGGAGGCTGTGAAGTCTCCGCATACGCTACGCGAACCGTCTAGCCGTTTTGGTTTCGGTTTGAACGCAACGTTCATCTCGTTATTTAAAATTATTGGTGAGTCTCGGAACAAATGAACCACTTTGCCTGCTACAGGACTATCAGGACCCTTTGAAAACAGCGATATCAGAACCGTGGTGAAAAAAGCGCTGTGCAACTCTGGCGATTTTTCACTGCCCGCTGATCTCAATGAAATTTTTAATATATACTCTCCTCGGCTCTGCCACGGCCGTTCTGCAATAATATATGCCAAGCGGGGCGGTCACAAGTCATTTAGTTTTCCCGAAAGTGAATTTTAAAACTTTTTGGCGGATTCCCGCGCGGGCTACCCTGTATATTTTTGACGTCATTACATTCAGCGCTGCCTACCCGCGTAGGCGGGCCGCAGACGATACTTCAGCGCTCAAATCGTCGATGTAAAGTTGAGAAAACCTGGCATATAACTCAATACATCGTGCGGTGACCTCTACACTGCTATTTTTCTGGCAACAGCTACATATCTGTGAAGGCAAGGAGGCAGTGACGTCATTGCTCAAAGCGTCTAGCCGTTTCGGTTTTGACACAGTTCGTTACGTTATTTAAAATCATTGGTGCGTTTCTCAGCAAAGTGAACAACTCTGGCTGCCAGTGGACTACCAGTACCATTGGAAAACGTCGATATCAGAACATGGGGAGCCGCCAGAATTGCCCTTTAAGGGGGTTGCGCAATTTCCAAGAGCACATTTGTATTTTTACACCTTCATGAAGATGTAAAATATATAAATTGGGCTGCTGGCCCAACCGTGGCTCGCGGATATGCTGGACGGATGAAGATCGTAAATCCGTCGCGGGTAAACAAACAAAACGTTCATGATTGAATTATGCAGTATATGTTCCTTGCCAAATTTACTCGCGCGGTAAGGCGCTGCAGAAAAGCTAAAGCGCGACGCCCGTTGCCGTCCGTCTCGATCGGTTGCTGCTGCGGCGTACACCGTAAACACATTTCCCATGAGCGCTTGCGCGCCCGGCGGCGGCGCCAGCGGGCTACGCCTCCCGTCGCCTGGTTACCTAAAGTGAGGAAGTGGATACAAACGGCGTGAAGCGGGTGGTACCATTAGTCCCACGGGAGTAGGTCCTGGAGCTGGGTACTATAGCAGATAGGAACTATGGTATTCGTGAAGGCTAACAAAATGGCCTCCAAACAAAAAAAAAAAAATGCATTTTATTCTTTCTTGCGGGAGCGAGTTTCGCTAGGACAACCTCACAGATCGCCGTTTGAGAAACACTGACTTGGACTTTCTTATGCGTGAAATGTCTGAAAGCCTTTCATCAATCGCGTGGGTGCCCAGTATGCAAAGAGAAGCTGCAAACAAACAAACAAGCCGCGTTTGTTGCATTACATTCCCATCGCTTTCGGTCTCGCGCTCACTTGCAGCGCTCGGCCGTACAAGTCCCGCATTCGCTCGAGCAGCTCTTGGCACCGACGCGAGCCACTCGAGACGCCTCCGAGAGGGCTGGAGTCCAAACCGAGCTGAGCGATGACTGCGTTTTCGTACTTGGCATACCGCTCGACGAAATGTCGCATCACAGCTTGCTGCAGTACGCGCGGGTAGGACGAGTTGCCTGCGAGGCAGTCCTCCAGCGCATCGCAAACCGCGACCCTGAGAGAGTGGTAGCGCAGCTTGGCGTTGTAGCCGGTCTCCTTCTCAAGCCGTGTTCCGAACTCTCGTCCCAGTCCCGGCTCGTTAGCCAAGGGGTCCTCCGTGAGCAGCGACCGGATTGCAACCAGCACCGTCCCTAGCGTTATGTCCGGCCTCCACGAAGGTCCGGGAAAAGTGCCGAGGATGCTGAGCGAGACGAGCCCGCTGCTATACAGGTTCGGGCCGAAGCGCACCCTTCCGGCGTCCGTCGTCATGAGACGTACCAGCGGAGGCCTTGCCGGGTAGTCCGGCAGGCATTTGAGCACGAAGTGGAAAAACCCTCCTTCGTACGGCGTGTCGTCGGGTCCCACGATGACCGCATGAACGACGGTGGCGTTGTACTTCTCGGGCTCGACGAACATTCCGGGCACCGAGGCCTTGAAGATGCTTATAAGATCGCGGTTGACTCTGAGCAGGCACTGCATTGACGGCGGATCGGGTTGGTCTGAAACGGGCGCAAAACTGCGTGCTGCTACCTGTCCCCGCGGTTCGTCATCGGTGGAAGGGCGCGCGATTTCGCCGTCGGCGGCGCCTGCTAGTGGAAGACGCTGCATTCCGTTGGCGATTAGTGCCGAAGCTGACCGTGCACGATGGTAATGATGATACTGACAGTGGTGCTATCCACACTGTGGCGCATACCCACAATGAGGACAGATAGTCAAACGGGTGGTACACGTAAAAAAAAAAAAAAATGCTGGCTGTAGTGTGGGCCACAGAAGCCACCGAGATTCAAAAGCCCTCATCCGAAGCCCAGGCGGGACTTACACCCCATCCCAGCAATCCAAAGGATAAAAATAAAGTAAAGGTGTCCCCTACGGTTCAGTATTGGGTCCCCTTTTGTTCTTTTTTCTTTTTATTAATGATATTGCTGGTGATGTCAGATCTTCATTTAGAATGTTTGCGGACGGCTGTGTTATTTATAGAGTTCGACAAAAAGAGAGTGGACAATACTTTATTGCAGGCTGATTTAGACGTTATAGGAACATGGTGGGATAAATGGAAAATGTCATTAAATGTTAAGAAATGTGTTCACGTCACCTTTTCACGGAAACGCGCATTCCATTCTTGTACATATGCATTATATAATATGGCTTTAGAGAAAGCTGAGGAATATAATTACTGAGGTATTTATATAACGTCTGATTTAAGATGGAATAGGCACATCTCTCGCGTTAAAAATAAGGCAATAAGTTCGCTGAGTTTTCTCCGCCATAATTTCAGTCTGTTACCGGGCAAATTAAAGGAGCAGCTGTATGTTACTTATGTCCGCATTATACTCTATCTAACCGATAATACGCCTTTTGAGACAAATGATGAAGCGCGTGGACGAAGTGACTGGAACTTGCCAACAGCAGCAGTCGCCGGTCGTCCGACTGCGACAGACCTCTGTGACCAGTTCCACTACGCGAACAAGGAACCCACTGAAAAGTGCCTGTCCACTGTCGTGCGACAAATTGCAGAGCTTAATGACCGCCGGCCCCACGAAGTCTTCGTCGAGCCCCGAGGACGACGACGTCACCGATATCCACGCCCTCATCCTAGGAGCGGTCGGCACTCCCTACGATGGAGGCATCTTCCACTTCGCGCTCAAGTGTCCTGCGGGCTACCCTTAAAGGCCACCGCTGGTGAGACTTATGACGACAGACTCTGGCCGGGTGCGCTTCAACCTAAGCTTCTACGAAAACGGCAAGGTGTGCCTGGCCCTGCTGGGAATAGACGCGCCAGGATCTGTTTGGACACGGTATCACAGCATCGTGAGTGCGTATGGTCACTGCCATCAGGTCCCTGCTTGCGAACGAGAATCCCGTCGCAGAGGGATCGGCCTTCGGTGTCATGCGAGCCGTGGGGATGTGGCTGAACAGCAGCAATACAACATCATTTTGCAGCACGAGACCATCAGGGTCGCGGTGTGCGACATGGTCGAGGACTGCCTCAGGGGCAGTTCCCTTCTCCCGGATCCTCTGAAGAACGAGGTGTTGAAGTAGTTCTCGCACTTGTACGACCAGTACGAGGAAGTGGTCCGGGAGCGGCTGCCCATGACGGGTTCCCTCATGAACCACGCTTTCGACGGCGGCATCGCTGTATACCAGTACGAGACGCTCCTGACTCACGTGCAGGACCTGCGCGAGACGGTCGACACGATTAGTGAATGATATCCCGCCTGACATACTGTATGAAAAGCTACGTGACCTGCGCAGCTGCTGCCGTTGTTGGGCATGTGACATTTGCGGCCAGTGATTTTAGCAATCGATGACTAAATTCGTTGATGGCACTCTTGCACAAGTGTCCATTATGAAATATATTCCTTCACAGTTCTCCAGAATGGTATACATTGTGTTTCTGCCGCACCCTCATGCAACCTAGGTTTAAATTTGTTACGTAGCGGCAGTTGCGCACCAGTGCATGGAACATGAAGCTGCAAGAATTTTTCAGAGCGGTGCGACAGTAGCAGACTTACCTTGCGTTTGATGATCGACAAAGCGACCGTCGTTCGTTTCCCGCTTCCACCGCTTCTCTCACTCCAGCAGCCTGTCTCCTCGTCGCGCTGTGAGCGCCACGAGAACGCAACGTTACGAAGCATCATGCACAGCCTTGGTATGGCGCAGTGAACTGCGCATATGGCTGTGCTCTCTCGTAGCCGAGGGAGTATTCTCCGAGTGCCACGCGTCACTACGAGGGACTTCACAGCAAGTTTGTAGACGCACGTACTGGGATGTCTGCGAGACGCTGTGCGCGTCGATGGCTGACGGCGAAAAGCGTCAGCCATTTATTGAGCGTCAATGTCGCTAATGTCGCTAGCGTGGTCGGTGACGCACGCAGCGACGCCACAGGCCACAATGTCCACGTCGTCGCGCCCATCTTGGAGCGCGGCACCCGTTAAGAGAAGGACAGTCGGTGTTTGAAATTTGAGCCGTTTCTGCGCCGCTGAGTGGTATAACAGCAGACACGGTCGTAAGCGCGCTATGTATGTGTGAATTGCACTTGTTACTCAAACTGGTTAGACCTGATGAGCCATGTAACAAGCAAAATTTTCATAAGGTAGAAGCAAGCTTGAGCAAAGAGGCGTTTAAGAAACGCGCACAAAATTTTGGACCTTTGGGGTTTTTTAACAGCGAAGTTGCTCTTGCTCACCGTAAAAAGCAGCTGGTATCAGAAACTATCATCATCATTAGTTCTAGTGCCAAGAGTGTGCGTGCACTTCTACGCAATACCCAACGTGCGTCGTTCGCACGCGGTCTTTCTTCTCTTGAGCCAGCGCCTCCTCTATCTCAAAAATATAGAGGAGGCGCTGCTTGAGCTAGTGCCCTCAGCCAGCGCCTCCTCTCAGCCAACACCCTCTAGAATTTTCTAGAGGGCGTTGCCTCAGCCCACTACTGCGGTTGCACTATACTATATGGGCTGCAGAAATTAGCGTCCTTTCCTAACCGAACCACAATCATCATCTACTGCACAGCAGAATTGCGGCTGGCGGGCGCACCACCTGGCGCGCGCGCTTCTTTCTTCTCTTCGCCTTATGACCCCAGCGCACCGCATGCGTTTCATAGCGTCTCAGACGAACCTCCTCCTAATGCAAAGAGCGCTGGAGGTGCTGCGTGCTCCCGTAGCGTCGCCAAGTCAAGTTGTAGCCGAAACGTTGCCGTCGACACTTCATGTGGGCCGATCCTGGAGGCATTGCGCAGCAAGAGGTGCAGGAATTATCTACACTGGAAGTTGCGTGTTCGATCCGCCCAGCCGTGCGGCGGCGGTTGGGGTGGTGGTGGCGGTTATCGAAGGAAAGAGACACTTTTCTGCAGCCCAAATTGGAGGCACGGCGCAGCGTCTTGGGAAAGAGATCGTGGGATATAAAGGAGTGCAGGAAGGTTATAAAGGATGTTGTGGCTCGTTCAGCGCGGCCGAAGTAAGCCGGCGGCAATGGCATATCTTTGTACACTATACCAGGGGGATACGGAAAGGAAGAGAAAGTGAGGAGAAGGGGCAGAGTACCATCGTCTTGTATATCTCTTGTATATCTCTTTCGTCCGCCGCGGTGGTGTAGTGGTTAAGGTACTCGGCTGCCACCCAAAAAACGCGGGTTCGATCCCGGCCGCGGCGGTCGCATTTTCGATGGAGGCGAAAATGCCAGAGGCCCGTGTACTGTGCGTTGTCAGTGCACGTTAAAGATTGATTGATTGTGGTTCGGTTAGGAAAGGACGCTAATTTCTGCAGCCCATGTAGGGAGCACGGCTAAGCGTCCGTGGGGGAGGGGGAAAGGGAGTGAAAGAGATAGAGAGGAAAGGCCGTAGTGGAGGGCTCCGGAAATTTAGACCACCTGGGGTTCTTTAACGTGCACTGACATCGCACAGTACACGGGCCTTTGGCATTTTCGCCTCCATCGAAATTGCGACCGCCGCGGCCGGGATCGAACGCGCTTATTTTGGGTGGCAGCCGAGTACCGTAACCACTACACCACCGCGGCGGACAAACAACCCCAGGTGGTCTAAATTTCCGGATGATGATGATGATGATGATTGTGGTTCGGTTAGGAAAGGACGCTAATTTCTGCAGCCCATGTAGGGAGCACGGCTAAGCGTCCGTGGGGGTGGGGGGGAAGGGAGTGAAAGAGATAGAGAGGAGAGAAAGGCCGTAGTGGAGGGCTCCGGAAATTTAGACCACGTGGGGTTCTTTAACGTGCACTGACAACGCACAGCACACGGGCCTCTGGCATTTTCGCCTCCATCGAAAATGCGACCGCCGCGGCCGGGATCGAACCCGCGTTTTTTGGGTGGCAGCCGAGTACCGTAACCACTACACCACCGCGGCGGGCTAAATTTCCGGAGCCCTCCACTACGGCCTTCCTCTCCTCTCTATATCTTTCACTCCCTTTCCCCCACCCCCACGGACGCTTAGCCGTGCTCCCTACATGGGCTGCAGAAATTAGCGTCCTTTCTTAACCGAACCACAATCATCATCATATCTCTTTCATTCCCTTTCCTCTACACCACGGACGACATGGGCTGACATGGGCTGCAGAAATTAGCGTCCTTTCTTCAACCGAGCGACGATCATCATCCTTGTATACTATAGGGGGCAAGGGGGTGGGGAAATCAACTGAAACTGAGGAGGAGGATGGTAGTGGTTGAAACACAGCATAGGCCACAAAGGATACCAAAGGGTAGAAAATGTAAGTGAGGGTGAGAAAGAAGGAAAGGTGAGGGAGAGTGAAAATCATGTCAAAGTCTTGTACAGTATAAAATGGCAAGGGTTGGGAAAGGGCACTTGGTGAGGAAGAAGGAAATGATGAGGGGAATGCCACCACCTTCGCTGCTACCTCAGTCTTCGAATCGCAAGTTGTTGTTGTTGCTGCTGTGCCCCCTTGCGGGGCTGCTCCATTTTCTTTTTACCGGCCCTGTTACACAGCATAGCTCACGCGCAGCTGAGCACTGAGCTTCAAACGGGATGGACAGCGGACGTACAGGCGTTGAGCTGCTCGTCATCATGTTCACCATGCACTGCGTCCACTTCCGAACGAGGGTCTCTCTCAGCCATCTTCATTCTTCCGGGTGCTGAGCTAGCCTACTCCCTTTTGCAGCTGTTCATTTTAATAACTCCATATCTGCGTTTTTTCGTCCTGACTGCGACTAGAATATTTGCTACCTTTGTCTGTTCCCTATGATCCATTCTGTTGTCTTCATTTCGCTTAATCTTACGCATGTCATTTTTGTTTCCATCGCCGGATGCGTGATTATTAGCTTCCTCTAGAGATTTCTTGTCATTTGCCATGCCCCTACGCCAAAAATCACACCTGCAGAAATGCAGTGGATGTACACTTTCCGCTTTAAAAACAGTGGTAAATTATCCGTGATTAGCTGGGAACGTAGTGTGCGCCAGCCCGACTTAATTCTCGGGTAAATTTCTTTCGCATGTATTGGCTCCTCTGTTAACAATCTGGCTGGTATATTCTCGTGCACATCCTGTATGATCGGCTTGTGAATCTCGAACTTTCTTCTTTCACCTGTTCATTTAACATTATCTTCGTTTTTTTTTTTTTGCGTGTTTATCTTACCTTAACGCTTTCTCGCTTTAGGTCTTGCATCATATTTCGCAATTTGTCATCATGATGGCTGAAGAGCACGGTGTCATCGCAAACAGCGAATTGCTGATATATTTCCCGTTAATCTGTGTTCCTATTGCTTCCGAATGCATCTCTTCTTGGAAACCTCGCTAAAACTTGGAGAGATTGTATCTCCTGGCCTGACCCCTTTCTTGATGGCGATTTTCCTGCTTTTCTTGCGGAGAGCTCGGGTATACAGCTGTGTAATCTGTGAAGATGTCCATTACTATATTCATGTATGTCTCAAGTATTTCTTCATTGACTTCATTGGTCTCCTTAAACTTGGCTGTGAGTATAAGATCGACATCCACCTTTTAAACAGTCTATTACAGACATTCGTCGACGCGTGTATATAAATAGTTCTCAGCAAAAATAATACTAAATATGGTATGCCTTCCTGCGCACATAGCACTGTATATATTTACAGTTTTCTTTGAATTAGACAAGGCGTGTTTTGCTACACGGAGATTCGGTATACTGAGTGAATTAAAGCGGATACGGCATATTGAGTGAATTAGTGGATTTGCGTTTCGCTGGGTTTAGGTCCTGGGTGCGGGAGTTTCAATCTTTCGAGCCTGGTGCTGAAAACTTCGAGAAGCGGATCCGCACGCTTAGCTGAGTGACGGTGCGATACGCCGCGGGGTCTGGGATACAGAAGAGTAATTTTTGGGCCGACGCGTGAGCGAGATCGTTGGCTCCGCCACAGCGGCCAGGTATCCATATGGGTCGTGTGTCCACCCTACCTAACGCCACCCCCCCCTCCCCCCCCTTCCACGTTACACACACGCATGTACGCACACGCACGCATGCACGCCTCTGAGCGTCGGGAAAGTAGCTCTGTGACGATTACGGTGCGCAAGAGGTCCTGCCTGGCTTTCTCTCATAGACCATTGTGGGAGCGTTGCGCAACGCAAATTTTGTACTGCCTGCAGGGCTTCCAGGAGCAACGAGGACGGCTTCACTTTCGACAGAGCCGTTGCGTCATGGAAGCCTGTCCTTCTCGCACCTGGGAGGCCTGAGTTCTATCGTTTTCTTTCGAGCTAAACTAGTTTGTTTGCAGGAGATGTCCTGAGGACTGGGCGCCAATTCCGGAATTATTCGGCTTTCCTTTTTATTCTTTGAATTCATCTGGATTTCACAATCAAGGCCAACGACGCTGTGCCCGGATATTCCGTGATTCGAGTTCCTTAATGCTATCGCATTGATACAAGTATTAACGAATATTATTCTTCCTATATATTTATTCACTTCTTTAGCAGCGAACATGCTTAAGCTAACCGTTAAACTCTGTCCTGTTACTTTTTACAACGAAGCTGTTTAAGCTATAGCCGTAAGTTGTCAGGCATTATGCAATACGACGTGACATTGCGTGACGTGACATGTCACGTGATATTGCGTTACGTCATATTGGGGGATCACGTGACATGTTGCCGCCAAAATCACGTAACACAATGTCACGTGACATGTTTCGGCCAAAATATCACATGACTATCAAGTGACCTGTTACAGTAAACTATCGGCCAACTTCGCTGGGATCTCGCCTTGCGCAACCCGGCGGAAGCTGCGTACTTTTTTTTTTCACGAAGGGTATGTATGTTTGGTAATAATCACCCCATGAGATTATACTGTATATCATAATATTGGGATGTAGTATTTCGACAGCAGTTAACGGCACTAAGACACGAAGAGCTAAATGCATTTGTGAAATCGTGACACCGGTGCTTACACATATTACAGATTAGGATGCTAGCTGTTGAAAGTTTTTGTGAGCACTTAGAGGACACGATAACGTCACCATAAGGCTTTCACTAAAGGATGCAATACTTCTAAAAAATGAGCATGAACGAATATTGCAATTGCTCGTGTGAAAGAGGGACTACATATGCTGTCGTTAAGAAGCAAATTTGCATTGTTCCTCCACAACAAAGTGCTGAACACTTACTAGCTGTATGTCAGGAATATTTTCTTCCAAAGTGAAAGAGCGCTTCTAAAGAAAGGGAACGCCTCCCATTTAACTCTTTCTTTATGCGTATTCCTTAAAACATTGCTAATTAAGGACACAAAATCGTGATGTACGCCACTGTGGCGTGGAAACTGACAGTATATTGCGAAAATGGACACACGTGAACGTCGTCATATAATTTTATTTTTGGCTGCCAAAATTACCGGTCGCATGTTGGTATATGTCAAACGATCAGCAGCGGCTCAGACAGCTTCCAGCGCTATAATATATTCGCCGTAGGATGGTGCTTCGGGCGGCATCTAACTTCTCGTGCTATACCCTCTCGCGTAGATCCCGCAGACGCGCCAGGAGCGTCTCGTACTGGAACGTGACGACGCCACCGTAGGACGCGTCGTTCATGGCGGCACCCGTCATTGGCAGCCGCTCCCTGACAACTTTCTCGTACTGGCCGTAAAACTGCGGGAATTGCTTCAAGACCACATCCTTCAAAGTGTCCGGGAAAGAAGAACTGCCCCCGAGGCAGTCTTCGACCATGTCGCACACCGCGACCCTTATGGTCTCGTGCTGCAAGACGGCGTTGTAGCGAATTCCTTTGTTAAGCCACGTCCCAACGGCCGGTATGACGCCGAAAGCCGAACCTTCGGCGATGGGATTCTCGTTCTCCAGCAGCCCCCTGATGGCAGCCACCACGTCGCCGATGCTGTGGTTCCGCGTCCAAGTGGATTCGGTCGTGTCTGTGCCCAGCACCGCCATGCACACCTTGCCGTTTTCGTAGATGCTCGGGTTGAACCTCACCCTGCCGGAGTCTGTGGTCATGAGCCTCACCAGAGGCGGCCTCGAAGGGTAATCCGGGGGACACTGGAGCACGAAGTGGAAGAAGCCCCCTTCGTAAGGCGTCCCGACGGGTCCCAAGATGAGTACGTGGATCTTGGTCACGTTGTCGTTCTCGGGCTCCGCGAACACTCCCCTGCACCGGTAGTCGTTCAGCTCGGCGACGTGTCGCAGGACCGTCAGCAGGCACTCCTCGGTCGGCTCCTTGTTTTCGCCCCACGTCGGGTCCCACAGGTCTGCCGGGGCCGGCGCGCCCGGCAACTGCTGCTGTCGCTCGGTGACAGTCACTTCGTTCACGAGCTCCAGAATTTGTCTGAAGAAGCCGCTGATCGACGGGAACATGGCTAGTGCTGTATACGTAATGCTGATCCGGGATGCGCAGGTTGCTTGATTGCTGCTTAAAACGTGGCGCTTACCCACTGCAGGGAGTTGAGAAAGAAGCTGGTGATTAGACATAAGGTGGACAGAAAACTTGGATAAAGGAAGAAATGGAACGTAAGCCAGGGAGGTTAACCAGCCTCGAGAAAGGGTGCAAGTGGAATAAAAGTTAATAGGAAATGTACGACAAAAAATGAAATAACGAGACGAACAAAAGAAGGAAAAGGGAATACGAAACTGCTTAAGTCTGTGTCTAAGACCATTTGTCAGAAAGATGCACAACAACACGTTCAAAGCCTTGTTGACGACGGTCTCGGCCAATAACCCAAGACGACATCCTCCGACAAATGCCGGTTTTGGGGTATGTCAAACACTTTTGCGGGTACTTTTATGGACCACCGAAACTGAAGCCCTCAAAGAAGACAGATAATTGCTTCCTCGCAGTTACAATAGTCGCATGCATGGAGTCGTCGGTCCTTCCGATGCGATCTGAGCAGACATTCTCTCAAGGTCCCGCCAAGCCACGGGCCACAAAAACGCTCTGTCAGCTTGACAGACTTCTATAGCTATAGCAGAAAAAGGGGCTGTACACTAGTTCATTTAGCTTTACGTGCCAAAACCAACTATGCTTGAGAGGCACGCCCCATATTGGAGGGCTGAGGAGTAGTTTTGACCACCTGGAATTCATTAATGTGCACCTAACTTAAGCACACGGTTGTTTTTTCTTCTTTTTTTCTTTTCCTTTTTTGCATCTCGCCCCATCGAAATGCAGCCACCGCGGCCGGGATACGCTCCTGCGACCTTCGGATCAACGCTGCAATCCCGTTGTAGAGTAACCTTGCACTGTCAAGAAATTACAGTTACATACAGGTGATTCTCACTCTTTTGTCGGGGTACTTTCCAGGGTAATGCGTTCACTATTTCTTCCTTCTTAATGAATAATTCGCAAAACTAAATGGACTGCCACGTGCTCACTGAACCGCGCCGTAATGCGGAATGAATATTACTTTGCATGAATGAATATTATATGGCCTCAGCCAACTACTACACTAACAAAACTGCGGGACTGCGGCAAGCGGGCGCACGTGTTCAAGCAGAAGAAAAAGAACAGTTTTACTGTGGCTACTGCCGCCCGATCATTGGCCTATCCCCCTCTGTGGGTGAGCGCCATAAAAGAGGTTCATCATCATCATCATCACAAAGACAGTGTGCGTCGATCTGTCCGGTGCATAGCGTCTCGCAAAGCTTTGTGTTTGTGCATAGTGTAGGATAGCAAAGGGGTGGGACTGCGCGAAGCCGAGGCCACGCGTGACGCGTCTGCCAGCGTCTGTGGTTCGACGCGAACATCTTTACGCTGAGCTCGGTGCGAAACTTTGAGAAGCGTTCGCTGTGCCTCGCAGTGCCTTGCGAGGCGTTTCCCGAAGCCTCGGACCACGACGCAATGCACGTGTGCCTGAGACAATCCCGGACCAGCCAAGTGCCCATCACCTTCGCTGCTTCGCTAGCCTTGCTTTACTAGTGCAAGCTTCACTAATTTTTTTCATCCACAGGTTGAAGCTGTCTCCTTTTTATACTCAGTATGCTTCACCTCAATATTCCTTTTTGTTTGCTTCGCCACATGGCGTTTTTGTGCAGCAACAAAACTCTGAAAAGACATTGTGAGTTTCGCCGCACAACGTTCTTGTACTGCTGCGCAGCTAACTTAAGATTTTGTGAAAGTTTAATAATCGCACAGTCTGCTGCGTTGCGGTTAAGCTGCCTTTAAAAACCCGACGTGGAGTCACTTCTGGGAATACGCTTAAGCGTCTGCGGCGAATCACGTGATGTTTCATCGTCGAATGAGGCTGTGTTGAGGCAAGCAGTGTGTTTATTTTTCTCGATGGTGCCCAGTAACATGCGTTTGTACTTCCGGGTTTCATTGGTTGATTGTCTTCCCTGCAACGTTGTCGTATGTCGACATCAATAAGATGTCTTTTAACGTCTTTCTAGCATATGTGCAGTGCCTGGAACGAAAGCGAAGGTGCATCTCGCGGCCACCGAAACACATGTTTAGCATTCAATTTTCGGAAAGTCGGGACTTGCCTAATTTGTGAAAGGAAAAATCTGCATCCACCCATTTATAGCACAAGGCTACAAGTAAGTCCATGCGGATTTCTCAGAAATGAACGCGTGTAGCCTTGTGCCACAAACGGGTGGATGCCAATTTTCCCATTCATAAACGTTACTCCACCTTATGGGTTACAGGACAATTGCAAATATTTATGCATCATTAAACTCAAAAAGTGACCGCCGCACGGTTCACCATGCACGGCACCAAAAATCGGATGACGTTGAAGAAGGTGTTCTCCTTTATTTGGTATATACCGAAATTGGCACAGCAGTGTCGCGTCTAGGTTTAACACCCTCGTCTAAGACAGGGCGTATACAACTCTGGTAAGGACCAGACTGCGGTAGATCCGAGTGAGTCAGTTAAGGCAGACCGTGCGCTGCCATGCAAGAGCTAAGGGTGTTGGTGGCCTTTCTGGAAACCAGCGCCCCTACACTAAGTCCGCTGGCCCGAGCGCTGGAGGCCTGCGCGAACTGGGCCGGGAGTCATCGCGTTGGTGAGGGCTCGTCCAGAAACCGGTGCCCACACGCCAACGCCGATGGTCCAAGGCAAGCTGAGGGAAGCGACTCTCCTGAAACTCCGGGGGCTTGGTGTCTCTCCTGCACCTTCGCTGCCGTGTCCCCTGTATGCCCCCGCTATTGCTTATAGCCTTTGCACCGCGAACTGCAACGGGAACTGTATTAAAAGGGGCTTGATGGGAGGGTCCACGTCATAATTGCTCAGTCTTCATGGAAGTAGTAGCAGTATTATACAAGTGAAAACCACCTGTTTTCTACAAGGTGACGCCACCTCCTCAGCGCGTTTAATGTCCCAGATCTGGGCGTCCAGGCCTGCACTCAGGTGGAGTTCCTCCCAGCATTCACTTGGCGGTGCACGTGGTCCTAGGAGCTGTGGTGGGGGAGGGTCTTTGCTCCAACCTCAGATGATGTGCTCCAGGCAGCAGTCTCTGTCTTGCAAAGGGCTGATGTGAAGAGGGCGGGATGAATGTGTCTATAGATGTGCGGGGAAGGGGAATGATCGAGTGTGTTTGAAGTCGTCGTCAAGAGATTTCTTGTGCTTTGATTAGTTTCGGGTGCGGCGTGGTTTGGCTTACCGTGTTAGTTTGTAGTGCTGCGTGATGTCGTGAAAGGTGAAGAGCGGTACTTCTGCGTTTCCGTCGTGGTCCGGCTTCTGGCCTACCCCTCGGCGTACGACTCCTCGAGTTTGCTGGTGGGAGAAACTGGTTTCCTCGAACATGTCTCCCCTGTCAGATCTCGGCACATGCATTCTATTTATTTTCATTAAGCAACATAGATGGCGCCGCTGCGCAAGAGCAGGGTTCCTACCAGCATTCCTCGGCCAAGGTGCAGGAATGCGCCACATGTGATGGCATACTAACCTTTACAGCGTATGTTAAGTTTCATCAATGTGACGTCAAAAAAGAGTATTTATGGAAATGCGGAATAGTATTCGCCACTCTTAAGGGATTGACGAATTTTCTTCGCAGAAAAATAACCATGTCTGATCTCATTCCATCTGAATAGGGCAGCCTCTCCTCTTTGTCTGATAGGCCGCTGTTTAAATATGAAAGTTTGAATTGATGTAATGGGAGCTGATGCGGTGACATAACGCTAAGTCATTTCTATCAAATTTACCGCTTGGTCGTCATGGAATGTTTCCTATAAAGCTTCTGCTGGAGATGTAAATTGTCATTTATGGCGTTGTGTGTCAGCTTAAACTTCCAGCCTATACCAATATGGTATCTGATCCCTGCTAAATATTCTGTATGCCATTCTAAGCGCTACGTGTTTTCTGTCGGACTGTTGTAGAAATAAACAGAACTATATATATATATCGAGTTCATATGTTTTCAAGCAAGAATTATGCGAAATACGGAAGTTCTCAACATTCTAATGCATATGACTATTTTATGATATTAGTGTGTTTTAATGAGCGCAATAGAGACGTTCATAATTAGTTTGTATGTGCTTGTGTATTTCGTTCCTAGTATCAGCGTCATTTCGGAATACTTACTAAGTTCTTTTGATCCCCCCCCCCCCCCCTCTTTGTCTATATCAATATGACGGTTTAGAGTGGCACGCCTCCACAAGTTTTCTTCGATATTATTTAATTTTTCTGGATAAGCCCAACTTGGATTATTTTGGATTATTAAGGGCTCTGCGGCAGCGCTTCTTGGACATAGATAACGGCGCCGATTATTCGTGGAGCCTCCCATGAACACTTGCGCACAATATCGTCGCAATGCGTGCGCCAGGGAACTTGCTACTGGGCTTCAGATACAGTTGGAAATCACCTGCTTTTCTTTAAACAAATTACGTCACTAAGGGCACCGAGAGCACTGTCACTTCTCAAATCCTGTGTCCTTAAAGATATATACTTAGTACTTACGTACGCTTTCTTTATATTGTAGCGAAACGTCGGGGCCGTGAATGTTAGACGCATCGGAAGGTCAGGAAGACGAAGAGGCGTGGGAGCCACTCCGCGCAGGCAAGGGATGAGGAGTCGACACGGTGAATTGGGAAAGCACTCATTGGGGGGTTTATTTAGCTAAGACATCTTGAAGTTGTAAAACACACAGGGCAAAAATTATAAAACACAGAAAATGGTATCATACCCCGTCGGCCTGCCGGACTGCTCCCTGGTGATGCCGAGCGTCATGGTCCCCGAGTTCGCTCCCTCAAAAAAGGCCAGTGTCGCCGCTTAAATAGCACTTTTTCAGCATCCACGGCGACGCGGACGGCTCGAACCACCACCGCCTCCCACCAATAGGAAACCGCCTTACACGGACAAGTCAGGCAGGTCGACGGTAACGATGTTATACGAGCTTCTACGATCGCGTGCATCCGGCCTCGCCACAAAACCAACACAAACAACGCTTTCCAGAAACTGGCCGCGGCGCGCACAAATGCCCCTCATCCTCGGCGTCCCGTCTCCCGGAATGCTCCCTGCGGTGTGCGGGCTCGTTTAGTAGAGCACCCTTGTACAAAAGTAGCCGGAAAAGAAGAAAATAACAAGAAAACATTCTACGCGACGCGGTTCTCGCGACACCTCCCCCCTACGAAAAAGAGTGACCCACTCGTTTTACTTGCAACCCACGAAAAAAGAAGTACGAAAAAAAAACAATTTTACATACAACAGTTATGGGAGGTACTCGTTTCAGAAAAGTTATACATCTAAAAGGTGGAAAACTTAAAACAACAAATGGAGAATCGCGAGACTGAAAATCACTAAAGTTCACTCGCTGGCACTGTAATACAAGTCAGTATCAGTGTCGTAAGCGGCGGCATTTCGTTGTCCGTTGTTGCCGCTTGAAAAGGTCTTCCAGTCGCTGTAAAGTTCAGTTTCAGAGTCTGAGCTTTCGCGCTGTCTCACTTTATCACTGGTCCCTGATTCGCACACACCATGACGCAAACGAAGTTCTCGGTCCGCTCGCGAACCACACTCGCGCACATCACCATTGACGTCGCACTCGCGCACAACACTGGGGTGTAATTCGTGGACATCACTCCCGGCACTGCGCTCGCGCACTTCACCCTGATGGAATTCGCGGTCATCACTGCACTCGCGCACATCACCACCTGGATCTCGCACCTCGTGATCGGCACCGGACTCATCGTCTGCGTCGTCGGCATCGTAGCTGCGCTTGTTCCTTTCTTGCTGGCGCTTTTCCCGTTCCTTCACTAATTTTCGAGCCTGCCGCAGCCGGCGAGCCACTTCCATCGCATCCAGGGTGTAGTCGAATCCAGGCTGTGCGCCTGACCCGACATTAACCGGTAGCGTTTGCTGAAACGGTCGACCTACAGGCGGGATTGGTTGGAGGAAACCGGCCGGTTTCCCCGGCGGTTGCTTTCTCGTCTGGCAGTCAGGGCAGGAAAGAACGTACTTGCTGACGTATGAGAACATATTTGGCCAGAAATATCGGTAACGCAACTTCTCCCATGTACGCTTGACACCCAAGTGGCCTGCCGTACAGTCGTCATGGCAGTGCCTTAATATCTCAGACCTCAAGCACTTGGGGACAACGAGAGCCGCGCGATCTTTCTCAAAGCCCTTCGCCCTCCGATACAGTACACCGTCGACTAACCGAAAACTCCGTGCCGTTCTTTTGATATTCCTGACAACGGGCGCACTCGGTTCTTCGAGGTGCTGTACAACGGCTCTAATCCATGGGTCTGCCCTCTGCTTCTTTCCAACATCCGCCTGACCCAAAACCAGCAACGGTAAAAGGGTTTCTTCGCTTACTGGTACGCGGTCGTGAGGAAGGCGGAAAAGCGTGTCGGCATTTCCATTCTTAAGGTCAGGGCGGTGTCGCAACGTTATTGTACCATTGGCTCGTGTGGGGACTGCGTGAAGCTGGCTTTCCGACAATGTGCCGATGGGACGGCCGGGCTGGCCCCTTAGGCCCGGCCGTTCTCGTTTCCCGAAGGGTTACGCTGGCTATCGTGATTGCCAAGAGACTCCGCATGATCATTTCTGTCGTCCCGGAAGCGCTGCCAGCACTGTCGTGCTTCGTGGCCGATGCGGCTGCAAATCTGGCATCGGGGACGCCCGTCGTTGGCACGGGATGTTCTCGGTGGCCAAGGCACTGGGGGGCGACGCATCTCGTCTTCAATGTTTCTTAGCCGGTCCGATAACAAGGCGATGGAGTCTGCAATCGCCTTTAAGTCTCCCTCGCGGTCGGCAGCCTGCCGCGGGCAACGCAGTTCTGCTGCGGCGCAGGTGGCGACACACGTAGGAGTAGGCTGCCCTTACGAAAATTCCATATATGGACTGATATGAAAAAATCCATATACGGTTATATTAAAAATTGGGCAGATATGGCCATATATGGCATATACGGCCCTTATATGGCCATATCTGCCCAATTTTTAATATATCCGTATACGCGCCCGTATATGGCCATATCTGCCCAATTTTTAATATATCCATATATGGCGCCTTATATGGCCATATCTGCCCAATTTTGAATATATCCGTATACGCGCCCGTATATGGCCATATCTGCCCAATTTTTAATATGTCCATATATGGCGCCTTATATGGCCATATCTGCCCAATTTTTTATATATCCATATATGGCGCCTTATATGGCCATATCTGCTTGACATTGTAGGCCATGTGTGAGAGCTGAATACATATATAAACAAAAACAGAACACAAATGCAAAATGGACTTTTCACGTGTGTATTTTATTTTCCAACTATTTTTTTTTCATTCTTCGGAGTTTTCTTTTGTCTTTTTTGCTTCTCAAGTCGCTGAGCTTTGCGCCCAGGGATAATATTAAAATTGAGTTTTCCACTGCACTCGAACTGGCACCTCGTAGGGAAGTCTTTTGTGCGAGCTGTAAATGGCAAAACACAATTGGAGCATGAAAGTAATGCTTACATTATCAGGGCCGATAAATAGCTCCAAAATATGTGCAGCTGATGCCGCAATGACACAATATTTTATATGTATACATGCATGCATTCACTTAGGCGCCAAGAGCAACAATCATAACACATCGGAAAACGCCCGTATCGTTAAACCATCCTGAATGACCGTGCATGACTACGCAATGTGCTAGTCGATATGCAAAGCACCTTACAAGCAGTTGCTCAATTATTATTTCAGTTTACTTCCTTGCACTTTGAGGCGAAGGGAAGGGAGATGCTTGTCCCTATTTTGCCAAAACAAATCATAGCAATTAAGCTACAGCTGTCACGTAGGAAAAAAAAACACTGCTTTTCTCAACGACATGATTAGCTTGTTAATCAGGTGAGGCCGGTTCTCCGAAATGGCATCAAATATATGCACACAAAGCACTGTCATGGATAGCTGAACCAGCAAACATGCTTATACATTATTGCAATAAAGCAACTGACCTTTGATGTATAGGGACGACTGAGTGTATTGTAACCTCTCCGAAATAGCGTGTGGAGGGCTCTGTTTGGTAAAAAAATAAAATAAATGCAGATAATATCTAAAATGCGGCCACACCATTTTTATGCTCAATATGACACTTTCACGGAATGATCAACTTAGCGCGAAAACACACGGACACGAGAAGAAACGAAACAGACAGGACGGGCGCTACTACCAACTGTTTATTGTGAAAACACCCACCGACGTATATATGCGTCTTAACGCATGCGCAAACAAACACTTCAAGGAAGGAACGAGGAACCAAAGGTTTAACAAGGATAAATCAGGCAACAGTCTGCATGAGACGATATTCTGATGAATGCAAACTTACCGAAGCGGCGCTGATACAGATCTGCTCATTTTTCTTAATATGAAAGGCTTCTAACGCCAGCCGAGCTGTGCAGCTCCTGCTTTTGCCTAGGATTCTTGTCTCCTTGAATCTAGGCTCACAATCGCATGCAGTTATATGCGCAACTAAATGTGCGCAACTAAATGCGCCGCTTCGATAAGTTTGCATTCATCAGAATATCGTCTCATGCAGACTGTTGCCTGATTTATCCTTGTTAAACCTTTGGTTCCTCGTTCCTTCCTTGAAGTGTTTGTTTGCGCATGCGTTAAGACGCATATATACGTCGGTGGGTGTTTTCACAATAAACAGTTGGTAGTAGCGCCCGTCCTGTCTGTTTCGTTTCTTCTCGTGTCCGTGTGTTTTCGCGCTAAGTTGATCATGCCGCGATGCATAACCAACTAGCCCAGCAGTCTGTCCTACTAATGACACTTTCAGTTGCTTCTGAAGCAGCATGCACTTCCAGCCACACGGCTTCGTGGCAAACCCACCAGCAGCTGTCTCAACAGCCGCACTGGTGCCACGTTCCGCGAATAAGCTACAATAACGAGAATTTCACTAGTGAAAAGGCGGGGGAAGGGCACCCGTAAAACGAACAGAATTTCAACAGCAACTTTTCTAAGGCATTCGTAAGGAAAAATCAGAAAATTATAGCGTGTGACCTTCGATCTCGCCACAAGAAGAAAATACTGCATTTGGCATCTTTTTACAACGCCGCTAAAGGGTCGGAAGCTGAAGCAATGGCTAAGGCGCAACTTAAAATATAGAAAAGAAACACGCTAGCTTTTCGACATTAGCCGTTTATCCGATATCCGATGGCGAAAACAAAGCGCTTAGCAGCTATAAAATTGTCCAATTCACGTGCTTCTGAACTGACACACCGTATTAGAATTTTAGTAACAAGCATCAAAGCTTACCTTGTAGCAATCAGCCTGGCATGAAAGAACCCTTTGTACTGCCACCAAACTTGCACTTGTGGCCCCACTTCGTTAGGAATGTGCTCTTCCGTCAATCCCGACGCAGGTCATTTTAGAACATCGAAGGTTGTCCACTTATTTGCGACACGATCGAAACATGCCACTCACTGCACTCAGTACCACAGCACCACCTTTTTTTCGGAAAGCACAGCCATGCAGCCCACACACAACAAGCCCCGCCACGGTGGTCTAGTGGTTATGGCACTCGGCTGCAGATCCGAAGGTCGCGGGATCGAATCCCGGCCGCGGCGGCTGCATTTCGATGGAGGCGAAATGTTGAGGCCCGTGTGCTGTGCGATGTCAGTGCACGTTAAAGAACCCCAGGTGGTCGAAATTTCCGGAGCCCTCCACTACGGCGTCTCTCATAATCAGAACTGGTTTTGGGACGTTAAACCCCACAAATCAATCAATCACACACAACAAAACCTTCGTGGAGAAAATGGCTCCAGTTGTGACGGCTACGCAAATGTAGTCCGTAAGAAAAAGAAAGAGAGAGGTGTATCTTTCCGAGAGGAAACGGCAAACGTAAAGCAGAAACTCGCATATTTCGATTGTTTCCCCGAAAATACGAGCGCGTTTTGTCAAAATGATGAGAAATGTGTTATGATTTAAGGCTGCCAGTGAGACATTTGTATTTTCTTGCTTACCACAAGCAATGGACTACTTTTTGGACGCGAAAGTACACAGCGTAAACACGAGAGCTAGCTTTGCCAGCGCTTCACCTGATGCATGAAATCTGTTCCACGTGCACGTGGAAAAAGCGAGGGGCCGTCGCCACACGTCCCCTGCACTGTGCCGAGAAAAAAAACAGGTTCTTTGCGGAAGAAAAGAACGGGGGGTGGGGCGTTGGACAGAGAGGGGCTCTTTTTTGTCATTTATTTTTTGGCTCGTCTTTTGCATTCTTTTGAGCAATGGTGGGTCAGCTGTAGAAAAAGTAGAAGCGATAGCCCTCTTTCGCGCCGCACTCGGACAAGACGAGGTAAAGAAAATAAAAATAAAAGTAAAGAACGTTGCTGACACATTCCAGGAATCATTCGCTTAGCCATAACTTACCGTGAACATGCAATCTAGGCGCTTATTGCGGTGAACCTGGCACAAGTTTTGCATCAATGCATCACTATAATGCGCACGTATATACAATTGCTTTTGCTTTCGCAACTGCAACATCGACGAAACAATAATAGTTCAGCTTGACACATCGTTTTTATGCAGATAATTAGCTCGCGCTGTAGGTAAATCGCGTATTAATTGAAATTACGATGTCATGAGAAAGCAGAGCTCACCACCAACCCTCCCTTACTCTCTTTTACCATTTACCCTTAGTGTTTACTTTTTGCATTCATTTCCTTTGTAATTACTAATTGCCGGATTGCCGGATGAAGGCCGGTCCACCGGCCGCAACGTCAGTAAACTTATATTGTTTTTGTTAATCGCGCGAATCTCCTTTTATATATATATATATATATATATATATATATATATTAATTGTGAGGAACGGCCCCTAATTGGATGTCGAAACATAAATAATATAATACACCTATGTATATGACTGTTAACTTGCATTACGTGACTTTTGATGCATACTCTCTATATCGAGTATGTAAAGCCATATACGGGCCACGGACGCCGTATATGGAAGTATGCTGCTACCGTATATGTCATATAAGGCGCAATGTAAAGCCATATATGGCAGTATATAGATGCCTTATATGGCATATAAAACGCCATATATGTTCATATCTGGCTGTATATGACCTTATATTGACCCTTATGTGGCAGTATATATCCTGATATGAGCGCTTATATGTCCATATCTGGCCGTATATAAAACATATCTGGCCCATATATGATATTTCCGTAAGGGTGTACTGCCGCGGCGGCGGATGCCATCCCTACCGGAGGCGCGATGTTTTTCATCCACGACTGCAATCCATTAGGATAGTGGGTGTCGATCGGCCGTGACCAAGAAGCAGGGCTCATCAAAAGCTGCGTAATTTATGCGCTGTAAAATTTGGAGGAATGCGGCGCAGGTTTCCGGGTTTGCGATGATCATTTTTTCCTGCACATCCGGACGCAAACCGCGCATAAGGTGCCGCAACCGATCATCTTCTGTCATAGACGGGTTGACCCTTGCGCAAAGCTGCACGATGTCATAGTAGTACTGCTCCGGGCTTTCGGACGGCAGCTGAGTTCTGTTTTGTAGTCGCAAATTGGCGATCTCGACTGAGTGACGGGTAGTAAATGACGTTTTCAATAACGTCGCCCATTGTTCCCATGAATTAGGGGCACCCGTTAGAATCTGAGTAGTGTGCCACTTCTTTGCATCGCCGTCTAAAGCCAAATATAAAAATTTAACTTTCGTGGCTTGGTCCCAGTTGTTCAGCGACGCGACATGTTCGTAGCAAAGAAGCCACTCGGAAACGGATTCCTCTGGCGCGCCTCTAAAGACTAGCGGTCCGACGAAAGGTATTGCTTGGGGGTTAGCCATAGCAGAGAGAAACGAAGGGGGTTCCGTCATAGTGGAGCAGTCCGAAGTAGTTTTCTGATGCTTGTTGATTCGGGGCATAGCTTTAGAGCGGGAATACCGCTACCGAGCACCTCCACCACTTTGTAGCGAAACGTCGGGGCCGTGAATGTTAGACGCATCGGAAGGTCAGGAAGACGAAGAGGCGTGGGAGCCACTCCGCGCAGGCAAGGGATGAGGAGTCGACACGGTGAATTGGGAAAGCACTCATTGGGGGGTTTATTTAGCTAAGACATCTTGAAGTTGTAAAACACACAGGGCAAAAATTATAAAACACAGAAAATGGTATCATACCCCGTCGGCCTGCCGGACTGCTCCCTGGTGATGCCGAGCGTCATGGTCCCCGAGTTCGCTCCCTCAAAAAAGGCCAGTGTCGCCGCTTAAATAGCACTTTTTCAGCATCCACGGCGACGCGGACGGCTCGAACCACCACCGCCTCCCACCAATAGGAAACCGCCTTACACGGACAAGTCAGGCAGGTCGACGGTAACGATGTTATACGAGCTTCTACGATCGCGTGCATCCGGCCTCGCCACAAAACCAACACAAACAACGCTTTCCAGAAACTGGCCGCGGCGCGCACAAATGCCCCTCATCCTCGGCGTCCCGTCTCCCGGAATGCTCCCTGCGGTGTGCGGGCTCGTTTAGTAGAGCACCCTTGTACAAAAGTAGCCGGAAAAGAAGAAAATAACAAGAAAACATTCTACGCGACGCGGTTCTCGCGACAATATCGTGAACTCAAAAACGAAACAACACATTACGGAGAAAGTTTCCGCAATCATGAAATCAGGCAGTGCTCTCTCTGCCTCATGTGAGATAGTCTGTAGGGGTAATGGTGGTCTGTAATGGCTGCACCAGGAACATATGAAACTTTCATTGAGATCGGTGGGCATAGAAAAATATCCGGAGTTGCCCTTTGAGCGGGCAAAACATACAGCCTGCACCGCGTGTCGACACCCTCGTTTTGAACGCGGCGTTTTGGCTGCGCCTCTGAGCTCTAGCTACGTAGTCTGATTAACTCGTGAACAATTCCGGGGTGGCGCGTGCAAACCTGGCAGACCCACGATCGCAAGCCGCGTTATGACGCGGCGTATGCTGGGGATGGCCATCTCGGAGACTTGCTCTGTATCCCGATAACGTTGAAAGATGGCGCGACGTGTCCGGGTCTATGTTGGGGACGTTTTTCGTGTAAGGCGCCACTTGTGGTTTTTTTTTTGAATATCTAAACTTTACGGTAATAGAAAATGTTTTCGTGTCGCTACACTTTGCGTATCGAACAACATGCCCGATGCGTCTTGAAGTAGTGCTTATAAAAATTACGACAGGACTTCACAATCCCCAGTTTTGTACGGGCACTATTCGATTTGATGCTTGATACGATTTCAGAGATCTGTTCTCTGATATCGTATCTATTCGCCTGGTGTGCGACCGATGGCGGCGCTGCGAACGGCGCCTGTATGACGTCAGAGCGGGGATTCGCGCGCTTTCGTCTGCTACGTAGGCCCAGCGCCGTGTTGAAGCCACCGTTGCGGTAAATCTCAACAAAAAAGCAGTTCAGGTGGTTATCTCGCGTATGGTGGCTACTGACGCTGTTCGAACAACCGTGGGTCTGCTTTTAACGTTCATTTAGAACTACGGCTCTTTGTTTTTTTAGAACTGCGGCCGCTTGTCTCCGCGGCGAGTGCTGCGCAATGGTGAAGTACTGCTGTGTGCCTCAGTGTACTTCGTCCGCTCGTGAAAGAGGCGTTAGCTTTCACAACTATCCTAAGGACCCAAAGCTGAAGAAGAAGTGGATGGTCAAGCTCAGAATGGGAAAGCGCCCCACGCCTTCATCGACCGTGTGCAGCAAACACTTCGCGGACAGTGACTTCTGCTACCCACCGTACGCGCCACTCTTCGGTAAGTTTGTGACCGTGTTTAAGCGCGTCGCCAATACTTAAGCCGTTTATTGCACGCATGCTATAAGCATAGGCGACTTACACCAGGTGCGGTGCCGTCCCACAACCTGCCGCGAAGGCCCCTAGACAAGGAGCCGACGACGCGGCCTCCGAATCGCCTCGCGGGTAAGCGCGCCTCGTGAGCTCAGCTGACCGGCGCAGGATATTCATTCATTCATTCATTTTATTACCTCAAAGGTCCCGGTGGGGATATTACATGAGGGAGTGGGTGAAATAAAGGCTATCAGTACAATGGTAGTTATGATGGGATAGTTTCGATGAGCCGCTTGAATGCTTGAAAGTTGATGGTGGTGGCAACTTCGGTGGGCAGGTCATTCCAGTCTTGGGCTGTGCGCTGGAAAAACGATTGGTAAAAGGTGACGGTATTGGATGGGATTGGATAGACGGCGTTGCAGTGACTGTGGCGGGAAATGCGGTGGGCTCTTCTGATGTATGGGTTATCTAGAGGCAAAGAATGGAAGAATTTATGATAAAGGTTGAGACGTGCGATTTTTCGGCGCTTAGCCAGATCAGTTAAGTAAATTTCTGCTTTTAGTGCCGAGATGCTTGAGGTGTATGAATAGTTAGATAGTATGAATCGCGCCGCACGGTTCTGGACAGACTCGAGGGCGTTAGTGAGGTTATTGTGGTGAGGATCAAAAATCGCATGCGCATACTCTAGCTTTGGCCGGACAAAGGTTTCGAAGGCAAGTTTTTTAACAGAAGGGGGAGCGAGCGAAAGGTTACGGCGCATGTACCCCAGAGTACGATTAGCAGAATTTTTGATGTGGTTAATATGACAGGTCCAAGTTAGGTCACGCGAGATGTTCACACCAAGGTATTTAAATGAATCAACTGTAGAAATCTGGTTGTTATTGATGCTGTAGTTATGAACAACGTGATGTTGACGACGGTGGACAGACATTAACACAGTTTTAGATACATTCAAGGACATGAGCCAAGATTTACACCAATTCTGTATGCGGGTGAGATCGCACTGTAATATGGAATGATCGGAGGGGTTAGTAATTGCGCGGTAGACAACACAATCATCTGCGAATAGACGGATGTGAGAAGAAATATTTGATGGGAGGTCATTAATGTATATCAAGAACAGGAGGGGACCAAGGACGGTACCTTGCGGTACACCTGAAAGAACGGGTGTTAGAGGTGAAGAGTGGGAGTTGGCATGAACGAATTGCTGACGGTTGGTTAAAAAGCCTCGAATCCAGTTTAAAACACAGGGGTGGATGTTAAGACGGGATAGTTTTAATAAAAGACGACCATGGGGAACCTTGTCGAATGCCTTTTCGCAATCTAAGAATATTGTGTCAGTCGGAATGTTACGGTCTAGGTTTACGTGTAAGTCATGCAGGAAAAGAGCAAGTTGAGTGTCACAGGAGTAATTTTTGCGAAAACCATGCTGACTTGGGTGAAAGAAATTTACAGATGATAAGAAGTTAGCAGTATGGGAGTATATGATGTGCTCCATTATTTTGCAAGTGACGCTTGTTATGGAAATGGGACGGTAGTTACTTGGCGATGCTCGGTTTCCTTTCTTGAAGACTGGGATGACCTTGCCCACCTGCCAGTCACGGGGAACTGAGCCGCTGTCGAGTGATTCCTGAAATATGAGTGATAAAAACAGACTACACACATGTTTAGTATTTTTAAGCACTTTAGCGTTGATGCCGTCTACTCCTGTGGATGACGAGTTATTCAATGATTCAATGACTTTGACAATGCCATATGAATCAAATGTGATGTTTTGCATCAGCGGATACGCGGGGCATGGAAGATCGGGTAAACTGTCGGGTGGCTCATTAGTAAAAACAGTACTAAATACTGTGTTAAGGCAATCAGCAACTTCATTCTCAGGAATAGGAAGTCCAGAGCTGTCATTAAGTGAAATTTCATTAAAATGAGAGGGATGAATTGTTTTCCAAAATCGCTTCGGGTTAGTTTGCAACATGGCTGGTAGGGTGTTAGAAAAAAACTTACGCTTAGTTTCGATGGTTAGGTTGTAATATTCTTTCTCTACTGCGTAATACTTCTGCCATGTGGAAGCACAGTTAGCTCGTTTGGCAGCTCGAAATAGACGCTTTTTCTTATTATTTAGCCGTTTGAGGGATACATTGAACCATGGGGAATTTATTTTTTCAGTTATTGTAATGGTCGGGATATAAATGCGTATAAGACGGTGCATCTCTGTTTTGAAAAGCAACCAGTTCGACTCGAGGGAATTTAGTTGAAAGTTAGCGGCAAAAGTGTCAAAGTATTCTGTTAATTCTCGGTTTATGCTAACGTAGTCCCCTTTATCGTAAAGGGTAAGTGTTTTTCGATTTTTTTGTTTCTTTAATACGTTACAATAGAATGAGGTGTGCACTGCTAGATGATCGCTCAAGCCTTGCAATAGGGTGATAGGCGTGAAGTTATCAGGATGCGTTGTTAACACAAGATCCAAAACGTTGGAAGAGTGATCAGTGATGCGCGTGGGATCAGTGACGAGCTGCGTTAAGCCGAATATCATGCACGTGTTTAGAAAATCGCTTGCCGGGTTGCTGTTAGTTAATGAAGAAGCAGGATCAGACCAATCAATGGTGGGAAAATTAAAATCGCCGAACAAAAGGACAGGGCTATTAGGGTACTTGTTTATTAGTGTGTTTAAACCTTCATGAAGCAAAGGTGTGAATGAACTGTCGGAATTAGGGGGCCGATAGCAGATACCAATGAGGATGTGGGGGTGTGTGGCTGTGCATCGAAGCCAAATCATTTCCAATGGTGAAGGAAGGTTTATAAGTGAACAATGCAGATTCCGGTTAGTTGCGATTAATACACCGCCACCGCGCGAGTTATCGGCTCTATCTTTCCGGAATATGTCAAATTGTGAAAGAAAGGGGAGAATCTCGGAATTATTGACGGATGCGTTAAGCCATGTTTCAGTTCATAGTAAGACATCGCATGAAGATGAACCTATTAAACTGCACAGTGCATCGCGTTTGGGGATCACACTACGAGTGTTAGCCAGTAAAAATGAGAGGTGCTGATTCCGTGAAGAAGGTTTATTACCAGATCTAGGTGATGGCTATTGGCGTTCTTCAACGACCCTATTAGAAATGTGGTCATAATAGTAGGTTTTATCATTCGTGATTAGCTTTTCATGACGTAACCTGTATCGCAAGTTTCGGGCCCTTCCAAACTCGGTGAGGTGTTTATGGGCAAGACGCGTGCTGGGGGATAGGTCTTGCGCGACGGCATAGCCCGTGTCTTTGAATTTCCGTCCCGAAGATAAGATGCGCTCTTTATCTTTATAGTGAGCGAATTTCACGATTATAGGCCTGCATTTCCCAGTTTGGGAAGACCCAATGCGATGTGCACGCTCGATATCGCGCGGTTCAAGCTGTATGTCTAATATTTGTTTGCAATGTTCGATGATGATTTTTTCGGAATCGAGCCATGTTTCTTTAGGTTTATCTTCTATGCCATAGAAAACAAGGTTATTTCTTCTAGCTCTATTTTCAGCATCATTTATCCGGGTAGACAGTGCATTTATCTGTGCCGCATTTTCGGTACATGTCTCATTCAATTTTCCTAATTCTGTCTGCATCTCATCAATACTAGCACAGGCTGTCTCGATTTTGTCGAGTCGGATTTTAATTTCTCTGAAAGTTTTATCATGATCAGCCAATTTCTTCTCGATCGACTTTAGTTGCGCTAACATCACCGTCTGCCCAGATTGCAGTTCATTCAAGACTTTCAGGATTTCTTTGTCGGGGCCGGGATTAGATTCAACATCACCAGCTAGCAGGACAAGGCTTAGTAACATATGAGAACAATCACTCACAATGGAACAAAAACGCCGTGGGCCCGGCAGCACCAAGAGTGCTCGGTGACTAGTTGGTTTTGCGTAAAGGTAATAAGAGTTCATTACCTGCACCAGGAAAAAGCGTGGAACGTTAGCACGGGCCATCGCTAGCGTGCTGCCGGACCCACTGAAAGGCGTGTTGATCCGAGCTTGCTTTTTAACCATATCCCACGCATGCGTGGAATGTACAGGGGTAGTTCCGGTGTTCAAGTGGCCGATTGAAAGCCACGATGCTGGATGATACGGTCGTCGACCGGGCACAAAGTGCGCAGACCGGGATGATCCGAAGAGAGGCTGATTTGAAGGCCAGGATAATTCCGCCGCAAGATGCTCGGGTAGCAGAGGCGTCGCGTCCGGCCATGGCCTGACATCAGATGCTGGGAACAGGATACAGAGGCCGGGCGGCTCCAGTAGCTGCAAACTCCAGAGTCCGAGAAACTCCAGAGTCCGCCACTCCAAGATCTCGAGGATATATATGAGACTACGGCTGCGTCTGGATGGTGTACATACGTATTTTACCTACGAAGCCAAGCGCGCGCCTAGAGGACTGCTAATCATAAATTCATAACGTGTTGCCGCTGTTCAGTGCACATTCTCCAAAATTTTCACCTGAGGCAGCATGCAGACACTTTTTTTAAAGCGGAGCTCTTTAAGCTTTTCGTTAGACTGCGTGGCGTGAAACTCGACCCAGCTTGCCTTTGCCACGTTAATCTCTGTGGCCTTGTGAGTGGCATAATCAGCGATTAACTATTTGCAGGCCCGTAGCCCGTGGGGGGGGCTAGGGGCCCACCCCCCCTTCCCCGAAGTTTTGGTGAAGTAGGTGTTTTTACCAAAAATAAATAGCAAAAATAGGTGTTTTTCTCAAAAAGTGAAGGTAAAGAAAATATTTATGAAGTCTCTTTTCATTTATAGAAATAATAGAAATGGTGCCGCAATTAAATATTTCATGGTGCCAACATTAAACACTCAAACTAGTCTCAATATAGTGAACTTGCCTCTTAATTTAGAAACATTAACACAATGCAAAAGGCGATATGAGCTCGACGCCAACTGCAGACCAGCAGTGAACATAAATTCTATGTTATGTTACACGTTGACATTGCCTCACCCTGCTTTGCACGAGCAGCGAGCATTGGCCACTTCACTGCTGTCGATCACGACAGAGACACGTTGTGCGGTGGGTTGGTGAGTCCACTTGTTTGGAGGACGAGAGCGGCGACGGTGATGCGATCTCCGTTGACGGCCTCGACCGCGCATTCAACAACGTGGCCTGCGTCGTACACCGCCTCGCCCTCGATGAGACACCGCGACGTTTCGCAAGCTTTATCTACATACTTGTAGATGCTCGAGAACGGCACGCTTACTGTAATATCGAAAGAAACACCCAAACTAATTAGTATCGTACGGCGGAAACAAGATAACGAGCGCGAACACTCACATATAGTTTCACTCTCTTACCAGCAATGCGGTCGGTGGCATCGGCGCACTCGTCGGCCATCCGGGGGATTTCTTGGCCCTGTCGATTGGGCCTCAACTAAAACAAGTTCAAGATTACACTCGAAAACAATCGTTGCAGGCGTTAGTTGACCGTCGCGAGGCTGTTCGTTCGACAAAGTTCTCACCTGAAGCAGACGATACGCGTACAGGAGCAGCGGCTGCTGCAGCGCGGTTGAAATCGGAGTCCCCGCTCTGACGTCACACGTGAGAGGGCGCCACTCCAAGATCTCGAGGCCAATGCCATAGACAACTTTTGACGTGTTCTCTTTCGCAGAGTTTATATTTTTTCTTTTAATTCCGTAGCGCATTTTGTGCGCTTTTAAGTCGGAGGCTAACTGGAGGTGACACACAAGAAACTGTATAGGCTAATGATTTATACTCGCTGTTCGTGCCAATAAAAAAAGAAAAAATAAGGAAAAGAAGGCACTTTGATTTGCAGGGCATTAAATAACGCAAGCGTGCCGCAGGTTTTAAGTGGTTGTGTTGATTATTATATATTAACTTTGTCTTAAAGTTCACGTGATTATTTTGGGCTCATTGATGTCCTTAGCGACATATGGGAACAACGTGGGAAAGAGTGATTGTTAGTCCGCGAACACGACCCGTCACCGGCAACACCAAACCAATCTCCCCGCATAGTATGTTATTTGACAAGCGACTGCAATTAAGCACGACAGCACGCGAGGAGGAAGAAATTGTAGGACTGTATTAACACCGTCATAAGAGAACATGTGCTGTTTGTAGTTGCCGCAATTATATATCTTTACTATCTCTGGAATGAATGATGTATATCATCCCAACTGGACGTGTGCATCCTACGATTAAAAAAAACAAAAAACAAGAAAAAAAAACTGGGCGTGCTTCGTGCTCGCCGAATATTCAGGGGACACAACCGAACATAATGTATAAGAATGTGCGAGTATTCCAAATTTCGAATACGAATAGCGAATTATGAAACAACAGCAAAGTTGTGCATAAATAAAAAAACGTCGTAACGTCACGATGGTGCGATACATTTGAGAGACTGATGAACCACAGCACATTCTCTTGTCGCATCGCTTTGTTTCTTTTTTCCGAGTCATTCTTCAATGCTGTTCCAATGACACCAAAACTCCCTTAGCTCTCCCTTAGCACACGTGCAATTAATAGGAAAGTGTGTGCTAATCTTCCTAAGTCTTGTTTTTTTATTTCGAATTATGTAAGAGGCAACATATTTTAGAACCTTCTGGCGTAGACGCGTAAGGACTGCTTTGAATTGTTCTTCTGCTAATTGGCGGTCATTGTTTCCCAGGGGACGGGCACCGCAATAGCGAACGAGGAACTGTACTGCTCGATATTGTCCACTCACTCAAATGAGAACGGCTTGCTTCGGGGTATACAGCGTACATGTAAATTTGCACCAATCAGAGCACGCACATGCAGATATGTCATACAGAGTATGAATGCGTTTCATACATCAGGTGCAACGTTGTGAAAGATGCGCAAGTAGTCCTTAAAGAAAAATAAAAGGAGAGGTGCATAGCTCTGACAAACCAACGACAAACAAAATACAAACTCGCACATTTCGATTGTTCCCCTAGCAATACGGAGGGGTTTTTGGCATGCTGACGAGAAATGCATTATGACTGAAGGTTGCCAGCGGGATATTTATTGTTTTTCACTCACCGCAAGCAACGCATTACTTTTTGCTAGCAGAAGTGCGCAGTGCAAACACGAGCTCTATAGCTTTGACAGCGCTGCACCTGATGTCGTGTAGTCGTGTAGCACGTGTAGACGTGTGCGTCAACAAACCTAAAGCAATGCAATATGCCAGTAATGGCGCGTAATTTTGTTTCTTCGATGATGTAGTTGCTATATTACCCCAGATAGCTCAAGGCTGTTCGCATTTCTTGGAGAACTTCAGCAGCCTTACCGCATCTATCTATCTATCTATCTATCTATCTATCTATCTATCTATCTATCTATCTATCTATCTATCTATCTATCTATCTATCTATCTATCTATCTATCTATCTATCTATCTATCTATCCGCTCGATGCGTTCTTGATCAGCTCGTTCATATACAGTATACACACAGATATAAATGCACCAAAAGAGGCATGGTATGGCATCAATCTATGACGAACATGATTGATCCACACATCACTATAGCATGATATACTTGCCATGCACGTCATGAGTAACGATAGTACGATCGCTTCGCCACGGTGATCCAGTGGCTAAGGCACTCGGCTGTCGATCCGAAGGTCGCGGGATCGAATCCAGGCAGCCTCATCTCTATATCGGTGGAGGCGAGATGTTGAGGCCTGTGTATACTGTGCGATGATTAAGGAACTCCAGGTGGCCGAAATTTCTGGAGCCCTCCACTACGGCGTCTCTCATAATCATATCGTGGTTTTGAAACGTAAAACCCCAGAAATGATCATATCGTGTATCAAACATGCTCTGTGCGACATTTGCGTTCCCATAAGTATCTGGGAAAACACTCAACATTCGAAACACGCTACTCGCGAACCTCCAGTAATAATATGCATTAATAATACATATACATTAGCTGAACTTGTTCGCTTGACGTCGGGGAAGGCGGGGGAGGGCCAACGCCCCCTCTCGTACGATTTCATTCAACGGGCTCGCGACGTAAACGCTAATTATAGAAGCCGCACGATGTACCTGATATTTTACAAGGATCATTAGCATATTTAACCTGCACGGGGACATGGGAGAACGGCTCTAGTTCAGAGAGGAAGCTGCTGAGGAGGCCACTTTTTTAATTACGGTAGAAAAGTGGATTAATTACGCCCTCTTAAGCACTGCTGTCACGCTGCAAACCTTGAAATCGCGAAGCTTTCGTTGCCCACGTTTCAACGGTCTCGCTTGGCAGCGTATTTTGTCTCGCCAAGTGGGCGTATATCCTTAACATTACGTGTAATTAAAAATGATGCCTTGGTGCACGCTTATGTCACACTGGCGTCAGCAGATGGGCTGCTGCTGACACTAGTGTGCTAAAAATAAAGTACCCTTGCAATGTTTGCAACGTGCGGTTATGCGTTGAGGCAAATGAAGACGATGCGATGGTTTAACACATCGTTTTTATTTATAAGTAGCAATACGGGAAGGGTTGCCAACGATAGCACGTTTGTTTTACGGAAAATACGCATACTGATTGTGCCAAGCAGGGAACTTTTTTCTCATCCATTACATTCTGGAATGCATTTTTCCTAAAAATATGCAAAAGGTCCACATACACGATTATATTCTCTGAGCAAGCTAGAAGGGAAGGGAGCAAGAACCCACGCTAGCGCGCATCATGATCTTAAATGTATTCTCTTCGATTTTTCTTCGAACGTATTCGCGCTTAGGCCTGTGACGACAAGCTTGTGGCCATTCACTGCGTTGACGTGACGCCACCTTACGTCATCCGCGGCAACTCACACGGGAATCAGCCAACAGTAGTTCTAATTATTGCGTACTTCGTGAAAGTTATGGCGTCTTTGTTGAAATCAGAGCGGGCGTTTTTCAGATGTTCTTTGAAACCAAATTGCAGATTCCCTGCTGCATGTATATCGCAACAATATTCGGCTGACATATTTACACGAGCTCACGATTGATCGGCGTCGTTTTCTCACTATATGTTCGACAAGTGTTTTGCAAGGCCCCTTTAAGCAAGGATGCATACACCAGCATTCCGCCATCACTCCCTCCCAACATCCCCCCAATACACCGCTCGAACACCCGCTAGGCAACCCCCCCCCTTCCCCCCTTAAATCGATATTCTACAAAAAAAAAAAAAAAAAGAACCCTGTCTTAAAGTCTCTACATGACTACCTTCAATCCTAACGTAATTCATTTTCACTGGCAGAGTCACGCGGTGCTGCTAAAGTACTCTAAACTTTAGCAAGTTGACATCGGTCCCCCCCCCCCCCCCCCTTCTCCTTTCTTGTTAAAGATACTTGACCTTTAGCAACGATATAGATCCTGATTATATTTAAGTGATATCGATCGCTCTTCATTTATTTGCTCTTATTAATCTAATGAGCCAACCTCCTATTTACACGACGTGCAAGGGGTGGGGAGGGGGGTGGGGGGGGACCCCGAAGGAAAGAAACAAACACACCTCTTTTTCAGGCACTACATAAATCGGGTGGGTCGTTGTCACTTGCTCGCATATACGCGGATGCCTGCTCTGGCCAATTAACGAC
Source organism: Hyalomma asiaticum (assembly GCA_013339685.2). Lineage (NCBI taxonomy): Eukaryota > Metazoa > Arthropoda > Arachnida > Ixodida > Ixodidae > Hyalomma > Hyalomma asiaticum. The sequence continues at coordinate 78,112,201 of CM023484.1, forward strand.
ACGACGAATAAAGATAAAATGAAAAGAGAAGAGACCCGAAGAAAGGCGAATTCCGTAGCTGGCCCCGCCCGTCAATTACTCTGCGTCAGGGAGGGTGGAAAATGTGTATATATAGACCTATTCCATGTTGGTAAACAGTGGTAGGCACCGGCGATATAACCGGGGCTTGTGTCGACGTCGCGGCGCGGGAGCCCCTCCCACTGCTTGCCGCGGCCCTGCACGGTCGCGCCACTGCCGCCGGCGAAGCGTGTGCGAAAGCTGCCTCCGAGCACGGGGCGTCGGAGCGCCGACGGCGTGTTTACAACAGTTTGCGAGGGGCAGCCGCGTGAGATGAAGTTGCGTTAGCTCTGCAGGAAGCATTCAATGAATGTAGCTATGACAAGATGTGAGAAACTGATCGAAAGGACAAGCACCTTGCCACATGATGCGAATAATCGCGAGCTATCATGTCGGCATCGCTTCATGCGTGTGCTTTATTTCGGTAACTAGAAGGATGAACCACTTGCGACAGCGAGACTTGTTTAAATGCAACTTGAAGATGCCTCAGCTAAAATACTGTTTCGGACCTAAAGCCTCTAATCCCTACACGAAATCCTTGCGCAAAAGCAAATGTAACGGAATAGGTACTCAAGCATGCGATATTGGTGACGCTATAACCTATGTAAATACGGCTGTGATAACGAGCACACGCAAAAAAAAAAGTAATAACGTGCCAAGGACAAGGCTCTCAAATAACCGCCAGCAAGGCGCATAACCGCGGCTTGCGGCTCTGCCCATAAGCTCAGTTCTGATCGTGAAGGCGTGAAGTCCTGTAACGACGCGGCAAATTTCAAGCGTGTAGTTCATTCGAGCTGTCTGACAATCGAAAAAAACAAAATTTAAAGCGCATCATAACCACTACAGCGTTGCCAACGACACTTCTCATGTGTATGCTATCGCAGCCGTAAGCAATTTGCAAAAGCCTAGCTGTGATCGGCCTTTCGCTCACGGCTACGTGAATTAATTTTTGTTTCATTTGAGTGAATGAAATTCGTATGACGTATGTATAGCTTCCGCACTTCAATAATACACGGCGACCGCAATTACTTCTACACATCGAGCTAAGTTAACGTCGTGCGCGCTTTGGAGTAAGTGTCATCGCTCTGTGTCCGCACTTTGTTTATGTGCCGAGCATTACATTTGACAAATTGAGACAATGCTATTTCTCTCAAATGAAACAATCCGCACTAACGCTAAATAATTACACATATGCTTGGTCGTGACGAAAATGTTTGGCGCATAACCGATGCGCCTAACAGCGGGAATTACAGGTTCTTCCCTTTCCTTAAAATAAACATAAGCAGGAAACCGATAAAAACCTATCGCACATATCTTGTGCGTTGCTGAGAAACCAACCCACGGCGCAGGTCATCGGTGAACACTTTTTTCTTCATTTCACGGCGGTGAGAAGCGCCCGCACCAGCGAAAACGCAGCGGCTGCTACGGTAGGCGCGCCGGCGGATGCCTACCATGCGAAACCAAAACTCCCGACGACAGCGCCACCGCATCTTCGTGACGTAGGCCCGGTGGAATAGGTCTATAAAGAGACTCACGGTACACAGTATCGGAAAGGGAGTGGGAGGTCTTCGCGTATATATATATATATATATATATATATATATATATATATATATATATATATATATATATATATATATATATATATATATATGTGTGTGTGTGTGTGTGTGTGTGTGTGTGTGTGTGTGTGTGTGTGTACGGCGAATATATATACACATATACACAGTAAACGGCGTGCGGGATGAACTCGAATGAACGTGTATTTACTGTATACATATAAAAGCACGCTGATAGAGCAGCAGCACACAGGAGTTCTTCATCGATGCCTGCCAAGGGCCATCTCCCCCAGAACCCCCCATCTCCTCTATCCATGCCTCCAACTGCACAGCTCCAATTCTCCCCACCCTCCCTCAATTTCGTTCCTCCCTCTTTTTTCTTCAGCTCACCGTGCGTGTAATAGCGTGGGGCTTGCAGGGAACGCACTGTAGCGTGGTTTCGTGATCCACGTTCGATCTCTTCACGAAGGAGGAGAAGAGAAGAAAAAAAAGAAAGAAGACAGAAAACAAGGCGAGGCCTCAAGCAAGCTATCGAAGCGAGGCTGGGCCCCTATTATAAAACCATTAATCAAAGCTAGCAGTCTTCTTCTCCTCGTCGCGTAGATGCTTATTCGCGTCTATATTTAGCGGTTTACTCTTTTTTTTTTTTTAGGACTCCCTCTCTTTATCTTGGCGTCTTCATACTGGGAGCTCGCGATTGGAACGGGCAAGCACCGCGATTTGGACTGGGTGTATTATACTTACAGATGCCTGAATCTGCACGCGAAACGGACAGGTCGTGCGTGTATATATATGCGAGCTCTCAGAGCTATGTATTTGTTTATTTTCTTCGTCTCTTTTCGTCTACGTTCTTCTATCGCTATCACTAAGCACCGTTCATACAGCGATTGAAGTTTTCCAGGAAAGATAAAAAGTTAGCGCTGCTTGCACTCTATAGTTGCGCAAGGCTAGCGAATCAGCGAAGCTGATGGTTAGTTAGTTAGTTGGTTGGTTTGTTGGCCCTTAGATACCTTGGCGCCACCCACTCTGGGGGATCGGCCATCAACCGAAAAATAGATTTGTGTGGGAGAGGACTACTAATAACAAATACAAAAAATTGTGTAATACAAGTTTGATAATCGAATTTAGGTTAAAGGAATGGTTTCCTGCGAAAATTGAAGGTATATAATTATAAAAAACAGAAGCGATTGCTATGGAGATTGGTCCCCACGTATTGTGATCAAGATTAAAAGGTATAAAACAAAAAGCTGAGCTAATCAACGTTGAATTCTTTTTGTCTCACGAAGAAAATCGCATAAGACCTTGCAAACGTTTCCGTGACTAAATCCTAGAACAGTCGCACCAAGAGAGAGCACTACCGGAAGAGACAAATTTAAACCCATGTTTCGCAATGGTACTTCCAGAAACCTTTTCCGTTGAATATTGAATCTTCGACATGATATGAAGAAGTGCTCCAGAGACTCATCCTCATCACAATGCAGACACAGCGGTGATTGAGCCAGACCAGACCTGTACAGGTCTGGTCTGGCTCAATCAGTGGGGGGACTCGGCATCATAATTTAGTGATTGAGATTTCTGCTCTTTTAGTTTTGCACCATCTATTCTTCCACGGATTAGTCAAGTGCCGGAAGTCAGCTGTGGCTAGTGCAGATTTGTTAAAGTTATTGCAGGTAGCATATGGGCACTTAGTTGGTCCGGGTCTTCATCTTCGTCATCATCATCTTCACCACCTTCTTCATAATCATCAACATTATCATCTTCGTCATCCTCTTCTTTTCATACTGCTTGCTCATCTTTATCTTCTTCCGGCATCTTAACTTCATCTTCTTTCAGTCACGTGACGTCATGTTGCATGACGTAGTGTGATGTCGAGGCCATACAAGGTTATGCTGGTACATGTCGCATCGCTTGGATTCTAGGCAAGGTCATTTCGAGGTCATATCTTGTGACACGACAGATTACGAATTACGACAAAAAAAATAGCGCAGCTTGCACTAGTGGTGCAGGGCTGGGAGCAACAGCAGAGCTAGTGTTCGGCCTAGCTTCTTATGGGCTTAGCTTAACCTAGAAACCGCGTGGTTTTGGCGTAACCACGTCACGTGACTAGTTCTACGTGATTTTACCTGGTTTTGGCCAGAACAAACTACTTGACTAGCTGTTACGCGATTTTACGTACTTTCGATCACGTGACTAGCGTTACATGATCACGTAAAGCAGGATCTAAGCGAGATGAAGCGAGATGTGACGCCATCTCCTCAAAGCCCTGACGCTAAATTCAAGGATGAAACTAAGATGAAACTTTAACCTTGATTTCCTGTTCCAGTATTGAACATACAATGGCTAAATTAGGGACAATGGACTTGCCCAATAACGGACTTACCCAATAAAATCTATCAGTCTAAACCACTCCTTAAAACAAAGGAGACTGCTCCTTAAAAGGAGATTGCTCCTTAAAACAAAGGAGACTGCTGACCGGCTTCGCGAATCAACGGCCCGCGCTGTCAAATCTTAACTCTCCGCCTCACGACGTAAACGGGCAGCAGTCCAGCCATCGAAACAATCACCGCATGCACTTTGCACACGGCGCCCTCAGCTGCGTTGAATCTTCGGTGCACTCCTGCATAACGGCCTCCAAAAGGGCTTCAGGGAGCAGACGGGGGTGATGTTTTACGCGTGTCGCTGTCTCAGCAGCTGTCAGCAACGAACGAGAGGGGTGGACAGCCCAGAGAAGCGGGGCTTGATCGCTCAGCTTTCTACAGACTTCTTCGAACGATAAGAGGTATTCACGGTCCTTGGAAGAGGAGCCTGCTGGGCTCACGCAGCGCGCGTCTGGCCGCGCGATCCGTTGACTGACGTCCCTGAAGTCGTGGCACGTCGGTGGCGCCCGGAACCTTCTTCGTACAAGGTGGTCGAAGAAACCAACCACCACCAGTGGTTGCTTCTGTCTCGTCTACCGATCCAGGGTCCTGAAAGAAACTTGAAAAGGGACGACGTTAAAACCGACGAGCGATGATGGAGGCCAAAAACAACTACGCCGACAAAACAAGCGAGCATAAGATTGGAAGATGAACAGCCGGAGGTCGAAGACTAGGAGCCGATACCAGGGGAAGCCGTTTGAAGAAGAAAAGGAAGAATGTTCATTTTGAGGGTGTGTGTGTGTCTGATGAGTGTTTGTGTGTACGACGAAAGCCGCAAGCACCAACAGTGGCAGCAACAGCAGGAGCTGCAGGCCGTCTCGCGTGCGTGCGCGGCTCACGAGGAAGGCTCGGAAATAAGAACAATGCAATAACAACAGGCCTGGCGGACGTACATGCGCGCTCGCGCGCGCGACTATAATCGATTAGGCGAGCCACGTACATAACTGCTCCAGCTTCAGCAGCGTGGGTCCTGCATGCTGCGAGCACACGCGGCTCCAGCGGCGGTGGTGGTGTGGTGGTGGGAGGGCTAGACTCCGCAGACAAGGAGGGACCATTGAGCAGAACGGACGCGTCTCCCGGCACGGCTCCGGCGGGCAGGGGTGGAGCCACGCGAGAGCTCCGGCGCCGAGTAGAGATACCGGGAACTGGTTTGACCGGATAACTAATGACGGGCTCTCGCGGTGGGGGCAACCGGAGCCCCGTGTAATGCCGCCAGGAGCGGACAGGGGTCACGCCGACGAGGCCAGCGCCGTGATCCATTCTTGGCGCCGTGGACAGGTCCATTCATCCTGCTTGCTGCTGCTCCCGGGCTCTGCTTGCTCCTGCGAGGACGGAAACGGCGGCGCGCTGGTCTTGAGCCCTCTCTCCTCCTTGTCCACGGTCTCCTTCTCGTACCTTTCCCTCCGGTGAAGTTGCTGTTCAAGCCTGCGTGCCTGTCTGCTGCCCCCACGTTCGCCCCCGGGCGTCGACGTGGTCGTTGCTGCATCGCGCGTGTGTACACGGGGATGGTGCCGAGCGGTGAAACGAGGCGCCGATTAGCATCGACGAGTGGCGGTGGTGGTGGCGCCCTTTCTGGTTCTCGTCGTCGCCCGTAATATAGTCGGGGGGCCTCCGTTCATTCACCAAAAGCGTGGTACCGCGTTTGCTCGCGCGTAGCCGATCGTCCCACGGCACCGCCGGGCGAACGAGCGGATGACGTGACTCAAGAACTGATCTCGTTAGGTTGCGGTTATTTGCCTCGGTGTAAGCCTGTGACTATACGTCGGGGCCTGGTCAGTGACTGCACCTGAAGTCACGGGAGAGGCCATGTACAAGGACGATGCTCACCGCTGTAACAGCGCTTTATTTGTTGCGTCCGCCCGAGAAGAGGCAGATTCAAGTTTACGTCGCAAGAAAGGTGTAGGTAGTTGGTTATAGGTAGGTGTTCTGTGGGTATATTGCCTTGATACATAGACGTCACAGCTGGAGGGACGCAACCGTCAGCGACGACAAATGGTGCGAAGCCACCGCGGCCGATACTGCCTCAGTCAATGCTGTGTCATATACATGTTTCGGTTACTCTCATAATTACATCCCTGTGGTGCGATGCGTGAAGTATTCGCATGCATTGTTCCACTATGATTTATGGGGTTTAACGTCCCAAAACCAGCTCTGATTATAAGAGACGCAGTAGTGGAGGTCTCCAGAAATTTCGACCACCTGGGGTTCTTTAACGCGCACTGACATCGCACAGCACACGGGCCTCAACATATCGCCTCCATCGAAATGCAGCCGCCACGGCCGGGACTCGATCCCGCGACCCTTCGATCAGCAGGCGAGTACCATAGCCACTAGACCACCGTGGCGGGGCCATTGTTCCACTGTATGGACGTATAAGGCGACCGACATGATACGTATTTGTATAATATAGGACGCCGTTCTGCTTGTTATACGTTTCCAGCGTGGGCGTATTATGAACATTTGTTTGGCGGCGTTCGGGATACTGAATATTAGTGTTGGTCAAATATTTTCTAGAACATCCTTCTACAGGACATCGTCACTCTGTCGCAAATGTTGCCAATGCTAGTTCCACACGCGGGCAAGACGAGCGATAGAACAGTGACACTCCTCGCTCTTTTCCTCAGCGGTCATGCCCCCTTGCCGTCTGGACGTGTGTTTCAGCAGATGACGTTAACGAAAACGGGCCGACTGGCTTATACGTGCTCACGGGCCACGGCGGTTTGCATGCGTGATATGTGCCAGGAATGTTAATGTTACGTCAACATATGGTGAGGTTGTTGCATGTCAGTGGCGGACAGATAGACAGGCAGACATACAGACAGACAGAGAACTTTATTCATGTATTCATGTCCTGAGGAACGCTACCGCTCAAGGCGGTAGAGCCGCGGGCCGCTCCTACGTCGGGACGGGTATAGGCTGAGCCTCATCGCCGAGTCGCGGGCCCTCTGGACAGCCCTGAGTTGATGTAGGAGGTCTGAGCTCCTGAGCATGGAGCTCTATATTCCTCTTCGGTCGTACGATGAGAACCCTGTAATGAAGGGCACTGCCAGAACATGTGGTCTAACGTACAAACAGCGCCGCAATCTGGGCATGTTGGATCAAGGCCTTCAATGAACTGAGTGTGGGAATGAAGACTAGGGTATGACCCCGTATGAAGCGATGAATACGATCATCGTATGAATACGATGGGTAGATGCCTGTGCTCTAGATAGTTTCCCGTGAGGAAGTGGGAAGACCCGTTAAAAAAATGTGAATTCGAATTTCGCTGGACGCAATGTTTGTCTGCCCCACACATCAAGAGTTACCACCGCAACTGTGCATCCGTGGTCTCCGCAATTTCACGCCCACCCTGGCAGGCTCGACATCATGGAGGCCATAATGAATTGGGGAAGGAGGGCTCGTGCATAGCGTATCTTTTGTCCATTATGTAATCAAATTTTCCTATAAGATACTTCTCTTTAGACGAAGCGAAACCCATTGTGTTACGGTCAGTCTGAAGATCACATAATGTTTTGTTGGCTTACACAGGCACTGTCCCATTCGGCCTGGATAAGCGTTGGCGCACGTTGCCGGGTTAATGTTCGCACAACGTTCAAGCTACAACAATAGTCCTGTAAGGGTTCGCGGCCTCCAACTTCACTCCTGCTATCCCGTCCAGCACTTGTCAGCCACGTCTTCCATCGTTCGCTTCGCTGCGCCGTCTGGCGATACTCCTCGGAACAACGCCCGCGCAGCTACAAGGATACCATGACTGCGTGTGCACACGCCTACGCGCTTTTATTGCGAGTGCTTATTAAAGGTCAGCAAGACCAGAAACGAACACGACGTCAGGTGTGTATACTCAGAGATGTGGTTAGTGTACACCCATGTACATCAGCTCCGAGCCGGCGGGCACAACGCGCGTTATGAATGAAAAACGAACACGAAAGGACTTACCTGCACAACGTCGACGCCTGCGGATGGAGATGGGGAGGGAGTCGAGCAACACAGACTGCTGTTGCCGAGGGTGCACCTGTATACAGCGTCCATTGAGAATCTCCACTCACCTCTTCCCGCCCTTGGTCATATATGATGTGCACTGTTATTAGTCGCCGATACGAGAACCCCCCCCCCCCCCCCCCCTCAGTCTGATCACTATGAGGCCTTATGCAGTGGGCCAGTGAAGAGGATGATCAGGTGGAAGGCGTGGAGGAGTGGGGGGGGGGGGGGGGTCGTAAATTTTCCGGCTCCGTACGTTGCTCGGGCGATGAAATACGAGATAGATGTACACGAGGATGTCCGGGCCACGTGGTCAGATATGCGCGTGAGTACGCGTCTTGCTGCAAGTTCACTCTATATGGTCTGTTTCAGGAGTTCCGTGCAGCACAGCCAAGGCCACGAGGTCATCGAACGCAGAATTCTTCCGAGGCGAGACGAAATGTCATTGTTCGGACACGCGTCTGCGAGCCCACTCCGTCCTCCTCCAAGGTGGCTCCTGCCACTGCAGCGTTCACCATTGGCAGATGCCATGGCGCGGAGGGATACGTTCAACACGTGTTCACCCTCATCATTGGTCGAAGGGGCCTCTAGCTCCCGCAGTGCTGCACGGAACTCCTGAGACAGACTATAGATGTACGCATGCGTAGAGACGATAACACGTATCGCAGGTGAGGTGGCGTTGCCATCGCGAGAACGTCGTGCGTACAAGGCGCCTCGCTGGGGCACTTAATGCGAGCGTGCACGGCGCACACCTAACACAGCGTTTACGGGGGCAACAGTTCCTTCCATCGGTCCTGCCCCTGCAATTTCGCCCGGCTGCTTTATTAGTGTCATTACGAGGGCGCTCGTATGCGTGTATGCATTATATGCCCGGGAACCGGCAGCGCCCTTCTCAACCTGATATCTTATCCGCTTGCGCCATTTTCTTTTTGTTGATCGATTTATTATAATTTTTTTCCGTCGTCTTCATCTTCTTCTATAATGCGTGTCACGTATACCTTGTTAGTTTCACTTTGCACTCCGCTTTTGCTGTCACACGGGATGCGTGGAAATTTTTCTTGGAATCTCGTACGAAAGGGCGAGAAATTGCAGCAGGCAGCACAGGCCCCTAGCCAGAAACTTTTTTCAAGGGGGGGGGGGGGGGGAGGAGGAGGAGGGTATTGCTGAATTGCTTGACTCTGAGAAAGACATCTATTTTCATTATTTTATACGGCAGAAATCACAGTGTGTACATTAAGGGACTTTTTAAATGCAGTGTTATTAAAAGGCTTAAATTTTATGTAATTAGCGCTACAGTATGTTTATGACATTGTGTAACACTACCTGCCAACCGAAATTTCGGGGCCCTAGGGCACCCCCCAGCCCCCCCTCCCCCTGGCTACGAGCCTGAGGCAACCCAACAGGCTGAAGGCGATTGCCGATGGATTAACGCTCATATCAGGCGTTTGCAATTATATATTCGTATACAGTCGCCAACGAACGAAACAACAATCAAGGAAGTTCGCTTCCGAATGATTACAAATGCCTTGTGGTGGTCGAGAACTGCCATGGAATTTTCCGCGAAAAATGTAGCTCTGGTGCTGGGGCATCGAAGACAGCGAAGCGCATGAAGACGAAGTCGCATGCATGGGTAGACCAAGCGGCCTGCTGAAGGGGCGTTGTCGCTGTGTCTCTGTTAGCATTACAATGCTCATAGTATTGTAGACCAGAAATTTCATGTCTTGCATATCGAGCAGTCTTCTTAACGGGGGGTTGTGGGTCAGGCGGGTATATGTAACCATGGAGGAAGAAAAAAAAACACCATCAGACAGCGTAACGTGATTTACGCCAGGCAAAGTCCTCTGACGCACTATGCGCGATGCCTTTTGGGTAAGATTAGATACACGTGTTTGCCGGACCTCTCGAAGATCTTTTGGTTCGTGGTAACGTTTAGTGGCACCCGACCATGCATATAACAATATACCGTTTGCACGTCATGTGACCAGGGCCTATGTTTCGCGTCGTTCTTCTCTCAGTTTTGTTGTGACTATAGGCTTGGGGATTGTCACGTGACGCCCCTCTCCTAGGTTTTTTTTATTCCTCTATGGGAAAAATGACTACGGTAGTGTACAGCCTGTCGTTATCGGACGCTTCCCGTCACTGTCTTTTATACCTGTATCAGCTGTAACGCGAAGCTCTGGCGTGAAGCCGCAGTACGGCACCTGTGTTGACATCTCCGACAGGGGTTCAAATTATCGATGCTGGCTGTGAAATACAGCGCGCCAGAGTAAAATAATCTGTTCCTATAGGGTGTATGCAATGAGCCTTGATACGTTAGGCGGCGACGCCATCGCCGGGTGGTAGCGCTTTTGAAGGCCTGTCCGTACGTGCTGTGCATGCGTCTGTGTGGGTCACAGGACGCGTTTTGGAGGCCTTGTAATCTAAACCGTCGTACTGAGCTCGCACACAGTGCGTGGTGCGGGTTTTGTGCACGTGCAGAGAGCGCAGGGACCTGCAAAATGGCGACCACCGCTATAGCGATCCTCGCAGATGACATCCAGTGTATACCCTCAACACAAGTGACAGGTGTACTATAGGGATCACAATTTCACGGTGCGGCACGTCGTTGTTATGCAAGGGAACATCGAATCGCGCCTCACGGAATCCAGCAACCCGAGTGTAAGTGCGAATAGTTAAGAGCCACTTTTCTATGTCGTTGTGCGTGCGTGCGTGCGTGCGCGCGCGCGCGCGTGTGTGTGTGAGTTTGTGTGTGTGTGTGTGTGTGTGTGTGTGTGTGTGTGTGTCGTTACTTTATGTGATGCCACTACCACTTGGTCACACAACCATGTAATCATTTCGCACTGAAACGTTCTACTCAATATGACACGACGGAACGCTGTAAATCACGCCTTTGTAACGTATACCTGGAGCAGACATGCTGCAACGTATTTCCACGGCTCTCGCGACGGTCAGCAATGTGTAATGTTACGTACACCACGTATGCGAAGCTGGAAGACAACGTATAGGAACATGATCCTTCATTCGGGGCGAACGCGTGCCTCAACAGGGTAAGACAAACACAGCGGCTTCGCCGCAAGCGTGTACTGTTTCCGGCGGGCGATCGGCGGCACAATATTGTCGCGAAGAACGCGTCGCGTAGAATGTTTTCTTGTTCTTTTTTCTTTTCCGACTGCTTTTGTAGGCGGGTGCTCGAGTAAACGAGCCCGCTCGCCGCAGGGGGTCTTCCAGGGACGGGGCACTGAAAATGACGACCACGCGTGTGCGTCGCGGCCAGTTTCTGGAATGTGTTGTTTGTACTAGTTTTGTAGCAAAGCCGGATGCACGTGATCATAAAAGCTTGTAGAGCATCGATCGTTACCGTCGACTTGCCTGACTTGTCCGTGTAAGCCGGTTTCCTATTGATGGGAGGCGGTGGTGGTTCGAGCCGTCCGCGTCGCCGTGGAGGCTGAAAAAGTGCTATTTAAGCGGCGACACTGGCCTTTTTTGGGGGAGCGAACTCGGGGACCATGACGCTCGGCATCACCAGGGAGCAGTCCGGCAGGCCGACGGGGTATGATACCATTTTCTGTGTTTTATAATTTTTGCCCTGTGTGTTTTACAACTTCAAGATGTCTTAGCTAAATAAACCCCCCAATGAGTGCTTTCCCAATTCACCGTGTCGACTCCTCATCCCTTGCCTGCGCGGAGTGGCTCCCACGCCTCTTCGTCTTCCTGACCTTCCGATGCGTCTAACATTCACGGCCCCGACGTTTCGCTACAAAGTGGTGGAGGTTGCTCGGTAGCGATATTCCCGCCCTGAAATTATGCCCCGAGTCAATAAGCATCAGGAAACTACTTCGGACTGCTCCACTATGACGGAACCCCCTTCCTTTCTCTCTGCTATGGCTACCCCCCAAGCAAAACCTTTCGTCGGACCGCCAGTCTTCAGAGGCGCGCCAGAGGAATCTGTTTCCGAGTGGCTACTTTGCTACGAACATGTCGCGTCGCTGAACAACTGGGACCAAGCCACGAAAGTTAAATTTTTATATCTGGCTCTAGACGGTGATGCAAAAAAATGGCACACCACTCAAATTCTCACGGGTGCACCTAATTCATGGGAACAATGGGCGACGTCATTGAAAACGTCATTTACTAGCCGTCACTCAGTCGAGATCGCCAATTTACGACTACAAAACAGAACCCAACTGCCGTCCGAAAGCCCGGAGCAGTATTACTATGACGTCGTACAGCTTTGTGCAAGAGCCAACCCGTCTATGTCAGAAGATGACCGGTTGCGGCACCTTATGCGCGGTCTGCGTCCGGATGTGCAAGAAAAAGTGATAATCGCAAACCCGGAAACTTGCGCCGAATTCCTCCGAATTTTACAGCGCATAAATTACGCAGTCTTGATGAGCCGTATGTCGGGGTCGCGGCCGATTGACTACCACTATCCTACTGGATTGCAGTCGTGGATGCAAAACACCGCGCCTCCGGTAGGGATGGCATCCGCCGCCGCGGCAGTGCAGCCTACTCCTACATGTGTCGCCACGTGCGCCGCAGCTGAACTGCGTTGCCCGCGGGAGACTGCCGACCGCGAGGGAGACTTGAAGACGATTGCAGACTCCATCGTCTTACTGTCTGACCGGCTAAAAAGCATAGAAGACGAGATGCGTCGCCCCCCAGTGCCTTGGCCACCGAGAACGTCCCGTGCCAACGACGGGCGTCCCCGATGCCAGATTTGCCGCCGCATCGGCCACGTAGCACGGCAGTGCCGGCAACGGTTCCGGGATGGCAGAAATGATCATGCGGAGCCCCTTGGCAATCAGAACGGGCAGCATAACCCTTCGGGAAACGAGAACGGCCGGGCCTAAGGGGCCAGCCCGGCCGCCCCATCGGCACATTGTCCGAAAGTCAGCTTCTCGTAGTCCCCACACGAGCCAATGGTAGCGAGACAAAACTCGTAATTGATACCGGTTCATCCGTAAATGTCATCTCAGAAGAATTAGCCAACAAAATTTGCGCTGCATCCAAATCGAGAAAAGACATTTTCATCAGAGGAATTGGCGGAGGCTTGCTCACCCCTCATGCTGAAGTTGAAATAAATATTGAATTTGGCACCACCGAAGTTCAAGAAAAGTTTTTAGTGGTCAAGAATTGCCCGTACGAGCTGCTCGGTGGTCTCCCTTTTTGTCGAACAGTGCGACTTCTTATTGATTTTCACAAGAAAGAGCTCCAACTCAATGGCGAGGTTTTTCGACTACGGGTAGACTCAAGTGCCCCCGAACACAATGATGTGCTTACAGTGCGGTGCCACGAGCACATTCGCATTGAACCTCGCACAGAGGTCGCCATTGAAGTAAAAGTTGCAAGGGACGGAATACACCTCGTCGAGCCGAACAGCACGCTGAGAAGTGGACTCCAAGTTGCACGCACAGTGACGAGGATCGAGCATGGGAGAGGCCTGCTTCGTATTGCTAATCCCACCATGTCGCCAGTAAATTTGCTCAGCGGAACAAAGCTTGGATGGGCTTCATCTATTCACGACGCACAGCTGGCAATAGCGGCTCCCGAAAACGATCGAGTGCCTCATGAGCTTGACATACAGACTGGGGATAACCTGCAGCAATCTGAACGGGATGAGCTGCTGTCGCTCATTGAGAAATACCGTCATCTATTTACAAGCAATGATAACCCCATCCGGCAAACTCACGTCGCTGAACACGTGATCGACACAGGTGATTCTCGACCAGTTCATCAGCACCCATATCGCCATTCCCCGTTTGAAAGGCAAAAGATTGAGCAACAGGTCGAAGAGATGCTGCGCGATGGGATAATTAGAGAATCTCACAGTCCTTGGTCATCACCTGTCGTCCTCGTTAAAAAGCCAAATGGGACTTGGCGTTTCTGCGTCGATTTCCGAAGAGTCAATGAAGTGACTAAGAAAGACGTGCACCCACTGCCGCGAATTGATGACATTCTCGACGTGCTTCAGGGGTCAAAATATTTCACCACACTCGATCTAACATCAGGCTACTGGCAAGTGAGCATCAAAGAGGAAGATAAGCCAAAGACCGCGTTTGCCTGTGGACCCGGCCTGTACGAATTCAACGTTGTCCCTTTTGGCCTGTGCAACGCCCCTGCCACATTCCAGAGAATGATTAACAAAGTCCTCAGCGGTCTCCTCTGGAGGGTTTGTTTGGCGTACTTGGACGACATCGTAATTTTCTCCAAGACCATGGCAACCCATTTGCAAGATTTGGAAAGTGTGTTTTCGGCTTTGGACGCGGCAAATTTGCGACTGAAGCCCGAGAAATGCAGCTTCGCCCGCCAGGAAATAAAATATTTAGGACACATTCTCACAGGTGAAAGCATCCGGCCAGATCCAGACAAAGTAGCAGCGATCGAGAGATTCTCCCAGCCGCGAAACAAAAAAGGTGTACAGAGTTTTCTCGGAATCTGTAACTACTATCGGCGATTCATCAAAGACTTCTCTCACATTTCTCGGCCTCTAACCAACTTAACTAAAAAGGATGTTCCTTTCGTGTGGGATGCAGCCTGCGAAGCGGCGATGCAGTCCCTCAAAGAAAAGCTGATCACAGCCCCAGTTCTAGGTCAGTTTGAGCCGGGAAAGCCGATAGAGGTGCACACCGATGCCTGCGATTACGGCATTGGCGCCGTGTTGGTCCAGAAAACTGAAGGTCAAGAAAGAGTCATTGCCTATGCGAGCCGCCACCTCAACAAGGCTGAGATGAATTACAGCACAACTGAAAAGGAATGCCTCGCAGTCGTGTACGCCTGCGGACAGTTTCGGCCATACCTCTTTGGCGCTAATTTCACGGTCGTGACTGACCAAGCTAGCCTAGCTTGGCTTATGAGAGTGAGAAATCCGAACGGTCGCCTTATGCGATGGTCGCTGTTACTTCAGGAGTTCGACATAACGTTGCGACACCGCCCTGGCCTCAAGAATGGAAATGCCGACACGCTTTCCCGCCTTCCTCACGATCCCGCACCAGTAAGCGAAGAAAACCCCTTACCGTTGCTGGTTTTGGATCAGGTGGATGTTGGAAAAAAGCAGAGGGCAGAACCATGGATTAGAGACATTGTACAGCACCTCGAGCACCCGAGTGCTCCCGTTGTCAGGAAGACCAAAAGAACGGCACGGAGTTTTCGGTTGATCGACGGTGTACTGTATCGGAGGGCGAAAGGCTTTGAGGAGGATCGCGCGGCCCTCGTTGTTCCCAAGTGCTTGAGGTCTGAGATATTAAGGCACTGCCATGACGACTGTACGGCAGGCCACTTGGGTGTCAAGCGTACCTGGGAGAGGGTGCGTTGCCGATATTTCTGGCCGAAGATGTTCTCATACGTCAGCAAGTACGTTCTCTCCTGCCCTGACTGCCAGACGCGAAAGCAACCGCCAGGGAAGCCGGCCGGTTACCTACAACCAATCCCACCTGTGGGTCGACCGTTTCAACAAGTGGGCATGGACTTTCTTGGACCTTTCACCAAATCCAAAGCAGGGAACCGCTACATCGTCGTGATTACCGACTACCATACAAAATGGGTCGAAGCTGTCGCGTGTCCGGCAGCCACTGCCGCAGAGGCGGCGAGGGCTTTTGTCGAGCAAATCGTCCTGCGTCATGGTGCCCCGGAGAGAGTGATAAGCGATCGAGGACAGCATTTTGTTGCCAACTTGACCGAGGAAATATTCCGGCTCGTGGGTAGCGAACATGCCACCACGCTCGCACAGCCCGTTGGCCTGTGGGTGGTATGCTCGCTACCACCACAGCCCGTTGGCCTGTGGGTGGTAGCGAGCATACCACCCACAGGCCAACGGGCTGTGCGAGCGTTTTAACCGCACGTTGGCTGACATGCTCAGCATGTACGTTTCCTCGCACCACCGCGACTGGGATGAATTTCTGCCGTACGTTCTTTTTGCGTACAATTCTTCCACCCACGAGACGACCGGATTCACTCCCTTCTTTCTTCTTCACGGGCATGAGCCGACGCTACCGGTAGATGTCGGGTCGGGCGCACAACGTGGATTCGACTACACCCTGGATGCGATGAAAGTGGCTCACCGGCTGCGGCAGGCTCGAAAATTAGTGAATGAACGGGAAAGGCACCAGCAAGAAAAGAACAAGCGCAGCTACGATGCTAAACGACGCAGTGCTGTTTATCGTCCGGGGGACTTGGTGTACGTATGGACTCCCTCGCGAGCAAAAGGAAAGACCACGAAGCTTCTTCACAGATACCACGGACCATTCCGTCTAGTGCGCCGGGTAGCCGAAAATGACTGGGAGGTGGTAGACCAAACTGGAAAAAAACGTGACGTTGTGAATGTTGCGCGATTAAAGCCCTGCCACGTTCGATCATGTTCCGATGCCGACGACGCAGACGATGAGTCCGGTGCCGATCACGAGGTGCGAGATCCGAGTGGTGATGTGCGCGAGTGCAGTGATGACCGCGAGTTCCGTCAAAGTGAAGTGCGCGAGCGCAGTGCCGGGAGTGATGTCCACGAATTACACCCCAGTGTTGTGCGCGAGTGCGACGTCAATGGTGATGTGCGCGAGTGTGGTTCGCGAGCGGACCGAGAACTTCGTTTGCATCATGGTGTGCGTGAGTCAGGGACCAGTGATGTAGTGCAGCAGCGCGAGAGCTCTGACTCTGAAACTGAACTTTACAGCGACTGGAAGACGTTGTCAAACGGCAACAACGGACAACGAAATGTCGCCGCTTACGACACTGATACTGACTTGTATTACAGTGCCAGCGAGTGAACTTTAGTGATTTTTGTGTCTCGCGGATTTCCATTTGTTGTTTTAAGCTTTCCACCTTTTAGACAGATGTATAACCCTGGTGATTTTTCAGTCCCGCGATTTTCCATTTAGTGTTCTAAGTTTTCCACCTTTTAGATGTATAACTTTTCTGAAACCAGTACCTCACATAATAGTACGTAAAATTGTTTTTTTTTCGTACTTCTTTTTTCCTGGGTTGCAAATAAAACGAGTGGGTCACTCTTTTTCGTAGGGGGGAGGTGTCGCGAAGAACGCGTCGCGTAGAATGTTTTCTTGTTCTTTTTTCTTTTCCGACTGCTTTTGTAGGCGGGTGCTCGAGTAAACGAGCCCGCTCGCCGCAGGGAGTCTTCCAGGGACGGGGCACTGAAAATGACGACCACGCGTGTGCGTCGCGGCCAGTTTCTGGAATGTGTTGTTTGTACTAGTTTTGTAGCAAAGCCGGATGCACGTGATCATAAAAGCTTGTAGAGCATCGATCGTTACCGTCGACTTGCCTGACTTGTCCGTGTAAGCCGGTTTCCTATTGGTGGGAGGCGGTGGTGGTTCGAGCCGTCCGCGTCGCCGTGGAGGCTGAAAAAGTGCTATTTAAGCGGCGACACTGGCCTTTTTTGGGGGAGCGAACTCGGGGACCATGACGCTCGGCATCACCAGGGAGCAGTCCGGCAGGCCGACGGGGTATGATACCAATTTTCTTGTGTTTTATAATTTTTGCCCTGTGTGTTTTACAACTTCAAGATGTCTTAGCTAAATAAACCCCCCCAATGAGTGCTTTCCCAATTCCACCGTGTCGACTCCTCATCCCTTGCCTGCGCGGAGTGGCTCCCACGCCTCTTCGTCTTCCTGACCTTCCGATGCGTCTAACATTCACGGCCCCGACGTTTCGCTACAATATTCTTGCTCAATACTCTCAGGCCAATTTTAAGGAGTATGCAATCCATTACCGCCCTCCCTACGTCTATCGCGAAAACCGATAAAGGCAGCACGTCACCCGCGACTGGAAAGCGTCAGCCCTTACTTATATAGCACGACAATAAGGAATCAGCCGCGCACCCTCTGTCCGTTCGTGCCCGCAGCATCCGCAGTGCGTCGGAATGGAACCAAAACCGAAGAGGAAAAACTGAAGGGAGAGAAGCGATATTGATTGATTTGTAGGGTTTAACGTCCCAAAACCAGCTCTGATTACGAGAGACCCCGTAGTGGAGGTCTCCGGAAATTTCGACCACCCGGGGTTCTTTAACGTGCACTGACATCGCACAGTACACGGGCCTCAACATTTCGTCTCCATCGAAATACAGCCGCCGCGGCCGGGATTCGATCCCGTGACCTTCGGATCAGCAGCCGAGTGTCATAACCAATGGATTATGGACCACCGTAGTGGGGCAGAGAAACGATATTTTTGACCGGAATGAAAACGCAGCCCAAACGTGAAGCTGTATTACTTCGTTCCGGAGTGAAACCGGCATATCTTTCATCGGTTTTCGGTTCAAGGAGTACCTGTGTCACACGGGCACATTGGAAGGCCTTCCAGTCGATGTCCTTCGAAAAGCCCACAACTCTATCGACTCAATATGCATTCTGACGCTGCTACATGGCAGTTTTGAACGGCCATTGAGTCGCCGAGTGATTTCGCAAGAACATGGCGGCAACCAAGGCACCAGCTTCAATTCAACTATAGTTGCTTGCTATTATATAGCACCGACTGCAAGAAACAAACTTTAAATTGAGCCTTCTCTTAATCTCATGTACCAAAAGGGACAAAGTATGCGCGACATTTTGCGGTCGTTATTCAGAAAACTTGCTGATTTTGACACTGCTAAGCCTAAGTGCCTAGCGGGAGCCCCAAAAATTGCTTTGATTTGTAGACACCAGATGGCGCGATACGCGGTGTTTCCCATAAGCTGCATGGCGTTTGTTTTTTATACCAGTGACGGCGTATTCGTTCTAACTAATGCAATAAAGTGAGAGCGTTGACCTCTCAGCACGTTACTGTTCAGCATTTGCACTCGCGCAACTCTATATAGTACTGAAATATGCAGCTAGCCCAAATGTGACACTGCCGAACAAATCATGCCCGACGATAATCGAATTATGATAATGACAGGCCTTCAGCGAAAGCAGTACTGTAGCTGTATTACAGGGGGCATTAATGGCTGTCTTAACTCCAGTGGTGCATGTCTGCTATGGCTGCTTGACAAAGGGCCACGCGTTCTAGGAGTTACATTTGACGAATATATATATATATATATATATATATATATATATATATATATATATATATATATATATATATATATATATATATATATATATATATATATATATATATATGTTGTTGTTATGTGGGGTTTAACGTCCCAAAACCAGCTCTGATTATGAGAGACGCCGTAGTGGAGGTCTCCGGAAATTTCGACCACCTGGGGTTCTTTAACGTGCACTGACATCGCACAGCACACGGGCCTCAACATTTCGCCTCCATCGAAATGCAGCCGCCGCGGCCGGGATTCGATCCCGCGACCCTCGGATCTGCATCCGAGTACCATATATATATATATATATATATATATATATATATATATATATATATATATATATATATATATATATATATATAGTATTTTCAGATTGAAGTTCGATGGGTCCGGTCCAATGTAGGGTTGCAAAGAGACACACGTTCAAAATTCTTGCTTTATTAACGTTTCGGCCGGTGGGCCGGCCTTCGTCATTCTGACGAAGGCCGGCCCACCGGCCGAAACGTTAATAAAGCAAGAATTTTGAACGTGTGTCTCTTTTCAACCCTATATATATATATATATATATATATATATATATATATATATAGCGACAAACATACACGTTAGCTGTATTTCTGCGGTGGTCAGCGTGGAGAGGGCGTTCTCGGCGCTGAAGTGCGTTTTCTCTGGACAGCAGTCCGACATTTCGGAAAGTACACTCGATGACGTAATGCTTCCGAGGTCGTACTCAGTCCCCTAATTGAAGACACTCGGCATGATATGAGAATTAATGGTTAACTGATTAGATAAAGTAAATACTAAGATGTTATCGACAATTTGCTTTACAATTTTGCATGCAAATAAAAGCTGTCACGAAGTGCTACAGGTCGTTAATTTTGTCGTTCATTCCGGAGAGGAACCCTAACGGAAATTTTTTCAGCGGAACGAAACAAAATCCGGACGGAAAAGCATTTCGTTCCTTGAGACTCCTTCGTATGTGAACGTTCAGGAAAGCTGTTTTCACCACAGCAATACCACCATGTAGGAGAAGCTACCTTTAGTGATTAAGTGCGCGTGACTACGTACGTACTTCAGTGAGCTGACTTGCATGCGGGCGCTTCTGTTTCCCTGCTACTATATCATATACTGCGTCACTCTCTTGCTACGCGACTTGCCACCGAGCTTCCAAATGTCGTTTTAATTAGTTGGCCACGCTGAGCGGTTTCCCGTATTCTTGTCGCTAATTTCCGTGACTTATAGTTGCGCTTTGATTTCATCATATTTTAAGCCTCTCTGGGTGAGTCTGTGCTCGTGCTGTGTATCTGTGCTTTTGTGCGCGTGAACACAAGACTTACCGCGGCAATGGTTATAATAGTTATTGAAACAAATATTAAAGCTTCTCCTGTCGTTCTTTCGCTTTTTTTGTTCGTTTTTTTTTGGGGGGGGGGAGGGGGGGGAGGGGTCAGTGGCAGTGGGGCACCACGAAATACAATCTCTGCGTCCAGATTATGCGAGACGTCGTTTGTCCTTGCTAGGTGCACGTGTTTCCAGTGTATGTTTGGAAGCATAATCGGAGGTTAATGTCGGGGTTCCTTCCTAACGAGAAATTTTCTGCCTTTTCATATCTGCTGTGCATACAGTTCTCCTAGAGAAAAACAAAACACAAAAGAACAAGAACAAACACTTCGACTTACTAAGTGTCATGACTTCTTTGGAAATGAGACCCTCACTTTAAAAATGTTTGACGCAGGATATACACCTAGAACGGATGAGCACCTACCTTTTTGTAGTGAAATCCCTGCCCCGGCAGATGCATTTCGATGGAGGCGGAATGTTGAGCACTTTAAAGAACCCCAGGTGGTCGAAATTTCTGGAACCCTGTGTCACGGCGTCCCGCGTAATGATATCGTGGGTTCGGGACGTTAAATCACAAAAATCAATCAATCTCTTTGCTGTGATTTTTATGTGCATAACTGTGAATTATATGTACACAGAGGGAGAGAGTGATAAAGAAGTGATGGACATAGACACGAGTTTATCGTGGATATACTTCTCTAAATGTGGGACTCTAAGAAAAGCGCACTCGGGTTGCGTTTGCGTCTTCGACAGTTGATCATCTAGGATGAACGCTTTCCCCAACAAGACCCAAAAGCCTGCTCAAACGTCTTCTCGGAGAGGGTGGTCGATGTGAGCAACGCGCTTAAAGGGACGCTAAAGTGAAAATGTGAAGTGGTTTAGTATGATAGCTTATATATCGAGAATTCGACTGTCGTCAATTTCGCAATTTCGTGTTCAATTTCAAAAGAGAAAATGAATGTCAAAGTTCTAGCTTTTAAATTCGCGCCGGAACTTCGGCATTGTGACGTCAGAGGGCGAATTCCTTTTCTTTCGTATTCTCGCCATATTCGCTCCATCGAATGTTCTGAAACTCCCTGTGTTAACTTTCCGGCTTCCCTGGAACACAATGCATGTCTTTCTTGCCGATAAATATAGTTATGTCGGTCTTAATAGACGTCGTCAAAGATCGGTGACGCCATGTGTTTTAGTGCTGGAACTTCGACGACGCCACCAGTATTTTCTTTTTACGCGTTTTTATAGCTTACCGAGGGCCTTACCTCACAAGATTGGTGTTTTTGCTATTGTGAAAATCTAACCTATTAATGCGAGAAAAATTGTATACCACTTTAGCATTCCTTTAAGCGGTGCCTCACACTGTGTAGAGCGCAGCCCTTATCAGCATAATGACGTGTCCAGAATCGCGATGTAAGCGCCCATGACGTTTCCTTTTTTTTTTCTTTTTTTATCGGCAGCAATCTCATATGCTTCCATTTAAGTGTCGGCGCGCTTCCTCTCTCTCTCTCTTTTCTTTCTCTTTTTTTTTTTTTTTGGTGCGTCGATGTCGCGGCCGTGCTCAGCTTTACGCGACCAGGTTTATCCTTCTGCGTAATGCGTGACTTTCACGACATACATATTGAACTGCGCCTGCAGCCATACAGTCGCGCTATGTGAATGCCCTTATGACGTGTAATTTATTTTGCTGTCGTTTCTTGACGTGTATTAACTCCTTATATATATATTAAGCCTTATATGTCACATGTGGCAGAAAAGTGTGACACGAAAGACGTGTTACAGAAAATTCAAGACTCTCGTCTTGTTCACTTGGTATACGCAAAAATTGGCATGAAAGGGCACGAATGAATTACCAACATGACTGAAAGGTAACGACATAAGCAACACGACATGCTCGTCAGTAGAGTCACGATTAACGATAGTATAACGTGTGATTCATACCTGCATATCCCATGCGGATACGAGCATCACGTTATTTAATGTTACCTATTACAGCCTATATTCCAAATTACATTCACGTGGTTTTCGAATGCCAAAGGTCCCCCATTCACTTCCTGTACCGAGTTCGACTAGGCAAGGTTGTGAATATATATATATATATATATATATATATATATATATATATATATATATATATATCATTTCATTGCCACACGTGTTATCGATTACGCGCATATAGCGTCCCGACTCAGTCATAGTCACGTGACAATAAAACTATGATCAATACAAACTGTAATCTATAAGGTTAAACGAGCATTGTAGCATTGCTGTGAGAAACTTGCCCTATTTATTTGTGTAAAACTAACACTTTCTAATGTTCGCTAAATATTGGCTACAATGCTATAGGCTTCACTGTAACTGCGTGTCTCTCTTTTGATTAATGTTGGATCGCGCGTAGCGGAGTTGGTTGGATACTGCCGGTTTGTGATGGTTCCGTTTCCCATACCTCCACCAATTATAGCAGGCGGCAACTGGGGTCTGGTGCATAAAATGATTCGCGTAGACGAGGATTCTACACGAGGAAATTCGCCAGAATATCCCTCCCCCCCCCACACACACACACCCCGTTTCTTTGTATTGTTTCTTCGAGACGAAGCCGGCACCTTGATCTGTCAACGCGCACACAGTGCTTCATTTTCCGTGGTACAAATAAGGAAAGGATGACAGCGTCGAATATAACGCCTTGCCAGAGCGCTTATTATTGAGATAAAAAAAAGGAGACATCCAGAAAACCGTTTCAATGTCTTTTTCGGTGTATATATATACCACACCTAACCATTATAATTTACGAGAACTAAGAAATATCGGGATATTCGTAACCGTACACACTTCTGCTTACTCCTATAACTTGAGAGAGAGTCATTGATGATGACAGCTTGATTGCTTACTCGTCACTCAAAGTCCTTTCCTGCACATGATATTGCCGGGATATATACATATGTGTGGGCTGTGCTTCTCGTTAAAGAAACATGTTTACGGAGGCGAGAACTATATAGCGGGCTGCGCAATACATGTATATCCATTTCTTTTCCCCGCCATTCACGTTTCGTGCCGACTGCGAGACAGGAGATGTCGAAGATGGAAGTGAAGAGGGCGTCTATGCTGCCAGCTGCCCGCTCGTCAATGTCACTGGGATTCACGCGTCAGATCCTCTGTGTTTGTTACTTGCGGTGACCGTACAGGCGTATAGACGAGGAAAGCTCGCCAGATGGCCCCGCGGACCACTCACGTGCTCTCTTTTGCATGCGTATTCGGCTTGACGCGAAATTGCTCCCAGGGCTCCTTGTACACACGTATATGTGTACATGTATGCGCAAGATTGGAAACAGGAGATCTCGGCTATGTACTACGCGTTTGACTGTTTATTTCCCTGTGTGTTCTTCAAAGGCTGGGCAGTATATAGTGGCCGCGGTGTGCGATACATTTCTTTTTCTTTAGCAGCGGCCGTGGTGCTATCCTCACACACACCACACACGCCCCGCCACGGTGGTCTAGTGGCTATGGCACTCGGCTGCAGATCCGAAGGTCGCGGGATCGAATCCCGGCCGCGGCGGCTGCATTTCGATGGAGGCGAAATGCTGAGGTCCGTGTGCTGTGCGGTGTCAGTGCACGTTAAAGAACCCCGGGTGGTAGAAATTGCCGGAGACCTCCGCTAGGACGTCTCTCATAATCACAGCTGGTTTTGGGACGTTGAACCCACATATCAATCAATCAACACACACACACACACACACACACACACACACACACACACACACACACACACACACACACACACACACACACACACGTGTATTCTGAACTTGAGCGCATAGATCGTAGATATTGCGTAGAGGCACACTTATGTGAATTTTTATGTCTATGTTTGGTTGAGACTTATTCAACGCCCTATAAATTGCAATCACTCTTCATGATATGTCATCGGATGTGTTCTGGTGCGCCATCATGTTCAATGTTCAACTGTGCACATTGTACTCTCACTTGCTCACGGTTGCAAATAATTTTTGACAGGACACAGTGCTTTAACTCCTCCAACGGCGTGTTCACGTGCACAACGTTCTCGCTTCTCTAACAACGTGCTCGCATGCATATATACGCACACAATCCTTGGAAAGACCCTTATGTGACATCGAGTGTTGTGCTTGGAGAGCTCAGAAAGTATGCCCCTTGCCCTTCACGGTTTATTCGATATACTATAGCTCTGAGAAACTTTCATTCTGAAATCAAACAGTGCTGGAGATCTACACCGTGTAGTAATAACGAAGCCCTGTTTTGGATGAGGCCGTGAAGTCCTTGCGTACACTATGAATCCAACGATTGAAAATGCCCGAATGTGCACACTCTTTCTCGGTTGCACATATTCCGTCTCGTCACACGCTCCATCTGACTTTGATATGGCAACATTGTATTGGTAGCCTGGGCATCTGTCATCGCGGAACAATTGCGTTTATTGCAAGCGTATGTGCTGCTACCAGGATCAGCGTTGTTACCTGCAAACGTAGGTCCTCAGATAGAGCATGAGATTATACACAATGCGAGTGGCGCAGGATATTCGAGGCACGTTAGGCATACAGAACAGCGCGAAGGTGAATGGTGAATTATGCCCAGGTTTCAGCATTGGTGTCCATAATAGAATAGATGGATGGACGTGGCCGTGTTGCACCAGGAGCGGTTATAGCCCGCCCAGAGTGGCCATATGCAGACGGAGAAGCACCTCGCATGCAGATGACTCGCCCAACCTTAATGATAATGGCCTGATATGCTAAATGGCATAAGGAATAAAGGAGCCCTTTGGTATGATAAATGGACGCGTTCTTCAGGTCCACTTGCACAAATTCTTACTTTCCTTATGAAATGCAACACCTGCATTGTCTTCATCGGATTCCGTCTTGCGGGACATGTCATCCGTCCTGTCACCTGACCCGTTGGACATAACGTCTCGGTTGCACGTTCCGTTCCGTTGTACATTCTGACTCCTTGGACTTGCGGCCTCGATACATTTAATAATGGCGATCACGTGAGTAATTTAATATTCCGTTTTGCTAGGGATTCGGGCTCACAGAAGGGACAGAGCAGCTCGAGGAGGTTGTATATATTTACCTTTAAGCATGAAAGAATAAGAACACGCGTGTGGTGATACATTCGTGCGCTCGACGCCAAGCTGGACGTATACCATGCACCGAACCAACAATGTCACGAATCGCAAGCCTCGTAATTTCTCCTGCGAGGACGCACCGTACACTCGCATTTATACCAGCCACGAAGCTGCCATCCTTGATCACGCAGATTACAAGATCGACCGATCTTCACTTGTAGACGCAGTCCACGGGTGTGAAGAGCCCACAAAGGCTTCGCCTTAAATATTAGGCGCGTATATACTCGACATTAAGTGCAAAGGTCACCACAACAAACGCGTGAGGCGAAAGGCGCTGCATTTGGCTCATTTGTCTCACATTTCTCGCAGCTCCTCTGTGTAAAGGCACACTGTGACCCCTAGCCAGAAAGGTGGCGCTGCGGCGCAACGAAGCAGCGCGCCTCCTACCGGCGTTCTTCTTCCTCTCACGCGGGAGTCCATCTCGACGCGCAGCTGAAGTGAATGACAGATTGCGAGAAACGGAAAGGAAGGGGAGGAAAAGCGATGATGAAGAATAAAGGGAAGGCAAGCGGGCGAAGAAGTGCGCATGCATGACTGCTGCCGAGAGACGTCTGGCTGCGGCTCAAACACGCACCCAACGGTGCGTGCACTAAACTCGCGAGATGAAAATCCAAAGGCAAAGCACGGAGACGCCGGGGGAGATGTATATAGGAGAAGAGCGTGTGTCTTTGATGGAAAGAAGTCATCCGTCAGGCTTCAATTTCCTCGCAACGGATCGTCTCACGGGGCCGTGAAAGATGACCCTGTCAGCGGGACAGGCGCCGAATGCGACGCCGATCGCACCTGCTTCGCGCCGAGTGCGGCTCGCTTGGATTGAAGGAAGGCTCGGGCACTCACGCATATGCGTGGCATACATACACACACAGATAGAAAGGTGAGCGCGAGCGCGTTATCACCCGCGGACTCCCACCTTCTGCCAGCGGGCGACCTCTATACACGTTTCCCACCTTGCGGTTATGTACTCGAGGGCGCCGAGCACGCGCGAAGAGATGAAGGCGTCGAGGCGTCGGTGCGGCTTTTCACAGCTGCGTAGACAGCGTGAGTTGGAAGTGGGAGGGAGACGCAAGAAAAAGATTGTGGCGTCGGGCAAGAAGCGAAGCTGAACGTCGAAGTCTGGGCGCGAAATAGGAAGACATGGACGTAAAGAGAAGTGTCAGCTCTGTGTTTCTTCTCGTTGTCCTTTGTAATTTTCGTTTGCTTTGGAGTCGTCCGACTGTGGGCCTCGTATAGGTCATTCGCATTCGCCGCCGAAGTAGAGAAGAACATTGACGTGCCCCGAACATGCTGATGTGACCGTGAGAAGAACATCGGCGCGTGGTTGTACGTATACTGTCTTCGTCGCGATATAATCCGTCGGTGTTCGCGGCAGCCTTTCGTTATAGCAGAAAGAAGCAGAGAACAGTGGAGACGCGATGACATCATCGGGGACGCCATTTTGTCCCACAGCTATAGCACAGTAAAAAGCTTCCTCGGTATCTTGATTTTCTGTGCTCTAGAACCGCTTGCAGAGTATACTCCGCAAGCGGCGAGTCGAACAATTGCTATATATATATATATATATATATATATATATATATATATATATATATATATATATATTGTGACACACAATTTAAGAAAACCCTTTAATAAGTTAAATTGGACGAATTGTGTCCAGGAAGAAAACGGTTCAGCCAGCGTCTGCCTAGTCTCTGTCGAGAGCACCGTCTGCACGAGCTGTGTGTCTCGTCTTCTTTTTTCCTTTTTCCTCTCGGAAGGCGCGCGGCTTCTCAGCATGCACGTGCTATAAGCAACGCTGTTGCTCTGCTTTGCACGTAGGCCGCAGGTGAGTGGCAGGGCTTCAGAAACAGCCAGGGCGCGTAGTTTGAAGACAGGTCGTGTCAATATATATGTATATGATCCTGTCGCACGTATCGTTCTGTATACCACGCTACTACAGCAGCTTTCACGAGATACATAATACTTGAGGCTTGATATATTTTCATGTTTTCCCATGCGTGTACATACAGTCCAGAACAGCCGACATATGTAGCGACATTTGTAGGGCACACGGAGTGTGTCATTTCCCAGCGCCACACTACGCTTAACAGTTGAGGCAGTTTGCAACTCATGTTACCGCCGGTCATGTCACTTTGCTTGATATCACTTGGACCTTATTTAAACCGCATGACAACAACACGACGCACTGTTATCCGATGCTCCATAATAAAGATAGTTATTGCTATATGGTCTCACACAGGCTACAGCGCAGTTTGTGCAATACTAGAGAAGTGGACTGCGAATCAAGTTAACGGCGACGACCGACAGTGGCATGCCCTTCGAATTGACGCACGGTGGCAAGACAAAATTATCGTTATCATATCGTAGTCATAGTCTGCGTCACTATAGCTTTCGAAAATCCCACCCTCGCCCGTTACCATATTCCACCAAAACCACCATCATTATGGTGGTGCCGGTGATGGGCAAGATGGTTCATGGTGGGGGACACTGTGTGCCTCAGTGAATGCACAGTCAATTCTTCTTAGCCCGTGCCGCCCTCTCATACATTTGCGTCCAGTTAAATCTATTATTTAGGACGGAAAAAGCGCAGAAAATCACAACAGATGTACATCCTTGGCAGGCGTCTTTTTCAATAGGACTGCTCATCTCTACTTTTCGTTCTACAGCTTAATTTGTCGATTATCTATTGTCTGTCTTTTCTTTTTCTTTCCAGCGCCCTTATATCAGCTTTCAGCCCCGTAGATAGACGAGGCTCACACGGTGGATCACAACTACGTTTAGACTTAAAACAATTAATACAGGTCGAGAAGGGGGAGGGGATAATCTATCTAGACTCAAACTTTCACCAAATGTGGACTGGGCTATGTCAAGTTGAAACGTCATTAGTCTAGAGGCATTTATACTGTTGATCCCAGGCTATAGAAATGCACGCTATACACGACATGCATTCCTCGGCATGTGCCCTTTCCGTAGGAGCATGCGACCAATTCGCGAACTCACCCTTCCCGAGACCAGAACATGCGAAAAGCCGTCAATTTTCCTCCCTTTCTCAATATACTTAGTTTACTAAGAGAAAGCAGATACGCAAAGCAAGAAGCAAAGAAAGATGTTCGCTATAAGCGTATCTATACGCGTAAGGATGTACGAGCGAGTGCGCGCACGTATTAGCACAGCCACGGAGCTCTCGATTCTCGCTCCGGGTAATAAACATCTCCGTGCTTCCGCTGCCCGCCCAGTGTGGGATGGAGGGTGGCTGCAGGGTCGTTCGACAGGCGTGCGCGAGTTACGGGCCACCAAAGAGTCACGGAGCATTAGTGCCCGTATAGAGTGAGAGCGCATGCGCTGTGCCCAGGGGCGGCACACCGCGTCCTTCTTCGATGGAAGTTTGCAATGGCGCGCGAATTCCGTAACGGCCGCTTCGCAAGCACATCCGACTCTCCGGGTGGTCCCTCTTCTCCGCGCGCTTTGACAGTGGCGCCACCGTGCGAGTGTTTGCTGCGCTTGTTCTTATACCTGCCTACAGGGAGCGTCACTGTGATGAGAGGGGCAGCGTCTCTTAGGCCCGTATTCATAGACCTCTCCTTTTCCTTATCACTTGTTTACCTTATCTTCCCTGTTCCCTTATGATGCTTCACTAACAAATTAGTCCAGCATCTACAAACATGCTTTATGGTAGCCTTTCAAAGTGATTACCATTTTAGTCCCCTTATCGCGCCTTAATGTCACAGGGGCGATAAGGAAAACAAGCGTTAAGGGCAAGGTAGGCTTATGAATACGGGCCTTAGAGAACACCGTCATCGCGACTTGCGTGCGAAAGCATTTGCCCGTCCTAACTCAGTCTGCCACTCGCCTCGAAATCCTAGATCTTGCTTACAAATCGTTTTTTTTTTTTCAGCAGTCACAAGAATGTGTCAAAACGAGGCTGATTTAGGCCTCGAGAGTACGCGTGCCAAATAGAGTCGCATCCAGTAGATGTGAAGTGTCGTTGATAGGATCCCGCTCGATACGTTTTTCGGCATCATACATTTTATTTTCAAGTTACCGTGAAGGTCATATCAGCACGATTTCATTGTATACGTAAAAAAAAAAAAAGAAACAGAAGTCAGACCCGTGTGCATGGTGTAAACAAAGACGCACAAACGAGTCACAGTGGTGCGTCATTAGCGATGTTTGTTTTCGGGTATAAAAACCCGAGTTTACCCGATTCTTGCATGCCGAACGTGCTTCAGGAAAGTCGGGTCACACTCGATCTCTCCCGCGCGCGCGCATGTCCGGCCGTGTTCCGACATTGTATCACTGAGAAATCGCACTGGTACTTTAGTTCAAGCACGTCGTTTCCTGCTTTCTGTACGCCGCTACATCTCCTCTCCCTTA
This sequence comes from Hyalomma asiaticum, assembly GCA_013339685.2. NCBI lineage: Eukaryota > Metazoa > Arthropoda > Arachnida > Ixodida > Ixodidae > Hyalomma > Hyalomma asiaticum. Next base: position 78,142,096 of record CM023484.1, read on the forward strand.
ATCACCGACAGTGGCAAACACGGCGTTGTACATTTGGCAACCGTGTAACTCGTCCCAGATGGATGACCTCCGCATGTTTCCAGGTACATATGCCTGGGGCGGCACTCTCCTTTAAGTACAGGCGGTGCCCTTTGGAAACCCTCGCTAATTGGCTCGGCACCAAGAGCGTGGAACAGCTTAGTCGGGGTCGTTTGCGGCGACTCCCGTTGCAAGCGGCACGGCCTATACGGAAGGGTGACAGATCGTACGACACTGGCGTTGTGACAGAGGACACGCGGCGCGGAAGAGGCACCGCCGAACAGGAAGTACACTTCCGCGACCACACATAATTGTGGAAGCCGGCAAGTTGTATAGCGTTCGTGTTTCAGCAAAGCAGAGGTTAACAAGACTAACACAAATTTTCACAGTTCCCCGGAGGCGCGCCGCTCTTGTGGCAATTTCTCCGAACCTTGGATCCGACGACTTCTCGGTGGTCCTGTCGTTCTGTCTACGTATTGGGCTGAAAGCGTGGTCGAGAAACATGAAGAGCGTGGAAGTCATACCGCATATGTACTATGTACGTTACTATGTCCGCTCTCACTAATGATCGCCCCGCCACGGTGGTCTAGTGGCTATGGTACTCGGCTGCTGATCCGAGGGTCGCGGGATCGAATCCCGGCTGCGGCGGCTGCATTTCGGTGGAGGCGAAATGTTGAGGCCCGTGTGCTGTGCGATGTCAGTGCACGTTAAGGAACCCCCAGATGGTCAAAATTTCCAGAGCCCTCCACTACGGCGTCTCTCATAATCAGAGCTGGTTTTTGGGACGTTAAACCCCACATAACAACAACTCACTAACGATCGCAAGTGTGCCTTCCTGTATGACATGTGTAAGTGGGGTGAAGCAGACAAGTTGGAAGTTGTCTGCCGTGACACGACCGGCCAGGAGCTCCAGGCTGATTGCGCAAGCGGACATGAACACGCAGGATCAACGATGTCACGTATGTAAGCAGAATATATGAAAAAAAAATAAAAAAGAAGAGCGCTCAAATATAAAGTTTACCAAGTCTCTTGGAGGAAACGGAAAAACTCCCGTTAAGGTCACATCGACAGCGACAAAGGTCATGAGACGTCGATAAATGCACTTCCTCCTTTCAAGTTGAAGATCGGTCTCGAATTTATTCACTTACTGACGGCAGAGAGAGAGGAGTATTAATAGCCCTATATTAAGTCTCAGTCTTCAAGAACCTTGCGGGGCGACCTTGTGGGGTGATTCAATGTAAGCGAGCGGTAGCAAACATCTTTGACATGTCTTATATACGCAAGCAAGGTCACACATAAACGAACTATATACGAGTCACACCGAATTATACACGCCACAAGCATCATGAATCCGTGATATCCATATGTTCATATGTCATTCATAGAAAGAGAAGCAACGTACCCCACACCTCCGCCAGAGAATGCTTTACGTAAATTATAGAACATGGACTCAAGCAAACAAACGTCGAGCACAAGATTGGTGGTCAAGGGAAACAGCGTGCACCCCGCACACTTCATCGTCTTTCCTGGCAGGAAGCAGAGCCGATTTTTTGCGTCTGCCTTCCTGCGATGTGGAAGCCCATCTCCTCTGTGCAAATGCATGAGTGTCCCGTTACATGTTGATATCCTTGGGAAGCGTTACCCGCAGTCTGGCACCAGCAGGTTTATCGCGGTGCAAGTCCATCCCGCAGCCGTTGTTCGCTGCAGTGCCCATGTCTCTTCCGCCTCTGCGATTTTCTCTTGTAAGCAATGTACTGTCGCCCATCTCTTTGTCCATTCCCTTTAGTCGTCAATTGCATGACTGTCGACCACAACCAGCAGCACCACCATAACAACCACCACCACTAACACCATCATCTTCTTCTCTTGCTTCTTCTTCATCATCGTCTTCGTCACGCGCCCAGCTAGGCATGGACATCTGTTTTCTTTTTTCCATATTTAACGATTCCCGGCCGTTGCTACACTTCACTACTGCCTCAGTCCTGTCATATAGTCAGCTGCAAGGAGAGTGGGGGATCACCATCAGCGCGCGGGAATCATCACGCACGATCCTCATCAACTCGCGGAAGCTTGCCAGCACAGCAAGTTCTTCGTATATACCACACGTATATATAATTTTGGCCGACCACACCAGCAATTCCCACCACGCATATCACGCACATCCCAAACCCAAACATCTCGGACAAAGCAATCACTTCGTGAGCGTTCCGTGCGCTGGAAGATTTTGCTGCACTCCCATAGAGAGCAGATGTCCGAAGTCCAAGCACGACAAACGTGCTCTATACGATATGTACTTGTAAAAATAAGGTAGGTGGGGCAGCACGGCTAAGGTTCGAACTAGTCGTCACGTGAGTATGCGTTTCCAAAGCTCTCGGATCTGAAGACGTGGCAGGCACGATCATAACCTCTGCAAAACGCAATTAGGAACCGCACCTAGCCGGTACTTTTCTCAAATGCCAATGCCACACCAAAGCCCTGCACTTCTGCGGTGACGAGATGGGTTGCTGCGGCAGCTGCTGCGCAGTCGACGTGTACTGTACACGAAGTGCTGAGGCATGTGCCATTATGTGCTATCCGTGCAGGCAGCCGTCTTCTCATATGCTTCGCTTTGTTTATTTCATTTGTTCCGTATATAGTATTGCTTTTTCTTTTCAGTTTTTGGACGCGCGCAAAGACTCGTCGGAAATGTAGGAGAAGAACCTTGTCACGTGCGTTTTGCAGGGAAGCATCATGTTGTGATGGGCGGTCGTGCCCTTTCCGTGGAACTCTCCGACTAGCGGGTGTGACCACAGGCTATGCTTACGTCCCGGAAGCCCCACCCCGTAAATCGTATAACAGATACGGTGTCGTCGTCGCTTGGTGCGCGTGCTCGAGAACACGCACGAAGTAGACGTCCGCACATAGTGCGTTGCGTTATATACATGTTGGACGCAGAACACACACACACAAAAGGAGGCATGGGGGAGGAGCTGGGAAAGGGAGGGGGTCACCTTCCTTGCTAATCGTATACATATATGCTCACGCGTCCGTTTTGTTGGGGATATATAGACCAAAACGGGACCGAGGCAGTGGCGCCCCCCTGCGTATTACGGCAGGCTGCTGCATACACACCTATCATCACCGTGTGCGTAATGATAGCTGCTGGTCATCCTCCTCCGGTGTCTGCTACCGTCCCCAGGATTCCGGCTCACGCGCTCTCCGCCACCCCCCTCGTCCGTTCGCGGCGGCGGACCGCGTCACTCTATGGGAGCGGAGAACAAAACAGCTATAACTCCTCTCCCTTTCCGATTTTCTAATTGCTCTCCCGGTTTTAAGTAGCACACGTACAAACCTTTATTCTGCCGGAGTTACAGATTCGTAGTTGCAATATTCGAGGTTCCACGAGCATTTATAGATTAAAGCATTGGGTCTATGGGAGCCCCCTGAAATGTTGGTCACTTTTTCGCCTTTAAATCGCTACTGTGGTGCCATTTTTAAAAATATCCAATTGCTCTCCGGGATTTAGGTAGTGCAATATCTTAGCTTTAAGATGGTGTAAAGCGTATTGCAGTCGCATGGTAAAAAAAAGTTCCACGATCATTTTTATAGAATGCGACTGCAGCCGGGCGCTCGTGCCTCCCTCTCTCGACGAGCCGGCGCGCACTATGTGACGCGCGGGAAAATTGAAACAGGGTTCTATATTTCGGTTAAGATTTCTATTTACCGTGTTGGTTATTATCAAGCAAAAAGGAATTCGTGATCTGTTGCGATAAATGTAGAGTATCTTATGCTACCATGGCGCAGCTATCACATTGTTTTGATAACAAAATGACACAACACTGAGTCTGTACAATATACTCGTATATTTGAAGCGCTTCCTCATGTTTTCTGTTTTTGGCCATGCTACCGTCTAACTGTGGCAAGTTTTAAAAATTCGGTTGTTACATTAGCGGAGACCAGCTAAATATATTTATTCATCTTGAAAGAGGGCCCCCGCCACCAGTGGCGTAGCCAGAAATTTTTTTCTGGGGGGGGGGGGGGGGGGTGGGAATTTTCGACGGGCAGGCGGGAGGGAGAGTGTATGTGTGTGTGTGTGTATATATATATATATATATATATATATATATATATATATATACTTCAAAGATAAATCCTTGGCAGCAGGTCAATTATAGAATCAAAGGGTCACGTTGAAAAAACATAACATTATTACATAACATTTATGTAATAAATGTTATGTTTTTTCAACGTGACCCTTTGATTCTATATATATATATATATATATATATATATATATATATATATATATATATATATATATATATATATATATATATATATATATATATATATATATATATACTTTCGGAACGAAAATATGCACGTGACGTATTTGCGTGGACCGTCGCCCAATGAGTATAGATTCGGACAGCATGTGCGGCCTACTTCAGCCTTCAGTTGCCATGTCAACCGAGCACCGAGATAGCAATACTCTCGCACATTCAAAACTTTCACCGACGACAATGTATCGACGAAATCTATAGTAGAAAGACTATTTCTCCACGACTGCGAAGATTCGTCACTTGCCCACGCTACTACCTTGATGACCATTTCAAAATGAACTATAATGATCGATGTACACATACGCATGAAAGAATTCGCGATAGAAGGCGCAGCCGGGAACAGCGGGCAGCATACCTGAGGTAGGTAAGCTGAAAATGACGCCATAACAAACACATTTTTTGAAACCCTTTATGAATTTATCGTGACGTTGTCCTGATAAACTCCGGAAGACTCTTTCCAACTTAACATGCTAGTAGAGATACAGGACAGCATTTTAGTATATATTTCGTATTTATGGTTTCCTCATCCAAACTTACCCGTTCGGCGTTCGCTACATTATACAGGCGCTTCCTTCACCAAATTTTCGATACATTTGCAGGAAGAACAGAGATTTGCTTGCGATAGTGATTCTGAGCAGCTCCAGATCTATCTGTCCTGAACATATTACCACTTCTTTTTTTAAAAGAATTAAGCCTATTGCGTTACAGAAAAATGCCGTCCTCCCGAAACATGGTTTAGGCCTCCCGAAACACGGTAGGCCTCCCGAAACATGGTTTTCTCTCCACTTAGCTCACAAACGTCACCGTCCCGACTCTTTCACGAATAATTACTGACACTCTTGTTAAGCTGGAAAACGTGGTAAAATATCTCTTAATATTGAAAAAGTTTTTTATGCGGTTTGCCAATTCACACTTTTGCCAGGTAAATTAAAAATCCCACGGTGCTGTTGGGACTAACACCCTACAGTTACTTCGTGGCATGCGGAATGCAAGTTGCGATGGATAAATCTGATTTGGAACTCGCTGAACTCCGGAATGGTGAGATGTCCCTACTTCGCGCAAAGGGGGAGGCACCGCAACACTTCACAAGTACCACAACTACGTTACGACTCAGTTCGAAATGCTTCACGTTATACTCGCTCACCCCCTCTGTCCACACACCTCAACAACCAATTAACCGAACTGGATTCGTGCTTGGGCCGGGAAGAAAAAAGGCAACAGGCTTAATTAAGTCCCCAAAACATGGAATTTAATATGTGAACATGATCAAAGTATACAATTAACAATTGGTAGCCAACGTAATGATGCGAGGCAAACAAATAGCAACGTAAACGCATAGTGCAGCACAGGAATTAACAGGGCAAACAAACTCTTCAATGAACGGCCAATACGAGGGGTAAAACAGCTCATAAACTAATGGCGCAATGTCTCAAGTACGCTTGCTACCGCCAACGAAAGGAACGCCTATCTGGGTGGGCTCCATCGGCACATAGCTCTCGTCGCCAGCCTGTGCACAGGTGCTTTGTTAGAAACTCGGATGTCGACGACGAAGTCGCCGTAGCTCGCGGATTCTCCCCGATCATTGCTGCTCGCATCCTGCTCTCGAAAAGACTACATCGACTCTCCGAGGTTGGAGAGCCGAACGGGCAGGCTTGCATGAGGGATCGCAAACGAAGCTTACTTCTTCACATGACGGAAGGTCACTGCATCTCTTCGAGTCTCTCGAATCTCCAAAATTCCGCCTTGTCCTCTGTCCCGAGACGAGTTTTTCTCCCTGACAGCTCCGCCTCACCAGGGCGTCTATCCAATGGTTGTCTACGGCAACGTCACCGGTAGAAAACGCACCAGTCCAACCCGCCGTGCGACTATTGTTTGGGACTCGCCTCCACAGTGTAACGCAGTACGAACTCCTCTCCAAAAATATAGAAAGCAAAATATAAACATACACAAAACTCGACATTCGGACACGACGTCGGACAGCCTAACCGGCGACACTTGTATACAGATTACCGTAACTGAGCGTTAGCTAGCACCGCTTCCATTCCGAAACACTCCAGGTGCAAGCAATTTGGCGCCGTCTAGGCGCCCTCATGCTGGAAGTGCCCGGTGAAAAGACGCGCCTGTGGGGAGTCGCTCCTCTGTGGCCGGCCAGATGTGCGCGTCCGAGAAGCAGTTCTGCTTACTGCATTGCACGGTGATCGACACATACCGGGGACGCTCCGTTGGCTTTTTTCAGGCACTTATGAGCGCGCTGGGTTCGCTTTGGCGGCATTCTGTCGTCTTCAATGTCGCCGCCTAATGCACACTCTCATCTGGGACCGCCGCACAAACGTCAGCTCTTCTGTCAAAGCGCGCTTTCCTCAAAACTCGCGGCTAACGAGATTCTCTGACCGCAGTGGCAGCCGAAAAGTAGGATTGCAGAAGGCCAAAAACTCCCGCTACCCGCCTTCCCGTGTTTCACCCTGCCGACGCCCCTCGGGGCGTCACAATGGCAGAAGGATCCGTATTAGGTATAAAATATTTCCTGTATCAATGACGTTCGCCATAAGCTTTCTACTTACGAAGTTCACAAATGTACTCACTTGATGCAGCACCAGCATCGACAGATACTAGATTATCAACTAGTACTAGCCGTATCTCACTGGTTTTTGCATACTGAAACTTCATTTGTTTTAACCTTACGCGATCGCTTGCTACACTGAGTTGACAACTACTACATGCCTAGTGCTCGATTTAGACACATCAAGGTTAAAGAAGAAGTTTGTAAAAGAAAGCTCTCTTATGGTTCTTACACGCTAATATTTTCCCTGTGACCTTCATGGGGCTTTGTACGTTTTTTTCTTATTTCGCTCTCACTTAGGTTGCTGTTGAAAAACATGGGGGCTGATGTAAATAACTTATTTGGCTCCCTTACTAAACAAGGTCCAAGAATAGTGAGTTTCCTTCTGCCTAACGGAGAAGTAATATCCCGTTCAGTGAGTTAGAGACATGCCATATTTTCGGCTCTGATTCCGCGCACCAGGCAAGCATATAATGGTAGTGCATACAACCCTCAATTGAAACTATTCCAATGGCGAATAACTGCAGGACTTTCTCGGTGCTTTAACTTGGAATTGAATTAACAGTTGCGCGAAATTTTAGTATTATCATGCATGTAAACACTACTTTTTTTCAAAATAAAGCGTCCTGATAAATCTGTTTACTTCAATGAGCAAAGGCTCGATGTGGGTAAGTTTGTTTTGCATGCTTTAAATGCCTGTCCTTTGTACCTGTTGTCACCGTTGTCTTGCGCTCTTTTTTCTTCATGGAACTCATTTGCACTTTTGCTTGACATTTAGCCTTCTCTGTTCGATTTGTTCGACCAGATACTGTAGCCAAGAAAGGTATTGGTATAAAGAGATTTTTACTCATTTTTGTTTCCCATTGGCTGCTCATTGATTGACTCATTTATTGATTGATCGTTCAATCGTCTCGGCGACCGTACTTATTTCGGCTGTTATGTTTAAAACGCTGTATATCGTATTTAAGAAATGAAATGATTTCAAATTAATTTCCTGGCTTGCTGAAATCAATAAGGCATCATATGACCACATGTGAGCAATAGCAAATGACTATTCAAACATTATCAAAGAATTCACATATAATCCATACAGCTCATCTTAGGCACATTACAAAGCCACTGTATTGTCAGAGGAATAAGGCATCATGTAAGTACAAATCAGTTGAAGAAAAGGACTTAGCATTCGAGGTCTCGCTCGTTTGTGGGCGCTGCAAAGATGAGCTTGCCCAGAAGACGGAGAGCCGCTGCCGTCCTTGAGACATATTGCCGCGAAAGCGACGATACGAATATGGTCACCTCTTCTTGAATGAATGTCGCGACCACCACCTGCTGGTAGCGGAGCTGTTGTGCATGCCCTTGTGCATGCTCGGCGATGAACCGCAGCGCGTCTTGTTGTCGACTCGTTATTCCGTAGTGCTTGTGGATACCATTGTAAAGCAGTGCTGTCCAGTTGGTCGAAATTTCCACTCTGCCGCATCGCCCTTCTCAGAAGGGGACACGCCGTACGCGCACATTGTAACCATATGTAAGTCGTGAAGAAAAACAGCAAAAGCGAAGCTGTATTGGGCCACCCATGTAGGGGCACTACTCAAAAAGAAAAAACGCATGCACTGTACGCCATATTCCCCACGCGAGCGCATACAACGCACGAAAAGCGTCGGCGCCCCACAGAAATAGGAATAAGAGGGGAAGAAGGGTCGGGCGGCACAGGGGAAGGCATTGCACGGGGAACAGCCGCATACTTTATCTTGTGCTTGGTTCGCTAGCTCGATGACCTTAGCCCGCGAACGTTTCACCCACAGCAAAACCACGCATGATTCCAGATACGCAGACTCGCCATGTTCTTCCATCACTGCAGAGAGCTAATTGTCAACGCATTGCAAAAGCGTCTGCCTGCCGCAGCACTGTGCTTCAAAGACTGCAAGCTCCCCCTTCAGGCTCTTATCACAGCACTCTTTGCCGAAAAATGACAGGTGCCCCTCGTTTGCCACCACGGTTTCCTGCAGACAAACTACAACATTCCCCGCCATAGAGTGACAAGTCAACTTCCTTTGTGAGTGGAAAGAGCCGCGTTCTTCGTTTTTAAGCCCACCGATGAGACGCGAATGCGCATAGCCGCACTTTCCAAGAATGGGCACCTTTGTTCGTATATGTGATGGGCAGCATAGATAGGCAGGGGGCACCGGCTGGAAAAATTTCGGGGGGGGGGGGGGGCTTCAGCCCGGTCAGCCCATGCCTGCCTACGCCACTGCCCGCCACGGTTGTCAAGCGGTTATGGCACTCTGCTGCTGATCCGAAGGTCGCGGGACAGAATCCCCGCCACGGCGGCTGCATTTCGAGAGGCGATATGTTGAGGCCCCTGTACTGTGCGATGTCCGTGCACGTAAGAACCCCGGATGGGCGAAATTTCCGGAGCCCTGCACTACGGCTTCTCGTAATGATATAGGCGTTTTTGGGGCGGAAAGCTCCAGGAAAAATCACCTTAGTATCACGGAAAAAACAGCGCGAACACGAGGATGATGAAAAAAGGAACACACACCACACCACGGAGCGCTGACTGTCAACTGATTTTATTTCGGCGAAAACGTACATATATACATATGTATGAGCCTCGTTACAAGTGTTATACACTGATGAACACACAGGAAGATGCAAAGGTCATCTCATGATAAAAACAACACGTGAAGGAATAAGCACATGTCATCACCACACATGCTGCATGTAAATTATAAAAACGGTCATCTAAGGCTTGTTAGCGGAAAGATATGAAATTTTCTTGTCTAAGAGAGCGACAGATGAGGTGCTGACAACTGTCGCTCTCTTAGACAAGGAAATTTCATATCTTTCCGCTAACAAGCCTTAGATGACCGTTTTTATAATTTACATGCAGCATGTGTGGTGATGACATGTGCTTATTCCTTCACGTGTTGTTTTTATCATGACATGACCATTGCATCTTCCTGTGTGTTCATCAGTGTATAACACTTGTAACGAGGCTCATACATATGTATATATGTACGTTTTCGCCGAAATAGAATCAGTTGACAGTCAGCGCTCCGTGGTGTGGTGTGTGTTCCTTTTTTCATCGTCCTTGTGCTCGCGCTGTTTTTTCCATGATGCTTGACCAACTAGCCTGCAAATCCATCCTATTAGACACCTTAGTATACTATGGCGGCTGCTCCTTCTCGCATTAATAGTCACCGAATTGGGTAACAAGGAGAGGGGACATATTTAAGCTAATCTCCAAATGTAAGAAACGCGGCTTTGTTTTTTTTTTTTTCAAAGTTTCTTTCTTTCTTCTTATTCCTTCGCTTCCCCGCCCCGCTCTCTTTCTTTCTTTTTTTTTTTTTTTTTTTGCTTTTCGGGATTCGAAAATAGCGCGAGAACAGGCAGTTCATACCTTTTCTTAACATGCCGGGAATCAACATATATAAAAGCACACAATATATTTGTTGTGTTCTTTCGGTGTTGTAACTGGAGTGCTGTTAGTTACTTATGGTTTGCATAAATAGTAACAGTGTCATCATTTTCCATATGCAAGACAACAGGTGCTGAATGAGACGCAACTCGATCCGGTTTTCGGCGGTGTAGTGTCCCCTGGAGACAACAAACAGGACACTTAGAAATTTTTATTGGCTTACCGCTGAAGAATAGAAGTTGTCGCTTTTGGGGAGCTCAGCGCGTATGTCTAAACTCTGGGCGCTTGCCTTTTCAGAGGTGTTGTGTGGAATATACTATGGCGGTTCATTACCACACGCATTTTAACTTTTCTACGTATTCCACTCCTCCACTATCCCTGCATGGGGCTGCATTATTTAAAGATAAAAAGCAAAACGCAAAAGTCATGCTGCATTATAGGCGGGCGCTTCACACTTTCGCACCCGAGCCAAAGCGTTCGTAAGTTACGTGGACATTTTTTTTTTTTTTCACACTGAGGAGCTTTCCGAAGGGGTCAATTTGCTCGCGCACTTGCACCAGCAGTGCTGTGTACAGCCAAACGGTAAAATTCAGGTTATCTCCTTTCATTAGACGTCCGCACGAAAAGAAATCGACCAAACCCCTAATTCTCAGTTTTTTATAAAATGCACGCTTGCGGGGTGTTATGCCCACTCCATTTCAAGTAACTTCTTCTGCCACATGCGTTTTCTTTCTTTTTTTTTTTTTTTCGGCCGGGAGGCTTCTGAAGGAAGCCGAAAACATATAGGGTAGGTCGACACAGGAATTCGCGCGCCACTCACAGCGAAAGGAGGAAGAAAGCACCCGGCTACTGACCGACCGCAACACTCAACAGCACCGAGACCAACCTTGTTATGTTCGGAGCGTCAGCGCAGTAAGGGCCCCCATACTACGAACTGCTGGGTTGGGGGCCGCTTCAGTGTACCTCAATGGTCGGCAGCCTGTCAGCTCGTTTACTGTCGTTGTGCATGCTCCCGCAGGGGAGGCTATACAGTTACTCTGACCGCCGGCGGAGAAAAATGGGCTTTTTTCAAAGTCCGCCTTTGCCTCGCGGAACTGAGCACGCAGGGAAGAGTTTGGGTTTTAAATCGCCGCGTTAGCCCAGATGATGCCACAGTCGTCAAAAGAGAAAACCACCGCTGACGGCACCTTCTTTTAGAACAGTTCAGCAGAAACCAGAATACGTGAGTCACTCAACAAGGATACTTCTCTTCGCTCCCACGGTATCAGAAAGACGCCTGAAAGCATATATGCACACCTGTCAAAAAAAGAATGAAAGAAAAGAAAGAAAGAAGACGCCAAAAAGCATGTGATCAGTTCTAGAACTCACGCACGCCGCTCCTGAAACAGCCGAGCGGGCTCGGAATCGCCGTGTTTTTAGCTTGGAGGTGTCCCGCCTGCATACTTCCGTAGCCACAGTGTCTTAGCTACAATGGCTGCGTGTACACCTCTCGTTACTTTCCTGAAGAGGTTGAGGAAACAGTGCATGACAGTAGCAGCTTTGGCAGTGCCTTTGCATATTTATGAGACGAATAAATAATGACTTCTTTCACATATTCAATGCATCCCTGCCAAGATGAGCCATCTGTGTGTGTGTGTGTGTGTGTGTGTGTGTGTGTGTGTGTGTGTGTGTGTGTGTGTGTGTGTGTGTGTGTGTGTGTGTGTGTGTGTGTGTGTGTGTGTGTGTGTGTGTGTGTGTGTGTGTACCGTGCCAACGTATCTTAGTATGTTGCCTCTTTTAAAATAGCCGAGGGAATGTCCCTGCAAGTATTTCAACTTGAGTTTTATGGTGCTAGCACGTAGCGGCATTGTTTATTGATCATCACTTCCGGATGGGGGAGGGCACGCAAATGTAAAATTTGGAAAAGTAAAACTATAATAAGAATATCTTTGGTGCTGACTGACGCAGATGTGATATCGCAGAAAAAGTTTGGTAAAGAAAAGAGCCATTTAACCATCGGGGAATTTAATGAAAATTATTTAAATGACGGCAAGTGTGCACATCATTATAAATGCGCGTATTAGTCACACGCAAGAAAAAAAAATCTATGACGTATCAGGGGCCTGGCCTAAGGAAGGTCCAGCGATTGTGGCGTTGCTGTTGAAATGATGACGAAAGCGGTGACCATAATAATAGATGACCTCTAGTTAGGAAAATGAACCTGGTAAATACTAAGACCTTCTTTGGTTTTTAATTTTTAAAGACTACGACTTAGATTTTTCAATTTCATTGACAGTTTCAGTGCAGCTCGCATTTGATTGTCCACCAAGGGATCCCTAATTGGCATGTTTCGGTCGTCAAGGATGATTCATTTGTCATGTCACTGTAGCCCTATATTTCATTCACACAACCACCCTAAAAATTTACTCATAGTGCAAGTATGCGCCGCATGTATAAAAATTAATAATTACAATGCAAATTCTAGCTATAAAATAAATTGTTGCTTTGTGAGGTTTTACGTCCCAAAACCAGCTCTGATTATGAGAGACGCCGTAGTGGAGGGCTCCGGAAATTTCGACCACCTGGGGTTCTTTAACCTGCACTGACATCGCACAGCACACGGGCCTCAACATTTCGCCTCCATCGAAATGCAGCCGCCGCGGCCGGGATTCGATCCCGTGACCCTCGGATCAGCAGCCGAGTACCTTAGCCACTAGACCACCGTGGCGGGGCAGCCTAGGCATTATATGTGGCTTGTTTCGTGATAATAATAATTGCCGTGGTGTGGCGAGACAAAACCGGAATATGATTACGAGACGCGCCGTAGCAGCGGGCTCCGGTAATTTTGACCGCCTACGGCCCTCCAGCATGCACTGACGTCGCACAACATGGTCCTCTTATGTTTTGCCTCCATCAAAATGCGACCGCTATGGCCCGTTAGGCGCTACACGCTACAAGCTACACATTACACGCTACGCGTTATTAATAGGTCTAAATTTTATGTTATTAGCACTACACTACCTTATCAACACTACTACCCCCCCCCTCCCCCCTCTGGCTACGGACCTGCATATGTCGCAACAGATATCTTAGTGAATTATACATGTGTATACATAGCAATGACGGTGACGAACTGCAAAACATGATTGAGGACCTAAACGGGGGATGTCTTAAAATAGGAATAAAGATGAACAGGCAGATGACTAAAATAATGCTCAAAAGTCTAGCTCAGGAAAAGGAGTTGAAAATTAATAATGAATCCTTAGAATGAGTGAATGGATACGTGTATCTGGGGCAGTTACTAACAGGGACGCCTTCCCATGAAAAGGAATTCCTCTAGAATAAGAATGGGATGGAGCAGATTCAGGAGACATTCCCCAATCGACTTGAAGCTTGTCACTGTCACTAATACGAAAAGTATTTAATCACTGCATTCTCCCAATACCAACGTGCGGTGCAGAAACATGGTGGTTAACTAAAGATCTAGAGATAAAATGAAGGAAGAGGATGTTGAATGTACTGTACGCCAAGACAGCGTTAAACGAATTGAGAAAAAAGAATCGTGGCTTATTTTACGAGGTCTAGCGCCACGGATAAAAGAAACGCCTCCATGAAGTTTTTATATTGCAGACAATAATACGTCGGAGTACGTTTAAGCTTCTTTAACAGTGGAAAGCTACATTTGACCCCACATGCATCGCCTCCTCGTAACATAATTATGCTTTGTCGCATATCGAAGTTACAGTCAGAGCTGTCATGTGTGTATACCTTAGTTAAGTCGTGCTTCTCAATTTTTCTGACGGACTTTATATTGAAAAAATTCTGGAGGGCTTGCTGGTACAGGGGTGTTTCATGAAGCGGCGGCATCACTGTTTGCCGTAAACGCCTACGCCGGCGCCTGATTTTCTGGGTCATGAGCTCCTTAATACTGCCGCGTTAACACATGAATACGGACATTCAGTGCATCGAGAACCATTTGACATCTGTGTTGAATTCTACAGAAGTTCCATCTATTTTGGAAATGATACATGTACTGCGGAATTATACAGGCAACGTCAAGGGTTCTCGGATGGCTTAGACACGAAAAGTGTTTAACAATAACTTCGTATTATTGAAGCGAACCAACCTAGCCCAAATAAATTAAATAAAGAAAATATCAGCTTCTATCGGGGCTGAAATTCGTTCCATTATATGTTCACTAATCTTTACTCCTTTCACCGTATTCAAATCATTCCCTTGCTACACCAGTACATGGCGCCGTCACATAATCGAACGTGACTATGCATGTTATAAAAAAAAAAAAGAAGAAGAAGCGTAAAAGTAGAATATCACACGTATGGAACGTTTATATGATTTTTCAAGTTGAAATCTCCAACCTCACGGCTGATCGTATATATAGCACTAATGGACGGCAGCAAAAGCGAATGCAACCTTTTGTCCACAAAGGAAGAAAAAACGAAAACAAAATCATGTCGCGGCCAATGATGAACGCCGTCTAGAAATTAATTCAATAATAATATTTTATTGCTCTTTCTGGCAACTGCGACATTTGTGTTTCTTCAATTCCACAGCTAATATACACAAACGTGCAAGAGACCGTTCAGTGAAGAGTTCAATTACGATCATATATGTATAACTTGACTCAAGGAACGCAGGCCGTAATCAGAAATATATAAGAGGGATTATAACGACACCACTGCAAAATTATGAAACGCAAACCAGCAATTTTTGTGCGAGTGAGTAATTACTGCCTGCATGATATCTTCATTAAAATAAACATTTTTGGGCGTAAATTTACCTTACAAGTTTAGCACATGCTCCTGTTTAAATCGTCCGCCAAGGACTGATGTCTCATACATGCCCTATACACTAAACAGCGCAACAGCAGCATTATCAGTAACGCAGACATCTTAACGCATTCGACGTTTTGTTGCATACAGAACTTGCCAAATAATGTGCGCTTTAATATGAAGGAATCCACGTTTAACTGCCGCAAGCAATTTTTACCTGACAATGCGATTGGTCAGAAATTGTTGCATTATCGTTACCTTTTCAAATACGAAGGCGCTTTCAGCGCAGTCAGAAACATAGCCATGGATAAAAAAAATATGAGTGTAGCACATTGGTTCGTTAGAAGAGTGACACATACACACGCACGCGCATAGAGAGAGAGGGGGTAGGGGGAGAGAGAGCACGTGATGTTGAATTAGATGGAGTGCCGCAGCGCATTAACAAATGGTGGTCGGTCATATTTCAGAAATAATTTAGGAAGCGCTGTCCACTTGAAGGCAACCTTTCCTGAAAACCTGCCCAAACCATGCAGAGAGAGCATGAATTCGACCGGGCTAGAAGGGCGAAAAGTCCTGAGCTGTAAAGGTTGTTCACGGCCAGTCGTCTCTAGTCTTCCCGTGGCGCACGCACAACTGAAAAAAAAAATAAACTATCCGGCAGAAAGAACGCGGTGAGCAGAGTGGTCATCCCCCTACCCTCCGCCGCCCCTCCCCCCCCCCCCCCCCACACACACAACACACACCACACACAAGAGCGCTATTCTTTGCCTCCGACGACGCGGGCTGCAAGTGAAAACGGGTTGCAAGTGAAAATCGTTTCGCCCCAGAACCTGTCAACCGGGTCAAGTCAGCGGTGAGAGGAGGAAAGCGAGAACGAAGGGGAGAGTTCAACTCTATGCGGCACGTGGTGGAGGTTTCGGGAACTAGACCCGCGTGAGCCGCAATCCTGGCCTCGTCGACGAGCGTACGCTCGCTACGAAGAACGCCTCCGACTTGCCCGTTCACGCGAGGAGCGTGGTGTCTTCTATTTTTTGTTGCCTTTGTTGCTTTCTTTTACAGAAATTACGCGAACCTATACCACCTTTTACGATGTACTGCCATCGTTAGCCTCAACTCGAACGCGTTCTTGATACCACCCTGATGGTCTACCTTATAGCAGATTCCTAGAAGCAAGGAACGATAATTTAGCGCGAAGGAACGAACGAGCCGTAACATTTGCAAAGGTGAATGCCATTCATATAAGCGTGTGCCTGCCACCGAAAAGAGGTCGCGCTGTAAAGGTGCATAGGGTTTATATTATTATATTACATTCGATTGCATTTCGACCCAACGTTCAGTGATGGTTACGAAGATGCCGGTGTGGTTATTGCTTCTAAATATGTCGGCTAACGACACGGCATTGATGTGTTGTAGAAAAGAAAAAACAATATAGCCACAGAAGAATAAGAAAAAAAGGCTTTTATTGGTGCATTCATACGTTCTTCCGTGCAGCAGAACCAAGGCTACGGAGCCATCGAGAAGTATGACTGTGTTCAGAACTTCAGATCACCTAGCGAGCTGCTCGTGTCAAGAGAGGGCCCACATCCTCATGCTCCTCCTTCTGAGGCTGCCGCTGCCACTACAGCTCTCACCATTGGTAGACGACATTGCACGAAAGGACACAGTTGAGAAGCGTTCACCTTGTTGATCGGTAGAGGGAGCCTCTGGCGGGGCGCTGAAAGAGAGTAGGTGGGCAGTCAAGGTGTTTCGTTATTTATATAGAAAGAACGTTAACACGCAGTGAAGAAAGAGAACTACGAGGCTCACCAGTAAATATATGGCTGTAAGAGAACTAACAACAAAGGGCGTAAAGTGAAAAGTCAGAGAGGCGGAGATTTACTTGATGGCAGCGATGGAAGAAAAAAACCGACTCTGAATAACTATACCGAAAGGGCAAGAACGAAATAAAGAGGGAGGCATTTTATGATAATTCAAGAGGAAGCGCTTTACCGTTTGAAGCGAGATAGGGCTGCCTTAGAACGCGTAGTTATAAAGCGAAATTCAGTAAAGAAGAAAAATGCACATGCTATGAGGAAGATAGGGAAACGACGGAGCATGTTCTGTTTGTATGTGGAAATATCCACCCAGGTGTACGTGTGGGCACTACCCTACATGAAGCCATGTGTTTTAGGGAGAGCAACGGGAAGCTGAAGATGCCCGCAATTGAAATAAGTAAGAGACAGTTAGAATACTGGTGGCAGAAAACTAGAGAGAATGGACAAAAATAATTATAGGGAAAAATAAGGACTTTCTTTCTGCCATAAGGGGCAGAGAACTGGGCTATGAATTTCCGTTTTTGCTATAGTATGATCTATTTAATTGAAGTAGATTTAAAAGGCATGAAGACAACTTAAAGAGAGAAGAAGAAAAAAAAAGAAAAGTTCTTAAATTTTTTTACGAGCCTGGTGGCCCACATGTCACCGCCCCGTTACAAAGGGGACGCTCAGCATCCATCCATCCATGCACGGAACTACTGAAACAAGGTGTAGGCGATATGAATGCATTACTGCGCTATTGTACGCGCAAAGTACAGCTTTCAATGTAGCGTGTAGCGGTTAGTTATTGGGGGGTTCCTTTTGCTTTACAGATGGTGCATAATCACTATATGGAGGATTGACAAAAACCCTCAATGTATTAGTACGGACCTTCCTACAGACATTTCTTGAGTACTGACACTTTGGTTGCATTAACGGAGCCCCGCTTATCGACGTTCAGGCACAACAGTATCACTTTTTTTTTAGACTCAAGCGGAATCAGTCATTCACGCGGCATCGCAGCATACATGAGAGAGAAAAAAGTAAGCCCGCTATTCACATTCTCCAAGCTGAGACGACGCGAGAATGCGCATATTTATCGAAAACATCTTGATATCTTGATAAATGTGTTCATGCTTTCAGTTGTACACCTGCTTGTCATTTCAGTGCGGTGAGCAAAGAAAAAAAGTACTTCACCTGTTCCAAGAGAGGATGAATAGGCGGCCTCTCATCCATGTAGTTACCAGATTGTGGCGGTAATAACTGGCTAGTTTGGTGTGCCAGCTGGTGAATAATGAACGTGTAAGTGTTCTGTAAAACACTTACACGGTCATTACACAGAAGCACTCAGAAACACGGAAGCGCTTGCATGGAAGGCCTTTCGTGCACTGTCCGATTACACTGTCCAATTAGATGAAAAAATCGCAAAGTAGGATTTAGAACAGGGAATGTCGCGGGAGCCAACGTTTCGACAAGCGGACTTGTCTTCGTCAGGGCAGCAACATTCCCTGTACTAAATCCTACTTTGCGATTTTTTCATCGATTCAAGCATCCATCTTCCCCTGAGCTTCTCTTCTAGTTTGGACTGTCCAATTAGGGCATGTCTGAGACCCGATGTCTGTTGCATGCTATGAATTTCTGTTGTATAATGCGTTATGCGATTTATGTTGATTGTTTTTTATCATAAACCCCTACCTTAATGCCCCTAGATGGTGTTGTATTGAATAAATAAACAAACAAATAAATAAATAAAAGCTATTCGATAATAATTTAAGCCGTATATGTATTCTACCTGAACATGGTGCTCTCGGTGCCAGCTCAGATTTCCTGGCTGGCCGCTGGATGGTGCATTTCGAGAGATAAATATATATGGCATTTGTAGTTTTGTATAGCTATATGTAATGCAATAGTGGGCGTTATGCAAGCGCGAATTTGCAGCATATCAGTCACTATTTCGTCTTGCGCGTTCCACAGATGTCGGTGTTTCGATTGCACTGACAATTTTTTGGGAAGCAATGTAGGCGCGTTATCCGGTACGGTGTCCGTTTCTAATCTCTTTCCTGCCGGCATGTTTTAAAGGTGATGTCTCAGTAGGTGTGTCCTACTGGGCAGCTCATGTGTATGTTCTGCATGCAACTGATGTACTTATTTCTTTTTCATGCAACCACGCATATTATATTTGTGTACGGATTGGTCTCCTATACGCATTTTTGAAGCTGCTTGTATTGACAGCCGCGTGATTATCGAAAATCATGAGGCATTTCCACTGGACCAATGAAGTTGACGCGACTTGTTTTATGCTTTGTCGGGTGTTGTCGATGAGTCTGGATGTGAACTTCTTTACCACGTTTTTTTGCACCTGACCCGCGGGCGCTTTGCCGATACCTCTCGTCGTCTTATGCGTAAAGTATTATATGGCTGCGTAGCATAAAATCCTATTATACCATTTTCCCCCTTTGTGCCTTTATTTTGCGCCTATCTGGTTTCTAGGCAGTGGCGCACCGACGGGGGGGGGGGGGGGGGTTCGGGGGTTGTAACCCCTCCCCCCCCCCCCCTGAGGCCGACCTAACCCCCGTCCCAGTCGGTAACTGCTTTTATGTCATAGAACAACGTGGAGCTAATGTCTCTGCAAAACGCCGAAAAAAATAATAAAAATAATCATCATCACTGATGTTACTATTATTTGGCATTTTATTTACTTTTCTTTACTTTTTTTTTACACACGCAACAACTGTGTAATCGCATGCCCGGCCCTTCGTGAAAAATTGAACCCCCCCTTGGCAGAGATCCTAGGTGCGCTACTGTTTCTAGGTTTCCGGATTTTGATTACTGGGACCGTCAGAGCTTCAGCAACGTATCCTCTCGGTTCCTTCATCGTTCAGGAAAGATGACAGCACGGCCGTAGACAAGGGAGGCAACAAAACAAAAGACAAAGCGAAACAATGCTTGTTGAAACTTGACGAAGAGGAACCAGAGCCTTGTACACCGAACAGGC
Organism: Hyalomma asiaticum; assembly: GCA_013339685.2. Taxonomy (NCBI): domain Eukaryota; kingdom Metazoa; phylum Arthropoda; class Arachnida; order Ixodida; family Ixodidae; genus Hyalomma; species Hyalomma asiaticum. Next base: position 78,161,971 of record CM023484.1, read on the forward strand.
TTTTTTGTTTTGTTTTGTTTTTCTCCTTGTTTCTTGTCAAGGAAACAAAACACCTCCTTCTTCGTCGCCGTACACACACTTCCTGTTTACACGCGCCTCAGCCCGTCCATGCGCCTCAAGGCAGGGCCGACCGGGCGCCCGTCTCACGGCGGAAATGACGGCACACCTGGTTAAGAAGACAGACAGCCTCGCGGGAGCGGCTAAGCAGAGGGGGCCCACAGGGAGGGTAGACGAAGAAGCCACGAGGCATGTCAGCGCGCGCGTACAGTCGTAAAAGGGCGTACACGCTCGCGCGAGGTTTCGTATACGAGGTTTCCCTTGAGCAAACACACGCCCGCCTCTGCCATTAGGGGCGAACAAAAAGACCTCTCCGCACTCGGGGCAGCCCGAAATTTCATCAGAGCCAGCACGCCCCGCAGGTATGCTTGATGGAGGGGGTCCGCTCCGTGGAAGCAAAATGGACGCCTGCCCTAACGACTTGCCGCTACACCAGATGGCACTCCGTCTCTTCTCTCTCTCTCTCTCACCGTAGCGATCTTCTACGGCGCCTCGCCTTCGCGTAGACCGTAGTCGTATTATTGTTCTGTATTCTGCCAAGTTCTCCGAATGGGGAGGGGGGGGGATCTTGTCGCCACAGGTGTCAGAGCGATGGCGTTGGTAGCGGCGCCTGGCGCCTCAAGTGCGAACCTTGCGCCTCGGGCGCGCGCGTTGCTTTTACGTCGTTTCGTCAGCTTGGCGAGTGTGGAAAACGATGTTGGGTTCACTGACTACCGATGGCCTCGCTGGCATTTGGTGCGGGCGTTGCGCATGTGTGTTTACGCGATTCCTCGATGGTGCCACAGGGCCGACTTCCTCCTGGCTTCTTGTGTGTAGTAATTGAGAAATACTCAGGCTGACCTGAAGGTCTGCGTAAGCCGAGAAAGAAAGGAAGGAAGGAAGATTTATGTGGCGTGGTTAGGTTAATTGCTCTTGGCACGCATTAACCCAGCTGTATAAAGCGCGCACGCTCCATGGGCGTGTTAGTAGCGGCGCCGTAAGGCCATTGTCGAGAAGCGATTACGGCAATTTCGCATGTGCTAGTGACAGGAAAGGATCGGAAAGTGGTGAAAACCGTACTTAAGTGCAACGCGTCGCTGTTTCTGAACAGCTGGGAAAGAACCGAGCAGCTGCTATACTGCTTGGTTTTGATACTGCGCGCTTCCTCGTCACATTCAATTGGGTTCAGCTCAAATGCGGCGATAGTTCGAACTTGATTGAATTCAGAAAGAGCTTCTAATAAGTGCGTTCGGCAAAGTCCCAAGTTTTGACATGTTATCTTTTAGAGTTATGAAAGCTCCCTGCACGGCAGATCTGAGTATGGGAAATTAGTTTGAAGCTGGTATGATGACGAATGCGGCCTTTCCAACTTTTGTTTCTTTATCACCAAGATTGCGAGACATCTCCGCCGTAACTGAAAAACAAAATAGATGGGAAAAAATCGTGTCCGGGAAACAAAAATTGCTATCCGGACGGTCCCACCGATACATGTACTAGATGCCTGTGCTGGACTATTTGGACGAATTCCAGCAGCGCGCCACAATGCGCGTAGTTCCCGACGATTTAAAGGGACACCAAAGAGCACAACTATTTTTCACACATCAATAAATGACGCCTTCGCAGCCCCGCCACGGTGGTCTAATGGCTATGGTACTCGGCTGCTGATCCGAGGGTCGCGGGATCGGATCCCGGCTGCGGCGGCTGCATTTCGATGGAGGCGAAATGTTGAGGCCCGTGTGCTGTGCGATGTCAGTGCACGTTAAAGAACGCCAGGTGGTCGAAAGTTCCGGAGCCCTCCACTACGGCGTCTCTCATAATCAGAGCTGGTTTTGGGACGTTAAACCCCACAAATCAATCAAACCCCTTCGCAATACCGAAAATGACACTCTTACGGCGAAAAGGCATTTGATAAGCGAGAAAGCCTGATTGATTGACTTGTTGTTGTTGTTGTTGTTGTTTTGTGGGGTTTTACGTCCCAAAACCAGTTCTGATTATGACAGACGCCGTAGTGGAGGGCTCCGGAAATTTCGACCACCTGGGGTTCTTTAACGTGCACTGACATCGCACAGCACACAGGCCTCAACATTTCGCCTCCATCGAAATGCAGCCGCCACGGCCGGGATTCGATCCCGCGACCCTCGGATCAGTAGCCGAGTACCTTAGCCGCTAGACCACCGTGGCGGGGCGTTGATTGACTTGTGGTGTTCAACAAAACAAAATAAAAACTGCGCGGGAAGTCTGCGTAATAGATTTCCGGTCGCTCGTGTACACATGATGCTAACATGTGCAGTTTAAAAGGTCTACACCAGGGATCTAGCCATTGTATGCACCTCATCGCAAGCAGCGGAAAGCAAGACGAAGTTGATCACAGAGGAGGAGGAGGAGGAGGAAGAGTAAGGAGGAAAGAGAGGGATGTTAGCCAGTGCTGAGACCGGCTGGCTACCCTGTGCAGGGGAAGAAGGGTAAGGGGAGTGAAAGTTAGCAGAAAGGAGACACGACAAGAAAAAAGAAAAAGAGAAAAAAAAAACACACGCACACAAACGCGACACTGCTTAAAGTCTGTCCCTTAGACCACTCGTCCGTAAAAATCGCAACAACGCGTTGAGCGCTTTCCGTGCTGACGATGGACATGGCCAGTGTCCCAAGACTCGTTGCTCGGACAAAGGGCGCCTGTCAAGTCTGTCTAGAGCAGCGGTAAGTTCTCTCCTGGGGCCACTGAAACGGGGACACTCACACAGAAGATGAGCGATCGTTTCGTCGCAGCCGCAGTTCTCGCACATAGGGTCGTTTGCCATTCCAATACGAAATGAGTAGGCGTTTGTGAAGGCAACGCCAAGCCACAGGCGACAAAGAAGTGTCTCTTCACCTCGAGGTATTCCTGAGGGAAGGCGGAACTTAAGGTCTGGGTGCAAACTATGTACACGAGCATTGGTGAAATCTGACGAATCCCACTGTACTGTGCGCGCGTAAGTTCACGTGCTAGGGATTGAAGCCTTGCAGATGCGTCGGTCCTGGAGAATGGTATTGCTCTACAGTGGTTATCATCGTGGGCAGATCGGGCGGATTTATCAGCAAGGTCATTGCCGTTGATCCCACAGTGCCCCGGTATCCACTGGTACGTGATGTTGTGTCCTTGCTCGACGGCATGGTGGTGAAGAATTCTTATGTCAGCAACCAGTTGCTCGTGAGGTCCATGACGAAATGGCGATATCAGACATTGAAGAGCTGCCTTGGAGTCTGTGAATATGGACCATGCATGGGAAGGTTCTGCAATTATGACTTCTACCGCTGCATGAATTGCGGCGAGTTCTGCAGCTGTCGAAGTTGTGAAGTGGGACGTCTTGAATTGTATGGTGACAGACTTGGCTGGAATGATCACTGCTCCTGACGCGCTCACAGAGGAAACTGACCCATCCGTGTAAACGTGAAGGCGTCCGCTGTGTTGCTCATGCAGGAACATTAGAGTGGCTTGTTGTAAGGCTAAAGTTGACAAGTGGTTTTTCTTTTTAATTCCGGGAATGGTCAGGAGCGCTTCGAGGGGATGAAGGCACCACAATGGTAATGATGGCCTTGCTGGAGGCGTGAAACCCGATGGTAGGACTGCGCGATGAGCAGCAATAATGGCGCTGAATTCGGAGTCTGGCCTAGAAACGGGAAGAGAGGCTAGGTGGTGCGATGGAATTCGGGCGAGATGTCTTAGGTGTACTCGTAGAGCATCCACACGAAGATATGTTGTGATATGTTGTGAAGATATGTTGTGATATGTTGTGACAGAGGTGTCGGTGAACAAATAGGGGAAAAAAAAGGATTTGACATGACGATCATGATGGTGGTTTACTTGACGAAGATGTGGAACTAAAGTGTTGTGCTGATGACAGTGTTGAGAAGGAGGAGGAGTCTCTTGTCCCATGATGTGGTCGATTCCTACTATATAGTTTTTCTATAAGAGAATCTTGAAAGTCAAGACAATTACACGCGTATGCCAGGACTATCATCCATGACGTACTTTCAGCGGTCGGCAGAAACACAGCCATAGCAAGGATGACCGACGCACGAATACTGCAGGCAAGAAGGCGGTGCTAATGAGCACTAATTTCATACATTAATGCTCACTTTGACGCCGGTGTGCTGTAATTTGGACTCATTTTCCCACGGGATCCGGTTTGCTAATATATCTGCGCTGTTTCCATCTCCTGTATGCCTCATTGTACTATGGCCGAGTGACAAAAACTGAAATCCAGCCAGTATATTAAAAACTATGTGCGCCACCGATGTTCTGCATTTCAGCAAGGTTCTCTTGCGTAATTCCGTCCAGAGGCGGTATCATCCTACATCTGCGTCAATTCACTGAAGGAAAAACACAAAAGTCGCCTATAGTTGTTTTGTAAGCAGTGGGAGAAGAGAAAGGCCAGGAAGGAAGGTGTGCCTCTCCAAGGCATTGGGGAATGAAACTCTTGCGCAACCATTTTGGTTGAATTGTCAGTCACAAATATATTATGAAGTGAATTATACACACAAATCGCGAAAGGAAGGGCTCTGAACATGGGATTCACACGCTGCTGTCTGGTATACTGAAGTGCCATTGAATCTTATTCCCTTTGACGCATGTGCTCTTTCATGCAGGTTTGACGCTCCACGTGCTTTAATATAGGGTATGAGACACGAATCTCTCGCCTCTATCCTCATGCTCGATTTCTATCGGCCTTTGCTGTAGATGCTCAAAATGCACGCGTTGTTCGCACACGCGCGCATATGTTGCGCACAGCAGGTCGCACGCAAAGAAAACCGCTCCACGCATTGCATCCACCGAACGACACCTTCGTGAAAAATTCGAAATTTTCCCACTCTTATTTTCCCACTGGTATTATTTTTTTTCTTTCTACAGGCTTTAAATTCTGCTGGCTCTTGGAGTAAATGACAAAACAAAATTTCACTCTTCTCAGCTCGCGCCTTCAAGAACTGCGAATTAATGTGTAAGGATGGGTCACTAAATGTCGAGAGAGAGAGAGAGAAGACAGAGGAGCGTCCTTGTTGTTTCGATGTTGCATGCTGCCAGGTTGCGCGCGGACGCGCGAATGCGTCGACAGCTCCCGGCCGCGGATGTTGGGGCAAATTTTCTCCCGCAAGCCGCGTGTATACCTGTAACACCGCCAGTATACCCGCGGCAAAAGACGACGTTGAACGATCACGTTCACGCGTGTGTACCTCGCGACTGCAGAAGAAGAAGACGAAGTGTTCGCGCGATAGCCTCCTTTCCCCCCGCGAACAAAGAACGACACTCACACGAAAAAAAAAGCGCAAACGAAATGAGGTGGTGGTATCGCGTCAGCCGTGGTAGAAGAAGAGGCCCCACGCACCACGGAGGCACGTCAGGCGCCGTCATTCCACTCTCACACGGTGTGTAGCTCCCGCGTTCCCCTCCTCGGCGATTATCTGTCTAATTGACGGGGAGGTTTGGAAGTGGCAGCAGCTCGGCTCGGCTCGGCTTGGGTCCGCAGCTGTCGTCGCCGAGCATGCAACTGTATACGGCTAGCGCGTTCTTCCGAGGAGCCAGCAAAATAGACTGGGCGTGCATGTTCGTTCGTTGGCTATATAGTTGGCTGCTTGTGAGTCAAAATGAGGAGGGGGGGGGCACGCAAAGTTGTTTGCCCCCTCACTGAATTCGCAATTATTCTTTCAGCGACGATTATACGCTTCAGGAGCGAAGGAGAAGAAGAAGAAGAAGAGCGGGCGCGCCGTCGCCGCGAGAGGGATGGGCCCTATTCGGAAAGCGTCACATTTGACGCCGCCGTTCGCTCGCCTGGCTGCAGTGTCTTTGTTTAACGGCGCGCTGATGAGCGTCGCCACGTAACACACGTTCACTCCTACCTGCCATGCCTGCCGCAGTGTGGCCTTGAGTCACAGCTATCGCTAGAGAGTGTATGCGTCACACTTGCCTTCGCTGTGAGTCGTGTGTGTGTCTATACATACGTGTTGGGACTTGCAGCTGTTCGCATTCTCTCATCGTAGATAATCTGATTGGAGAGACACTATACATAAGCGTTATTTTGGAAGGGGTTGTATTAGATGGTTCCGTCTTCAGCCTGTGGGTGCCCGCAGCCTTTCACTTCCCGCGCGCTCGTTCAGTCAGACGTGTTGTTCATCCGCAGTAGTGTGTAAGTTGATGGATAACCCTAGGCGTGCTGGTTAAAGGACAATTTCGGCGGCGTTTCGATTTGCATAGATGCCAATGAAAGTTTGTTATCCCGTCGGTATCTAAGAATATATGCCAAGCTATAGGCGATTGCAAGTTGGCGATTCTTCCATGTCCCCAGACCCGTGTGTGTTCTGCAAAAAGCGGTCCTGCCAGAGATGTCAATGAAATGTTTAATATATATGGTCCCCTTGTTACTGCAAAAATATGTGCCAAGCTAGGCGGTTTCAAGTTGTGCAGTTTTCCTGCAAATGAATTTTAAGGATTTACAGCGGGTTTTCATGCCCTGGAATGCCGGTCACCCCGTGCTTCTGACCGCCTATCCGAGCAGTCAGGCAGTCAACAGCTCAACGGTGACCCTTCATCGCAGAAATGACCTCTCTCAAGCTCAGAAAAGCTGGGCAACTTGTAGAACGACATGCCACCGGCGCCTTATATAGGGAGGCTGTGACGTCATCGCAGAACGTGCACGAGGCGGCTACCCGTGTCGGTACCGGTTTGAATATATCGTTAATTCGTATATTATTCAAAATAATTGGCGAGTTTCTGAGCAGATCGAAGTGCCCTGCCTGCTACGAGATTGTCAACACCGTTGGAAAAAAAGCGATGTCAGAATATGCACAATAAACTGCCTGAGTTCCGCTTTGAAGGAACGCCTCCCTCATGAGAGTGTGTCCCGTTTAAATATCCACTTTCGGTTATCGAGGTTTCGCAGTGACGTTCCGACACAGACTGGCATATCGAAGTCATGTGATGGATTGATTTGTGGGGTTTAACGTCTCAAAGCTCTGATTATGAGAGAGGCCGTAGTGGAGGTCTCCGGAAATTTCGACCACCTGGGGTTACTTAACGTGCACTGACATCGTACAGCACACGGGCCTCAACATTTCGCCTCCATCGAAATGCAGCCGCCGCGGCCGGGATTCGATCCCGCGACCTTCGGATCTGCAGCCGAGTGCCATAACCACTACACCACCGTGGCGGGGCCGAAGTCATATGGGGACAGCAATTTAGTGGCATCACGTGAAATATGATGGCGAACTATTATTTAGCTAGCATCTATATACACCGACAGCGATTTCGGCGCTTTCGGCCGCATGCAGGACGACTGTATTGACTTGTCATAATGGCGTCCATTGCGGTGAGTCTGGCATGCAGATATTTTATTTAAGTGTTCCCTGGCTGTGTTGTTTGGACAGCGTTAACACTCATGTCAAGGATATGAAAGATGTCGCTTTTGCGCTGCCTCAAAATAGCGCCGGTATATGAACCACGCATACGGGACTGTCTCATGGCAGAAAGCCATGCACGCACAGAGCTTCTATTTTGTGTGTGTCATTTTTTTCAATGGTTCTCTTTGTGGCGTGCTGTGCTTGGTCAAGCCTTAATTATGTGAAAGTTGTTTGTTGATAAGCTAGTAAGTGAGTACACATATAAACGCCTCTTTTTATTTGCCTAACGACATAAGCGACTACACGAGATATGCAAATCTAATACAAATGAGCCTCTATTTAAGTGTTTATGTGCGGAAACGTATAAACGCTTCTTTCTGATAGCTACTATACGATAGGCTCTAACATGCGATGAATTCATGTACGCTTGTCATTATGGACTATAATTTTTACAGAAAGAGGCAATATTTATTTACGCAGTGCCCCGTGAGAAAAATTTGAACAGGCGCCTCGCTTCAATTCCGCTGTAACACCAAACATATAGTATATTCCACCTAGCTTCGCCTCCGATTGGTCAGGTAAGTACTAAAATCTTATGAAATGGTCAAATGAAATGTGCTTTAGCTCATTCTCTTAAAAACGTTTAACAAATCAAAAGACCAAGCATTCGATTAATAATAATAATAATAATAATAATAATAATAATAATAATAATAATAATAATAATAATAATAATAACCAGACCCACACCTGTGAGATCTGAGTAGGTGAGCACCATCACTATCGTTATCGCTATGATGTAGCAATGAGCTGAGGGCAAAGGTGTGGGTAGTGGGTCGAATTCAAGTGGGGGTCCGCTTTTCTCTTCTGCGCAACCCCAAACTTCGCTTTCGTTATTTGATTTCTTTCTTTCTTTCTTTCTTTCTTTCTTTCTTTCTTTCTTTCTTTCTTTCTTTCTTTCTTTCTTTCTTTCTTTCTTTCTTCCTCTCTTCTTTCTTTCTTTCTTTCTTTCTTTCTCCATCTCCTTTTATATTGTTGTGCTAATAAGCACTATTATGTAGTAGCGTGGGTAGTGGGTCAGGTCCACTTTTCCCTCCTGCGTGATAGGTCAGCTTTTCACTACGAAATGCCACCAAGGACGAATTTATCTCAAGCCTGAACAGCTAGCTCAGCTGTTAATAAACCGGACGCTAACTAGTTCACTCAGTTCATGCTAAAGAGCAGAAGTGCCACACGATCTAAGCTATGACATCGCGTACGCGTTCACGTCATCGTGATGTCCACATGATGACGTCGCCGCTTGGTCACACGACTCAGTGTTAGCTTGGCCTTTGAATGCTGGTTTTCAAACTCTGGGAAAGAGAATATACATAATAAAATAATAACGAAGGTTCATGGGCCATTATGTTTGACTGTGAGACGGCTTAACCTTTCCTCTGGAGGAATGTCTTCTCAACGACGCATTTGTGTTTAGAGGAGAAGCAGACTTTAAAGGAATCGCTGTTGTCTTTGTAAGCTGTCTTTCGCACAATGTATGTTGCACTGAAGCTTACTCATAAATAATCTGGGTAGCTTGCACTAGGGGCGCAGTGGCTGTAGGTCACAGCGGCGCTAGTGGCTTTCCACTCCTCCTTTCCCCATCCTCACCTTCACTTCCGTTTTCCGCCTTCTTGCTGTACCACGTAATACATGGGTATGCTATGGTTTACCCTCTACCCTGATTTCCCTCTCATCCTCAATTTCCTTTGCCACCCTCATGCTATACTATACTATGCTTTAGTCTCTGCCCACCTTCTTTCTCTCCTCCTCAGCCTCGCTTCTTTTTCCCAGTTCGTTGCTGCACTTATGCATGGACGCGGGTTCGATCCCGGCCGCGGCGGTCGCATTTTCGATGGAGGCGAAAATGCCAGAGGCCCGTGTACTGTGCGTTGTCAGTGCACGTTAAACAACCCCAGGCGGTCAAAATCTCCGGAGCCCTCCACTACGGCCTTTCTCTCCTGTCTCTTTCACTCCCTTTCCCCCTCCCCCACTGATGCTTAGCCGTGCTCCCTACATGGGCTGCAGAAATTAGCGTCCCTTCCTAACCGAACCACAATCATCATCATCATATGCTTTGCTATTCACCACGTATGTTTTTTTTTTTTTTTTTTTTCCGGAGCAGCGTCAGCCGCTCCACTGGTGTGGCCGTTCTTTGACAGAACACCCCCCTGCCATGCATACGACCTGGGTTCGCTTCGCGCACGGACCCATCTAGTGTTCTTGCGATGTTAGTTAAAGGTTTCAAAGGAATTGTAAAGTGTTTTGCAGCCAAAGGTTTTGATCTGATTATGCGAAATATCACACTACGTGCGAAGAAGAATTGTTTCATTTTAACCAGAGAGTATACGGGGGTTCGTTTCCACACCCCCTCGGCATATAATTGATACGGCGAGTTTTCTGCGGACACTGACCTGAAGCTGTGGGCTATCACTTGAGTGGTTTTATTCCTGGGGCAGCTCTCCCACAGTAGCCCTAAATCATTCACACTCGTTCCAAACACACAGAACAACCTCACTGTTAAGGAATTCGTCCACGCATGTCGCGAAGGGGAGAATGCCTGCCACGCAAACGTAGTTATAGTGTGCACCTCGATGGTTGTGCCGTCATCGATGCTTACGGTACACTTGGCACAGTAGTCCACAGCTTGCTGGGTACGTTCAGAACCTGGCCTTTGAACCACTGTGCCGTGGCAAAACAGCTTCGTGGGGTCTTCCACATTCACAAAGCGGAATATGGCTCACATGTCTAAATGTGGATACATTTAGTTAGTGCTGATCCTCGACATTGTACCGCGCAGTCATAGCTTATACACAATGATAATACGAACCATTTAAACAAAAAGGAAGAACGCCTATAGGTATCAGCGCAGTTTGTGCTGTTTGCGCTGATACCTATAAGCTCGAAGAGTGAACCATGACTTGCCCAACAAGAATGATGAAAGAACACGTCCTCTCATTTGTACTGATGTGGCTTCCTGGTGGGCCACCCCCACGCACACTGAGCCGTGCTCCCGACAAGGGCTGCGGAATATAGGGTCCTCTCCTTAACCAGAACACAATCATTATCATCATTTTCCCAGTTCGTGCACGAAAAATGATCATCATCGTGAAATCATCATGACATAACGTAATGATGATTGATTGATTGTGGTTCGGTTGAGGAAAGCACGCTGACTTCTACAGCCCACATCGAGAGCACGGCTAAGCGTCCGTGGGGGTAGGGGGAAAGGAACAAAATAGATAGAAAGGAAAGAAAAGCCATAGTGGAGGGCTCCAGAAATTTTGACCACCTGGGGTTCTTTAACGTGCACTGCCTCCATGTGCGATGTCAGTGCAAGAGCCCTCCACTGCGGTGCTCCTCTCCTTTCTATCTCTTTCAATTTCTTTCCCCTACGCCTACGAACGCTGAGCCGTGCTCCCGGCATGGGCTGCAGAAATCAGCGTCCTATCCTTGACCGAACCATCATCATCATCGTCATCTGAAGGGGGGAAGGCAAACCGAAAATGAAAAACAAGGGGGGGGGGGACGAAATGTTTGACCAGAACTGAAGACGCAACAAAAACGTTGTTTATTATTTTGTTTCCAAGTGAAAAAGGGATATTTTTTATCGGTTTCCTGTTCAAGGAGAGAGTCAGCAATACGGAACAGCCGACGTTATAGGCAACGTCAGCGTTGGCCATATTTCAGGGACAGAATTTGCAGTTATCTCAGGCAGTACGAGAAAGAGCCGATTGAGCTCGCCACTAATCTAAGCATCCTAACTGAGCTCCTTCTAAGCATCATAACGGATCGGTGCAGGTGCTTGCTTGATAGGATTTTTTTTTTCTACTGGTACAGCTATTTGATACCGAAGTTTGCAGCTAGCGCAGATGTGACACGGTGCGAATCGTGCCCTAAGGTAGTCGAGATATGTCAATACGCGCCTTCAGCAGCAAAAACAGCATTGCGGTTGTACTGCAGAAAGCATGGCTATCCTAACTCCGGAGGTACCTGTTTGCTGGAGTTGCTTGAGAAAGGGCCACGCCTTCTCAGAAATAAATTTTTAAAAAATCACGAAGAGACCGAGAGTCACACACATTAGCTCAACTATTCAAGCTTTCCGCGGTGGCCGCTGTGGAGAGGGCATTCTCGGCGCTGAAGTGCGTTTTCGTGGAACAATTAACAGTCTCACATTTCAGGAGGTACACTTGATTAGACGTGCTGCACTTGATTGATTGATTGATTTGATTTGTGGGGTTTAACGTCCAAAAACCAGCTATGATTGTGAGTGACGCCGTAGTGGTGGTCCCTGGAAATTTCGACCACCTGGGGTTCTTTAACGTGCACTGACATCGCACAGTACACGGGCCTCAGCATTTCGCCTCCATCGAAATGCAGCCGCCGCGGCCGGAATTCGATCCCGCGACCTTCAGATCAGCAGCTGAGTGCCATAACCACTAGACCACCATGGCGGGGCGTGCTGCCCTTGAGATAACGCTCAATGACTGAAGGTGCTAAACATGATCCGAGAATTTTGCATGGAAATTGTGAAGCAAACTGCGCGAAAAAAAAAAAAAAAAGAACCACCACCAACCGTTATAGATCATTATTTTGCTACTTCCAAAAAGAGACCGGAATGGAACTTTAGTCAGTAGAATGAAATGAAAACCGTAACGAAAAACTTTTTGTCCCCACACTCTTGGCACACCTTACAAAAAAAAAAAAAAAAAAACGGTGGACCATCACGGCACGGCGGACCATCAGCAAACATGTGGCTTAAACCGTTCTGCTACTTCGTGCAGGTGCTTGTGCATGGTCTCTCCGGATCAACGATACCACAACAACCGAAGCCTAAATCAATCGACCAGCCATATCTGCCCGGCTTCACCACGTGCACGTGGACCCCAGCTACATCACCGATGTCGCGTCACTCCTGGCTCAACGCTTCATCTTCGCCGTTTTGGGACGCGCCACTCGTGGCGCCACATGTGGTCCACGTGACGTCGACGCATCGGTTAAAAAGGCAACACCTCCACACCTACGCCTTTTGTGGGCACGGCGGACCATCAGCAAACATGTGGCTTAAACCGTTCTGCTACTTCGTGCAGGTTAGTAACTGTTCTAGCACGATTAGGAGTGATTGCCGCGGTCTTTTGGTCTTGCAGTGCCCCAAACGTTGTGCTTCTATTGCTTATGATGTTTACTGCTTGTGTTTATTGTTACTGGGCGGTGACGTCGAGTTAAATCCCGGTCCCACTAATAGTGGTGGTGCTTCTATCGAATCCATGTTGAAGGAGCTGCTGTCTGGCCAGAAAAAGCTGACAGCAGATGTAGCTGCACTCAGAGAACAACAGACTAACGTGGAAAAAGTTATCGCTAGTTGGGGAGACAGATTAATCGAACTAGAACGACGAGCCTCGCGTGTCGATGACCTTGAACGTACTGTAAAATCACTCGAGGCGAAGCTGACTGATTTGGAGGACAGGAGCCGACGATCCAATTTAGTTGTCTTTGGTATTCCAGAGGATGTTGGTGAAACTGAAGCTATTCTTAAAAGCAAGGTTCTTGAAGAAGTCTTCTCCAGGAAGCTGGCTGTTGATTGCAAGTCTGTCGGCAGAATTCATCGCCTCGGTAACTCGGGTAGTAGGAGACCAGTCATCATTTATTTTCAGGATGTTACCGAAAAGCAGCTTATCCTAAAAAATGCTCATAAACTAAAGGGTACTCGAATATCAGTCCAGAACGATTATTCGCGAAATACGCTAAGGAAACGTAAACTCCTGTGGGATAGCGCTAAGGCTGATAGAGAGCAAGGCAAGAAAGTTAGCCTACTTAATGATAAACTGCGCATTAACAATGAACTCTTCGCATGGGATGAGAGTAATAGCACAAGGATAAGAATCCGCGGTCGTCAAAATAATTCCGGAAATTCTTGACTTTCCACTGTTCAGGATTCCCTTGATTCTAAAGAACTTCGAGTTCTAAACATTAACGCCCGCAGTGTCGTTAATAAATCGGAAAGCCTCGAGGCTACTATTTTAAGTTACAACCCTCACGTAATTGTCATAACCGAAACATGGTTGCACGATGATATCGAAGATGCAGTCGTGTTTCCTCCATCGTATCGGGCGTATCGCCGTGACAGAGGTACCAGAGGGGGCGGGGTGGCTGTTTTGTTAAAAAACACTATAACCGCTACTCTATTACCACAGGCTGTTAACTTAGAAGCCGTGTCAATAAAGTTTTCCTGCTGGGATAAATCATTCTTGCTTTTTGCCGTTTATCGAGCGCCTGACTCTCCCCCCGAATTCTTTCGCGATCTACTTGAACACATGGCGTCTTTCACAAACGATAAGGTACTTCTTATAGGCGACCTTAATCTACCTGATGTGGATTGGGAACACGGATTTTTTTTACACCGCAGGTCATTCACATTTACGTTATTTGCAGGACATTATCCTGTCTCACAATCTTGATCAGATAGTTAGACAGCCAACGCGTACCTGTGCTTCGTCAGCATCTATACTTGACCTCGTATTTATTAGTCGTTCACTAGAAAACTTTTTTGTGTCAGTGGATCCTGGGATTTCTGATCACAACCTAGTATATTGTTCTTTTTCTTTGGATGTGCTTAACACCAGAAAATGCAAAACGATTACGGTTAAAGATTTCTCTCGTGCCAGAGATGAAAGTGTCTTAGACTATCTGGAACTAAGTCTTGACGGTTTTCTTGGCAACAATGTTACTGTCCTTTGGGATCACTTTAAACAAGTTATTGCTCACTGCCTCAACATCTTCATTCCCAACAAAACCAAGAAAGCATCTTTGACTACTCCTTGGATAACGAGAGGGATCTTACACCTCAAAAGAAAAGTAAAGCGCCTGAGGCGACGACGAGCCCCACGTGTTATTATTCACCAAATGCAAGACAAATTAAACGAAGAAGTACGGCTAGCTAAGCGCTGGTATTTTGAGCATACGTTGCCAAACTTCATTCGCATAGCACCCCAAAAATTTTGGTCTTTTTTAAGCAAGAAAACAAGTTCAATTGACCAAATCGTTCACGAAGGCCTCGTCGTCGTCGATAAAAAATGTATCGCGGAGCACTTTAATCGTTATTTTCAAAGTGTATTTTCTAATTCCGATACCGCAGTAAATCCTGATGGCATACCATGTGACTCGAACCCAGATATTGTATCAGAACCAGGTGTGGTATCAATGCTACTGAACCTTAAAGTTAAATCCTCTCCAGGACCGGATAACATACCGAATGCCTTTCTGCGCAGGTATGCCGAAGCATTAGCACCCTTTCTAGTAATCATTTATCGTACCTCGTTGTCATCAGCTACTCTTCCTGCTGACTGGCTAACTGCACGAGTCGTTCCTATTCCGAAAAAGGGCGACTCAGCCCAAGTAACTAATTATCGCCCCATTTCATTGACGTCTACATGCTGCAAGTTAGTTGAACATATTATTGCTAATGAAATAACCAAGTTTATAAATGATAACAATATCCTGTCTCCTCACCAGCATGGTTTTCGGAAAGGGTTATCGACTGTAACACAACTAACGACAATTATTCACTACCTTGCTAGTACTCTTGACAAGTCAAGCCAAGTTGACGTTATATTTTTGGATTTTAAAAAAGCGTTTGACCTTGTTCCTCACAGTAAACTGATAGAAAAATTGCAGTCGATTAACCTCCCAGCATACATTATCAACTGGATAGCGGCTTATCTGTCTAATCGCAAGCAGTTTGTATCAATTGGTAATTACTTTTCTAATGAACTTTCAGTAACCTCTGGTGTTCCCCAGGGTAGTGTATTGGGACCGTTACTGTTTCTAATATATATAAATGACATTGTTAACGAAATATCCCCACCTGTACAAGTTAGGCTATTCGCAGACGATTGTGTATTGTTTAACGAAGTTTGTTCCCTTAATGATCAGTTAATGCTTAACTCTAACCTTCAAAACATTTTGTCGTGGTGCAAACGGTGGGGCATGGAATTGAACACGGAAAAAACTGTTTACATGTCTGTCACAAAAAAAGTTAACAAATTGTCGTTCGTTTACAGCCTAGGAACCACACCGCTCACCAAAGTAAACCAATATAAATATCTTGGAATCACAATAACTAATGACTTAAGCTGGAATAACCACATTTCCAACATCTGTAACTCTTCTTTCAAGAAACTTTGTATCCTCAGGCACAAACTAAAGCATGCTCCTCATAATACTAAATTACTGGCTTACACTTCACTCATCCGACCAAAACTCGAATATGCATGCATCGTATGGGACCCCTTCACAAAAACTAACATCAACGCACTAGAGATGATTCAACGCCGAGCAGTTAGGTTTATTTTTTCTAAATATAAAATAAATGACTCTCCCACAGCCCTTCACAGGCTAAAATTTCTTTTCCAGCTTAGCAACCATTGCTTGTCTCTTAACCCACAGGCTTATGTGACGCCACTTACAGCACGTCGAACAAGGCATCGTCATGATCTTTCTTTAACACCATACAACACTAGAACTAACCTCTTTAAATTTTCCTTCTTCCCACGAACTGTAAACGATTGGAATAACCTGGAGGTATCACAAATAATAAACGCAGATTCTATTGAACATATATCTGTTTAACGTTGTCACTACTGGTCGCGTTGATTATTCCTTCGTTCCTTTTTTTAGTGTTACTGTTTTTGAGTATTACAGATGTGCTTGCTGCCTTCAGTCTTGCAAGAGTATTTCCAAATGTTCATGCGTGCGTTCTCTCATAAGACCGTTGCTAGTTTCTGATGTTATTGTTATTCATTTTCTTCGGTATCTTTTAAACTTTTCTTGTTTAGTCGTGGTATCATTTCTTTCGTTCGTTTGTTGTGATTTGTTGTTCATGAATGTACGTATTTATGTACTGCCCTCCTGCATGGACCCAATTAGGGTCTGCAGTATTGTGTAAATAAATAAATAAATAAATAAAATTAGGTTGGGTGAAGACAGACTGAGGTGCATTAAGATGGACTATGGCATATAGAGCGGATTACGCTAGACTTAGGTTAGGGAGAATGAAGGATTACAGCAGATTAGGGTGCACTAAGGTAAATTAGTGTGGATTAAAATCATTACGTCTGGCATGTTTGGCTTAATTTGGCGTAACTTAATAGTCTGAGATCATTGAGACTTGACTTCGCCTTAACTTAATCAATCAGCACCTAATTAGAGTTGCATTTTGCGATTATGAACATGCGGAGCAGAACCATATCATACAAGAGCGACTGACTGTGACAGTGCTGGATGCCTCCTTTCTCTCTCTTCTTTCTCTCTTTCAACCTCTCCCATCTCTTTCCCCTATAGCGTAAGGTAGCGGACCAATTGTCCTGCGCTGGTCAACCTGCTTGCCTTTCAATCTCCGTTATTTTGCTTCCTACCATGCATAGTTACAATGATCGAAACTTGAGAAGTTAAAAGAACTACGCAGCGTGTGACTGAACGTGAAAGCGGAGACGTAGCAAAGGGAGACACTAAAGGAAATAACTCAAGTTGTTAATAATTATATTTTAGAGAACTACATTGTACTTAATTTAGCCATATTATGTTCAATATTCGAAACAAAAGTGAAGGTCAATGTTTAATTTTTCAATTTTGCGCCGAAAGCACGCGACTTCAAGAAGCCGAGTCTATCCCTTCCATTTTTTTTTCCTGAAGAACCCTACGTTCAGTGTGAATTCCTTGGCGCACTGGGTGTAACGTTTTTTTACCGATGAATAATTGAGTAGACCTTTGCGTTCGCAGGCGCCGTATGGACATCGTGGGCGTGAGATGTGGGAATGTCAGAGCGGGGTCGCCCTCTTTATTTGGTCTCTTTTTGCTTCTTTCCTGGCTCAGTTATAGCAGTCGTCTCCGGCTCGCCACATAGAGTGGTGATTTTTGTATTGCAAATAACTAATTTACCAATAGGATAAAAATATTTTCTCTTCCTTTAGCGTCGCTTTAACACGTAGGCAAACGAAGGAGTTTATAAGGAAACAAACACGACGCAGCTGATATTATAGTCGTCAATGAATAAAAGCATGCCTGCAAGCAATGAATGAAAAGTATGCCTCGTAATGCGTGGACAGATAGCCATTGGTCTCTTATGGTAACGTAATCGAGACGCGAGGTTACGGAAAACGCATTTGAGGACAGCGAATGATTGGGCGGCGGAATGAAATGATTAAATTTGCAGCCGTAAACTTAAATGAGCTCGTGCAGGACACGGCGAATTAGAAGTCGTAAGAGGAGGCCTTTATCCTGCAGTGTATACATAGTATAGCGGTAATGATGATCTCCAGTTCCCGTGTATAAGCTGCTACATCCACCATATCTAACATCGCTTCGAAACGTTGGCTCCAGCGACATTCCCTGTTCTCCATCCTTTTTTTAAAGATCTGTTCATCGATTCAAGCCTCCACCTTCCCCTGAGGCTCTGTTCTACATCGATCCACCACTATAGTAACTCTTGCAAAGAGTAAGTTCTATGTGGCTTACTGTGGCCTCCGAGACTGCACCCGCTCGCAATCTCAGAGGCCCCGCTGCCGCGACCTCACATGAATCGCCGCATACGCACTGCCGCATGATGTCAGCGGATGTTACCCAGGTAAACGCTCCGCGAGCTTTTTTCTTTTTTCTTTTTACACACGCAAACCGCGTCGTTCTTCTACGAAACGTCTTCTAAATTATGCGGACCACGTCGCACCAGCTTCTCTTAACGTCTCGTACGTGTGAGAAGTCTCTCAACGCCGCAGATAACAAAAGCGAGCGGTCACTCCCGCTCGGCGACGGCGAGAGCGGCGACGTCTGCTTGTTCGCATTCGCCAGACGACTGCGCGATGAGCTTTGTGACGCCGTCTTAATGGCCACTTGCACTTTGAGAAACAAAGAAGCAAAAGAATAAAGTCTGCGAGGGAAACCGGGCAAAGGTGCCCGTCCAAGGCGCTGCTGCAGCTCTATCAGTCGTTCCGAGCGGTGCCAGCGCGCGCATTTTATTATTGTTTCTTTTGAACAGCGTGCTTGCGTTGGCGCCTTCGTGGAAGTTCTAATGGCTGCAGCGACCGCGCCGCTTTCCCGCCGGATTTTGCTTCTTTCTTCGCACCTTGACGCGTTTGTTGCCTTTATGTTTTGGTTGTCCGAGGGTGTGAGCGTGTCTTCACCTTATATTTCTCTCGGCATGCCAGCTTTGAAAAATTGCGCAAGGTTCGCCCGTATTCGAGGACTATCTAGATAAGGAGAGTTGTGTGCAGGTGTGTATATTGGGGTAAGCGGGTTGGGTGGAGGGACATAGACAACGGAAACAAGGCGCCGTTGGAGTGGCGTCGCCGCGCCGGGACGCATGATAGCCGAATTTGAGAGGATGTCTCTCGCAGAGCGTGGCATAGACAGGTGCGGGAATGAAGACCCGATGATAGCGCGAATTCGCCTGTTGATTGTTCCCATTTGCTGCCCCACGTGTACGGAATACATCGACTGTTCGTCCGGTCAGTTTTGTGGATAGCAAAAGCTGTTGTCGCAGCGATGATATGCGAGTGCTTGCGTATAGTAATCCAAGCTTGGCAGGAAGCGTTGACAGCCTTGTCGCGTACGTGCTGTAAGCCTATAAGGAGCCCTAAGGGGCTCCTTTGTGTGTGTGTGTGTGTGTGTGTGTGTGTGTGTGTGTGTGTGTGTGTGTGTGTGTGTGTGTGTGTGTGTGTGTGTGTGTGTGTGTGTGTAAACAACTCATTTGCGTTAGCCACCCTGCTCATGATCAAGGGATGTCATTGTAAAAGCTTCGTTACTTGGGGGAAAAACTGTGCACGTTATTATGTATTGTGAGGCCATCAATCCAGAGACAAATTTATGTGGGTCTATTGATTAAATTTTGAGGCAGGTAAAAAAAAGAAAAAATAACCATGCTAATTGTGTGGGACATCTTGTGCGCGCCAGACGTTTTGAAGGGGAGAAACAGAAAAGCAGTCGTCAAACCACCGACTTCCGATTTCGTACTCGAAGTGTCCGTGGATGTGTCCCGCCACGGTGGTCTAGCGGATTATGGCAGTCGACTGCTGATCCGAAGGTCGCGGGATCGGATCCCGGCAGCGGCGGCTGCATTTCGATGGAGGCGAAATGTTGAGGCCCGTGTGCTGCGCGATGTCAGTGCGCGTTAAAGAACCCCAGGTGGTGAAAATTTCCGGAGACCTCCACTATACGGCGTCTCTCATAATCGGAGCTGGTTTTGGGACGTTAAACCCCACCGTAATCAATCAATCCTGGATGTCTACCTCCTGGTTGATGAAAAGTGTAGTGCTTCAGAAGCAGCAATACTTCTCGCAGATACGCCATTGGCACACAAGACAAATTATCCTGCAGCTAATTTGTCTGAGATTCCCTGATCAGTGTTACGAAAATATCGCCAAATGAGCTCTTGCAGGTTGGGTCTAATAAGGAGGTCATAACAAATATATTGTTGAATTGGATCGAATGCGCTTATTTAGGTCGACAAACGTTCTAAGTTGAGTTTTTATCGTGAACGTATTGTAGCGAAACGTCGGGGCCGTTAATGTTAGACGCATCGGAAGGTCAGGAAGACGAAGAGGCGTGGGAGCCACTCCGCGCAGGCAAGCAATGAGGAGTCGACACAGTGAGCTGGGAGAGCACTCATTGGGGGGTTTATTTAGCTAAGACATCTTGAAGTTGGAAAACACACAGGGCAAAAATTATACAACATAGAAAATGGTATCATACCCCGTCGGCCTGCCGAACTGGTCGCCGGTGGTTTCGAGCGTCATGGTCCCCTAGTCCGCTCTCTCCAAAAAGGCCAGTGTCGCCGCTTAAATAGCACTTTTCAGCACCCACGGCAACACGAACGTCTCGGAACACCACTGCCTCCCACCAATAGGAAAATGGCTTACACGGGCCAGTCAGGCAGGTCGAAGTTAACGATGCTCAACGCGAGCCCTCGTGATCGCGTGCATCCGGCTTTGCTACAAAACTAATACAAACAACACATTCCAGAAACTGGCCGCGACGCACACACGTGGTCTTCGTTCTCTGTACTACGTCGTCAAGAAGACTCCCTGCGGTGCGCCGGCTCGTTTGCTTGAGCACCCTTCTAAGAAAGCAGTCGAAAAAGAAAAAAAGAACAAGAAAACATTCTACGCGACGCGGTCTTCGCGACAGTATAAAGAACTCGTTCGTTGTTCTTTGTAAGCAAGGCACAGACTATGAACATACACAAACACAATTTACACACCTGTACCTTTCAAGGCGCATTTATCGAGGAGACAATAGTAAGGACAACTAATCTACAATTTAAACTTAATTCTGATCGAATACTGACATATTCCTACTAATATGTGTTATTATGTCGTTTCAGTGATTCGTTAAGTTTCCTCAAGAACTACTTGTAGATTGCATATATCTTTCGTAGATCTGTCGCATCTTCCCATGAGGGTCTTGTCGAAACACGTGGAATGTTTCTGTTGGAATGCGCTATATTATTGGCATGATTTTACATTGAGAGGTGATATGCAATGTGCCGCCAGCTATGTCACAAAAGCCAGCATTGTACTTACTGAGCTCGACGACTATGTTCGATTTTCTGGGTGGAACGCTTGCACGAAAACTCGAAATACACGATCGATCGATAACCCAATACCGAACGTCTCCCTCACTCATTCCTTTGCAGTCCATATATGTGTAATGGACGCATTTTTGTCAGCGAAGTCTTCGAAGTATACTGTAGTGTATTGAAACATAGGGTTTATCGAGGACTTCAATGAATGCAGCAGCAAGCTTGCGGTAAAGATGAAAACCACGGTTTTGTGCACTGGGACCCAAAATTAACTGGAACACTGCTGCATCGCGGACACTGGGAAACGAATGTGTCGATACTGATGATGTCACTCGGAGAGAGAGAGAGAATAGACTTTATTGATGTTGTTTCTTTTTTTTTTGAAGTGGTCACGCGTGTGAGCTCGCGCGTTACAAATCGTAAATTACAATATCTACCATAAAGCATAGCCAATTAGAGAGTGACCTGGAGACTTTTTGATAGTTAGGGGATTGTTGTCTTTCGAGCAAGCGGAGTGTCCCTTCACTGGTGGTATCTCTCGCAGGCTGTGTGTGTGTGTATATATATATATATATATATATATATATATATATCAACTCTGCATTGTCTAGGAACAATAAAGAAAGGGAAAATGCCTGCTATGTAACTGAGTAACTGAGTGATCACGTGTCGCTTCGGTGCTGGTTCGGTGCAAGCAAACGCGTAAGAAGCGTTAAGTAGTCTGGTCGTTGATGTTCGCGTTTGTTTCCTTAGCGCTGTATAGACCTTTTCACAGGAGGCACGGAGCACCGTCGTATGGGACTGTGCACGGCAGTAAAAAGACTCGTGTTGTCTGTTTTGTTCCGTTTGTCTTCGTGTATGTGCGCTGTTTGATAATGAAGGCCTTCCAAGGCTCCCCAAAATTGCTATACCATACAAGCTTTGGGCAGTGCTTTTCTGGAAGTTAGGCAAATTTACTACAGCCCAGCGAGGGTAATGACGGTGCCAAGTAGCCTTCTGTGAAAAGGTGCATGTACTATCCTGCATCTTATTTTCACCTAAAATGCGTTGTCATCCGCAGATATCGTTCATCGTATGCAGTGCATCACGATCTTCTTCTTCTTCTTCCTCCTCCCGCTCCTTTTCTTCGTAATTATCATCATCACCATAATCGTCATAATTGCATTTTATGTCCAATCCGCGAAGAAAGTCTCTCCCAATTATCTCTAACTGACCTTGTATTTTTATTTATTTTATTTATGTATTTTTATCGAGTTAAATTTCCATTTCGCGACTGTGAATGACTTACAGTTTCGTCTCCCCATCAAAACTTCTTGCCCACCTATGCGGCGTTCTATACCAAACGCAGCATAGGTGCGTTTTGTATGCGAACCTGAGCGAGACAATTACTTAGCACGTTGCGGGTTGCTAATTGTAATCGCATCGCAAAATTCGCCACCATTCTCAGGCCGCAGTGTATCTTCCTTTTATAGGGGGGGGGGGGGGCGGTTCCCTTCGTCCTCCTCTCTACTTCATACGCCATTCTCAACCAATGGGACGACGAGGACTGCCACCATGGTCTCTACACTACACACAAGCTATATACGCAACGCGTGCGACCCGTGCACTGCATAAGCAGCACAAATACAATGCAGGCCCGGTATAAAACCATGGCTCTGTGCATCCATTGTCAGCCTGTATACCCCTGCGGCTCGCCCTTAACGTTCTCTTCAACAACGGTGCGCGATAAATCACAGCGGCTTCTGGAACCCCGCGGCACTTCCGGAAGAGCCGGCGTGTTATTGTGTGGAAAGCTTAGCGCGGCATCCGCCACGAACCCTCGCAGCTCGCTTCACGGCTGCACAGTTGCGCAGTGCCGTGTTTCATCGCAGGATCCGCGATAGGGATCTCCCGCATCCGACCGGCCGTTTTGTGACGCGGTCGCACCAACCCTTTAGCACGTGCGGCGCGGGCGCTCCTCGCGCGTGTGTACACACTTTGCATATACGCGCCTTCTGTGCTACTAGCGTAGTCGTTGTGTACACGTATACACACGACGCCGCATCGATACTCTTGTGAAGCCACGGCTATGCATCGCTATACATGTATGCACAGCAGTGCATTAACGAAACCCTGTCCTGCCTCCTTCATGTTCGCGTAACCAGAACTGGACAAAAGAGCGCTGCACTGCCGCGACGCTGCCGAAGCAGACAAAAGCTGGCAACGACAGGTTGGCACAGACCCTGTACATACACTAACTAGGTGGGTAGATGTACGACGCGCATGCGCGCAAGGACCTACACGCTTCGGGGTGGGGAGGGGGTGGATGATTTCATGCGTACGACGCATGCGTAGGTCTAACGTCCCGACTTTAGAAGGGTATGTGCTTGCCTTCGCGTACTTATATACAGTGTCCAACGCTGTAATTATAGACGTCGAAACCGGAGGCGACTCCGGTGTTCCCCGAGCGCGGCCCCGCCCCTTTTCCTACCTTCATACATCGCATGCCTGCTACACGGCGTCTTCCTTGGCTCGACCAACGTACACGCTTTGAGTTGCGGTGCAACGCTGTTCCGTATATGTGCGGGGTAAGCTGTGGCATCGAATAACGAGCTCGCGCTGGTCTGGCATGCCAATGAGAGAGTATGCAAATCGCCGCGAGAGTATATGCAAAAGCGCGCGCGCGCGCGCTCGGCATAGTCGGCGTTATGTTTGTTGCTCTTGTTGTTTGTGGGAAGCACGCGCTATTGGGCGCGAACTGCTGCAGAAAGCGTTATACGGTATAATAATACGCGACCGTCGGGGGTGTGGGTCGTCGTTGGAGCTTCCGAAGAGCCCGCGCAGTGCTTTTGTTTCTTGTTTTGCTTTGTTTTGTTGTCTTCTCTTTTATCCGTGTCGGGTTATGTAAATTTAATTTGCGCTGGCGTGCCTTTCCGCCTGTATGGCTTCCTTCGCGTTTTCAAGCTCAGGGGTCGCCTACGCATAGCCGTGTAGAGGGAGAGCGGTTGTTGTTGTTTACGGGGTATAGACAAACACAAAAAAGGGGTTTGTCTGAATAAGAATTGCGCTGGCAGGTGGAAAGCCTCATTGTTTCTGGCTCCTGGAACGGTGACTGTCTATATTATACAGCGGAGACAACGGACAATCCGTTAACACCTTGTCTGTCGTCCCGAAGACGAGAAATCTCGCTTTGTAACTGAGTTTTTTTTTAATTTCCCTTTCCTTCTTTGAAACAATGTCTTTAGTGCTTCCACTATAACCCGCACACTATATAGTTGGCTCTGACGACGCGCAATGTTCGATTTACGATGGAACTCAACATTACGGAAATCAGAGGAAGGCAACGGTAAACTTAAATAAATTTTACGCTATTAACTAATTAATTAATTAATATAAATTGGCAGATAAATTGATGTATGACTTTGTATCGCTCGCTGCTTATTTCTTTCAGGGTGTTTTTTTTTTTTCTTGTCGTTTTCTTCGGGGTAAGTCGTACAAGCACAATGTGTCCGTTCTTATCTATATCTTGCTCGTTTTCATATTGTTGATGACGTATTTTTCTATGACGTATACCTGTTGAAGTGGGGCGTTGCAGTTCTAACACCGCTTTTCAGGTCGCCGTTGCCGTTATCGACATCTTCGATAGGACGTGGAGAGCAGGTATGTCTGTTTTGCTGTCTTTGTAATGACTGCCTCTGAGATGCTGCGGTTAGTGCCCGTGCCTATAATTAAAACGTGTACACACCATCGGGAGCTGCGTCAAGGACGCCTAAATGTAACGTGTATATGACGTTGATGAATAGAACGCGTTGAAAGCGACGAAAAACATGGAATGTCTCTAGCGTCAACGTTTTGACAAGATGGAGTCTTCTTCAGCACGACGAAGACAAGTCCACTTGTAGAGACGTCGGCCCTGCACTGTTAAAAACAAGGTTAGTGAAATGCTAGTATACATGCATGCACTTACTAACTTCCCGGGTACATTACCACCTTCTTGGCTGCCTTTTACTAGCCAGAAGATTTTATAAGCTAGTAAATGCTGCATTTACTGGCCCATTTCTTAGTGTTTTGAAGTAGGTAACTAATAAGCCGGGTTCCTATGTTTCCAGATGCTTCGTAGATGGCTGCACCTAAATAAGAACCACCGTATAGACCTTTCCAATAGAGCCCTCCTGGGCGCCGCCATGAAGTGCCGCTAGCGACGTCTAGCGGTGGCGCCACCTTGGGCTGTTTGCTCGCCGGGCTCTCCGTGCGGGCGCGTGCATTCGTTGTGTGTGTTTCAGCAAGATCTTGCTTTCGCTCTTTGTAAACATCGAGGAATCGTTAGGTAGGTTCGTTTGTGAGTATGTGGGATCTGACTGATTAGCAGGACAGTTGCCATCGGCATTGTTTCGCATGTTATTGCGCCGGCAAAGGTGGGATCAGCGGGACCGGTCGGTAGCAGTAAAACTGGAAACCGGGAACATTGTCGCCTCTTCTTTGTTTGAATTACTGTTGTAAGATTACTCGTCTCATAATAAAAATACTGTTGCTTTTGCTAACAATGATGCCACTCATTAAGGCGAGAGCCTTAATGTCTCAGTTAGAGTATAACCTTAATGTTTCAGTCACCTTAAAAGAGGGTGGTTCCAAAATCATGGAAAATTATCACAAGAAACGATGCCTTGAGAAATAAGTGACTGATCAAGTAACACGATATATCAAAGGAACCCTTAATTTAACGCGGACATGACTCGGGCATAATCAGCGTGATAGACAGGCTTTAAGTCATGCTCTTGACTATAAATATGAAAGTGAGCATGTCCAGAAACCAACGATTGAAAATCGCTAAATAATGTTTGTATGTCACACAAGGTAGGTTAGACTGGTTACGATAATGAGAGTGCACCGTGTTTCCAGAGTCATGCTCATGTCATGCTATGACATGAGCATGACTCTGGAAACATAATACTATTGGAAGGAGATCGATATGGGTGTCAAACGAAAGGTGCATGTCGAAGAATGTAATATTGGTCGCAGTCACGTTCATGACATGACATGATGTGCTCATGTCATGAGCATGATTCTGCAAAAACAAATGTAAAGGAAGGAGGTCAGGATGGGTGTCAAAGGAAACATACAGGTCCAGAGACGCGACTTAGTCACGTTCATGACATGATATGATGTTCTCATGTCATGCTATTACATGAGCATGACTCTGGAAACATAATACTATTGGAAGGGGATCGATATGGGTGTCAAACAAAAGGTGCATGTCGAAGAATATAATATTGGTCGTAGTTACGTTCATGCATGACTTGATGTGCTCAGGTCCATGATATGACATGAGCATGACTCTGCAAACATAAGACCACTGGAAGGGGATCGATATGGGTGTCAAACAAGAACTGCATGTCGAAGAATATAATATTGGTCATAGTCACGTTCATGACATGTCATGATGTGCTCACGTCATGAGCATGACTCTGCAAAAACAAATGTAAGGGAATGAGGTCAAGATGGGTGTCAAATGAAAGATACAGGTCCAGAGACGCGAGTTAGTCACGTTCATGACATGAAATACATGATATGACGTGAGCAGGACGAAGGAAAAATTATACACATGATGTAAGTGCCGCTATACTTTGTTTTATGCATGAGGTTTATTGTGCATTGTTCTACAGTTATCTCCCCCCCCCCCCCCGCCTATGTAATGCCCAACGGGCCTTTAGGGTAAATAAAAGGAAAAAAACGGGAAGGGGTCGAGAGATCGAGAGATACAGTTCGAGAGAGGCGATACCAGTTGTTCATGTTCATGACATGAATACGTAATATGACATGAGCATGACAGGGCGAAAATTAACGGAAGGGGGTGAAGATGGGTGTCAAAGGAAAAGTAAACCTCGAGGGATGTGATGTAAGATATAATCATGTTCATGACATCGCTTACATGAAATGAGATGAGCATCGTTATGCAAAAGGGGGTTCGATACCGGTTGTAAAACGAAAGGCACAGGAGATGTGATATGAGTTATAGTCATTGTTATGTTGCCGCTCATAAGGCGATCGTGCAGGAGGAACGGCGTAGCACCGTACGCTATACAAAGCTTCTTTCTCGGCTCTCTCTCTGCATGTTCTTGGACAGCAATTATCAATGGAAAGCAAACTACTCCCATTGAGCGGCTGGTCTCCCACGCTGGCCCCCAGGGGTTCCTGGTACGAGACCCTTCCCTTTCGCTGAACGTCGCTCGGGGGGGGGGGGGGGGGGTCGCGGCGGCGCGACCGTACTACTGTCCTCTCAGTGGCCGTTTCGGGGAAGAGCAGCTCGGACGCGTAGGAGGACAATGCATGAGAAGTGCGCCGTCGCTCGAAGCGACAATGCGCCTGGCCCAACCAATTCTTTAACGACCGGCATGCGCTCTCGGCGCGCCGACTGGAACAAGGGGTTGAGTCGCAGCCAGTGCACTGTCCGAACTGCGGGAAAGGCGAGCGAAAACACGCAGTGCTTCCTGGAACGACAGGGTTCGACTGGATGAGCGTGGGAGATGGCCCGAATGCCGCAGGGCTGCTACGATACCGATATTTCGATTGTGAGAATATCGGAGAGCGTGGGATAAGGAGAGGGAGAGCCATGATGGGAAAGAATGCCAAAATGCCTGTTTAAACTGCAAAGACGCTGCTGTCGGGATTAGGGACAGCCCACTAGGGAGTGGCTTAATCTGAGGATAAACAGATTGGATGACAGAAGGTTGAGGCGGACCAGCAGTGGCCACCTCCCCTCTTTCTTTGTTACCGCAAGGTACTAAAGACTGGACGGGATTCGTTTCCCTTCAGTCTAGGCTGTAATCACTTAACTGATCGATCAGTAAGACTCCGTACGATGCAACTTCTGTCTGGGCCGTAACCACTCGGTGGTCGAACAGTGAGACTAAGTTCGTTGTATGTAGTAACAGTGTTCTAGGCTCTAACTTAAGAAAAGTTAAGTAGAAGAGTAAGACGCTGTTGATGTCTATGTTATCATCAGTGTGCTTCGGCAAGATGTACATATGACTGTAAATATTTTGCTACAATATACCTTCAAGTTCATTACCTCCAACCTGCCTCCTGCTTCATCGACGTCGATCATCTCCTTGACGGGACTTCAATCCACATCAAGGAGAAAACGAACAAGAAAAACATAACTGGCGCAGTCGGACAGGGATCGGCGAGCTCTACAGCACCAGACACTGGACCAGTGCCGAGGAGACCGAGGGGCAAGGCATCCGTCAGCCACCAGCGGCAACGTCGAGACGATCCCACAGCAGCCAACTCCGGCACCGTGGAAGAGATCCAGGAACGACAGTGCATACAGCAAAGGGTGAGCAGGATTTCTTGCGTTTTTCTCTAGTTGGCATGGCAGTTTATGTGTAGAGCACATGGTGAGAACACGCGGGGGTGCTGAAACAATGGAGTCTAATGGAGATGAAGGTGCGAGTGCGGTAGCAATGGATCGGAATCGAGAGCCATCAAATCATGGTATTCTAAATTCTGATCAGTCAAATGAGGCGAGAGTGCCTACTCAGAGGCAAGAATCGATGCAGCTGGCATCTCAGGTTTTGCCGAATTCAAGTGAAACGAGAACGCTCGAACTTGAAATTCAAAAGCTCAATCTCCAGATTGAGTATGAAAAGCTATTGCAAACCAGAATGAACGCGGAACGTCTCAATGGCACGTTGTCCAACTCTGGGTCGGAGACGGGCGATCGGGGGCGACGGTGTTTCGATTCTGTCCAGCAATGTGCAAAAGTGCTGAAAGGGTTCCGCCTGCCGAGTGACGCGGATGTGCCATTATGGTTTGAGGAAGTAGAAAAACTATTTGCTACTTACCAAGTACCGTATGAGAGTCGCGTACATTTGGTTATACCAGCACTAACTGAACGAGTTCGTTACTTACTGCGTAACCTCAACTCTGAAGAGAGTGCAGATTACGAGGCAGTTAAAGCAGCAGTACTGACGGAACTGAAGCTTTCTCCGGCAGAGTATCTCCAGAGGTTCGAAAGAGCGGTAAAGCGGAAGGAAGAGACGTGGGCGCAGTTCGCGTCCCGCGTGAAAACTTATTTCTCATACTACCTCCAAGTGAGAGAGGCCGACACGGTAGAAGTGATGGCAGAACTCATGGTTGCTGACCGTATAAAATCGGGCCTCAGCACGGAGGGTCTTGAGTATGTGAGACTAAGAGAAGGCGAGGGATGGCTTAGGCCAACTGAGATCGCTAAAGTGCTGCAAACTTTCGAACAAGCGAAAGGAAAAGGGCGTGCTTCAAAGCAACCAACTGTAGAAATGGGGCAGAAGCCGGCGACACGAGTAGAGAAAGGGGCTCTGAAGTGCCACTTATGTCACGGCTCAGGCCATTTCGCTAAAGAGTGCCCGAAGTCTAGTGATAAGGAGAGCAACCCGAAGAAGGCTACCGAGCCAAAGCGGAAGGTCCAAAAGGTAACGTTATCCCACGAGACGGAAACTGAAATACCTGATGGAGTACTTAGCGCAAAGGTGAAGTCTCTAAAACACGAAGGTGAAGGCACAAATAAACTGCAGTTAATTCCCGTATCATGTGCAGGTATATCCGCAGATGCAATTTTGGATACAGGGAGTGAAATAACTGTCTTTCGGGAGAGTCTGCTTCCGAGAAGTTTAGTAGAGCCGTCTGGCAAGGTGAGATTGGTGTCTGCTTTTGGTAAAACTATCGAGGCAAGGCTAGTTACGTTGCCGGTCAAATTAAATAGCCCGCGAGAGGTTACGGAGCCTCAGAGCGTCGACCTACTCTGCGCGTTAACTGATGAGCTCGTCGAGGGCACAGATTGTTTGTTGACCGAGGAAGATTGGAAACATTTGTCGAAGGCCAGCAGCCCTCTGGCACCCTGTCGAGCACCGGCCGAGCCTGCTCCCGAGGCAGAACAAGCAGTAGAGAAACCAAAGGTCGTGGCATGCAATCTTACTTTGGAGAAGAAAGACGTTTCCGGCGAAGATGCGCAAATTGATGAAGAAAGGGAGGCATCATTAGGCCAGAGAGAAGAGTTCCGCAAAGTGCAGTTGGGTGACACTACGCTAAAGAAATGTTGGGAAGATGCGCGTGGTGGGAAATCCGGCATGTTCATTTTAGACGGACTGTTATATCACTGCGACTCAATAGCAGGCACTCGAGTGAGTCAGCTAGTTGTCCCCAAAGATAAGCGCACTGAGGTGATGCACTTAGCCCATGAGTCGCTATGCGGGGGGCACCTGGGGCCAAAGAAAACAAGAGCTCGCATTAGGTATAATTTTTTTTGGCCAGGTATGGCGAAGGAGATATTAGGGCATTGTCGTTCGTGCCATGAATGTCAAATTAGGTCAGACAGGCGTCGCACAGATAAAGTGCCTATAACTCCGCTCACTAGACCCGAGCACCCTTTCCAAGTTGTCAATGTAGATGTGATCGGACCCCTCGACACACCGTCAGCGAGAGGGCATAAGTACGCGCTGTGCTTAGTGGACCTTTGCACGAGGTGGCCGGAGGTGGTTCCACTGCGCTCTTTGACCGCTAAGGCGACTTGTGATGCACTGATTGAGATATTCAGTCGCACAGGCGTTCCGGAGATGATCTGCTCCGATCAGGGCACTAATTTCAAATCTCAGCTCACGCAAACGATGATGGAGAAATTAGGTTGCACGCCAAGGTTCTCAACCCCAGAACACCCAGAGAGTAATGGAGTTGTAGAGAGGTGGAACCGAGTACTGAAAAACATGTTGTATCATGTCATTCAGAGAGACTCCAAGAATTGGGACAAATTGATCCCAATGGTTTTATGGGCTTATCGGGAAGTTCCCCATGAGGTAACCGGAGTAGCTCCGTTTCGTCTATTGTATGGAAGGAATCCCACGGGACCGCTTCTAATACTGCAGAGGACGTGGACGGGAGAAATGCCGGTGCCCGCAACATTGAGAGAAAGCCCCGCTAAGTATTTACAGCAACTTAAGGAGCAGCTCGAGACGGCCGCTAATATTGCTGAGCTAACTAGTGCAACTCAACAGGAGAGTTACGCCAGTGCCTATAATCGCAGCACCAGGCTCAAAGCTTTTAACGTTGGCGACCAGGTTGTGGTTTTCGACAATGATCGGAATTGTAAGATGTCACCTAAATGGCTAGGCCCATTCACAGTGGTTGGACGTGAGCGCGAACACTCTTACCGCGTTGAAACATCTGAGGGAAAGGTGAAAAGTGTCCACGCCAATAACATTCGACCTTACTATACAAGGGTCAGTCATATTGGGGTAGTCTTCGATGAGGACCATGATTTTGGGGAGGTGGAATATGCTCCACAACCAACCACTATAAAGCGGGAAGAGCTAGTGCTAACGAGCGAGAAGGTTGCTCACCTTGATGCTGACGCGCAGGCGGAAATACAGGCGGTGTTCCAAAGACATTGCACACTCTTTGACGGCACCCCGGGTATAGCGAAGGTAGACGAACATAGGATAGAAATAGAACCGGACCACCAGCCAAAAAAGGTGTTTCCTTATCGGGTGCCGGAACTATTAAAGAAGGAAGTCAGCCGGCAAGTTGACGAACTTTTGACTTGGAAGTTGATCTACCCCACGGAGAGTGAGTTTGCACACCCGGTAGTATGCGTCGGAAAAAAGGATGGGACTATCCGCATGTGTGTGGACTACAGGGCGTTAAATGCCGTCACCAAAGCGGATGCGTTCCCTATGATGAATCCTCAGGAATTGATTTTCCGAGTAGGCAGAGCGCAGTTCATTACGGTAGTGGACCTTAGGCGCGGGTACTGGCAGGTACCGATGGAAGAGAAGAGTCAGAAATTCACCGCGTTTGTAACGCACGAGGGTCAGTACGCATGGAAAGTGATGCCTTTCGGGCTAAAAGATTCCGCGGCAACCTTTCAAAGAATGGTGAATAAACTCTTGTCGCAACATCAAATGTATGCCACGGCATACCTTGATGATATTGCTATTTTTTCTAGTACTTGGGAGGAGCACTTAAAGCATCTCGACATTATTCTTAAGGTCTTAGAGAAGGCGGGACTGAAAGCCAGTCCGGAGAAGTGTCAGATTGCGCGTTCCCATATACATTACCTGGGGCATATTGTCGGTTCAGGGACACACGCACCAGACCCTGAAAAAATAGCAGCGATTAAGAACCTGGTACCACCGCGCACCAAAAGGGAACTACGCAGCCTGTTAGGACTGTGCGGTTACTATCGCGAGTACGTCCGAGGATATGCAGAGGTGACGAGCCCGCTCACGCTGTTAACAAAGAAAGCGGTACCTAATAAGATACCCTGGCCGGAGGAAGCTCAGGCAGCATTTGAGATGCTCAAACAATCTTTGTGCGAGGCCGTGGCGCTAAACACCCCAGAGCCATCTCAGCCCTATTGGCTTTTCACAGACGCCTCAGCTACGGCGGCGGGAGCATGTTTGGCGCAAATGTCAGCCGATGGGGAAGAGAGGCCTATCGCCTTTGCAAGCCACCGCTTCTCACCGACCCAGATGCGTTGGTCGACAATTGAGAGGGAAGCGTTCGCAATAATATGGGCCTTAAAGAAGTTTGACTACTGGCTTTTCGGTGCCATAGTAAACGTCGTTTCCGACCACAATCCGCTGTCGTACCTTACAACTTCTACTCCGCATGGGGCGAAATTGACAAGATGGGCGCTGGCTTTACAGCGATATCATGTCTCGGTACAACATCGGAAGGGTATATGTAACGGGAATGCGGATGCATTATCGAGGCTCCAGAATAGTTTGTGGAAGCCATCAGAATAACAGTGCCATGCCAACTGAGGGGAGGACGTGAATGTTCCTGCCCACTCGCTGCTGTATATTGTGGACTGTGTGATTGACAATCCAAGAAACAGACACTAGTGATCTTACTGCTTGAAGCAGCAATGGTGTGCTTGATCGTTTAGCATGTATTTGTTTTCGTTTCTTGTATTCTCCTGTCGTGTTGTCTCGCAATTGTGTTTGATGTTTGTGTATGCTGTTGTATGCTTAGAAAGTCCAGTGACCTAATCGCGGCAGTGATTTATCGTACCACTGAGCGTAGAACAGCCCAGCGTACTCTTAAGGGGGGACGTGTTATGTTGCCGCTCATAAGGCGATCGTGCAGGAGGAACGGCGTAGCACCGTACGCTATACAAAGCTTCTTTCTCGGCTCTCTCTCTGCATGTTCTTGGACAGCAATTATCAATGGAAAGCAAACTACTCCCATTGAGCGGCTGGTCTCCCACGCTGGCCCCCAGGGGTTCCTGGTACGAGACCCTTCCCTTTCGCTGAACGTCGCTCGGGGGGGGGGGGGGGGGGGGGTCGCGGCTGCGCGACCGTACTACTGTCCTCTCAGTGGCCGTTTCGGGGAAGAGCAGCTCGGACGCGTAGGAGGACAATGCATGAGAAGTGCGCCGTCGCTCGAAGCGACAATGCGCCTGGCCCAACCAATTCTTTAACGACCGGCATGCGCTCTCGGCGCGCCGACTGGAACAAGGGGTTGAGTCGCAGCCAGTGCACTGTCCGAACTGCGGGAAAGGCGAGCGAAAACACGCAGTGCTTCCTGGAACGACAGGGTTCGACTGGATGAGCGTGGGAGATGGCCCGAATGCCGCAGGGCTGCTACGATACCGATATTTCGATTGTGAGAATATCGGAGAGCGTGGGATAAGGAGAGGGAGAGCCATGATGGGAAAGAATGCCAAAATGCCTGTTTAAACTGCAAAGACGCTGCTGTCGGGATTAGGGACAGCCCACTAGGGAGTGGCTTAATCTGAGGATAAACAGATTGGATGACAGAAGGTTGAGGCGGACCAGCAGTGGCCACCTCCCCTCTTTCTTTGTTACCGCAAGGTACTAAAGACTGGACGGGATTCGTTTCCCTTCAGTCTAGGCTGTAATCACTTAACTGATCGATCAGTAAGACTCCGTACGATGCAACTTCTGTCTGGGCCGTAACCACTCGGTGGTCGAACAGTGAGACTAAGTTCGTTGTATGTAGTAACAGTGTTCTAGGCTCTAACTTAAGAAAAGTTAAGTAGAAGAGTAAGACGCTGTTGATGTCTATGTTATCATCAGTGTGCTTCGGCAAGATGTACATATGACTGTAAATATTTTGCTACAATATACCTTCAAGTTCATTACCTCCAACCTGCCTCCTGCTTCATCGACGTCGATCATCTCCTTGACGGGACTTCAATCCACATCAAGGAGAAAACGAACAAGAAAAACATAACTGTCATTTTCATGACACGATATGGTCATGGCACGACATGATTATGACTCACCATGAAAGCTTTAAGGGGGTTGAAATGGGTGTCAAAATAAAGGTACAGCTCGAGGAATGTGATATTATAATCATGTTCATCACACGACATGATCGTGGCTCGATATGGTCATTACTGAACATAACGACAAAACTCAATAAGTAGTGCAACGGCGTCCGGACACTGTTAATAAAGCAAGTAAACTTTAACAAGGTGTGATAGTCAGTAAATGCCACACGTATATCTGTGTGCATAACATCGTAAAAATGTTGTGGCATGATGTATAAGCCATGGCATATGTGCGCCATTTACTCAATTAAAACCAGCGCTAGATAGCTACTCTTGGCTAGAGTTCCTTCAACTGTCGGCTATTGTGTGCTGACTTTCTCTTTAATGAATAACGTTGGCTAATACTTACAATTACATCGCTGGCATCTTGGCATAGCATTGGCTCCCACGGTGCGTGAGACCTGGATTTCTTTTGTTCTAGTCGGGTTTCCATTTATCGCACTCATGGTCATGAAGCAATCATTCGGCTCCGTTCTCGCAGCCTAGTTCATGATCGACTTCCGTCGAGCTCTCCACTTTTTTTTTTTTTTGAAGGAAGCGTCCGCGTCACTTAAGGTGCTGAAGCACGTTTGCCGTTCAACAAAGCATGCCCACCTGGTTTGCACTGCACAGGCCGGAGGCATTTAACAGCAAGGACAAGAGCAACAAAAAAAAAGAAAGAAAAAGGAGTGTCCGTACTAAAACCCCTTGGTTTCGTAGTACCGTGAAACGCGTTTAGCTCTCATGGTTGAAGCTAATCGAGTAGGGAGAGAATGAAAGAAGAAATCTGGGACATTCGCACCATATGCTAAGAACGGCACTGGCTAGGGTTAAGGGGTTTTGGCGACGTTAGCGTTAGACCACGTGGAAAAATGAGCGGTGCGGCGTTTTGTCACGAGTACGTCAGTGAGTGCGCAGCCGCACTCGTCCTGCGCAACGTTGTGCTTGCTGCACAGCTGTTTACGTGCAGCGTTTCTTTTCTTCTGGTTGTGTGTGCAACCGTTAACAATGCAGTGATGCCCTGTCGATAGACAGTTCTTAAAGGACATATTAAATCGCTCTAGTGAGCGAAAGATCGCGCGCACCGTGCAAGCACGGCAAAATGTATGGGCGACTCGGCGCAACAAACAGCCCAACGAAGGGGGGCGTGGCGCGGAGAGCGCTCTCCCGCGCGCTAGCAGACGACAAAAACAGGTTCCTGCTCGCCAGTGTGAGAGTGCCGATGGAAAGGTCTATAGCTTCTATAATTACAATAATTGTTTGTTCGTTATTCTAAATAGCTATTTTCTGCGACGTCAAGACACGCATATGCGCAAAAAGTAAGCCATGAGAATCTGGATGTGCATTACTCATCTAAATCTATGGCTGCTCACAGGTACATGTGCTAACCCAAACTACAGGGGCATATATATCTTTCAGGTTGCTGTTAGACTACATGTCGCGTATAACTCATGGTGTTCGGTGTATGTCTGCCTGTTCTCGTCTATTGTTTGTTGATGTCTCTGTGTATATTCGTACTCGAGCCTGTCATGGTGTAGTGCATTTAGCATAGTAATTGCATCAATTAGTGAGCGTTAACTAGTGCGAGGCCCTGCCATATGGCCTCTTTTTTCCCTTTCGTAATAGAAGCGGCATGACATGGCAATTTCAAACAAGGCGTGCAAACGAAACCGCCGAAACAAGGTAGTGCATATTTCTACGAACGCTTACTAACACACAGTTAGTACTTTCAACTAACAGTTTTACTCAGATGATGAGCTTGAGTTAATTAGTACATTTCATTAGCATCGGCAGGTAGTAAATTTCAATACACTTTCACTTCCTCCGAATACAAAGGAGGTGGTGGTTTTGGGGACTAGTAATTATGCTTAGTAACTTCTTAGTAAATATGCCTGCCTCTTTTTTGAAGAGTACAGCGATCGTTCAAAACAATGAAGAACATGCGATGTTCCCTGTTCCTCACTGTTTTCAACGGCCTCTTCAATATGTGGCTTCAATATGTGGAGCGTCTCTTCAATATGTGGATATTTAGCATGGTATGCTGGCCCAGAAGAACCAAGGCTATATGTTTTTTTTTTCTCTTCTTCCACAGAGTTTGATCTGGGTTTCGATCTGGGTTTTGATCTGGTATATACATAACTTGCTGGTATAGCAAAAAAAAAAGAACAAAACGAAAGGCTTTCGTTCATATTGTTACAGGAACGTCGAGTGACCAGGCACCGCGATTAGCAGCTATATGCAGGCTATCAGCAGCGGTTGCAAAGCAGCCAAGTGCGAGCTTCCTCTTCTTCTCTCCGTCGATGGTGGCCACGCGCATCGGCCGAGCTCCTCAAATGCGGCATGCGTGTAGCAATATAATCCATCGAACGAACAAGCAGAAACACGTAACCAGAAAAGAAAAAAAAAAGCTTAACAGCTGATCACTTCCCAGAGAGTTAACTTTTTCTTTTGTTCCTTTAATCTTTTGTCGCTGCCGCTCGCTCCGAGCATGCGGACAAAACTTTTAACCAACGCGACACCTCACGTACGCGGAAGGAGAGGAAAAATGTGCGGCTCCTGCACCCTCGGCGCCACTGCAGAACGTGTCCCACCGTCGTCGTCGTGATCGTCACCCCGGGGCGGCGAAAAACATCGCGCTCCGCTCGTTGTTGCGCTCGGGGATCCATCATTTCCGCTCGGCTTCTCTCATTCTGGACAGACCGACAAAGAGGGCACAGCTGGGAGACCGGAGGAGGGAAATCGTTTTGGGCCGTGGGCTGGTAGGGGGCGCCACCACTCTCGACGCTCATCCATCCATCTGTATATTCGCGACCCATCCCTGCCGCTGTTATACGACCGCGAGGCAACAAGCGAAACCTCCCCTATCTTTTAATTTATTTTATGGTTTTCGTTACGTTTTGGTGCTGCCCCTCCGAAAGAGTGTCCCATCGAAGAGGCCACACGAGAAGGTGGGGGAAGGGGTGTCCGAGGGGGGTCGGATTCAGCTCGGCAATGCGTCGGCCCATTAGTGTTATTAGATGGGCGGACAGAAGCCGTAAAAATGCATCGAATCTGACGTGTTTCTCCCGGTGCCTGTCCCGCTGTACTTTGCTTATGCGTATGCGAGAACAAGGCTTACACCAACCCCTCCCAAACACTTTCGTCTCCAGGTTTCTTTCATCTTTTCTTTTTTTCTTTGTTACACCGTGCCTTTCATCCCTTCCTTTCAATCTTGTATATAGCCTCCAACAAGCTTCGCAACACGCTGCCTAGATTGAGCGCCGCAAGTTTCGCGCACGTCTGTTGTGCGTGCGTGCGTGCGTGCGTGCGTGCGCGCGCGTGTGTGTGTGTGTGTGTGTGTGTGTGTGTGTGTGTGTGTGTGTGTGTGTGTGTGTGTGTGTGTGTGTGGGTGTGTGTGTTCCTGGAAGTGAAACCGTCCTCCATCTGCATGGTCACGAGCGCTAGGAATTTCTCGCGTCACGCACTTCCGTCTTTGCTGCGCCATTGTTTATAAACACTCGTCTCTATTCTTGTCGCAGAAACCCCAAAGAGGCCCGTCCGGCGCCTTGCAATAACGCGAACTCCGCCACGACGGCGCACACAGATAGATAGATAGATAGATAGATAGATAGATAGATAGATAGATAGATAGATAGATAGATAGATAGATAGATAGATAGATAGATAGATAGATAGATAGATAGATAGATAAGAAAACATGAGCTTTTGAGTGACGCGCTAACGATGCAGTGCAGCGCTGCATATAAAGATAAATAAAGGCCACATTATTGTTTTAAAGCCCGTGTGCGAGGTTCACGTGACGGAATAAGCGGGTGACGTATGAAGAGGGGAATGGGTTTTGGAACGGACTCGCCCGTTTGTGTGGTTAGGTGTAGGAAGTTTCCTCCCTACACTTTCGGTATACAGACGTGAACGCCGTGTAGTTGGGAGTATAGTCAGCTTGCGGCCTGGCATGGCCTGTCAGAACTCTGGACGACTGCTTTCCTTCAAAGCCCCTTATTAGCGTCACTACGCAAAAGCGCGTGCTCATGGCTGAAGGCGCCGAGTTCTCTTTGGGCGGGAACGAAAACAGCTGAACTGTCAGGGTGCGGACGCAGCGCCGCGGTATTGTGAAGAAGAGCATATGTTATGCAGAGGAAAGTGGTAAACAGAGCCGAACTGTCTGACAAGGTTCGCTTATGTACCATATAAATAGGAGAAAATAAATAGGAGAAAAAAAAGCCACGCACACCCATGTGTTTTAAGCCTGGGCACATTACCATGTTGAGATCATGCGGAGTGCTGACATGCTTGCACTCGCATGTATGTTGGTGTGTGGGGCGGCAACACGCGGGAAGTACAGGCCTCAGGTTGCTTCTGCCGAACTCATCCCTCTACGCACTCTCTATGTTCGCATGAGTTCTGTTTCTCTGAAACATTGATTTATAGAAAAACTGCCTACACTTTTGTGGCAGTTCGCCAATAATGCACAGAACTACGAAGCACATTTTTCTTTAAATAGAGTACGCCATCTGTCACGTTTATAGTTGCCCAGAGGAGGTGCGTTGACTTAGAGGACTGAAGAAAAGCACTTAGAGAAAGAAGACAACTATACTGTATGTATATGGACAAATGCCATAAGTAAGCGAACATGTGCAACAGTCAGCAATGGTACAAAAGATAATAACATCGAAAAAAGAAAAACGAAGCAACTCTTGGTGTTTTTATAGACTACACAAAAGCCCTTTACTGTCTGAACCGCAATACTCCTTTAAAGAAATTGTATTGCTATGGTGTACGTGGTGTAGCTCATTCCTTGCTTGATGACTATTTGAGCCATCGTCAGCAGTGCGTTTCAATTAATAACTGCCTGTCCTCTTTTAAAAATATTACCTCTGGTGTACCACAGGGAAGCCTCCTGGGGCCATTTCTTTTTAATGTATATGTAGACGATGTGACCAAAATAAATAATGACGTTTCGATTGTAATGTACGCAGATGCCGTAGTGGAGGGCTCCGGAAATTTCGACCACCTGGGGTTCTTTAACGTGCACTGACATCGCACAGCACACGGGCCTCAACATTTCGCCTCCATCGAAATGCAGCCGCCGCGGCCGGGATTCGATCCCGCGACCCTCGGATCAGCAGCCGAGTACCTTAGCCACTAGACCACCGTGGCGGGGCGAAAGGGTGTCATGTCATGCCATTAATGTTATTCATGTAATTATGATAATCCCCAGCTAAGCAAGTAACTCCAATGACATCATCTTTATTATTCATGTCATGAAATACATGACATGTCGTGGCATTCGCGTCAACGCATGCAGTTCATGCACATTCAGTAGCACATGTTTGTCATGTATGTCATGTGCATGAACATTCTGGTGCATGTCAATAAAACGACCATGACAGCTTCGCAATGTGCACATCACGTCATATGCGACATGCACGTCCTTACCTGTCATACATGGTTCTCGTAGAGTGCATCATGTGATGCACATTCTTATATGTGTAGATAGGTATACAAAACGACCATCATATATATATATATATATATATATATATATATATATATATATATATATATATATATATATATAGGCTTGACTATTGTGTCCAGCCACGGAAACCACTTCGTAAGGAGGGGAGGGAATAAAAAGGGGGCAGAGAGGGCGAACACAAATAATAATAATAATAAAAAAGAAAGGGGGGGTACATGATGCCCGCATATGACACACGTCGTCGGCTTTTCCCCCACTCTTTGCTCTGTTTCTTTCAGGTTCTAGATCTTTCCTGTTCTTTCTTTTCTTATTCTTTCTTTTTTCATGTTTTTCTTCCTTCCTCTTTTATGGAAATCTCTCTCAGATAGGTATAAATAGAAGCGGAAATACAACCATAGGCATTCCTGATGAAGGCCGGTCTCCGGCTGAAACGTTGAATAAACGCTTTCCACATTTTTGTTGCCAATTCCGAGGGTCTACTACTCATCTCTGCCTTCACGCCTCCGGCCTATTCACCACCATGACTGCTATATATATATATATATATATATGTGTGTGTGTGTGTGTGTGTGTGTGTGTGTGTGTGTGTGTGTGTGTGTGTGTGTGTGTGTGTGTGTGTGTGTGTGTGTGTGTGCGCGCGCGCGTTCATGTACGTTCATGTTATGACTTCCAGTTTTATCATATATCAAGTTCACGAAACGCCCACGAGTGCAACATGGTGCGAGCAGATAGATAGATAGATAGATAGATAGATAGATAGATAGATAGATAGATAGATAGATAGATAGATAGATAGATAGATAGATAGATAGATAGATTAATTGTCTCTTTGGTTCGACAAGTGACTCACATTTAAAGAGAAAAGCGTTTAATATTACTTAGAACTAACAAAGTTACAACCAGCTCTTCTTAATTATCTCGTAAGGGAACGTGAACTATGGGAAATATATTAAACGAAACGCAAGCAGCTGTATTTTGGGTTTATTAGCCGGCCAGTGACAGTTTAGGAGGTGACCAATCTCGCCGGCGCACCTCACCAGCTTGCTGCAATATGTAACGTGGTTGCGTACACCTTCTATCGTATCCGTGTGACAGGACACCATATGGTGCAAGCTGTATCTCATGCAGTCGCAAAGCCAGCAACAACGCGTCGAAGACCCGAACAAAGGGAACGAAAGTGATCGTATATATGTCGCGAAGCTCACAGGAACGACACCTATAGTTTGAATCACACTCATGAACGCGTACATACATACATACATACATACATACATACATACATACATACATACATACATACATACATACATACATACATACATACATACATACATACATACATACATACATACATACATGCCCCGCCACGGTGGTCTAGTGGTTATGGCACTCGGCTGCAGATTCGAAGGTCGCGGGATCGAATCCCGGCCACGGCGGCTGCATTTCGATGGAGGCGAAATGTTGATGCTCGTGTGCTGTGCGATGTCAGTGCACGCTAAAGACCCCAGGTGGTCGAAATTTCCGGAGCCCCCCACTACGGCGTCTCTCATAATCAGAGCTGGTTTTGGGACGTTAAACCCCACAT
The DNA here is from genome assembly GCA_013339685.2 of Hyalomma asiaticum. Classification (NCBI taxonomy): domain Eukaryota; kingdom Metazoa; phylum Arthropoda; class Arachnida; order Ixodida; family Ixodidae; genus Hyalomma; species Hyalomma asiaticum. The sequence goes on from CM023484.1 coordinate 78,203,330, forward strand.
ACATACATACATACATACATACATACATACATACATACATACATACATACATACATAGACGAACGCAATCGCACAGCCCAAGTAGCTATATATACGACAAATACGAATACACAAGGGAACGAAAGAGATATGCGTATAATACTGAAAGGTTGAGAGACAGGAGAGAGAGAAAACCCTCGCGCAGGAAGCGTCGTTAGTGTTCCTTCCGCAGCAGTATATTATTCTCGATAAAGTGTCTGAGTATGCCACGTGATCTCATCGTTGGCAGGTCGGTCAACAGTTTCTCACGTCACTGGCCTCTGCGAACGCGGCAGGGCAGGGATTGCCGCACGTTGCCACGTTTGGGGTCCGGCACGGCCCATCGGAGGGGGCGCCCCCTGTCGCTGACCGAAGACACTATATCATGATTTTTTCCTGCCACGTCGTCTCAGGACGCTCTACACTCGGTCTGTCTTTATTATTTTTCTTTAGTTTTCGAGGCTCGGCGTAGAAAGGTTCTCATTGTGTGTGCATCAGAAATATGACATCTGCAGCCCTCTGCAGAACGAAGGTGAAAAAGAAAGAAAGTTGAGAAGCAACAACGCAAACAGCAGCAAAGGAGAGAGCGAAAGAGATGGCTTCAATGGTGCCGTCAAAGAATGGCTTCCTCGCGTGATTGTCGCCAGTATCGGGTGTCCACCGGGTTCCCAGGATCACGCAGAATCACTTAACCGCGGGGCACCTTCACGGAACAAGTTGTCGCTGGGCGTATTTAATTATACACATCCGCGCTGCCAATGGTTTTCTTTTCTTTTTTTTCTGGGGTGGCGGGGGGGGGGGGCGAGGGGGAAATAAGCAGAACCACGGCAGCTGTACGTATCATATATGTAGGGGCCGTGGCAAAACACGGCGCCTTGGAAACGACAAACGCATGTGAAGAACCTTCGTATATACCTTACGGTATACATGTCGAGAACTTTGGGCTCTTTTACATGCAAGACGTACGAGAGACTTTCTTCAAGCTCGTGCGCCGTGAATGAAGATGGCAGCGAGGTCTGCACCGCTTTATATATCGGCGATAGGGGCAGTGGAGGATTACCGTACACGGTATAGGCACGCTAAATACCCTTCCCTCGCCGTAGGCTATTTTGGTCCTAAAGACGTGATGAGAGGCCCTTTCAAGCTTTCATGACGTTACTGTGCGCACAGAACTACAGGCGCAGGTGTTTCCGACTGAAATAGCCACGTGCCGAACACGACCGCACGGCATTATCGGTAAGCTACCACTGCTAAACCGTCCCGTTATACCGAGTGTCGTACAAAAGCAAAGGATTCTTCGTTAAGCTTGTGATATTGATGTTTCCGCTTCTTTGAGCTCGAGGTTGGGTGTTCGATTCTCTAGACCATGGTGTCCCTATTTCGATGGGGACGAGATCTGAGAACAGTTAATTTTAGCCCAGCTTCAAGATTATCCACACGCTCTTTACGCGAATCCAACCGCCTTAGTATTGTTTACTGTCGTATTGACCATTTCAGTCGTTAGTTTTTTTAAGTAATCTCAGGTAAGTAAATAACATTCGTTAATTGACCAACTGCTGCTGTAAATGCAAAATGTTCAATGAGGGCGTGTTAGTTATTGTCCATGTTATGTTCAATGAAGCATGCTAATTAGTGTTCGCCGATAACGTGCTTTCATAATAATTAACGCGATGGTTTTAATTCTGTTCTGGGATTCTCAAAAAAGAAGGTTCTCATATAGTCTAAAGAAACTTAATAGGAACTCGCAGTCTATAGAATGTTTTCCACAGGATGTTTACACAAAGTCTAAAGCAACCTGTCTCTAGAAACACATCATTTCTCACACAAGCAAAGGTGTATTGACGTCATATGTACTGAACCTATAGAGTAACCTTTATGGAACATCTTTACAACTTCTAACGCCACTTTTCTATAGACTGGCTCTCCATACGCGCTGTATAGGGGATGTATTGACATCATATCTACTAAATTCTATAAAGTCACTTTTACAAAACGCATTTAGAACTTGTAATGCCACATTTCTATAAACAGGCTCTCCATACGCGCTATATCGGGGGTGTATTGATGTAATACCCACTAAATTCTGTAGAATAATGTATATAGATCGTCTTCAGAACTTCTATCGCTACCTTCCTGTCTACAAAATCTGTAGAATAATTTTTATAGAACACCTTTAGAACCTCTAACTCTACCTGTATATAAACTGGCTTTCTGTATGCCCTCTGTAAGGGTTCATAGAGGGTGTGTTCAGCGTATACAAAACTATATCGAAGAACGTTTCATCAGAGACCTGTCTACGCGTACTGCAGGGCAAAGGCGTTGTCCATAAATTGCTGCAATTAACCTGCTCGAGTTGCAACTGCGGCCATATTGTCGCCACAAGCATCTTGGTCTAATCCGCCCACCAGCATTCTGGCGCCTCCCGCCACACTTGCCTTCCCTTGAAGTTTATTCTGTCGCCCTTGGTTACCATCGGTTATCTTGCTCCTATCTCTGTTCTGACATCGACTATAGGATATCACTAAAATTTCCGAAAAAAAAACAACTGCAGAGGTGGCGATGCGTATGGTAGAGTATCAGCTTCCAGTGCGAGAGGTACCGCGTTCGAATTCAGTGCCTGAGGACCATCACTTTTCTAAAAGACAGGAACTCCCCCACCTGGCGTTTGTTGACTACGGGATTCTCTTGAGAGAACACCCTCTAACGTGGCAAGTTAGTGGCATGAAAGTTTTTTTTTTCTTCTTTAAAAAAAATCCTATTTACGGTCCTAAAAGAAACGCCACAGAGAAAAGCCCTATATAAATTGGTCTTTAGAGTCTCAAAAGAAACTCTGTATATGTTCTGTGTTGAAATTTGTCTGTGTTATCTTAAAAAAAGACTCCAGAAAAAATTTCTCTATAGAAACTAGCCTCGGGGATCTTATAAGAAAATCGATAGATCAATTTTTTATAAGAATTCGGTGGCGAAATAACTTTTGTTACTGTACAGAAAAATTCTCTAGGGTGTGAAAATAAACGAGACAGAATTCCATCGACCAAGTTCAAAATACTTTCTAAAACAAAGCATTAAACATTTTTATTAGGGATTGCCGCGCTCGTTTAATCTATGCCCCGTTTGTTGGGATTTCGCTCGCCAAAACCCCGCTATCATTACGAGGGACGTCGTGGCGGGGAGCTATACGGATTAATTTTGAACACCTGGGATGTTCTAAAGTGCACTTAAATCCGAGTACACTAATGGGCCGTCCAACGGGCTCGGCGTCTTCGCCGCTATGAGGCACCATGGCGAGTCTATGATATACAGGTCAGATTTCGACTGGGTGCGCTAGCTTGCCGCTGTGTATCGTTATTCTGTGCGGGTTACTTGCTTTGATTAATTGCACGCACACGCGCACACGCACACACCTCGTCACTTCTTTTCCCGGCTCATTTAGGCATGCGTGATTCTCGGAACAGTCGAGGAAGGAAACGGTAATGGAGCAGTTTAGAGGGAGCGCTCGGAATGCTTCGAGAGAGCCTCCCTGCCTGCCTGCTTTGCTCTCCGCGAAGTTCGCTGTCGCACAGCAGGAGCCCGGCGAAGGCTCTGCGTACGTCGCTTAAAGGGAGGGTAGAGGGCACAGAGACAGGCGCCATATCACTGCCGCCGTGTTCTCGGGGAGGCCATTGTTTCCTTATTCATGAGATGTGCTTGCGCGCGCCCTGCGGGAGCTCTTCTCCGCGCGTCGCCCTCGGCGCCGGTCGTCCCCGCCCAGGTGTAGTACGTAGCGAGTCTTTCGTTGCGAGAATTTGTCGATGTGTATATGAGTGTCAGTTTTGCAGCGTGGCCACCGTGTCGCACGTTTTACACTGCATATGCGGCGTGTGTTCTATAACGTGACGAATATTTGTGTCGATGAATAGCTCTATAGTCTGTTTCAGAAGTTCCGTGCAGCACTTGTGGAAGCTACACAGCCCTCTTCGGCCAATCCGGAGGGCGAACACATGTTAAACGTGTCCTTCCGCGGCTTGTCATCTGCCAATGGCGGGCGCTGCAGTGGCAGGTGCAGCCTTGCAAGGAGGAAGGTGAAGCGGGGTGTGCGTGTCCGAACAATGGCGCTTCGTCTCGCCGTCGGAAGAATTCTGCGCTCGATGGTCTCGTAGCCTTGGCTCTTCTGCACGGAACTCCTGAAACAGATATATAGCTTACGCTTCGGCTCTGCAGGAGAGCAGGGCGAGAAATGTTAACGTGTAAGGAAGAAAGGCATGTGGAAGTGAAAATTGGACAGACAGACAGACAGACAGACAGACAGACAGACAGACAGACAGACAGACAGACAGACAGACAGATGGGTGGACAGAGAGAATAAGAGAAATTGAACTCGGGCACAATATATACTTTACAGCCACATTGGCTGTGCCTATATATACAGCTAGGAAATGTCAGTGCCACTGTCAAACGAATTTGTCAGTTTTGTCAGTGAACATCCACGAATTTTCCTCATCTGTGCTCCTTTTTGCCGCTGGATACGGCTTAGTACCGATCGCAAACATTACGAATCCGTGGCGCTGGCATGTTGTTAGAGTCGCACGTACACTGGAACGGTAGTTATAGTAAGCAACGCGCAGTTTGCCAGATCCCAGAAGAATCATTACATCGTTGGGCACTACGGAGGGCAGTGTAGAAATAAAGAAAATTCGTTGAGTTTATTGGTAATTGCAAGATTCAACCAAAATTATTTCCTCCCGCTCAGTGCGTTTTGATTGTGTGCAGTAATGAATTATTGCTAATACATGTTCCTCCTTATTCACTGGCATTTCAATGTCATGTTAACTGATTGGTTGATTAGTTACGTAGTTAATTTCTATAAAGTTAGTTTTTATTTCTGTAAAACGTAATGAAATACTGCAGGTGAAGGTCTCTCTCTCTCTCTCTCTCTCTCTCTCTATATATATATATATATATATATATATATAGAGAGAGAGAGAGAGAGAGAGAGAGAGTAAAATAGCAGACACGACATTGGCGTTATCGTTTATTGCCCCTGGTCGAAGCTGTTGGCAATAAACGATAACCGCGAGGTCGTGTCTGCTATTTTACTCCAAATACGTTTGGCCGATTGAGCACAAATTCTCTCATATATATATATATATATATATATATATATATATATATATATATATATATATATATATATATATATATATATATATATCGACCTGTCACATTAGATGCATGTATACGAGAACGAACCACATCGGTGCATGCGTCGTGAGCGTCGACAGTTAATGTGTATTTCTACTTTTGTCACATTCCGCACGGAGTCTCGGTTTGCGTCGACATAGAAGTTTTTTTTTTTTCTTTATTTTCTCTTAGTAGACTTTCCCCGCCCGCAGAAGTTGAACCTCCTCAGTTCTAAATAAATACAATTTCCTAACATCTCTTTTTCCACTCTGTACTCGTCTCTCGAGAATTTCACGGCGCCATTGCAGCTCTGCATGCTCGAGAAGGGCGGTTTCCGTCTTGTGGCAGAGTCTCGCGCGGAACGCTGATTACAGCCTCAGATAACGTCTTGCCGAGGAAGCAGTCAAAGCAGCCCCGCAGCCCCGGTAAACCCCGCGGGATCTGTTTTTTATCGACCACGCCACGTATGCCACGTGAACAGAATCGAATTCTCATTGCCGATGCACCTTAAAATAAAGGCAGTTATGCGCCTTCGATGGCGTTTGAATTGGTTGCGTTGACATTATATATGGCCTCCCGTAATTTCGTGCTGGGACTCGAAATCCCGCGGCATGGGCCTTCTGGTGCATGTGTATATAGTTGCTATTTTGCTTCCGCATGCAAAAGGTGAAGACTCAAACGCCGAATCACTCTGTTCACAGAGCGTTTGCCGAGTATAATGCTATATATACTAGACTTGCCATAATGAAATTGCTGTAACTAAATTAATTTTTGCAGCAATGGGTAATTTAGTTAATTACTTTTGTAACTGGTAGCCTAGTAATGCAGTAAATAACCCCAAGTGAGTAAATTCAATAAGATTACTCATTGCTTTCTCTATAACTTTTGACTAAGATATGCGGCATGTCCGCTTCCATTATGGGATAAGAAATGGTCCAAGAAAGGAAATAAAAATAACGAAGACAATTTAACAATTTAAACTGCAGGGGATAGCTAGCAGAAATTAGAAAAAAAAAACTGCGCAGAATCAGAACTTGGCTCCTGGAGTAACGCTGTTGGGTGGTCACTGCTCTCGAAACTCTCAGACAAGAGGAGTCCACGATGGAGCCACGCTTTGCGTGGTTGTCGGTCAGCTCAGAAACATGATCACAGAGGAATCAGACTGAATCACAATGCTTCAGAAAATCCCTCTTCACTGGGATACCGAAATGAATCAGCTTAGTGTCCCCAACGCAAAGCGTAGACGCAGAAAGCATCGACCGCCTTTCATTCTCTGTAGCGTTTCATTCGCTGAGCACTGTACGTGAACGCCTAATGTTTTAAAGCGGACCTTTTACATTCGATATACTTGGCAGCGCTGCAAGGTATAGACACAGTGGGACAGAACGGGCAACACAGGCGAAGCGTATCTAAACATTTTTTTTATTAAAACAGGAAATAAAAATATTACACCATCTCCCGTTAAAGGGAACCATGTGTGGATGCGAAGGAGCAGGGAGATGGTTAGCTTGAGCGGGAGGTGGTGTAATTTTATTGAGAGGACGAATGAGAATGTATAAGAGAATAGAGAGAACGCTGTGGTTGCGTGATGGCCAGAGCGCTCAGCGCGGCGCTGCACAGGAGAGAGACGCGCGCGCTTTGTTATTTTCATACCGGATGGATGGATGGATGCTATGAGCGTCCCCTTTGTAACGGGGCGGTGACTTGTGCGCCACCAGGCTCGTAGAACTTTTTTATTTCCTCTCTTTAAATTTTTCCTCATGCCTTTTAAATTTACTTCAATCAAATCGATCATACTATAGCAAAAAACGGAAATTCATAGCCCGGTTCCCTGCCCCTTATGGCAGAAAGTCCATATTTCTTTAATAATTATTTTTGTCCGTTCTCTCTAGTTTTCTGCCACCAGTATTCTGACCGTCTCTTACTTATTTCAATCGCGGCTATGTTCAGCTTCCCGTTGTTCGCCCTAAAACCCAAGGCTTCCTGTAGGGTGGTGCCCAAACTTACACCTGGGTGGATATTTCCGCATTCAATCAGAACATGCTCCGTCGTTTCCCTATCTTCCTCACAGCACCGCAGAACTGCCGTGGCGCCCCCAGCGGAGTATGCAGCTGTCACATCACCTGTCCTTCGCGCTGCTCCGTAGAGGATTCCTAGAGGAGAGAAAGGAGGAGAATAGGAGAGGAGAGAGAGAGAGAGAGGGGGACGGGACGCGCATGCGCTGTGGGGGTGCGGGGAGCGGGCGCCGCTCCGAAGAGTAGAGAGAATTCCTAGAGGAGAGAGAGGGGGAGGGGACGCGTATGCGTAGGGGGGGGGGGTAGACGCCGCGGGACGGAGGGACAGAGCCCCCGCCATAAGCTGCTCCGCATCTAAAATCGAATGCGCACCTTGCGGACAAACGACGCTGTCTGCTGCGTCTGCCTGTGCCATCCGTGTCTACCTTGCAGCACTGTCAAGAAGTAGAATGTTTCCATTATATATATTCCCAACACAAGCACTATACTCAATGTATAGTCTAAGCCTGTGTCAGCGTAGTCGGCGTTGTTGTGGTCGTCACGCCAGAACCCTCCGAAAAGCGCAACTCTTGGCGGCCTCTATGAAGTGGCGGAAGAAACTGATGCATTACGGTTTCTTCCGCCACGTCACAAATGGAGCGGAAATAATTTGTTACCGGTGCTGGGATTTGAAAATGGTCCCCATCCTCCGAACGCAAGTGTCTTATACCGATAATACGCGTCCCACGCTTGCGAGATGTGAACTTATCTAAACCATATGAATGCCTTGGATTTCCCGCCAGCACCTAACGGGAAAGTAATAAAGAAGAAACAACAAAAGAAATGAATGAATGAATGAATTAGGCACGCACGCGCCAAGGCCCTCCTTGCCCTATTTTCTCTACAGGGGAAAGATTGCAAATTTTTCAAACGAAGCTTGTCGTGCTTTACGATTTTGCGTCGGGTATGCGTACGCGAAAATCAATCATCATCATGAAAGCGGTGCGCACGCATTTCTTTCTTCACTTGCTCTTCGGGGTCTGAGTATACCTGAGCCATATGAATCCTTTGGACTTTCTACCAAAGAAAGAAGAAAGGAAGACAGAAAGCTGGAAATAAATAAAGATAGTAGGAAACAGACTGAAGCAAAAAATAAAAGAGAGAAAGAACAAAAGAAAGGAGGAAGGAAATAAAGCAAGGAAGAAGGAAACCAAGAAAGGAAAAAGACAGACAGACATACCCAAAGAACGGACACTGCAATATTCCCCGTAACATTGCAGCGGACGGAGCTGCAGGTCGTGCCGGCAGTAGACAAATAGTGCTCTATTCTGCGAGCAGCGAAATACGCCTACTCCTGAAAAAGAAATATCCTATCGTCTCATCAGAGGAGTTCATCAGAATTATTCTTTATAGTCCCTGCAAATGTACAACTATTAATTTCATCGAATCTGAACGAAATAGAAAATTTGAAGCATTAGTACCGTACCGTGCACACTGGTACCATAAAACGTATACAGGCTCCAGGCGTGCCTCTCACATAAATCTGATCTGCGCAAGGCGCTGGACTGCTGTATATGATTCGGGTGTACGACTCAGACAAATACAAATACTTAATGGCGTCATGAACAAAAAGCTGAAGTAAGAACAAATAAATGCCGGTGGACGCATAGGAATGATTCAAATGTGGACTGCGTATACCTTCTGAACTTCATACAACTTCATGTAAACGCATACGTCACGAAGACTGAGAACTTCAAAGAGTGAACCATTAGAAATACTATCTGGGTATACCTGCAAATGAACCTGACTTTACATTTTGTATGACTTAGTAATCGCAACTTATAGAATTCCAGGCAACTAAATTAATCCGGTATCCCCTATGCGCTTGATAATGGTATCGCGGTGCCGTGTGAAGAGCCTCAGAACGTACACATGGCTTACAACTTCCGTGCTCATACATACATACATACATACATACATACATACATACATACATACATACATACATACATACATACATACATACATACATACATACATACATACATACATACATACATGCGAGTAGATGCCCTCATGTCTGGTATGCTAACCAGCACGAAAGAACTTAAATGAGCATAACTTATGGTGCAGTCAACATCGAATAAGTCTATGCGCTTCACTGTTTCGGGCTTGGGTTCTTTTGAAAGTATACCGAATAGCGTTTGTTCGCGGCTCGCCGAAAGCTCGTCCGGTGCGCGACAGATATATAGTTTTGCGGTTATGTATGCGTTCAGAATGCTATCCGCGACTCTATTCGTGAGAAATCAGACTTACGAAAAAAAAAAAAGAGAGAGAGATAGAAAGAGTGGGGGGAGGGAGGGAGGGCATCGTATTTGGAAACCGATCGGGCAATATATATTACGCAGTTTGAACAAGCCGCGTGTGAAACCGGATTTCGCAAAAACCGGCACTGCGGCCATATAATTTAATATGCCCTTCGCGCATTCCAGTCACGTACATATATTATGCCTTTCGGGATCAGTTCCCTGCGCTTGTATATACCGCAGTCGCGGCGTGTTTGTACAACGTCCATACCGACGTCACATACTTTGTCTCAGCGGCACTCCGAGGGCGGCTTGTACAGAGAGGGAGCGTAAACGCTTCGCTCCGCGAATTTCGCCGGTCTACATATATGTGTACACCCCCGGCGTAAGAGTTACAGCGAACGCCGGCGGCATAAACTCGAAAAAAAAAAGGGGGGGGGAGGGGGGGCTGTTGCAGCCAGGTATATACCGAACCGAATCGTCGATAGATGAGGGCGGCGAAACAAACTGGGACCTCCGAAATGCGGAGAAACTTAGAAATTAAAAAGAGCAGATGGAACAGGGTGAGCTCTTCGAGCAGCTTTCAAAGACGCCGCGTCGTGCCGTCGCGAACCGAGAGGAGAGCGACTATCAGTGACATTTTCGGTGTATACGTCGCGGCCGCTATATATATACGTGACCGCTGGCTCTCCAAAGATGGCATAACCGATAGCTTCGCTTGAAGTGCGTAGTATATCTACCGTCCGCTTCGGTGCGTGCATGAACTTTAGAAATCAGTGTGCGTCCATTCACAGAAATCGTTGAGGCAGAGCGGGTTGTGAGGGCTCCGTAATTCGGCGTATTATTCCGCAAGTCTCCTGTGTATATGATCCCCGACCGTGCAATCATCGTGCATTTCACTCGGATACACATAGACACAATTCAAGGTAGCATACTAAACGTTTCAGGAAGACTCTGCGCACAGATCGTTTATCATTTTTGTATGTCTTATAGGTTTGTGGAAATTCCCGTCGACTAAGTTCATTGGCAAATTGGGATAGATAGATAGATAGATAGATAGATAGATAGATAGATAGATAGATAGATAGATAGATAGATAGATAGATAGATAGATAGATAGATAGATAGATAGATAGATAGATTTGGCACGTTATACAGGGTAAAGTAAGCGTGAATAGGACAAGGACACAGGAAGGGACGCACACAGACGAGCACTCCTGCCTAAAAGGACCGCTGGCACGCGGAGCAGCTGTTACATCCCGGAGTTCCTATCTACGTCGCCTCACGGGACGGAAACGATGCGGCTGCTCTCGTCCGCTCGGACGTCGCGACAAACTGCAGTCACACGCGCCCACCATCTGCGCTGCGTCTATCGTGTCATCTTTCGACGTGGCTCGGCAGCGCGACACCAAACCTGTCGACCGGTGTCTCGACAGAAAAAAAAAAAGAAAGAAAAGGAAAGCTGCGCTGACGTACGCACCCCCACCGCGAACTAAACGTGAGACGACAATCGGCGTTTCCTTGCGCGACACATAAGCGCTCCAGTGAAGGACGCTTTCCTTCGTGCGTTGGCCGTGCCTGTTGTTTGTCCTTTTTTTTTCTTCTTATTGCCTTCTCGTGAAGCCTCTGCTCTTGTTCGTCAGAATTGACGGTGCATATATAGTCTGTTTCAGAAGTTCCGCGCAGCACCGTGGAAGCTACAGCCCTCTTCGGCCAATGCGGACGGCGAACACACGTTAAACGTGTCCTTCCGCGGCTTGTCATCGGCCAATGACGGGCGCCGCAGTGGCAGCTGCAGCTCTGCAAGAAGGAAGATGAAGCGGGGTGTGCGTGTCTTGGCTCTGCTGCGCGGAACTCCTGAAACAGACCATAGTTTGCGCAAGCGGGCCAGTGGTTTCATGTTATATAGGCAAGCGTGGCGGGTGGGCTGGCCACTCAGTTGGGTGTCTCGCGAGCTCTCGAATCGCCGTGACAGCGTGGTTCCTGTGTTCGCCTGTATATGTATACGTATGGCCAGTATATATATGGTGAAGACCACACGGTTCGGTTCTCACGTATACATGCGTGGCGTCTAGTGTGCATGCATAGCTCGTTTCTAGGTGAACATATGCACGCTTTCTATTTTAGTAATATTTTCTTGACCGCATGTAGATGGCGAACGGTACCTGAATCCGAACCGCAAAACCGTGCTCGAAGTGGAATTTATGCCGGAAGCGAACCTGAACCCGAGCCGACGTTCTCGGAACTTGCCAGATACCCTAAACAAACCTGAATGGCAAAAAAGACGATACCGGTTGTTGCTTCGTAACAAAGCGGTTCAAATAGTTGCGGAGCTGCAATTGGCCAGTAGCCCGTTGTCCCAGCGATCGGTTCTGTATCGTTTCTTCCTTCTGTCCTTTGTCCGTTTATTTATTTATTTATTTATTTATTTATTTATTTATTTATTTAACTCGTCGGTGCTTACGAATGTCCCTTTTAGGGGTGAGCAAATATTAGAATATTTCGGATATTTAATTCGAATATATCATTTTTTTATTGTTTGTACTCGATTAAAAGATAACGCATTCGAGAATTTCGGATACTCACAGCTATTCGATGATTCGGAGAATTGGAATATGGGATCGCGTGACCTTGCCTTGAATGACTGGTCTTTCGCGTTTAAGCAAGGTGCCGAGACAGGCGACAGGTATATTGCACGAAGGCGTACAATTGCGATCAATGGCTAGAGAATATATGTAGTACATACGACTTGTCGCCGCCAGCAGTATATACCTCTTCGACATGCATCACAACGACGTGACCGTGCATGTGGAACAACTAATATTTCTTCGTGATAGGTTTTAATAATTGTTATCTGTTGTTTTATACTGTGGCATTTTATCATCAGCGTTACTATCTGACAGGCTATAGTACAGGCAGTGTTTTTTCCTGCTAGTAACATATGTACCGTCAAATCTCGATATATCTAAAATCGCGGGGATCGCGAAATAGTTCGGTATAGCCAGAGTTCGATATATAAAATCGCATAAAAGACGCGTCAACCTCACGCAAAATCATTCGATCAACCACTGGTCGCGCAGTAAATACTCACGTGGAACATGAAACAAAGTATTTATTGCGTTAGTTGGAAGTAAGCAGTATGGCCGGCTCCTAACTGGCAACCGCTGTTTCGACCGCGTCCACTGTCACAAACATCGGACGGAGCGTACCTAGCTATATATGCACCCTCCACAACCGTCTTCGCTGACAGCGCCATAATATATATATATATATATATATATATATATATATATATATATATATATATATATATATATATATATATATATATATATATATATATCTCGATACCATCGCAAAAGCACGAACGATTAAGGATGCATGGCTACCACCGCAGATAAATAGGCCTGAATTGAGCCAGAAAAATAAGCCTAAGTGAGGCGATGTTGCGGGAAAGCTTGCTGCCAGTCAACAGGGCGCACGTGTTCTGTGCCCGCGGCGTTCGTTTTACGTCCGACCCCGTTCGAAATAAAAGATTAGAAGTGCATTTGATCTTCGAGGTGATGTGTGGAGAGTTCGATATAGGCGATAATTCGATATATCCGTGTTCTATATAGCGAAGTTTGACTGTATATTTTGTGTTGCCATTTATCAGTGTGTTTCCTGAACAATAATTTTCTGTGAAATAAAGTATCAGTAATGAAGGCGCATTTGCGTTTTGAGATTCGATATTCGATTCGAGATTCGAAGCTGGATATTCGTATTCGATTCATATTCGGAAATTTTGATATTCGTATGCCCTTACGAATCATTCCTTTCGAAATCGCCTCTGAAAATTAATGTAATTCGGCGTGCGGAATTAAAGTACAAAAAATTCATAATGGTGCATCGCGTATACGTGGGCTTGCCACTTCAGCACCACCAAGCCAACTGGACATCGACTTCTGCGGCGCAGTATTAACGCCCATTCCAAGTGCAGCTGCGTGCGTCTGCCATATAGTGCGCCAACGTGGAGGAGGACAATTAAGCGACGTCCGTTTATGGAAACAATGAACACCGCATACCGTCAGCCCGAGTGGGAGCCCTAGTCGAGAGCCTCACGAGAGCGCCTGTACAACCTGGTAATTAGCGAGTGCTGGTCGACCAGGTCAGAGCTAAACAGTCGCGCCTCTCATTGCTCCAGCGTGTGCTGCGCCGCCGAATCTGTATCTGCCCTACACACTTTCACGTAACCTGGCTGTTTTGAACAGCCCTAGGTAACGTGGAAGATTGTAGGATTTTCTCCGCACTGGGCGCGAGACATCCGCTGTGGTGTAGTGCTTTATGATGGCACCCGAAAAACGCGGGTCCCATCCCGGCCTGCGCCGGTCGCATAGATGGAGGCGAATATTCCAGAGGCCCGTGTACTGTGCGTCGTCAGAACCCCAGGTGGTCCAAATTTCCGAAGTGCTTCCGACCTGCAGAATCGATAACAATGCCAAGGTGTGAGTGCCGCTATTAGACGCCTAAGATTAGGCGGACCTATACCAATAAGTTTCTTAGCTCGTGCTCTCACTAATGAAGGAAAAGAAAAAAAATTACACCATCTCCCGCTAAAGGGGACCAGAAGGCGATGCGAAGCAGCACGGGGGGTGCACACCGCGTTTGCATCGGTTTGACGCTAGCAGACGCTGCCTGCGTCAGCGTTGTCTCTCGCGGGCGAGGACGCGTTCTCGTTCCTTGCGAGCTGGTAAAGCGTTCATCAAAGAAAGAGCGTTTCCGTAGTCAACGCGCGCCGTTCGGAGAGGAGAGGATGAATGCCGAGAGGAGAGGAGAGATGTGACAAGGAGAGGAGGGGCAGGAGAATGCACATGCGCAGTGCAGGTGTGTACGCCGCACGGCGGATGGATGTAGGGAGGGATGGAGTGGCATAGCCCCCTCCCCCCCGACCATAAGCTGCTTCGATCGCATCTGAAAAATCAAGGCTGCCAATTTATTCCCAGTGTGTCTATATGCATTTCATATCCTCCGCGGTCCGGCCGAAGCGCGTTGCTGAAAATAATTCACCCGTGTTACTTGAATGCGGCCTATCCTTTCCTATACTGTATAACAAGAGGCTGTACCTGTGCCAAACGACATGATGTGTGCAGATGTGATTGTTTGGAAAGAGAAAACCGAGGTTTTCCCAATGTATTCTCACATAAAACCAGCGCTCTATATATAGTTGTTTCTCCTTGCATGCGCCCCGCATCGCTCCATTCGGCGCCGTATTTCCACAACTCAAAAGCCCAGTGCCACGTTTCTTTTGGTGCGGAACACCTTATAAGGGCTGGCCTGCGGCGTATCTCTGCTGTGGTGGGCCCATCCTGTATAGGCGCATTCGCAGCGGCGAAAACGGCAAGCTGCGTCGGACCACCCTGCGGATGTAGCAGGCCTGGAGTAATATATAGACCTGGTGTTTCAGAGAGAGTCGATGGGCTCGACTTACTCTGTGGCCAAGATTTAAACGGCGCAAACTACTTCACCGACCATAGAACTGTATTTGCTGCCGTAAAATGAAACAGTGAATAAACCACGCAAACAATGCAAAACATGTGGTTGTCAGCCCAACCTGGCTTACCAACACAGCACAATAAGATTTCGCTTGCACAACCGGCCCTAGCTCAGCTAAACCGCAGCCATTTTATAGGGGCGAAGCTCCTTAAGCTGTGCGTCGGTTGTCACGCGTATCGTGTAACCTACACCTCTCACAACACCATGCAACGCCATGCAACGCCGGGAGGCTCGCGCTCGACCTCGGCGCGTGCCTCCCGGCGCGCCAGCTCTCACTCTTCCATCTGCTGTCTTGTGAGAGAGAGAGAGAGAGAGAGCGAAAGGCGCGCCTTGACTATGGAAACGCTCTTTCTTAGATGAACGTTCTACCAGCTCGCAAAGAAGGAGAACGCGCCCTCACCCGCGAGAGACAAAGTTGGCACAGGCAGCGTCTTCTAGCGAGTTTCTTGATTGAGAAATACCGACTGCTCGCGCTGAAGAACCGTTCACCGGCCACCCATATTTATATATATATACGTGGGCACTGGATCTTGACTTGCAATGAAGTGCCGGTGGGAGATTTCACTTGTGCGTAGTTGAATCATAAGGATTCGTAGCGTGCGCGTTAACTAAATTAATCCGGAACTCGGCACGATCTACGATGAACATCCGGAGCTTCGCCCACTCATCATCATTCACTCCGTGGATATGCTGTGAATTTTTTCTTTTGCATTCCTCGACTCTCGGTGTCTATTGTTTGCATTATATATTATTTTGTCTGCAGGAATACATGAAGTAACAATAAATATATTTCGCTATGACTTCTTCTTCAAATTGCAGTATAACCTGTAATACAACAGCTATAAGCTATTTAGAAGAAGTGACAGTTGGGCAACTTTGTTAAGCTTCATGATAAAACAGCGCAAAAGAACGGGACAAGAAAGGACACAGGACGTGCCGTCCTGTGTCCTTTCTTGTCCCGTTCTTTTGCGCAGTCTTATCATTAAACGAAGCTGCGGCTTAAAACAGCGAAGCTATTTAAGCTATATAGCCGTAATTTGTCAGGCATCATGCAATTCCACGTGACAGTGCGTTACGTGATGTTGGCGGAAACCTGTCACGTGACATGGCGTCACGTGCTGTTGGCAGAGACACGTCACGTGACACTTAGTTATATGATTGTGGCGAGAACATGTCACGTGACATTGGGTTACGTGATTTCGGCGGAAACAAGTCAGGTGGCTTGCGTTACGTGATTTGGGCAACAACATGTCCCGTAATCTTTTGTTACGTGATTTTGGGGAACATGTAACGTACGTGACGTTGCGTTACGTGATCTTGGGTTATCACGTGACATGTCACGGCCGGAATGATGTAACAAAATGGCACGCGACACGTTTCCCCCAAAATCGCATAACGCAATGTCACGTGGCATGTTCCCGCCAAAGTATCACATGGCTATCAAGTGACCTGTTTCAGTGAACTATCGGGCAGTGCCGCTCTGATCTGGGCTTGCGCGAGCTTACCTTCTTGCTGACGAAAGCGGACTTCTTGGCCCGAGGAAGGATAACAGATAGGTGGGCGAGTTGGTTGAATATCATCCATGGTGTTGATTATTTGCAGCGCTCAATAACGGGTACATAAAAAAGACACAAAGTACCTGCAGGACATGCGCTGTGCTCTCCACTGAAGCTTTTAGGGGCGAAGCTCCTCTTAGTCTAACATTGTCCCGCGTCAGGCGTAACCCGCGTGCCGGGAGGCACGCGCTCGCCCTCGGCGCGTGCCTCCCGGCGCGTGCCTCTCACTCTCTCTCTCTCCCGGCGCGTGCCTCTGCTGTCTTGCGAGAGAGAGACAGAGAGAGAGCGAAAGGCGCGCGTTGGCTATGGAAACGCTCTTTCTTAGAGGTGGTGGTGGTAGAGATTATAAAGGAAAGGAAAAAGGCGCTAAAGGAACGCTACCAGCTCGCAAAGACGGAGAACGCGCCCTCACCCGCGAGAGACAACGTTGGCGCAGGCAGCGTCTGCTAGCGAGTTTCTTGATTGAGAAATACCGACTGCTCGCGTTGGAGAAGCGCTCACCGGCAACCCATATATATATATATATATATATATATATATATATATATATATATATATATATATATATATATATAGGCACTGGATCTTGACTTGCAATGAAGTGCCGGTGGGAGATTTCACTTGTGCATTGTTGAACCATGAGGATTCGTAGCGTGTGCGTTAACTAAATTAATCCGGAACTCGGCACGATCTACGATGAACCTCCCGAGCTTCGCCCACTCATCATCATTCACTCCGTGGATATGCTGTAATTTTTTTTATTGAAAACGTGCCTTTTCTAAGCAGCCATAATCTCTCACGAGAATCACCGCAGGTGCGATACAAAACCTTAGGAAACAAGATTATCAATGCAGGCTACAAGGCGAATGAAAGCAATGGAATGAAGGCCATACTATGATACACGTGTGTTGATGAGGAATTGAAGTTCCTCGGATGCCAGTGAAACAGGTGACTGACTTGTGCTTTCTTTCATTTAATCTGACAATGTGAAAGGCTACTGATTTCTCTTGTTAGCTTATCTTTGTGGCAAGAAAGGATGACAGTATCATTCAAAATTAGGATTACATCTTCATGAACGTCAATGAGAGGGAGGATGAAAAACTCGTTGTAAAAAGGGAACGGCTTTTCAGCGCCAACGGCACAGACAAAGAAGACGAAACATTGCGCTGTGTTTCGGCGCAGTGTTGCGTCGTCCTTGTCTTTGTGCCGTTCGCCCTGAAAAGCGGTTCCTATAATATTCCAACAAGCCCATGCCTCAACCCTTGTGGTTGGAAAGAATTGCACGGTCAAGGGTTGCCACCTGCCCGGTTTTGGACCAGTCGGGCCGGCCTTTTAGACAATGGGCCGGTTGCCGGTCTGCATCTAAGACCGGCCGTCATTGGCCGGTTTTTTGCTCGTCGTATCCCGATAATTTTCTCAACCTGCTCAGCCCCCCCCCCCTCGCCACTGTAGTGGGGACAGAGCAGGTTGAGGGGGCTGAATGGGGGCTGAGTGGGGGGCATTTTACGCTAGTCTCTGTCTGAAATGAAGATTGCGTCTATGAATTTCACCACCCAACATTTTAGTTTGGCTAAAAACCTCGGCGGCAGACATTTTCTTCACTGTCCCTTTAACGCTCGTTTGACTTTATGTGCATACATTGTAAGACTCATGGCATTTGCGCACTAGCCAGCAGACTGGTTGGTTCGCTCAGTTCTGTGCTTGTACCTACGTGGACATTATGTTGATCTTGAAGGGTGCAATAAGTATAAATGTCATTCCATGTTGAAGATTTCACATGGAGTTTTCTTTCTTTTTTTCTTTCAACACAATTTCAAGTTCCTGTACCCCCCCCCCTCCCCCCGCACCCACCCACCTAAGTGACGGGTTGTTTTTTTTTTTTTC
This sequence comes from Hyalomma asiaticum, assembly GCA_013339685.2. NCBI lineage: Eukaryota > Metazoa > Arthropoda > Arachnida > Ixodida > Ixodidae > Hyalomma > Hyalomma asiaticum. Next base: position 78,221,780 of record CM023484.1, read on the forward strand.
TGGGAAAGGGGGCGACCCTAGTCACTTACCATGTAAGCAAAGAGTCGTATACATGATCCCACTATCATGTGGGAACGCTTAGTGTTAGACGGAGCGGAAGGTTTATTAACGTCAGGTTGCAAGAGGACATGCCCTCGCCTGGCTCCACTGTCACCCACATCATTTCATCTACTCTCTTAGTGCCGTTCATGCGGATGTAACCCTTATTTTGAAGATAGCGTCGTCCTTTCTTGCCACAAAGACAAGCTAACAAGAGAAATCATACAACCCGTTCACATTGTCGGATTAACAGAAAAAAAGAAAAGTCAGCCATCTGTGTCACTGACATCCAAGGAATTTGAATTCCTCATCAACGTTGACGTGTGTATCCTAGTATGACCTTCATTCCATTGCCTTCATTCGCCTTGCACTAGCTTGTATTGATAGTTTTCTTTCCTGAGGCTTTGGATCACACCTGTGACGATTCTCGTGAGAGAATATGGCAGCTTAAAAAAGGCACGTTTTCAATGAAAATCTTCAGTTGACAGTACAGTTCATGCCCCGTCTTCTTTGTCTCTTGCGTATCCCTTACCCTTACGAAAATGTTTAATGCGTTCTTTTAGAAAGCCTTTTGAACTTGCTCGATACAATCCTATGGTGTTTATTTTGACGCCCTATAGAATTTTTCTATGGGTTCCAAAAGTTATTTGGCCACCGCATTCTTATAGAAACTTTATAGATGTTTTCTTATAGAGCATGCTTATCGAGTTCCTTTTAAGATCGTACTGACATATTTCAATAGAGAAATTATACCGAGTTCTTTTTGACACTGTAAAGAAAAATTTCTATAGAGATGTTCCATGGTGTTTCTTTAGGATGGCAATAGAAACCTTTCGCAATAATCTTTCGAAAAAAAAACGCTTTTTATGCCACTTGCTCGCCACGTTGGGGGATGTTCTCTCGAGAGGGTACTGTACTCAACAGAAGGCGCTCTCGCACTGGACCTCTCGCACCTCTCGCACTGGACGCCGATACTCTACCACTGCTGCCACCGCCGCGTTTGCTTTTCCACGCGCAAATTTTAGTCATATGCTAGTCGAAGTCAAGATCATGAAATTAGCATGTGGGAAGGAAGTGTAGTGCGAAGGGAAGGCAACTAATGGTCATTAAGGGCGACAGATTGGGTTCCGAGGGAAGGAAAGCGGGGCGGGAGGCGGCAGGACGCTAGCTGGTCGGATTAGATTAAAATGTTTGTGACGACATCATGGCCGCAGTTACGACATGACCATGTTAATTGGAGAAAAATATGGAAGATATTTTGCCCTGCAGTGGGCGTAAATAGGTCCCTGGTGAAACATTTTTTTCATAATAATGTTACATGATTTAATACACCGTCTATAGATCCCTGATAGAGGACATATAGAAATGCCGTCTATAGACAGGTAGCGTTAAGAGTTCTAAAGGTACTCTGTGAAGGTTATCTTATAGAATTTAGTAGATACATCCCTTATAGAGCGCGTATGGTGAACCAGTATAAAATAAAGCGTCAAATATTTTAAGGACGCTCTATAGAAGTTACTTTATAGAATTCAGTACCTATGAGGTCAATAGGCTTTCTATTGTGCGTGAAATGACGTGTTTCTATGGACAGGTATTTTTAGACTACGTGCAGTCGTCCTATGGAAAACATTCTATAGATGGCGGGTCCCTATTGAGTTCCTTTAGACTCTATAGGAACTCATTAGGGGTTCTAAAGGAACTCTAAATCCATTTTCGTAAGGGTATTGAGCGCTCGAGAGAACCAACACCATTATACTCAACCAACTCACCCACATATCTTTAATTCTGCTTCGGCCAAGAAGTTCGCTTTTGTCTACAAAAGGGCAAGCTCGCGCAAGCCCAGATCACAGCATTCAGATCAAACAATCAACACCATGATATTCGTGGTCGAACATCAGACACGGGGGCGGCAGGAAGCTGCCGGTTATCGAACGGAGCGATAGATGGCGCCAGGCGCTCCAGCCCGGCTCTTTTTTCAGGGGTTGGAGCGGAGGGGGGACTGCGGAGGGGGGGTCCCGTTTCTTGTCGGCCGTAGGCCACACGCACCATTCATGCCGGCGGCGCGAACGAGCCTGTGTGTGGGGCCGGCGACGACGGCTTGTGGCGGCTCTCCCGCAGGGCGGATCACGAGAGGAGGGCTGGTGCGGACAGCGTGGGCCTCCCGCCAATGAACGGGGTCTTCTCGGCGGCCCCCTCGTCTGGGCCTCCTCCCCCGCCCGGTCCCTCCCGCTCGAAGCCGCGCCGCTGCGGAGCACAGCCAGCCACCGCCGCCCAGGCCGTGACAACTTGTTTACCGAACTCTCGTCACCTCCGCGAGGCGCGATAAGATACCACGGCCAGCGACCTCCCTCCCTCCCCTCTTCCCCTATCCGCCCTGCTTACTCCCCCCCCCCTCCTCCTCCTATTCACCACACCCGTTACCTCAAACCGCCAATTCCGTCGCTTCTAGTGCAAGAGGTGTGCACAACAATCGCTGGACTACAACTGTCACCGGGTTCGATCGGCCAGCTTTCCAGGAAGAAGACGAACCGTGCTGGAGGAAGATCAGCAGCAACCACTGTCGTCGAGAATGCTCGCTCTTTCCCCGTTGAACAACGTCTCGCCGCGTCGTTCACGATGACGACAAGTTCGGAGACGGGACCACCGGCGTGCCACCTCACAGCTGTACGAGTTCGCAAGCCATCGACCCCTGCGACACAAGTTATTCCTTCAAAAGTGCCCTTCGTGGCGTCGCCGTGCGAAACTGTGCGATCGTACATAGTCCGCGATTAAGATTTGCGCTGGCTACCTGCTCCTGTGAAGCATTTAGTGTGACCTATACGCTCGGCAGTGTGCGCCGCCGGGCCCCGCCGTCACGGCAAGGGGAAGGCGAGGCGAGCGGCAGCACCGCCTACAGCCGGGGACGACTGTGCCGGCTCGCCGCCGGACGGCCGACCTCCTACCCTCCTCGTGGTGCTGCGGCCTGCTAGTGCACCGAAGTGCTTGTTCGGCGTGGTTGCCTCGTCGCGAGACGTCCCGGCGTCGTCGGACGCACTGCCGTTGCGACCGAGGAGCGGAGCCGCCTCGGCGTCCGCAGTGAAGCACCACCGTCGCGAAGTGCTTGCCGGGTACGGCAAAGTGCGTGTACTTACATCCTCTAGCCGAGGGGCCACCTAGCCCTGGGGCCGCCGTGGCCTCGCAGCAGCGCCGAGGATATGCGCTTCGAGCACTCGGACCTATCGTGCCAGAGCGCCATGGCGTTCCATCCTTTCTTCCTGCCCGGCGGTCCCCCGGGAGCGCCGGCCGCCGCTCCCGGGTCGTCGTCGGCTGCGCCAGCGACCAGAACCACGGACTTCAGCATGCACTCCATTCTGAGCCAGCCGGCAACGGCACCGGCGACCACGGGTCCCTTCCTGCCGCTGGAGTGTTTCTCGGCCGGACCTCCTCCGCCTCCCGTGCCGCCACCGCATCACTTGTTTCCGGGACTCGGTGCCGGTCTGGGCCACGGGCTGAGTCCGGCCGCCGCGGCACTGGCGGCCTCGGGTCTGCCGCCTCCTCCGGGACTCGCTATGCCCAGGGTGCCGGGAGCCGCGATGACGCCCGAAGAGATGCTCACGGTGCAGTTCAGGCCGCCGTTGTTGAGGCCCGTTGAACCCGAAGACGACGGTGTGCGCGACGACCCGAAGGTGACCCTCGAGGGCATGGAACTGTGGGAGAAGTTTTATGCCTGCGGCACCGAGATGGTCGTTACCAAGTCCGGAAGGTGCGTATGTAGCTTCTGTTTATCTGCATAAGCTTGACCCTTTATACACCGGCGAGTTTGGTCGTCAGACAAGATGCTGTCCATTCGAGCTGCAGATGCAGTGCATGGCTTTCACGTCAAACTCGAGTTGCGATGGTCATCGTGTGGTGCGGGCGAAACAGAACGCCCATCGGGTTAACCGCAGCAGTGTGCGCGCTGTAAACGTTTATATACTGCGGGCGTGCACATGGCGACGATTTAGAGGTACTGTCCTTCGGAGTCGTATTGTCCTGGTGCATATATGCACACGCCAACGGAGTCCACGTGGATAGAGTTACAGCTTAGGTAGACGAGCATTCATAGGGCTCGTTGCCTCATCATATAAAATGCAGGATAGCACGATGTCATACTGGTGAGTCTAATAAAGTGCGTTCGCCAGTCCTTGAAGCGCAACTGCTTTTTTCGTGGAGGCCGCATGTGCGCCGCGGGAGATCGTTAAAAGAACATTCGACGACGCACTGCGCAGCAAGCATATACGTTTGAAGTCCAGACAGCAAGCCCTAAGTTATAGGGTCGTTTGGCTCGCCCAGCATTAATGTCTTATACTGCACACGTTCAGGCAATGCATATTTTACAATGACAAAGCAGTGATTATACCTTCATGGTTATGTGCTCTTGTAGCTGTAAGGTGTACACCAACGTCCTTATGTATAATGCCCTTAGAAAGAACGAGATAGAAATGCTGGGACACAGCGTATATAATTCTCCATCAATTCGTTTGTATACGCACAGGAAATTGCGCATATAGATCCGCTACAAGATACGTCAGGGCTTATATCGTCATGGATGGCTTGCTTGCACTGATATCTTCGTGGCCACCATGGTTTTTGGTTGGTACTGTATATAAGATCGGGAGAATGGGGAAGCTGGTGCGTAAATAACGTCACGTGAGTATATATATATATATATATATATATATATATATATATATATCTCAACCTGTGAGGGCTGTGGGTGGGCAAGAAAGAGACGCATTAATGCAGCTTGCGTCCAAGCTCCAAGAAAATAATCGATGCGTCGAGAAAGCCATGGGGAGAGCTTTTCGTTACATATACAATCCCAATGATAAGCTTCACGTTGCTGTCATATACAAGTGTCAAAAATCTGCGCATTGTATTCAGCTTCTTACCATTTTATCTTCTCTGCATGTATGCAGCTCACCAGCATTCCTCACTGTCCACACTTTTCGGATATGAAGTGTCACTGGCATATCCAACGTTTCGAAAATAAGGGTGCATATAAATATATGTCTTTGTCAGAGCGACGCGACCACTGGAGACGTGTTTCCTTCTTCATCTACGCAGATCGATCACTGCCCGATTGTGCTTCGAAGGTCCATGTTTATGCGATCCTCTCCCTTGTCAACCACTTGTTCGATCACTCGCTTTAATGTGGCGCTCTATATCATGCTTCACGAAAGTACTTTAACGACACACCGTTTTAAAGTTTGCTGCTATAAATCTGTAAGTCGGTCTGGTCATATGGATTCTATATAGAGAAAAAGAAGCATGTTGCTTCGTCAAATTGCACGGGCGTGTGCTCGCGTCAGGCTCCCGTGCAAATACATTTCTCCAGTTCAGGTAAAAAGCCTCCTCCATGTGTTTTCCGAAGTGCATGGGTTGAGGTTTAAATTTGTTCATCGTAGCGCTTTTCGTTCTTGATTTCCGCTGTCTGCATGGTTGCAGTTTAAAAGTTACACGACGCTATCATCTTACATTGCTAAGTTTAATGACGCCGCGTTGCGTCTGATCTTCACAGTCTATATTTTCACAGTACCCCAGGTCACATTAGCCTACCTTTCTCCGTTTAACAATGAAAATGATGTGACGTATTCTCCGCAGACGTGAAGTCAGGATTTGTAATCATCCTTTACTCAGTACTGACGAATGGCTGGTCTTTCAAGTTTTATCAATGACAAGACAGGTATTAATCGAGAATGTATTAGTGCAATGGAGATTTTTGGGAAGTACAAATAAACCAAAATGAGCTGACACGTAATTAAGTGCGCGCACGTATATGCCACATTACAATGCTTACATACGTCGCAGGTAGTACATTCCTGAAAGCCTCACGGTTTTTCATGTAGCCAGTGACTTATTTCCTTGTACATGTTTTAAATCGTTCCCAGATGATCACTGACCTGTCGAAGTTAACTGTTTGCAATTTGGGCCACTATAAATTCCCTTATCAAGCAGAAAAATTAGGAAGAATTAATGACCAGCATTTTAACGATGCCCATCCCGCTTTTGAATCATGCAGGCACATATTCTGTATATTGCAGGTACGTTAACTACTGTTTTGCCAAGACCGGACAAATGATATAACTTGTATTCGCCCTAGGATAGCGTCCATGATGTTGACCAATGCATCGATCAGCATTTCCATGTCGTATATTTATTTGGTTTATTCGGAATACCACACCCCCTCCCTCGTATTGCAAAAAAAAGGGGGGGGGGCGCTAAAGGTAGCATATCAAGGGAATATTAGTACAAGATATATGTATACTACAGCAAAAGAACAATATACGGCGTCATATCATATGTACTGTAATGTCGAATAGCTAATATCAGTGCGAGCGTATAGCAGATCAATTGATCACCACGTCAGTGCAGTGAATATAAACGTGAACAAAATTTCTCACACATTCACTGTAACGTGACCCATATACTTATCAATAACACCCCTAACGAAACCCCTAGCGTTCCTTTAGAACTGCTAATGAGTTTCTATCAAGACTACAGAAACTCGAAAGGAACTCGCAGTCTATAGAGACTTTTCCGCAGAATGTTTGCAAAACTCCAAAGCATCCTGCTTATAAAGGTGCCTCATTTCCTACACAATATATGCGCAATAGTAGGTGTATTGATGTCATACGTACTAAATTCTGCAAAGCAACTTTTATAGAACGTCTTTAGAACTTGTAATGCCACCAGCCTATATATATATAGGCTGGCTCTTCATTCATCGTCCATAGAATTTCTACGAGCGACGTATCGACATCATACCTACTAAATTCTATAGAATGTTTATAGGATATCTTTAGAACTTCTAATGCTACCTGTTTATGGGCTGGCTCTTCATTCATCCGCCATAGAAGTTCTATGAGCGACGTATTGACACCATACCAACTACATTTTCTGGAATGTTTATATGATATCTTTAGAACTTCTAACTGTGCCTGTTTATAGGATGGCTCTTCATTCATCCTCCATAGAAGTTCTGTGATCGACGTACTGACATCATACCTACTAAATTCTATAGAATGTTTATATGATATCTTTAGAACTTCTAACGCTACCTGTCTATAGACTGGCTCTCCATTTACCCTCTATAGAAGTTCTATAGGGAATGGTCTATAGGTAAGGGGTGCACTCAAGACCTGAGGCGGGCTCATTACTACTAAAGTTGTTTCCATATATATATATATATATATATATATATATATATATATATATATATATATATATATATATATATATATAGGGGATGTACTTACATCGAGTCTATTGACTTCTATAAAAGTGTGTTTATAGAACGTATTTAAAACTTCTAATGCTACCTTCTAGAGTGTCTCTCCATTTACTCTCTATATATAGAAGTTCTATAGTGGATATACTGACATATCTACTAAATTCTGTAAAAATGCTTATAGAGCATCTTTAGAGCCTTTAATGCGGACTGTCTATAGATTGGCTTTCTGTTCACCCGCTATAGATGTTCTACAGAAGTTTATTGACACAGTACTAAATTCTGTAAGAAGAATACTTCATCACGGACCTGTTTGCGCCTACTGCGGGGCAGAGGCTTCTTCCACATTTCTCAAATAAACCTGTTCATGCTGTAACTGCGGCGATGTTGTTTTCAGACACATAGCTTTCTGGTGCCTCCTGCCACGCTTGCCTCCCCTCTGAATCCAGTCTCTTGCCCTTAACGACCATAGGTTGCTTTGCCCTTCCAGCATGTCTTGCCCACGCCCATTTCTTCATCTTCCACTGAGGTATCACCAAGATTTCCACGAAGAAGAGCTATACCGCAGCGGTGGCGATGTGGTGGAGTGTCAGCTTCCAGTTCATGAAGAACTAAGTTCAAATCGATGCCTGACCAAAGACGGCCGGTTTTTCTAAGGGAAGGAGAAGCACACCGACCTGGCATTTGGTTGTTTACTCGAGGCCGCTTAGGAGAACACACGCTATTTAGTTTCAATTTATTATTTCTTCAAAACACATAGATTCATTATTATAGTATACACAGGCAACGATACCAAAGTCAAGGCAGGTCGGAGACAGCGGGACTCTCGGTTAACAAGCACACTGGAATAGTTATTTATTACGGTAGGTCAAAATTACACGTTTTAAATGTAAAGAAATAGGGAACGTGCTAGTAGAAAGTAGAAAACAGTACATTCAACGCTATACAAAGAGCACATAAAAATAAGTTGTACCTGTAAATGAACGCGATATAGAATATCAGTCTGCATTTACAAACACGTTCAAAGCGAATGATGTAGACACTTTCTTAAGAAGTAATTATCCATGGCAAACAATTTTTACGAGATGAATTTCAAGTTCATATTTGAACGCATGCAGTGCTGATAATGATTTAAGTAGGGAGGGTGCGTTATTCCTATAATTCAATCGCCACGATGAAGGATGTGTTTTTGCCATAGTTGGTGTTACATTTAGGTAATAAAAAGTTGTGATTATTGGCAAACCTTGCTATTGGTATTTCTGAGTAATGCAGGGTCGATCGAGTCACATACATGTTTAAGTTGTTTAAATAAAAAGATGATTAAATGAAATTATACAAGTCAGACAAAGGAAGAATGGAGTTAGCGGGTTAGCGGCACGAAATATTTTATTACTTCAAATTTGTTGCAAGAAATTTCTCTTTGGGTTCTTAAAAGGAACTACATAAGAAAGCTATAGAAACTTCTCTTTACAGTCTGAAACGAAACCCCTTGGGAATACTACTGATATCTGTTTATACGAACTTAGAAAGAACCCCAAAATAATTGCTTTATGGAAATTCGTCTCCACAATTTTAACACGAACTTGAGAGAGATGTTCGACTAGATAAATTACATCTTCAGAGTTTCTATAAGAATGCAGTGGCCAAATAACCCATAGAACTTTGTAGAGAAATTCTGTACTGAGTCTAAATAAACACGACAGAATTCTATCGAACGAGTTCGAAAGAATTTTTTAAAAGCACATTTAAATGTTTCTAACGGACAAGTCATACCACCTCCGCGATAGTTCTTGATATTTGTTTAAGTCATTTTCATTGGCAATCTACGATGGTCTAGGATTCTACGTTATTCTATAATCAGTGGTGGTTCTGCATATTACAGGTACATGGATGCACTCGCAGTAGAATAACTTCGGCGAATTATTCGCGCACGCACGTTGCGCTATTCAGATCATTTGTCTGTGAGAGCAGATAAAGAACGTACAGTCAACAGCAGAAGTTTGCGGGATGCGAGACTCTCGAAGAACATGTATTACCTCTTAGCCTTAGAACATAGCATCAAATCAAAGGGTCCAATAGGTAAATGTTCTTGTGACGCTCAGCCTGAAATGTTTAATTCCGGGCTATGTTCCGGAACTACGCGGTAATGTACATTTTTTGAGACTTTCGCGTCCCGTAAACTTTTGCTGTTGGCTGTACGTATACAAGTAAGTCACAATCTGTGTGTTTGTAGGGCCTTCTTTGTGCTCGAGTTAAATCTTCGTTGAGCCCCGCCACGGTAGCGCTATGACATTCGGCTGCTGATCCAAGGGTCGCGTGATCGAATTCCGGCCGCGGCGGCTGCATTTCGATAGAGGCGAAATGTTGGGGCCCGTGTACTGTGTGATTTCAGTGCACGTTAAAAGAACCCCAGGTGGTCAAAATTTCCGGAGCCCTGCACTACGGCGTCTCTCATAATCAGAGCTGGTTTTGGGACGTTAAATCCCACATAACAACAATATAAATTCAACTTCTTCAGCTCAGTGGCTGGTCATGGGTGATTTCGTGTTTGTTATTGTTGCAAGTGTGGCTGAGCAATAATGAAGTCTAACTGACCTATTGCCTCTTTGACAACTTACTCGGGCGAAGCTTTTATATATGCATGGATGACTCGCGCTGTTGTGAAAGCTGTCGGCGTACGAAAAGGGTCCTAGCACGCGTAAATAAAGAAAAGAAATATAGCCTGGCTGTGGATTCGCCCCAGCGACCGCCACGTTACGAGGACAGCACCCTAACCGATTAATGGCACGGTCGGTTCGTTATGCACGCGCTTGCGAACCCAGATGGCAAAATTACTAAGGTAATTAAATTACGTTGCTATTTACTTCTCCAGAATTTTCCTAAAGATGATTACTACATTACAAATTACAGCTAAGTGAAAGTAATGACACTGCATTGCTATTACTTCTGAAAAGCAATGAGGTTACTTTGAAATTACTTTAATGTTCATTCATGCACGAACCCATACACGCTTTGTTTGGAGCACGTATACATTTGCAGTACATCCATATGGCTTTTTTGTGGGCCTGTCTTGTTCTCACACTTGAGATTTCCATGGCGCTCAGAATAACTTGTCATCGTTATTTTTCCTTCATTTCTTTTCGTTTTTGGCGAATTTTTACGGTATAATGAAAGCGTATACATGCTACCTGTATATCTGAGTCCAAAGTAATTGGAGCACTCATGATAATTTGTGTGAAATTACTCGCTTGCATTAACTCATTACATACCAAATTACCAGCCCTCAAAAGTAATTCATTACAATACTCGTTACATCAAGAAGTGATTAAATTACTGTAATTTCATTATTTTAATGTCATTATGCTGCCAAGCCTGCTTTCCAACCACACGTATACGCCTCTGTACGCATCCACACACGCTCCTACGCGCGGAAATGTGCCGCACCTCACGCAGAATGGCGGATTTAAACCACACGTCGCGTGCGCAATGTAGAGCGTGTTCACTCCAGGCTACGCAGACATTCATATAGCAGGAAATTCCGGAAATTTTGACCGCCCGAGTTTCTTTAATGTGCACTGATATCCCACAGTATAACATTTCACCTCCATCGAAATGCTGCCCCTGCAGCCGGGAATCGATCCCACGACCTCCGGGGTAGATAGCAGTCGAGTGCTATGGTACCACCGCGACAGGTAAGACCGCGAGGAAAGGAAGGAAGAAAAGGGGAATCAAAGAGAAAGAAAGAAAGAAAGAAAGAAAGAAAGAAAGAAAGAAAGAAAGAAAGAAAGAAAGAAAGAAAGAAAGAAAGAAAGAAAGAAAGAAAGAAAGAAAGAGAACATGTTGCTCATATACCCGCATTCGATATGTGGGCATGATCCATTTCACATAAATTAAAATCAACAAAACAATCGACTTAAAATCAAGTCTACACCAAATGCTGAGTGGCAGCGCCGTTCAAGACACCTAAAGTAACAAACATTACGGTCGCCTTAAAATTTTTATTCCGACTCTAATTCATTTTCTAAGTCTCGTGCTTCGCCCTCAGATCGACGCTAGCTTCGTCCTCGTTATCAAGTAAACCCACCCCGTACGGCGGCTATAGAATTTAGTGAAATGCATCGTTATACGCAAAATGCCAACCCTGCACATATAATCCAGTATGCGAAAACTAACGATACGGACCAAATGTATCGCGGAAAATTATACAACCGTTACAGTGTGTTTTCGTTACGTAAACCAAAAACGAAACTATGCCATCCGCGGACTTGCGAGCGTGAATTGGCGCGTCCGTGCATGCTTGTGCAAGTTATGCACATGACAACGTGTAAGCGGCAGTGAATTCAAACAAGCGCAATGCAAGTGGAGCGCTATAGCAACCTTTCAAAAACGCCCACTGAATTCACAGTTGCTCAAAAGTTAATTACGCATGCTCTCTGATATGCGCAGAACTTCCTGTATTTTACAAATGAGCAGGCGAAAGAACCTCTGGCTCTAGAATTTCTTCGACAGACAATCCCAGCTACACATGCACTATATCGAAAACGGCTGCCCGCGTTATCACACGCATGTTTTTTCATAGAGATAACTGACTAATAATGACGTTTTGTGCAAGTGATACGCCGTGGTATCTCACGCATGTGCTTGCGTATAGACCTATAATCCGCTCTCGCAGAGTGCGCCGTCACGCGCAATGATTGCGGAGTTGATGGCCGCGCAGCAGACGAGAAAGCCGCTGTGCGAGTGAGCGACATGAGAGCAAGAACATGATAAAAATGGCTGTCCGAGCCGTTATCGCTGTCGCTCTTTCCGCCTGGTCCTGCGTGCGATCTTCGGCAAAACGTAGATTTCATGCATCTGCGGGGCGTTTCATTTATTTATTTATTTATTATTTATTTATTTATTTATTTATTTATTTATTTATTTAGTTAGTTAGTTAGTTAGTTAGTTAGTTAGTTAGTTAGTTAGTTAGTTAGTTAGTTAGTTCCCCCGTTGCCCGAATATATATGAGGGAGTGGTACATGAGAGAACACATGACAGAGTATGGTATACATGCAAAGCAAAAACCGTTACGAAACGTAAAATACAAAGTAGCTGGTAGGACATGTACAAAAAAAATGTTGTAATAGAAACGCATTTTAGAATAGCAGGAATAGATTGACAATATGACACATTGTTGACTATATAAGTGCGCGAAAACTAACTGGGTCTTCAATGCAGGCGATAGATCCGAGAAGGCCATTGCATTCCCTTATACTTCTATACAGAAGTGTACGTTCTTGCATGGTATTCGAAGCAGTTGAGGAATGGTTTTGTATATGGCATGGCGGAAAACCGACCTTGCTGGCGTGGTTGATGCGAGAAGACATGTAGAATCTGTATATGGACATTAGGTTAGAAGGTATAACTTAATTGATGATTGACTCGTTTCTCGGGTTTCGCGTCCCGAAACCAGCTATTATGTTGTTGTTGTTTTTGTTTTGTGGGGTTTAACGTCCCAAAACCAGCGCTGATTATGAGAGACGCCGTAGTGGAGGGCTCCGGAAATTTCGACCACTTGGGGTTCTTTGACGACGTGCACTGACATCGCACCGTACACGATCCTCAACATTTCGCCTCCATCGAAATACAGCCGCCGCAGCCAGGATTCGATCCCGTGACCATCGGATCAGTCGCCGAATGCCATAGGTAGACCACCGTGGCGGGGCTAACTTAAATATTGCGCCAGGCTTTAGAGATATCCACGTGCAGGTTACCACAATTTGAGGGCCTTAGTAATATTTCTTGTCGTCTTATTGACCACTTCAGTCTATTTCTTAATATAAGCTCGTATAATTAATATAAATAACGAATCAACTTTTAAACACGTTTCGAAGCCAACCTTTAACGTCCCATCTGGGGGACCAGCCGAAACCGAAGGGTAAATCAGTTGCAACTGCAGTCTCATATTGGCGTTTCTCAATCTCTCTCTCTCTCTCTCTCTCTCTGCATATATATATATATATATATATATATATATATATATATATATATATATAGTCACTGCTGCAATGCGTAAGGAAGTTTGGCCTTTCTTCTGATTATTGATCCCTTCGTCATCGTATGCAAGCGATCGCATAAACACAGATGAATGGTACGGCAATAGCGCATAGCAGTCCTTTCGAGCTGGGTTATGTACACAGGCGCGCCTTATACGGAGCCTTCAGATATGAGGGCTAGTGATCGAGACAATCGAAACCATGTCTTCTTCTCTTTTTATAAAAAGTGAAAACTTCCCGGCGCCGTGTAATCGACCCGTTCAATCGTAGAACTGTGTTTGATTTAAAAGAAAAGAAAAAGAAAACACGAGAAAGAAAAGGACAACACTGCACTGTTTGAAGTGTCCTGTATATATAGGGCGATAGCACGCCGCGAACCGCCTACTTTACAGAGGCCAACAAGAATCGATACGTTTTTAATTTCTCGTATACTGCCATCAGTCATGGCATGTCGCGCGCCGAATATATACAGATAAAGGTGGTATATGTTAGGCGGAATCGCGAACCTCCATTAGGCAATTAAATGTGCGTTGTGTTGATGTGGCGCTGTGCGATACTGAAATCCCTAAAATCCCTAGGTATTTTTTTTTCTCTTGTGCTAGAAGAGGGGGGAAATTTAGGGACTTTATCTGATATGGGACTCCACCCACTGGAAACAAGTGGTTGGCAATGTTTGGTTAATTCTGTGTTTGATACCTTGGCTACTGTTTATTTGCGCACATGCAAACGCGGACCTGCCCCACCAATGGAATCAGCGGGCACCCGAGACATGGGGACCTGTATATACACACTAAAGAATATTCCAATGGTCCGATGTATGGCCCTTCAAATATTGTGAGTGCTTGTAGTGCGGACAATGCGAAGATTATGCCTTCATTGAAGTATGCTCGAAAAAACGAGCACTTATTCGCGTGAGCCTCCTCAACCGTAACTTGGAAAGGCGGGAAACTGCGTCTTGATAACTGCGACGCGATATTGAATGCGCCAACACACACACACACACACACACACACACACACACACACACACACGCACACGCACACGCACGCACGCACGCACGTGCAACGCTCTTAGAAGCTTTCTATGAGTATATATCTTAATGGAACACGACGTCGATATCACGTATTATGTTGGAAAAGAGGCGTGTTTTGCCCCTTTGATCGCGTTTTGTCGCTGTTGCTGCTGCTGTTTGAGACTCAAAGAGAGCTTCTAAGTACATTGCACGGGTGCTCTGCAACTCGCTCAACTTATTTTGTTGTTCTCTTCTTTCCGATGTTTTCTGGGCGTTTAACTGCTATACTTCATTTGTCGTCTAGTAATCGCGCACATCGGTAGTTTTTTTTTTTTCTATTTGTTGCTTCTACTCTTGAGCCATAAATGCACCTTATAAAGCACGGATTGGTGACGTTATTCAGCTCACAACGCGTGAGATCGAAACTGCGTTTTGATCTCGCGCGTAGTGTGTGTGTGTGTGTGTGTGTGTGTGTGTGTGTGTGTGTGTGTGTGTGTGTGTGTGTGTGTGTAATGCTAATATTTCAAGGAGGAAAACCTTTCCTGCGGGATGTTGCATGTATTTCGTATATAGTGCTGCCTCCGAAATTTCATGAATGTTCATTCGTGATCCATGTGCCTCGGGTGTGCGTGATTATAAAAGCGACATTGTGATATCGGCGCTCAGTGGAAATGTGACACTGTCGTCGGCTGTCAAAGTTTCAAGATTTGTAGTTCTGCTTCTTAATAAACTCGGCGGCCATGTAGCGAAATATCGCTGAACTACTTGTTGACGTCGTGGCTATCTAACTATATAAACGGTCTCGTGTATAATTTTAATATCGTTGGCTGCCTTGCTGCACTGCTTGAAGTCTTTCTGTAGAAAGAGTGGATTGATTGATTTGGAGGGTTTAACGTCCCAAAACCAGCTCTGATTATGAGAGATAGTGGAGGTCTCCGGAAATTTCGACCACCTGGGGTTCTTTAACGTGCACTGACATCGCACAGCACACGGGCCTCAACATTTCGCCTCCATCGAAATGGTAGAGTGGGACTCGTCCCGCTGTTACAGCAGAAGAGTGAGAAAAGTTAGATGTGACAGAGCGTGACAGAAATCGGTCACCTGTCTTCATGTATTCTGTGTTCGGGGTGGTGATATACAAGGTGCATAGTGGCGCAAAGACGAGTGATACCTATAAAGAGCGGCATACCTGATTAACCGTCTGCCGTAGAGAGCTGACACTCCCCCTCGCCCCCCACCCCCGCCCCTTCCTGTCGTATGTTCGTATAGACGAAAGCCCCGTCTACGTCGTTCTATGGTATATTCGTAGAGAAAAGCCCCATCTGCAAATCTCTGCAGCATGTTGCTGAGCTATCTGACAGTCAGCTAAGCGTGCATGTCGTTGTACAGACCCCTCTTGTCTGGAATTTCGAGGTTCGTGTGGCCTTCCGACGCGGTTATATTAAAGGCTTCGAGTTCAGATGCTACACTGATTTTCTGAATTTATGTGGCCTGCCACGGCGGGTTAACTTGTCTGTGTTGTCTTTTTCCTTTGTTGGTGAAAATTTTGTGCCAGAAGATAGCGGACGTGCTATATCTGAGTCGAAAGTAATTCGGAAAGTATACCGAGTAATTTTCTTTTTCGGAACTACTCACTTGATGTAATTCATTACATTACCAAATTACCAGTCCAAAAACGTAATTCATCACGTTACTTATTACTGCAAGAAGTAATTTAATTACAGTAGTTTCATCACAGTAATGTGACAGTAATGCCAAGTCTGAGATGGTGCGTCCGTGTTGGACGCGGGTAACTTACGCGCAAAGAAGGTTATGCAATGCGCGCACTACATACGTTGCGCGTATGCTCGTCTCGCCGAGATAAATCACACTTTGCAGTTTGCCGGGAACAGCGCGCGCTCGTTCTTGTCGCTGTGACAAGCGCCAGTAATTAACGCCTCGCGATCGCGCATTGCAGAGCGGCGCGGCTGCAAGGGCGGGTATGTGTGTAGTGATGCGTTTCTGGGAAGCGTATGTCGCGGCAAGCGCTGTGGGGTCGCACATTTCACGCGGAACAGCGGAGTCGGGTTGCGTCTCAATTCCATTAACAG
This sequence comes from Hyalomma asiaticum, assembly GCA_013339685.2. NCBI lineage: Eukaryota > Metazoa > Arthropoda > Arachnida > Ixodida > Ixodidae > Hyalomma > Hyalomma asiaticum. The sequence continues at coordinate 78,238,205 of CM023484.1, forward strand.
GGTTACTAACCGCGCGGCGCGACCAGCTGCGCCCGCGACATCGCGGAAGGGCGGCCGAGGAGGCTATCTATGGAAATGTCGTCTCGGTTGAATGAGCACACATGCAGTTTGCATACACCGGGAGCGGCTGCTGATACAGACTGCACATATTGTTGAATATAGAGCGCTGCAGGTATACGTGCGGAGCAGCTACAGGAAATTTCGTTCACTAGGCAAAAACAAGAGCAGTAATAATCTCATTCGTTCCGAATCTGACCGAATTCACCTATATATACTGTAATTACTGGTATAAGACCAGCAGTGGTTAAAACTGGCTAATCTTGGCTAGCTATAATTTCGGTTAAGGATGGTTACGTCATTAACAATGTTGGCTTAATAACTATTGGCTAATGCTCGCTCGTGATGGCTCAGCTATGCACATATGCGATGGCAAATATTGTCTGCCTATTGGCTAACCGTTAACAATGTCTTCTACCAGCCGATGTAACAGCAGCGTTGTTATGTGTCAATATCAGTTCAACAAGTGTATCGGCCACTTTTCTATAGGCCGCGAAACGTGTGTTATGAAGCACACCCGTTAAATTTATTCAGGTTCTGCGTGTATACGTTATAGAGGAAACAAGAAGTCGGTACGTGCTCACTAAAAAAAAGCGTACGCAGTGCACAAAGCTTGCAGAAATATACAAGCCCCCTTTGTGTACGCAAACCGGCTTTTAGGTATGCGCAGTATCAATGAATTCGTTTAACGCAAGCAAATGTGAATCGAAACGTTGTATCAGTGCTCCTTCAAAAGCGAGTCAGGGTGATATGTCCTGATACCAAACGTCAGCTCTATATATATACATGTGATAGGAGCCTGCCTTGTACTACATAACCGGTTGGTTCTGCAGGTTTATATACTTTAGCTGGACGGAGCGCGGTGATAGAGTGGGCTCTTAAATGCTCGTCTTGAGCGTGTGAAGCTAACTCAAGTAGAGGCCGAAGACATCTTTGTTTAAATGTCGCTTGATATATAGAAGTCGACTGTACATATATAGCCCTAAACTCCGGGTGATCGTTCAACCAAGAGTTGTGTGCGGGGACAGCGGTTTTGGATGGACTGTTGTTTCGGAATATCTGCTGTGCGCGTGTACACGAGCTACACAAAATTGACCTGGAAAAAAAAATTAGCGGAACCTGTAATGAAACCGTGGGACAGCTGTGTACCGGACCACGTTTCAGGCGGGTGGGATATCCCGTGTATGTGCAACGGACGGTGCACAAACAACGAGCAAAGTGCAATCCTTCCAAGACTAAAGTTCCAGGAGTGACGCATCCGCGACTGCGATGTCACGCACATGTGTCATGTGTCTTTTCCTATACGGAGGCAGGCGATGATGTGTGCACGATATATGGCACGACCCGTTAGATTATGGCACTCGGCTATGGTTATGGCACTCGGCTGCAAATCCGAAGGTCGCGGGATCGAATCCCGGCCGCGGCGGCTGCATCTCGATGGCGGCACAATGTTGAGGCCCGTGTGCTGTGCGATGTCAGTGCACGTTAAAGAACCCCAGGTGGTCGAAATTTCCGGAGACCTCCACTACGGCGTCTCTCATAATCAGAGCTGGTTTTGGGACGTTAAACCCCACAAATCAATCAACAGGTACACGACCGGGAATGCTGGTATTGATATCTGGCGATGTGGATTGCAACCAGAGAAACACCAAGCTAATACCGCAGCGCCTTGAAAGTTTTCGTTAGATGCTGATGTGGAACTCTAATAGGGAGATAGCCATTAACTCAAGATAATTTCGTTATTTTCTTTCGACGAGACCACCGTTGAGGAACATTCAAGTCAGTCGGTCAAAAACAGGCCGCACCATGCCGCTGTCAACTGCTCCGGTGGCCCTGTATCGGCGCAAACCCATAAGGAGGACTACGTAAAAACTAAAATTCTATATTCGTTCTATGTATATGGGTATATATATGCGGTTTCTCAACATTTAAAGGCTTCCTTTGCAACCGCTGCTCAGTGTATATGCGGTTGCTTTGTCCTCTGACTCTCTCTCTCTCTCTCTTAATTTGTTTCCTCCTTCCCATTTGTAGGATGGCTAACCGGAGCTACCTCTGGTTAATATCCCTCTTCGATATGAGTTCTCTGGCTCTCTCTCTCTCTCTTTAGTTTGAACGAAAGCAATAGAACGCCGCTTCCCTTTCAGTTCTTTAGGAGGAAAGTAACAAGGGAAAGCAACTACATCACATGAGCAGACGACGGGTCAATCTTATACCTGCTAGGCACTGCATCTAATCGCCATACACCCGGATTAAGCGGAAAGGAAACGATTATATATATATATATATATATATATATATATATATATATATATATATATATATATATATATATATATACACGGGGAAGCCCGTATATGCAAATGCAAGTGTGTGAGCAATGCGTTTTCCAAGCTATATACAGCCACACAGCGTATACTTGGAACGCCATGTACTAAACACGTTCGATGCACACACGCACCCATTTATGATCGTCACACCACACGCGCATGAGAGGGAAGTGGTGCGATGCGCCCTAATGGGTTCCGAGAACTCCGCGAAATTCAAGCGCCGTCACTCGGCGCCATGCTGTACACGAATGGCGCCCGCAGTTGTGTGTGCATCCTTCCGTCGCTGAAGGCGACCCCTTTTATATAGACGCACTTCCACAGACGTCTGGCGCGCCGATGCGGATTATACGAGCGTGTGAACGGTATCGTATACGACGGACATAGATATATCTATATGTGCGCGTCTGTGCATTCACTGGCGCTCTAAATACGCGCGTCGCATACCGCGCACGTCTTGGCAGAGGTTATTAAACCCAGAACTGTACGGCCGCCGTATATATGTATGATGTGGCGTGGCTTTTATATGTGGGCATATATCGCGTAAATGTACATATCGCACGCATAATATGGCGACAGTTTCTCCGGTAAACCATACAAGATGGCCGTTGCGAACTGAATATCGCGCGTTGTCCGCCATATCGAGGTTTGTAAGTACGCTATATATGCACTGGATATATGTGCTGTCCATAGAACACCCCCCCCGCCCCCCCTCCTCTCATCTCTCTCTCCCGATCCCTCAATCCTTTATATTATATGGCATACATCGCATTGCTTTCTTCAATTGCCTTTTCATTCGCTAACCAAGCGCCTTCTGTAATGGTGTCGCACTTGAGTGAGGTTGGCGCATTCGAGCGGTAACAAGAGAAGGCTAGGTGTTCAGCTAAGTCTAATCCGTTTCTGAAACGTCTGACCCGTAGGATAGTTTAACAAAGCGTAACCGAATAAATAAACGATGACGGAGTGAGGTGTTTTGTCGATCGCTTTGCGTTCCTTTTTTCTTAATCGCCTGCATGTAGTGCTATCTGCGCTGGCTCTGGTGTCGCGATGAATAAATTAAAGGATTTGTCGCGACTGAAAGAGACGCGATCCCCGACCGACTTATATCCCGCGGTGGAAATGGAGCAGCGGGCATCGGCGCCGCAGAGTGAAGAAGATACACTGAACGTGTAAATGGATGTGCATTACCCACGCAACCTTTGTTTTGTCTTGGGACCCTATATGTGCTATCGCGCGGCACGGGGCATCCGATCAGTGCGCAATATAGGCCCCCTGCAGAGGAGATTAGTGAAGCTCTACTTTCGTAGCTTGACACCGGGTAATCTGTTTTTCTTTCTTTCTTTTACCTTCATCTGCTATATGATACTGTGGGGAAACTGCGTTGCAGCGGTCGAAGTACTGTATAGGATGTTTCACGTTTGCAGCTTGCAGAGAGCTTGGCTTATACGAAATCAGGTCTTCGTACTGGGATATACCATGAAGATTACCCGATACAGGGGCGCCTCGGTTCGGTGCCGCGCTCTTAAACGCGGTCCTTTAAAACCAGGGGGAAAAAAGAAAAACGAACTCTATTAGATGGTTGAATACCTTTGCCGTTTCTATCGATGTTCCTTGAAGAAAGCTGCTGGAGCTTGGCTAAAAGCTACGCATTTCTATTCACCGCACAGACGGTTCTTGGGGGTATAGAAATAAGTACGCGCACAGAGAGTACAATGTGTATTTGGTTATCCGCCATTCTCAGTATGTCGTCAGGTTTGGGACAATGCCACATGCTCCATTGCTGTGCCCATTCGAGTTCTGAACAGTGAGCTGTATAATAATAATAATAATAATAATAATAATAATAATAATAATAATAATAATAATAATAATAATAATCATTCGTGCCCCCTCACCAGTTCTCCCCAGCTAATTAAGATCATGGTGATTAATTCTTTTGTATATCTGTACCTGTTGTTAACATCAGAGTTGGCTTTAAAAATAGACCGTCCTCGTAGCATAAAAAACCTGAGTCCTCCCGCGACCCCTGCCGACCACTAAAGCAAGAATGGGTGGGGAGGGGTTCCTCCGGACTTAATAAAGTTATTTCCTCCTCCTCCTCCTCCTCCCTAATCCACCAGTTTTATGAAATCTGAGGTCACACTTGAGCTGTGTGCTTTCATAAACAGGTACTCCTAAACAATGGGGACCCCACTGATTAGGGCCACCTTAAACGGACACTAAAGTGAAAAGCAATTTTTGTCGTAATAATATAGGTATTAGCTCTTACCAAGAACACCAATCTTGCTAGGAAAGTTACCCTCGGTAAGCTAGGAAACGCGCAAAAAGAAAGCTTTAGTGCTGGAACTTTTAGTGCTGAAACATAAAAGCGGCGTTGCCGCTTTTAAGTTCCAGCACTGAAACGCGTGACGTCATAAGTCTTTGACGACGTCTGCTAAGGCCTACATAACTATTTATTGGTAAGGAGGGCAGATATTGTGCTCTACAGAAGCCAGAGACTAAGCACTGGTAGTTTCAGAATATATGAGGAAGCGAATTTGGCGAGAATAAAAAAAAGAAAAAAGGAATCGGCCTTCCGACGTCATTAAGTTCCGAAGTTCCAGCGCCAATTTCAAAACTGAAACTTTGACATTCGTCATCTCTTTTAATATTGAACATGAAATCTTGAAATTAATGACAATCGAGTTCTCGAAATATGAGTTTTGGTTCTAAAACATTTCCTTTAAGTTCTTTTATATCTCAAAAGTATGTAGTGTGATGTACACCCTTGGCCTCGGAGATGGTAATTGCTGTTTATGATGATATAGGTTTACCAGCAATGCTCGCGTAATATCCCATACCGACAGTGAGTTGTATTCGATGGCGTTTCTGCGGAGATGAGGTTATGCCGGCGTATGCTTCTTTTTGTGATTATTATTATTTTATTTAAGCATAACACGTACATGGTTTGCCCAGTAGGTAAGGCAAAAAAAGGAGTTAAAGTTCCTTATACTAGGCCTTACCTTGCTGGGGCAACAGAAATAGCGGATATTTTGAATTTACAAATCAGCTGGTAGAACACACGCTCCAAATAAATACAGCAAATTTTAAAGCTAGCGTAAGTTTTTGGCAAAATAGCAGAAAAATATAGCTAATACGTCACTAATGCATTAACACAATACCCTTCTTAAGATTGAAAAAGTTACATTTACATTAACATTTGTACAACACGTCTGGTTCAGAAGCAGGAAACATGTTCACTATTAAATGTTTAAATTCAAGAATTGTTTTAGAATTAACAGCGTTAGGTACATATTGCACCAACACAATTTCATACTTGATGGTTTTCGTGCCGTGTATATGGTTTGTCCTGGGTTTCTTCATTGCTATAGACATGCAGCATGTCTCTCGACCGAGGTATATCGTTCTTTCGTGTGTGTGTTTAATGTCACGAACTTACTGCAGACCTTTCTAAAAAAGCCGAATGCATTTTATTGCTCCGTAAGACCTTCTAATATTTAGGATATCTTAAAACATCAATAGTTTAGAAGATCCCATATGTATTCATTTGAAGACTTAAACAAAGAAATAGCTCGACGTTGTAATATACAGCCAGTTTTTCTATATATGGGTTTTATCACCCTTTCCACATAATAATATAGCTGAAATGTAAGTGTACGAGTAAAATTTCGCCTGTCTGACTAGCTTGGCATGCACATCGTATCGGATTCGTTGTATAATAAACCAAATGATCGGGTGACCTTCCAACTTCGCAAGCACCGTTCTTTCTTCCATTGTCGCTTCTCAACCTTCTTAAAATTCATCGCCCCCTGCAGCATAAAGTTTGCAAACCGGACGTGTATTCGCTTAATCTCCCTGGATTTCTTGCTTCTATCTCATTTGTTTATCTCATATAATGACTACAGCCTGTACCGGCAACTACGAAACGTCAATTATGAGCGCGTTGGGTGTTGTCAAATGCAACGATGCGCGCGCTTCGTTGTATTTTCCCTTTGTCTTTCTTATTCGCGTTTTATTGTTATGGCTATACATGTACAGTACCTTTTGTGGGAGCTTTATGAGGCGACCGCACGCTGACCGCCCTGTCTACAACATAGACGATAACGATCAATCCATCGGCCAAAACATCGTTCGCAACTTTTTGGCAGATCACGAGCAACGTCCGCCACCATGAGTGCGTTGCCCTTTCGTGACAGCCAGGAGTGCTTGCTTGCTATTGCTCGATCTCGCCGGCCGAACATAAGATAGTATCCCTGCGAAGCGGCACAAAGGTTGAAAAACTCGCTTATATGTACCGTGCAGGCTCACTGCGTACTGCATGTGGTCTTCTGGTGACATTCGAAGCCATCTTTTGTCAGTCTGTGAAGGTCACACTGACCGAGGAAACCAAAGAAAAAGGGAGAAATAAATGGAGAGCTTCCTCTTGTTTCTCAAGAATCATGCTGTTGTTTTCACGTTTGTTCGTTCTTTTTTGTGTGTGTTTGTGGTGGGGGAGGCGGGACTAGGGGGGCGGGGGTGGCTATTTCGACTTTTTCAAGCGTCCCCTTGTATAACGTCCGTATGTACATTAAGTCACTTCTTAAGTGCAACGTTATTAATAGGCCTAACGTTTACGCCATTAGCATTGCACACTATATGTTATTAACACTACACAACCGAAATTTAAGAACGGGCCCGGGCCCTCCCGAAATGGGAATGATGTGGCATTTCTAGAGCTTGAAGAAAGAGCTGCTATGTGCAAGAACGTTTACATTTCCCCAACTTCGAGGAGTATATATCTATACATATAGCACATTCATTCTGCGAACGTCATCTTTATAGCTTCATAAGTATAACGCCACCGTAAACGCGTCCATTTCTTATCGTTCCTTTGATTGCCATGGTCTACATCTTCACGGTTCCCATGTCGAACAAGAAGATTATATCAACAGCCGCGGCGCCACTGCACACATCGACGTCTCCTTAAATGCGGGTTAATAACGATAATCAAAAATAAGGATCATCGTGGTAGGTCTCTTCGGAGGCACCATCGTTCGCATGTGTAACGGTGGCGCAATTCTCGTATAATAAGCGACCTCTGCGCGGAAAGCCGTGCCGGTACCGCGGCCGGCCGGCCGGCCTGCTGCGGCATCGCGTCCATGGAGCCGAACCGGAGGGTCCCGTCCCGAGCGCGCAGAAAGCGCGCGCAGTTTTCGGGTTTCGCGACGACATCGCGGTCGTCGTGCGCATCGAACACCCCCCCCCCTCCCCCCTCTTCTTTTCCCAGCGTCTCTTCCCCCCACCCCTTGCTCTCTTTCTAGTGTCTTCCTTTACGAAGAGAGAGAGAAAGAGAGTCAATGCGTCACCGCAGTGGTCCCATCCGAATCGATTTTGTCATTACGCGCCCGCTGCGGCTGGGGCGCCCCTCGGGCCGTTATTTATGGTCCCGTAATTTGGGCGAGGAGGGTAAAGGAGGGAGGGGGAGAGATTGGACTCAGAGCTCTCTCTCTCTCTCTCTCTATGTCCGCGTAAGCGCTGTTGGAAGAGTGAGCAGAGGAAGCCACCAGCTCGACGTAGCTAGCGCTCGGTCGCCATCATCGTGCCACCTCTTTGTGTTTGATAGTTTCCTTTCAACGCTCGAACCAATCTGTCTCTCCCCATCTCCTCTACTGTACCCCCTCAGCGCACTATGCTGTTTCCGTTGGCGTTCAACCACAGCGTGGTGGTCTTCCTTTTCGGCTTGACCGCGTCCTCCTATATATTATATATACACTTACTACGCCATCGGTTAACGTTTTCAATTTTTTTTTCTTTGTGCACGCCAGTTGAATTGTTCTTTTTGCCGGTATATGTTTCTTTATTGTGTTTGTTGTTTCTGTCGTTGTTCAGTATACATTTCTGTAAGTTTCAATTGCTCTCACTTTGTGAGTGAGGGTCGCTCACGAAATCGCTCGGCGGTCTCGTCCCCGAGCGCTCTATACTGTCGCCGCTGTGGCTTCTCGTCGTCGGTGACAGTGCGCTCGTTCGTGTCGTGGTTATCGCCGAGTCGTTAGCGCGAAAAGGGCGGAGCTGGCCGACCTCTTTCTTTCTTTCTTTCTTTCTTTCTTTCTTTCTTTCTTTCTTTCTTTCTTTCTTTTTCTTTTCTTTGCTTTTCTTTTCTTCTGTTGGTGTGCATAGGAAAAATACATTAGACCAAAATCACGCGACTATAAGCAAAGAAAATCACGCCACTACCATGGATGCCGTCCTTTAAGCACAATATACGTACGCGACCACTGCGACAGCAGAAATTCCGCTGTAGCGGTGAAAAGTTTTTTTTTTTTTTAAGAAACGTTTGTTCGGGAGGCGCAATGTGGCAGATTTCGAAATTTAACAACGTTCCAATTTTTCTTCCCGATGTGAGAACTGCTGTACCTCCCTTTCTTCTTGAAAACAACAAAGAGGGGAACAGGAATTTTACGAAATTTGCGCATGTGTGCCCCCCCCCCCCCTTTTTTTTTATCTCGGTGTGCTGCACTTTCTTCTTGCGCAAGATCCCCCTTTCTATATTTTTCTTTTCTTTTTGAAACAATACGACGTGTATATGCTACTAGAGCATACCTTTCTTTCATGGTTTCCTTCTTCTGTACTTTCCATCTCCCTGATTTTTTTAAGATACTCTCGTGACTTCCCGGTCCTTCTCTCGGCATTATACGCCTACCGATTTATTCATTCCTCATTACAAAGCTCCCCCTAATTAACCCTTCACTATTCATTCCCGTTTACAGCATCGCGGTTCGTGCTCAGCTTCTCTCGACCTTTGCTGGCATCGACAGCTTTCCGCGTTTCCAGAAGACCGAAACCGCTATATCAATCTTCAATCCAGTCGCACGCGTACGGCCAGCAATTCTTCTAATTGACCACCCTCGCGCGGTGTCAAGTGAGTCTCATATATATAAAACACACATGAAACACCCGAGGCTAACGAGTGTCAAACATATATATCCTAAAGGCATGGCGCGGCTATATACGATCGCTTGCCAGATGGGCGTGGCATTGGCGCGCCCCGCTCCCTTGACCACCATCTGTCTGTCTGTACGCGCAACTGTAGAGGCACACAGCTCGCCAAGAATTATGTAGGCCGCCCTCTGCGTTAAGCGTGAGATAGAAGGCGTGAACCGGCAATCGTTACGCGCATTTGTTCCGTCGCCGCCAATGATCGGCAATCTGACCACGTCAACCTGCTGTCAGCAACTCACTCCGAATGGCCGCAACTCGGTTCGTGTGTGCGTGTTCAGCGTGCTACTTATGTTCGCGAGCTACAATGCTGGCGGGGACGCAATCCGCGAATATTCGTACACACGTAAGTACATGGACCACACATATCATTCAGCCGGATCAGACGTCCCCATTCATATGGCTGCCGCAGCTGTTCAGTCGCACAGTGCATGCTTCTGGTAGTTATGGAACGGATCTTACTGACTGGCTCCGAGTGCATTGCACACTTCAGTTTCGTGCAGCACGACGAATACCCAAGGGCTATAGTTTGCGTGCTCGAAGCTGTTTCACGCTTGTGGCGCGCTTTGAAAACGGCTAACGTCTATGAAACCGACGTACGATCAAAGGCATTAATGGAATAGCGAAAATTAAAGGCTTTCAACAGCGTAGTCAGTTAAAAATTAAGGTTATGTGATAGCTTTGGACTCTTACTTACAAGAGATAGAGAGAGAACCGAAAGTTGGAGAGAACGCCTTATAGTTATTCGCCTCTGAGTTAAACCTTGACGGACAACATCCTCTCACCGTTGTGTTGTGTAGCTCTGTTCCGATTTAAGTTATAAGGGCGATAGTTGCACCTATTGGCTGTTATAGAGGGAAAGCTCTTCGGGGGCTGCAGAAACTAATAGTGCCACGTTTCCTTTCCAAAGAACCACAACTCTCACAAGGTCGTTCATCGGGAGTCGAAAAGGCCTTGAGCCGCCAGGGCGCAGGTGTGTGGCGTCACGCCACGTAATCCGCGAGGCACTGCAGCTGCGCTTCGCTCGGAGCCTCCATGCACGTGAGGTATCAAGTTACGTTACATTTTAACGTATGCTTCGCCGTCTCCAGGCCATTCGGTTTCGCCATTGATGCCGCGCCGGCTGGACCGTCTGTACTTGAGCGTCAGCGCAAGCGGCTGGCCGAATCCGATCATCGTGTTGACTTAGCTAGACGGCGTACTAGTAGATCTCAAGCAGAAGCAATGTTGCCTGCTGAAACATCGGAGCGAAGGGAGGCCAGATTCACATAGAGAAGCCAAACATATACCTGTCGCTCTTGGTAACTTCGTTTAGATCAGTTAAACCTCAGCAAAATTTTTATGCACACATAAAACCTTTTATGTCATTTGTTAGCCTCGCTTATGATGTTCCTATAGCGTCACGACTGGCAGAATATTTTAGCTTGCGAGCAATTTGATCCATTTAGCGACAACGGTTTTCTACATAATACTGGTCCTGATAGTATAACAAGTACCGGCGAGTGTAGACCGCTAGGTTGATGTCTTTATTATCCCGCTTGTTTAACGTGTCTCAGGACACATTACGCTCTCAAGAACGCAATACGAGGCGGTTGACTCCCCCGCGAACAAAACAAAAACAAAACGCGCCAGAGAGTGCCCCATATGCGGATGAGGAGGTGAATCTCCACCGAACCACCTTAACGTCCGCACTGCACTGTGGGAACGCATTGCAATGCACTATACGTATCACCCCGTCCTCTTCCCCTCTTTCGCACACAGCCCAACTCCAACCGCAGGAGCCATCGAAGGCACCGTCGCATGTAATACACGGGCTTTTGCAAGGCGCGCCTTCGCGGGCCGTCCGAACTCGTCCAGCTCAATGGGTCTTCATGCCGCAGGCCGGTCGACGACGAAACCACGCACTGTGTGTGTGTAATAGAAACGAGTCGAGAAACGAGAGAAGGGGCCGAGAAACAAACCGAAGACAAGGAAAAGAAAGATAGAGAGATTCAACAAGGGGGCGGCTGTAAATTACGCCGTATATGCGGACCGGTAATTACAGCTGGCGCGCCGCGAGAGGTTGCTGGCAGCGTCGATCGCTGCTGCCGCTGGCTGCAGCCATGCCTTGTGTGGTGGCTTCGAGGGCCGTAACGCTCCGAGATGTTGACCTTCTCCCGCGCGTGCGTGCGTGCGTGCGTGCGTTGTATACACGTATGGACAAAACTGCTCGGACTCGTTGAATGCGCGCGTATCGGTAGAGAGAGGAGAAGGCGCAGGTATGTATACACAAACACGCACGCTGCAGCCGAGTTCGGCGAAAGAGCTGCTAGTTGCCCTGGTCGAGTACGGCGAGCGCGCGTGCGATTCTTTGCGTGCGCTTGACGTGAGGAAGGGAAAGGGAGTGGGGAGGGGACCGGGCTATAACTCACGGCCGATAAGCGAGATAGCCGGCCCCGGCTCGCAAAACGCTTAATCAATCGCTTGTGTGGCACACAAAAAACGCGATCAGACGCCCGCTGGGTGGTCTGCCGAAGCATGCGCTGCGCAGGTTGCTCGTTCGCTCGACGGCTCTGCCCGCTTGGCACGGCTGGCGCGCGCGCGCGATCGCGCGGTACGTGAGTTGGCCGTGCCGGTGATGGCCCCGTAGCACGTCTCTATATCGACGCGAGCGTGTGCTGATAGAGCGCGGTCGTATCTGCGTGGGCTGTGGTTAGCACACGTGTGTGTGTGTGTGTGTGTGTGTGTGTGTGTGTGTGTGTGTGTGTGTGTGCGCACGCGCATGCGCTCTCGCGCTCGCTAAAAGCGAGTGAGCTAGCGATGAAGGGGTTGCTGTGCCTAGCACGAGTGTTCACCCTTATCTGGCATTTCTTTCCGAAGAAGTGCTGGCTGCGGCTGTGAGATGCAAATGTCTGTGCAGCGCGCGTTGCCACTGTAAAACGCATCAAGCGCGCTTCGCCGTCACCGTGGGCGCAGGGAATTCATTAAGTGTTGGTATTCAAAGCTGTCGATAGGGAGTGATAGCGATGCGCAGCGCCGTAGCCTTGAGGTATTCGCGCAGTGCTGGCATCTATACAGACATGTGTGTGTTTTTATAAGAGGCGCGGCTCATGTATGGCTGAGCGGAACCATTGGACCACGCGGGCGGGCTTAATTGTGTGTAAGCACAATCGGGCATCTGCAGTGTTTGCATATATAATGGAGGGCTTCGAAGTGAAGCTTTATTATATACGCCGGAACCACCGGGAGGCGTACACTGGCCGCGCTGAACAATTGTTCTCGTTTGAAACAATGCCACGCGGCTACTGAGGTAACTTGAAACTGCTGACCATGCGCGAGTTCGAGGCAAGGGATATGCGATAAAAGTTCAACAGCGCGCATACTTGCGGCGCTCAAAAGCAAATTATTCCAAATCAGCGGTCATCGTGCGGTAACGCAAAATCGATCTATTGGCATATGCTTCTGACACATGTTCTCGGGTTTTCATCGCTGGTATATGCCAATATTATAAATGATATACTTCACAGATGTTCACGACAGAATCATCCAGTATCAAATGTATAGTAAACAAATTTACACTGCTCAAAGGGTTCTATTGTCTCATCTATAACACCTTTCTATATTTATATAGTTTTAGACTGTAGCATTATCGTTTTTTAACAAACTGTTTTGTTTCATGGCTTCGAAGGAAAAAGAAACGTAGCGCAAAACAACACAAGGTCAGACAAGTAGACCGGTGTGGCGCTAACTCCCAACGGTTCATTAATGAAGGAAAATATACTGAAACGTAAATGCAGCACAAGACCAGCAGAGGGTATCACCTTCGCGATGAGAGCAATAGTCAGCATGTGATCCCATCCAACAAGAAACAGCCTCCTTGCAAGAACGTTTCGTAGCTAATGATTGCGCGCATGTGCATCAGATTTCATTCTGTCAACGAAGAGAGACAATGCCGAAACAAATGCATGAGCACCGCAGTAAATCCTGCGAACATAAAAATTCAAGAACGTTCGCGAACCATAAGACCAGGGCAAAGGTTCGCCTGAACGGAAACCAGAAAACAATTGAAAACTTTAAATCCAAGCGGTGTGTCAATTTTTAACATATTTGAATGCAGATTCAACAAAAACAATAATAATACCCAAAGGGCGAGTGACCGCGTCAGTGAGATAAGTGTAACAACAACAACAACAACAACAACAACAACAACAACAACAACAACAACAACAACAACAACAACAACAACAACAACAACAACAACAACAACAACGAAAATACTGACATGAATAATAGTTAAACAGTGAAGGAGCGTGTCAATAAAAAAAGTGTAAAAGAGCGCAACAAGTCTAAAACAATTAAGTCTAAGCGATAAGACATATCATCATACACCTATAGGAACCCTCTGCTGTGCGTATATTTCCGTATGTTTCTGCGGTAAACAACAGTTGGAAGTTATAGCGCCAGTCCCGTGTACTTGTGTGTTCATGTGTTTCATTGAGCTGCGCTTCTTTTCTTTTTTTTTTTCTTCAGAAGTTATGTGCACATATAACGTATCAAACATTCGCGATACGTATACGATAAGAAAAGGCCTCGTCCAAAGCCGCAAAATTCTGGCAACCGCACGATTGAGCAGCGACAGCTGCGAAGCGTTATTTATTGCCTTTTTTATATATAGGTATAGTATGTGCCTGATGTCATGGTTTTTCTTGCTATAAAAAGTGACCGAAGGAACAAATTGAATTTTCCTCTAACTGCTATACATACGAGTCATTCTTAGCGTTTAAAGGTCGCGGTGCCAGCCGTATGAAACAACGAAGCGCCGTTTACGCACCCACCGAGGTAATTGGTTTTCTAGAAGGTGTTTTTATATCTTTACCGCTTAGATTTTGATTATTCAAAAAGAAATGATGTCGATTGGGGGGGCGGGGGGGGGACGGCAGCCAGAATTCGCTTCTATGAAGGGACCGACAAGTGGAGAACGGACGAACAGACCTTTGTGGACTTGCAAGGAACCTGAATTATAGTGATGGAATCGAGCATCCCTGTCGCGATTTAAATAGTATTTGTATTTTTAAATTGAGCTTGAAAATCGCGGCAACTGAAAAGTGAAGTGGTGGTGTACCCTTGGTACTGCGTTATGGAGTCTAGAAATTGCTGCACGTCGCCTGCTGCTGTTCATATATAAAACCATGACTCGGGCCTAAAATTGCGGTTGGTGCATAAAAACGCATACCCGCCCTATTATTTGCTTTCTACGCAGTAAAAGGAGTCGGCACTGAGGGGAGGCGCTGCCCTCACGGCAACCAAAAACCTGTTTCTAAGCACTGCGCATGCGCTCTGTCGCGGCAGTACCTGGCACAAGCACACCCGACGGCTGTTTGGCCAGTGTTTGTAACATGTGTTGCGTATAAGGCTCCATACACAAAACGTTCTGATAAAAAATGTTTTACGGCGTTTTTGCCCGTTGTCATTGCATGATTGGACATCCTGACCGGTAAGCTTTCTGTTGACATAAAGAAAACAGGTACCTTAAAAATTTGTTGTCGGTCTCTTTAAGTAATTCTACATACAACATATGGCGTACGGTACGTTGCGCGTGCATCTGAATTTTAAAATGGGTTGACTATTTCTATTATTAGTAACTTCCGTATTAATTTTAATGGGCATTGCAGTCAATCTTGCATTGAAATCTTCAAAGCCTCCCGCGAAGTTGGATTACTTGTATACTGCTCCGGACCTCCGGTACGAAATACATTCACAGATGCACTATATAATACACAAAGCACATACGTTGCTAAACCCCGACCATGCACAAGGGACTCCCTGTATATATAATACTGATTTCACGAGCTGCTAAATATGGCGGGGTGGCATGCGGAACCCACAAAACGGCCCCGTGTAGGAAGAAAAAGTATAAGAATTAATTCTCCGTCGTTCAACTAACGCACACACAGTCATGAACATTTTCCAAGGGAGGTAATCATGTCGTAAATCTTCCACGACAACAGCCCCTCTTATATATACGCGAACATCTCGGTACATGCGGAGAGCGTATATTCAAGGAAATGTTTCAGAAAAGAACACGATATTTCACTGGTCGTGGTGCGGGTTTATTAAGACGTTATGCAGGCGTGCGCATCACGTCGACAGGCGCGCAGAAACGTTCGCATTTAGAGCATCAGCGTAATTACGGTGATAGTTTTACGCCGGGATAGTAAAGGACAGGATCGCGGCGAGCGTATATATCATGTATACGGAGAAGAGGAACCCGCCCCCTTTTACGGGTTTATATGCGCTCTTGCTCCGCCATCTCGGAGGCAAGCGCATTTATCTATGCCGAAATCGTGACGAGATACGTGAGACGTTATCGTGCACGCCTATACTATATATACGTATATAGATGGCTGATGTGCATTTCCAGCGTAAGCGAGTGTTGACTCTTGTGTGCTTACGTTGCAGGCAGCTTGAGGGGCGTGTTCTGGGTTACGGGAGGCGACGATACGGCTATGTCTGTAGCATGCACAGAGTGAAGGCGTCGTCCTCGACGGTGGCTTGGTTACAGGTGTTCGGCTGCTGACCCAAGATATGTGGGTTCGATCCCTGCTACGGCGGTCGCATTTTCGAAGGAGGCGCAAATACTTGAGGCCCGTGTATCCTGCGATTTCAGTACGAGATAAACAACCCCAGGGTGGTCAGAATTTCCGGAGCCCTCCGCTACGGCATGCCTCGTACACAATCGTATCGCGCCCCGCCACGGTGGTCTAGTATATATGGAACTAGGCTGCTGATCCGAAGGTCGCGGGATCGAATCACGGCCGCGCGGCAGCTGCATTTCGATGGAGGCGAAATGTTGAGGCTCCTTGTGCTGTGCGATGCCAGTGCACGTTAAATAAGCCCAGTTGGTCCAAAATTTCCGGTACCCTCCACAATATATCCGGCGTCTCTGACGACTATATAAGCGCGGGGCGAGCATTGGTGAGAAAGAGTTTCTGTTGTCCAGTTATCTATTTATTTATATTCGCAGGCGTATTGTGATATTACGTATATTTTTAAACTTCTCAACATATTGGAAAACAGACATTGGCGCGCGTAGAGCCTGTATACCATCCTTGCCTTTCACAGGAACATTGCTACAGTCTTTATTGTAGACAAAAAGAAAAAAAAAAGCACAGCCTGGGCTGTATCCACTGATCACACACACACACACACACACACACACACACACACACACACACACACACACACACACACACACACACACACACACACACACACACACACACACACTTATCGAGGTAATTATTGGGGTAATTTCGACCCATCGTGACGCGGGACATTGCTACAGCGAAGCCGCTTGCTTTCCACGCGTTTTCAAACTGCTTGTTTTGAAACAACACCAGGAAATAGAACCCACTGCTCTACATGCGGCGGAGGTGGTTTAGAGAGGCAAGCACCGCGGCGAACTTTGGACGTCACCATATCGCAGGCCACGCCCCGGCGGTGATGTGGTCTGAATCACTGGCGGGGCAGATCCCGGTCCCAGAAGTGCGAAAGTCCCTGCGTATCGCAATATGTTCCTTTTTTTCCCTCGTCGTAGATTCCCCGTAAGGGAAAGAAATTCCCTGCGTCGAGCATCACTGACACGAAGCACAATAACCCTTGCATGGTTTGGCTTTGCCTCGCATGGTGCGCATGCTCTGGCGTTCTTCGGGAAGTCTTACATTTGCAACGGCTGCGGGTCATGCATGCTGACGTCACAGTTGCCGCCTGCTCATCAGATGTGGCAATGGCGACGCATGTGGCAAGAAGGCATGGCAAAGGGCCGTGCCACGAGCTTTATCGTCAGATGCTTTCGTGTAACAGTGTATGTAGAATATTGATTTGATTGTTTTTCCAGGGTTTACTTCCCTAAACCACGATATGATTATGAGAGACACCGTAGTGTAGGGCTCCGGAAATTTCGACCACCTTCTTTAACGTGCACTGACATCGCACAGCACACGCGGGCCTCAACATTTCGCCGCCATTAATATGTAGCCGCCGCTGTAGGGATTCGATCCCGCAACCTTCGCATTAGCAGCCGAGTGCCATAACCACTAGACCTCCTTGGCGGGGTGCAGTGCAGTGCAGACACAATTTGCATCGCGTTATTCGCATACGGTTGTCTTTTTGCAAATCGGTTGTCGTTTCTTCGTTTTTGCAGTGCCCAACGCTGCAAGGCGAGAGCCTCTGTCACAGACTTGTACCAATACGTAAAGGCACATAGATGTCTGCATTACGGCTTCATTAAAGAATGTGGACATCAATGCCAGGATTCCAACCCGGGGCTTGGTCAGACGTGCGTGTCCATATTTAAAAGGCCGCATATCATCCGATTGGTGCATCCGCTTGAGTGGGCTGAATAACTGTGTAACTGAGTGAGTGAGTGAGTGAGTGAGTGAGTGAGTGAGTGAGTGAGTGAGTGAGTGAGTGAGTGAGTGAGTGAGTGAGCTAGGAACCCTTTAAGTGAGAGAAGAAAGCTGTTAAGGTAGATTCTAACTATATAACCCTGTTATACCCGCGAAAACCATGCGAACAGGGAAGAACATTGCGATGAAGACCTCATCGAGAAGACCATACATCTTCCACGAACGGCGAATCACGCGAGTGCCTGCATTCAGCTATTTGTTCTCTAACAGCCGCGCGCGCAGTGGTTGAAAAACGCGCAGCAAGCTAACAAAAAAAAGAATAAATAAATAAAACGCTGCGTTCACAATGGGCGGCTATGGCTCCCTAGGCCGCAGCCGCCTTTCTGCGGACATGCACAGCCAACGAAGCACTTATATATAGTTATATAAATACACCTAAGCGACGCTCATACTCGGTCATTACGATCAGCGCAAGAAGCTCTCATCACGCACGTCGACGGGCGCCCATAACCAACACGCACGCAGCGTCCGACGGCGGCACCGCAAAATTTTTCACGGCACCGCGCCTCGTCACGGCCCGGCCTCCGTCACGGTCGCACGCACCCTTCGCGCGCCACCTCTCCTTCGCCGTGAAATACGTGCTTGCTTCGCGATTCGTCGAGAGAGCGTATTATATAGCTGATGTTCGGCGCCGCGGTGGTCAAAGCCTTTATACGAACTCGAGCGAATAAAAACAATGCGGCGTGGAAAGAAAAAAAAATAATGAAACGGAAAGGAGCGACCGTTGACGCGCCGCGGCGCGACTGTTCCCGACGATGCGTCGCCTCGCGACGTGCGCTTCGCCTCTCTCCTTCACTGCCGCCGAGCGACGCCGAGGCGTCACTCGACGCTCCACGTAGTTGGCCGCTGGTTACGCCGTCACCTGCAGCACTACCTGGCGCGTACAGTATGCGTAGCCCCTCACTCACAGTCTTACACGTATACTGCGCCTATACACAATACTGATTTCTGCGCGCCAAGCGAGCCGCCGTTGCGCGCAGTATATAAAGACGACACGTAATCGTTGTTCTGCCGAGCGGCTCCCGCCACCATTTCCGTCACCATTATGTGCAGCCGCCGCCAACTGCGCGCAGCGTCCATTGGCTGAGGCGCCTTTTCCCGCGCCATAAAGGTGTTTGGAGAAGCGCCGTAGAACCGTTTAAAGTGAAGGAGAGCGAGGGAGAAAACACGCTTGAGGCGGCGACTTTGCGTCCGCACACGCAAGCACTCTCTTTCGTATACGCTGTCTCCTTGTTTAATGAGGTGACGGCAACTATATTACAGGAGGAACACTAATAGCTCTATATCTCTCTCGCCCGTGTATTGTGCACCCCCTTGCTGACGCGAAAAGTCCATTTCCCACGTCCACCAAAGCGCGCCCCTAATTTTAAGATGATCGTCGACTGTTGTTCCCTTCAGAGGATGTCGACGGTAAAGGGGGAGCCATCTGTTTTCTGCTCTTCGCTCTTGGTTTTTCTTTTTTTTTTTTTCATTTTGAAAATTTAGCGGCTGTTGCCCACCATACTGGTCTCGCTTTTTAAGCCAAAGCTCCCTAACTTGAGAGAAAAATAAATGGCGTATACAGTAAAGTGTGCTCGCATGCCTCTTGAAGCAGCGCTAAATGTCCGCACTTAATCACTATAGCGCAGCCGGGGAAGAAAAATGTTGCGGGGGGGAGGGGGGGGGCGGGTGCACTGCTGTCGTACAGAGTACGCGCTATAGCCTTGCCCTTGCGTGTACAACTGGTCATGGTCAAGGCGCCGTCTTATAAGTGAAGCGTGCTGAACACGTAAGAGCTTCGCATTCACTTGATATTATTTTTTTCTCTTTGATGTCTTGCCGCTAGTCCTATATGACGCAAGAATATATAGTTACATTACTGTGTTGATGGACTCGGACGCAGTGGTGAAGGCATCGACCCGTACATATATGTACGCGGTAGCTCGTTCACTTGCTATGTATATATGTGCGCGAATAACGAAACGCTTGCTCGCTGTTCCTCTCTATATAACGAAACGCTTTTGCTCGCCTGCTTGAGTCGCGCGAAAAAAAGCGCCTTTTCAAGGAAAATGAATGGTTTTGTGCGCTGCTTCGAGGCTGTTCCCCTGACCAAACAGTGATGATTGTGGTTCGGTTAAGGAAAGGACACTAATTTCTGCAGCCCATGCACGCAAATCATTGTTGCAGATGTGCGTCTTCCTTTCCACTTGGCGTCCACGATTATTTATTTCCTGTTTAATAATGACGTTAGCGGGTTAATGGCGCTGGCTGTCGTCTTAACGATGCGCTGGGGCTTTGCGTGAAAACTGATGAGTTTGTGCAGCGGGAATAGGATGGAATCTTTGTATTTACACACGAACATCGCAAGAAAGGGCGCTGACTTGTCCAGTGTTAGCGTGCGTCGCGCTCTGACCTTTTATAGGGTGTGTTCATGTGGTGAGGTGTAGAAATTAATGTCAACTCTGGGGTGTCTAGAAGCCACTGCGTACATGCTTGCACTGCAGCAAACGTGGTTGATGAGGAAAGCGCTTTCGTTGCAATGAAGCTATTCCTTAGAAAACGCTGATGCTCACAGCTGGGGCACTTGTATACCCCTGAGATGTCTTTAGAGATATAACGCAATAACTGAAGGCCATGCCGATTTTTCCTTCCTCTTATTGAGCAGCCACCAACAGCACCATATACTGCTTAAAAATGAAGAGCAAGAACAAAACACAATGGAATCATTGCTCTTTTGGGCGTGTCATGATCTCGAAGCAGAACTATATATATAGCCGTGCGTGCAATCCATAAGCTGTCAAAGTCGCGATCTGAAGTGTCGAATGGGCACACATACACGTCATCGTGGGCGCCACGCCCACCGTAATGCGCTGCGTGTACAGCGACAACAGTGAATAGAGAGATGACTGAACGGACAGATGGGTGCTATATGTGAGTACGCCTTGAAATGCGCGTGTGCTCACGCACACGCCCTCTTGCGGCAGCGTGCCGCGGCAGCGCCCAAATCGGTCTTGACGGGATACAACGCGCGCCGCGCCCTTAAGCCTCTTTAGGCAGCGAGACGGCGCCACCTATACGAGTAATCTGCTTCCATCGTCGACGTTCGACAGGCCTTTCCCTTTCGCGCGAAGGAGTCGCGTGCAGATATATACGTAAAGAACAGCTTATACGCGAGTCGACGATTGTATAAGTGGAGGAACAGGGACTGTGTTTCACCTTTACTTTATATTATAGTGCACGTTCGCAGATCTCTATTTGGCACTTTTAGGTACGCGGGATTCAGACGTCGCGGTGCGCGTCTTACGGGTGACAGGAACTGCTGAGCAAAGTCGGTGTAGAACGCACAGGCGCGCTAAGAGGCTTATATAGTATGCAGAAAAGTGGAAGACGGGGTTATAACATGTTGGGAGTGTTGCACGATGGTCTACTCCGTACGAGAGTGCGACCTTGACGAATGTCTCTGAGTGACGCTGAACGACACAATAGAAGGGGTCAAGGGGCACAGTTAGTTGCAGCAATTAACCTGAAACCCAAGGGCAACGATGCCTCGGAAAGAGAGGACTACATGTGCTATATACGTTTTATTTAAATGCAGAATATGAAAGAGAGAGCGGGAGTGCATCGGAACCTAAGCGCAACTGGTCACTGGCAGCATTGTCGTATACACCCTATAAGCCTATACATCTGCCGCACATTGGCATAGCCAGGGGAACGATGTGTAACTATTTCTCGAAATATTCAGGCATTATACGAAACACGATTTCACGGCGATATATACTGCAGCAGCGTAGACAATAAAGGTTAAAATTTCTTCACAGTATATTCCATAATAACACTGGTATTAACAGGGATCATTACGTGAACAGTCCTGATGACGTGTCACCCCGTCTGGGCCATGCCTACAAGGTCAAGGAAATAAGATGCAGGACGAACTACTTCAAGATGACGTTTTTCCCCAGAACAATTCGCGAATGGAACAAACTGCCTCATGACATTGCCACCATTACCACCGCTGATGTACTTGCTTCCGTTTTGCATAATACATGTTGTAAATAGTCCCCGTGATCCCCTGTGGTGTATTTCCTTGTGTCTTTTCGTACTATAAGTGCATTTATTTTTGAGCATTTGGCATTTGGCTTCTTGCCGCTGCACATTTGTTCATTTACCTGCTTTTGGTTGGCTATAGTGTCCCCCCACTGTAATACCGCAAGGTGATGTGGGTATTCTAATAAATAAATAAATAAATAAATAAATAAATAAATAAATAAATAAATAAATAAATAAATTCAAGCGACAGACAGCGGCGTACGTCTCGACGACGTATCCCGACTATAAAGTGACTTCGTAAAAGCTCCTCTTTGGCAATGTCTGCAATAAATTCGTTGGGACCTCCGCATGGGTATACACCTCGTTCTCTGCGTCACCCATGCTGCCTCTGTGATACGGTGGAGTCTTTGTATGGTCGAGTGCACAGAAGATGTACTGCCTCTTACCGCGCACACCGTTTCTCGGACGCGCGTTCTTCCACCGAGCTCTCGTCGCAATTGTACACAATACACGTTCAAGCACCATGGGCCACCTGCGACGATCGTCACGTGTGTGGCCGTGACTGCGACAACACCGTCGAGGAACGAAACAACGGGCTCGGGAATAGCGTACTCTCACGCAACTCACACGCAGCAAGAGAAAGATGGGAGACGGGGAGGGGGCGGGGGAGCGAGAAAGTACTGAAACACATGCACACACACGCATGCGCTAGCACCACCCTGTCGATTTAAGCTGCAAGCGCTGTAGTACTCTTTACCACGCACTCGGATGCGTACAATACCACACGCCGAAGCGTCATGCAAGCTCGTATTACACAACACCTATGGGCGCTCCAAGCACTATGCGAGCGCCGAGGACAATCCCTGCCGACACCGCGCGTGATGGCGACAACGGCAGCGTCGCACGCAGTCGAATCGGGCCGAGTCCCGACATCTGCGCCAACGCGTATATATGTCATACACCCTTTTATGTGGGCTGTCCACGCCATCACATGCATGCTCGGTTTAGTACGTATACGTGCTATACGAGAGCGATTCACGCTTTCGCGCGAACGGTTGTTGGCGCGTTCTCGCCATGCAGTCGTCGATGGTGTCCGTTCTTGCGCAGCAACACCCCATTCCTCCCTCCCTTGATGCGTTAACTGAAAAGGGCTTTACTGCACGATGCGTGCATGCACGGCATGTGTTGCATGAATGGGAGCAACAATGGAGCACGCGCATCCCTTTCCTTCATAAAGAGAGAGAGACTGAATATGTACGGCTGATGAGAGCCCGTCGCGACGCCAGTGGAGATGCGTTGTCCGCGCTGGAAGAAAGCGTAATCGTCGAAGCCCGACGACAACTCCCTCCGAGGGGAAGAAACACAGAAGGAAACAAAGAAAGAAACCTCTTTTTTTTCCCTTCCGGTGGACTGAAGAGCGGATTGCCGCGTGCCCACAACGCCGTTGTGTCATCGCGCGCCCTGCCGCGGCCATCCCGGCAAGCATCGCGGGCAAATAACGCGCAGGCAGGTGAGTTGCGTGGACAGCCCATGTCTTTCACGCGCGTGCTCGGAAACCATTGTGCGTGGCGGGCTGCCGAGGTGAAACTGATGGCTCTTGAATGGCGGGGGCGGAGCGGCTTCAATAGGCGCCGCGGACAGGCAGCGATTACACGTCGCCTGGCGCGAGGTTGCGGTTTGCACGGCGCGTCCTTACGTGAAAGGAGTCGCTTCGATCGCTTGCCCGGCGTGGAGCAGCGCTGCAGTGCGACGTATATTATAACACGGCCACGGGGTTATACGGAGGCTGCAGACATTCAATGTAGATCACTTTCGCCATGACTTTCTTTCCCGGGTTTCGGGTTACTAGCCGTTGTGGACACGTAACGAAGCAGACACGTAGACCTTCTATGAAGCAGATATATTGCGCCATTGTGTTTTGAGGTGCACTGTGGTGCATTACAAGTGTGAGGTTCCACGGGTATTTGGTGTTGATACAGCTGCCGCTACAGTGTTGATATAAATTGTGTGAGGAATGTTAAGTGCGTGAAGGGTTACGTTGCGAAGATCTGACAAGAAAGTGTGCACTGCGCACATCCTGGTCCGGTGCAAATGTCTCAGTACACCGTGTGTTTGTGTACAGGTTCTTTCACGTTTCCTGATCGACCGTGAAACCCTGTGTATTATATGCTATATATCCTCGCTTGCATGCATCTCTGAGTGTTCCTATGTACAATATTTCCGACGCGTTCATTCAAGCCGAATTCAGCCCTATAAAGCTCGACTATGAGTAGATTTTCTTTAGACACGTTTTCGGTCAATTTTAAGTTTCCATCACACGGGTTGACTCGATATATAAGTTCGCTCACGCTCGGTGGCTGGCATATCTATATATACGACGTCGTCGTTGCTGGACCCGCTGTCGCGCTTTCGGATCGTGAGCGCCCAGGGCTGGGATCTTGTATACCTCTTCTAAAAGCTACTTAGCACTATTGCTCCACGCAGTCGGCTAAACCTATCTCAGCCAGTACGGAAGCGCGGGCGACGCAAGCGCTATACTTTGGTCCAATCACATGCCGGAGAAACGTTCGTTCGTCTTTAGAACGTACAGGGTGTTTTTTTTTAGCTGCAACACATTTTTAAAATTAGAAAATCATAAATCGCGGGAATGTCTTGTGTACCATTCGAGTGTACGGGTTCGCGGCCTTTAGGTACAGAACAATTACCGCACTTGTATGCATAATTAGCGGAATTACGCTAATTGACTTTTAATTATCAGCAATTCGTGGCTATAGTAAATGAGTACTTTGGAGCCCGTCCTCGACACTACCTGTCCCAACGATCAAATTTTGAATAGCGGAGTGCATGTCGGAGCTACGCGAACAATTAGTTCCCCGTGGCAGGCTCCTTGAAAGCGAAACTAGCCGCAAAAAGAGCGTCTGTGACGTCGATGTCGCCGCCCCCACGGCTTTCGTCACTCGCCCGCGGCGACCAACGCCGCAGATAAGAAGGAGATAACGCAAGCTTCTTGCGCGGCCGGAGCGGCGGTGACCAGGGGCGAGTGGCGAGTGACGAAAGCCGTGGGGGCGGCGACATCGACGTCACAGACGCGCTTTTCCCGGCCGATTTCGGTTTCAAGGAGCCTGCCACGGGGAACTAATTGTTCGCGTAGCTCCGACATGCACTCCGGTATTCAAAATTTGATCGTTGGGACAGGTAGTGTCGAGGACGGGCTCCAAAGTGCTCATTTACTATAGCCACCAATTGCTGATAATTAAAAAGTTAATTAGCGTAATTCCGCTAATTATGCATACAAGTGCGGTAATTGTTCTGTACCTAGAGGCCGCCAACCCGTACACCCGAATGGTACACAAGACATCCCCGCGATTTATGTTTTTCTAATTTTAAAAATGTGTTGCAGCTTAAAAAAAACACCCTGTATATGCATAGAAGGTTTCGGCGAGGTACATGTTCGATATTTAGTCGCGGTATATAGTTGCGTTACATATCTATAGTCTGTGCTTTCGAAAAGAGGGGCATAGGAAAAGGACATTCTTAATTGTTTGTTGTTTGTGAATTTTATTGCCCGTCATCATGCCTACGGAAAGTTGCTAGTACTTGCTACGTTGCAAGCCATGCAGCTAAATCAATCGATCGTGCGTAATCGCGCATTCCAGTGCGAAACAAAGGTGTCCTCGTGTCGAATAATAATAATAATAATAATAATAATAATAATAATAATAATAATTACCACGGTTTTACGTGCCAGCATCGTGATATGATAGCGAGGCATGCCATAGGGAAGGGTAATTTCAACCTCCTGGGGTTTTCTAACGTGCACTGAGATCGCATGCTTCTGTCATTTTTTTGCCTCCATCGGAAATGAGACCACCGCGATCAGATCAAACCCGCGTATCCCCGGCTACCATGGCCAAGCACTCCTGCTGTCCAGCGTTTGTGCGAGCCTATAGTGAATGCTTAAATCAAAAGATCGGAACAGGATTTGCGCTTATATGAGCAACCTTAATCCATCTCAGTATCACAAGAGTTAAGGTAATGTTGAAATGAAAAATTTATAACAGTGTACGTTGAAACTTTATTACAATAGAATTGCAGAGGAAAGTGATGATGACTGGTGACGAGCAGTCGTCGGTCATGCCCCTATATGTACAGAGGAAACGCTGTGATAAAGGGACTTGGTCGTCTTGTCCAGACGGAAACTGCCACCCGCCATGTTCATCCGGGTATCGTGTATATATTGTTACATGACGCGAGAGCAGACTGAAGTTCCATTAATTGCAGTGGAACCTATGCTCGGTTGTGTCTGATGGAAGAGAAAAGAGGAAGACGACGACGAGCACACTTTGACTGTCGTGCGGCTCTCTGCCTGTCAATCTAAATATATTTACTATACTTTCCCAGTTCTTTTATCAACGCAACAATATATATATATATATATATATATATATATATATATATATATATATATATATATATATATATATACGCACACACGATTGCCCCACTCGGCTGCTGATCTGAAGGTCGCGGGTCGATGGCGGCGAAATGTTGAGGTCCGTGTACTGTGCGGTGTCAGTGCACTAACTAAGAACTTCGGATGGTCGAAATTTCCGGAGCCCTCCACTATATACGGCGTCTCTCATAATCACATATGCAGCTAGTTTCAGGACGTAGAACTCGAGAACTCAGTCATAGCACACATCCGATGTCTCAAACACGATATGCGCGCAAAGGATTGAGGCTCCCTGAGCTCGCGTTGCACACACTCATGAACATACTCTGCACAGCCGCATCGTGCGCTTTGAGGCCGATGTTCTCAAAAGGGCGCAGTTGCAGGCGACTGTGGAAGGGGGAGGGGGGGGGCGGGGGTTGCTTGGATTTCGGTAACCGCGAAGGGGGGAGAGGAGGAGTCTTCGGACGAGAGGAGGAGACAAAAGAGCGGGTCAGGGCTCGGGCATCGTATGATTCCACCGCGTCCTTGGTACACACAATGCTTGTCTAAGCCATGTAACAAAGACAGACATCGAGGAGAAAGGGAGAAAGAGAGAGCAAGACGAGTTGACAAGAGGGCTTTCATCATGCGGGGAGCGCTAGGGGCACATGCACGAGACGAGCGCGTTTTACTCCTATTTCCAATATGGCGGCTGCAGTGTACCATTGTGCCTACAGCGGTGCGTGGGCCTTCCTGAACCCAGATCGAGACGGTGGTGGGTGTTTTCACGCAAGCGCGTGCCTGCTGTACAGCTTACTTGCCACCAGAGAAAGCAAAATTACGTTTTTAATAAAGTTACGTTAACAGTTGCTTTCCTAGGATTTCATTAAGTGTAATTAAATTACAAATTACAGCTGGGCGAACTAATACTGGAAAGAAGCGGGAAGCAGAAGGACACAAGGAAGAACTATGCAGGACGAGCGCTATAACTTCAAGCTAAATTTTAGTTTGATATTAGCGCTCGTCTTGTCCATAGTTTCGCTCTCCTTTGCGCTTCTTTCCAATATGAATTCGTACAAACCAGCCCAAATTTCAGTTCTAAGCTGGATGAAAGTGATGACATTACATTATCATAACATTCGAAAACTGATGAAAGTATACTTCCCCATTACATTCAGAAAAAAATCATTTTTGCAGTAATTCATATTCACATTGTTCACGGCACGTATTAACATTTACAGCACATATGTGTATGCGGCCTTTCTCTGGCCCTGTCTTCTTCTCACACGTTAGTTTTGGCACGAAAGCTTATTTGGCATCGTTTTGTTTTTCTTTCTTTTTTCGGTGAGTTTTTTGTGCTTTATGAGAAGCGGATATGCTATATTCTTAGCCAAAAGTAATTCGTAAAACAACAAATTCAGTTGCCGTCCTGACGAAGACAAATCCACTTGTCGAAACGTTGGCTCCAGTGACAATCCCTGTTCTACGACGTTTTGAGCGATCTTTTCGTCGATTCGTAAAACAACGAGTAAATTTATGTGCAGTTGCTTGCTTGAAATAATTATTCATTGTATTACTAAATTTGTCCTCAAAAGTAATTCATTAGGTTGCTCACTACAGCAAGAATTAATTTAACCGCTGTAATTTTATTACTGTCAAGTCTGCTTGTTGCCACCCGAACCACTTCAACCTCTGCGCCTGCATGGAAGGAGGATCTGGGTGGGATGAGACAAACTTGTTGGCCCATGTATACATACATGCATACAGGCATGTCGAAATGGCGATGATGGAACAGGAAGACTCGTGCGAGAATTGAATTAGCGTGAGAAATTGCAGGAAATCGCACTGGTGCTCACGCAGCCGTCGCACTCAAGCACGTTCAGAGGACATTGCAACAACTACCACCCAGCGGTTGGCAACTATACATGGCGTGATAAGCTTGAGCACGCGAGCATATTGTGTACGTTGTCCATAGCGACTCAGAGCCATTTTATTTCATAATCTTGAATAAATACTTCACGCTCACGCTGATTCTGGGCCATCAAGTTTGAAATTGGTCCGGAACAAAATAATGACAGTCAGTAGTTCCTACAAGTTTTAAAAAATTAAGGAACACACTCCCTACATCGGGAAAATGGGGTCATGCGAAGCTTGGAGTTCGCATACCTTCTTTCTTTCTTTCTTTCTTTCTTTCTTTCTTTTCTTTCTTTGGCAGAAGAGTCAAGGAATTCATACGGCTAAGAGATGCTGACATCATCTTCGTTTGCCGAGTTCACTGGATAGTGTGCACATGCGTTATGGGCGCCTACTTCTCTATGCCTACGAAACTCCCTTTAAAAGGCGTGTATGATGAACCGCCAGTAGCTCGCACTAATGATGAAAAAAAGGAAAGTAGCGACAACGCCTGAATCGATTAGCGTTATAGTCTCGCAACCTGGCGGTCGGTGGTTCGAATGCGCTGCCCGACGAGTCATGGCTACATTGAGTGAGACCGAGTTATTTTTGTACGACGAAGACGCCGACTTCACCATACACCGCAAGTCAGCCAACCTTCGCTGCGAAAAAAGAATGCGCGTCCTCGTGAGCCACGCAGCCATGATTCTCGTAAATTTAAATGCCAACTTTCGAAATGTACAGCTGTCTCCATATGCGTTCATTACCTAATTAACAAACGGGCTAACTGCTGGGCAATGGTTCCAGGATATAGTGTAAGATGGCTGGGGGATAAAACGTGCCACTTTCCGCGTATAACCTGAACGAAAGAAAGGAAGAAAGAAAGAAGGAAGGAACGAACGAAAGAAAGAAAGAAAGAAAGAAAGAAAGAAAGAAAGAAAGAAAGAAAGAAAGAAAGAAAGAAAGAAAGAACTGGCAGATGAGGCGCGAACATGGCTGGCGATAGCGTGCCTCATGCCAGATGGCCCGACAGAGGGGGCGCGCAGGAACGGAGGTGCGCACGGCTTCCATACGCCCTCCTCTCATGCCAAGTGTTTTCGGTGCACGGCTGCCGACCGCGGGTGCGGAAGCCCCGCCACCCGCCGCGTCCATCCTCCCGCTGCATGCGGCGCTTGTTTCCACAAGGTGATGACGACGTCTGCCGATCCCTTCGTCGTTCATCCACTCTGCTGCGTTGCGTGCGCGCGCGCGCTGCCCGTTTAGTATACATACGGTATACGAGGAGGAGCGGAAGTGTCAACACGCTCCGGCCAATAGGAAGCGGGCTTTTTTTCGCGCCTGTTGACTCGCGGTGAACAAGCCGCGTCCGCGCTTATGCGGAAGCGCTTCTTGCACGCTGTCTGTGTACGTTGATGCCAGAGCATTGTTCTTCCCGGTCTTCGTTTGTTTCCCTTGCAAACGCGTTCCGTCTTAATTGTTGATGCTCAGGCTCAGGCTCTTTTGTGCGCTCTTCGAAGGCCTTTCAAATGTGGCAACGTCCGTTCTCCCGTTTATATGTACACTAGGCTAGTGTATAAGCCTATGGTTGGCTTCCACACCCATCCATCTCTCCCAGCAAAGCTATTTCTCAACTACGAGAAAAGCACAATGACGTACGTATGAGCCCCTCAACTGAGGCAGAGGGTATACAGTACATTATATGTATAGTGTAGTCAACTAAATGTGCCAACACCGAAATGTGTTAGCGCGTCACTGTATTCTATTGCATTTTAATATAGGCTATTTCCTTCCTCAGCTGGAGGTGGAGGAATCCAACAGCCAATACTATTATTAATAATAGTAATAATAATGACAGCTATATGGTGATGATGATGCTCATTTCTAAGGCATTTTACCCAATGTTCCTGACGGGGTTTGAGACAGCCAAGCAGTCGTTCTCCAAAGCAGCCCACGTAGCAGTTGAACGGCAAATTCAACAAACCAGCGCGTAATATAATTCTCAACTAAGTTCCTCGGCACCCTCTTATTTTAGCCAATTTTGTCGCCCCGTGTAATGATAAACGGTGCTGACATGCGGTCGCTCCGTTACATGCCGTTGACATGCCGTTATAGTATGAAACTCTGTACCTAAGTATGTCCTGAAGTATCAGAGCAGAACATCTCATCATGCCGCCTCCTGAATTGCAGCGACTTCAACAGAACCCTTGAAGACAGTGTACGTTGAACTCTCTTTTAAAACGACAGCGGACATGTGACAGAAAGAGGGGAGTCGTTACAAAACCCTCACCCCCCCCCCCCCCCCTTCTGGCACTAGGTGTAGAGGCAGTGACGTCATCGCATACGCTGCACGAATCGCCTGCACGAATCGCTTCACGAAGGAAATAATGAAAGTATTGTGAGTTAATTATTATCTCACGGCCAACACTGTTCAAGCAAAACGTACAAGCCACAGTGACATTACACTTTTGTGCTTCTCTAGTTAGGCTCCGCATAGTTCGGTATCGCCACTAGTGCGGCCAGTATAGGGTGCCTCATTGCCAGCTGTGCCGATCGCGTACACCTTTTCGGTAAATCGGTATCCTTCAACCTAAATAAGCCTACTGACAAGCTAAGGTTCTCCAGCAAAATCCCGTGTAGATCGCGCCCGCACTGGACATGCAGTATGAGCCAGGAAACCAGCAATTGAGCGCTAACCTTTGTAGCCCATGCAGTGATGTTCGACTGCCAAAGGTACCGAGCTCGAACCACTAGCTCAAGGAGGTTTAAAAAAATTTTTGATTTTAAACCTCCTTGCCCTATAGCTATGGCGAGGCCAGGTGGTGCACAGCCTCCGGATGCTAGGCAATGGTTTTTTGCGGAGGCCGGACGTTTTCATGTCGTGCTGAACAGCTTCGCTGTTAAAAGAAAGTTAATAATCGGACAATATCCGCCGTGACGCTTGTTAATACGTGCAAAGAGATGAGAAATAGTTCACACGAATAAGGCACGTTTGAATGGATCAGAGAACAGACAAGAGTAGCCGATATTCTTATATCAATTAAAAGAAAACGAGTGTACCTGGGCAGGGCATATCATGCGGAGGACAGATAATGGACAGAGCGACGGAATGGATACCGAGAGAAGGAAAACGTATCAGAGGCAGGCAAAAGGTTAGATGGAGCGATGTAATTAAGAAGTTCGCGGGTGTAAAGTGGAGCCAACTCGCTCAGGATAGGGCAAATTGGAAATCGTTCTGAGAGGCCTTCTCCTGCAGTGGACTTTAAAAAAATAGGATGAGGATGATGATTACTGAATAGGTATGGTGACCAACCAATTGTCGCGTAGCTTCGTATCCTAGTGAAAATGGGAAAACAGAACAAAGCGCGCCATGCCATTAAAATTATATATAAAAAAACAACATGCATGCGAAGTTTTCTTTCTTTATCATGTATATCGTGCACGCGTAGGTGAGCTATAATCAGTTCGCAATAGTGATGAATTAGGTAAATAATGGTCATGTTTGCAACCGCTCCCTATACGTCGTGTAGACAGAAACTGGAGCGTACAGAATGCGTGTTTAGTTTATACCTAGCGCTGCAAAAAAAAAAAAAAAAGAAAAGTAATATCTTGGCTCTTGATGTACAAGAAAACACAAATTATGTATTCAACTATTTATAGACACATAGATCCACGCATAATTATTACACGTTGAGTTCGCGTATTTGATCTCTCAGCGAGAATGCACCGCCAATAAAACAGGCACGTACATTACGAAATAGTAAATATACACAGCAAGAAAAAAAATTATGCCACGAACCCTCAAATCTCGCTTCTCTTTTTGTTCGAATCCGCTCAACGCTCTTCCGACGACCTCAACAATGCGCGGGACCCAAACGGTACAAAGAATAGGCAACGAAATCAGCACGTGGCTTCATATTTTACGCTATTAATAATCATAACGTGTCGTATTCTTCAGTCGGGGATACATCCCCACCGGGAGGAGCGTTCGTCCCGAGCTCGTTTGAAGGCTGCAGCGCCACCCCTCCCTGTATGAATACGTCCCTGTCCCGTTTGCGTGCACGTATGCGGGACGCCTGCCTCGTAAAAAGGCGTTATTCGATTTGGTCCCCATTGTAGCGCGAAACACGATCCGTCTCCCCATGCTCGGCATGCGGCCTACAGTTTGCTGCCCTCGTCATCTCGGCACATGTTACGCACACAAAGGAGCGGTCTCCGATTCCTCCCCACGGTTCTTCCCCTGTGGAGGGGTCTTCTTCCCCGACCGCCGGCAACCCAGCGTCCTCTTTCAGTCTCAACGTACAGGAAAGGAACCAATTGGGAGGCCCGTTTTTTTTTCCCTTCTTCTTTTTCTTCATTAGCTGCAACTACGTAAAGCCGAGATATAATGAAGACTGGGAAGCCCTGTTAGACGTAGTCTTTTTTTTTTAATGAAGTGCTCACATTTTGTCGTATAGAGGGAAATGAAGGTAAATGTACAAAGAAAAAGGAAGGCGGGCGGCCGTCGGTGGGAGCCGAACCGACAACCTACTGTTTTAGCAGAGTTTGCGTATTACGTCCATCTATACTGTTCCATTCCTTAAACTTTAAATCGTTCATTCATCTTTGCGTACCATGCGGTATAGTTCCGACATACATACATACATACATACATACATACATACATACATACATACATACATACATACATACATACATACATACATACATACTATATGCTCAGGCCACGTCCTCGCTATGTGTCACATAATGCACATATGCTGATATGCAAACGCGTGCACCCGACTGTCCCGCGGTGTGCGCGTATTTGTGTAGGCTCAACATGCCAACTATGGAAAGAATTCAGCGCAATGAAATTACGAAGTAAAATAAATCGAGGAGGCAAGAAAGAGCGCTGACATTCAGCTGAATTTCTTCAAGAGAAGTCGGCTGGTTTAGCACAGCGGTCACGAAAGGAATATCGCGCACGAGGACGGATGACTGCGTCATTATATGTGCTAGATCTCCTGAACAGGACGCTCAAATTTCATGTAACCTATATGTGAATTTCTTAAGGTCGTCCTTTACCCATCTGCCTTCACCCTTCTAGATGAACAATGCTACGATTTTTCTCTGCAAAAGAATTGGCCGCGTATCTGCGTGCTTCGCTGCAAATGTCGTCGAAAGACGATAGTCTTCTGCCGGCCGTACTGACGGCGCTGCCAGATGGCGTGAGATATGGACGCCATCTGGCAGCGCCGTCGGGAAACATGAGCTTGTGCAGAATCCCTGGGCAACTACCAGGTGGCAGCACCAAATCGTCGGCAGAGGCCTTTTTCATGCATAGCGTCGCATTTGTTGCGCAGCTTAACAAACACTAGGGTCTTTAGGATTGCGTATCTATGTATATTGTATTGTAAATGAACACACCGCCTAATAAAAACGTACTGATGTTGCGCCTCAGATATGCGTAACATTTGTTTTTGATCGACAGTGTTCACAAGAATGAATGCAGCTACCAGTTCAAGGTGGCTGGGCGTTAGGCAAGTGCTTAAACTGTGGCCGGGTGGCTGAATCGTGCGACAGACAGACAAACAAACACCAAATTTCTGCGTTCAAGTATCCCAAGAAGGAGTTGAAAGTATTTAAAAGCGCGAGAAACTCGGAAAACAAACAAATACGTAAATAAATAAACGCCGGTTTATACTTCACTGGCATCCAGAAGGACGAAGCACGGTAAACCTCGCGCCACTGACGGATCGAGATTGCTCTCTGACCCGGCAAACGCCTGTCCCGCCCTCTCTACGGCGTCGCCGAAATCGTTTCCGAAGACCGCCGGTAGGCACCGCCAGGGGACTGGCGAACGTTTCTCTCGCTCGGCTGTCATTTTGGACGGGCGATGTGCGCGCTGGCCGTTAGAGATGAAATGGCCGCGGTCGATACGTGAAAAGGGAAGCGTAGACCGCAAAAGAGAGAGAGAGAAGGCAGAGTTGCAGAGATTTAGGAGGCGCCGCTACAGGAGTTCGCTGAACACGGGTTAATTTTTAAGCAGTTGAAAGCAGACTATATGGCGCTTCGCTTAACTGGAGGCATATCTAAAGGGGCTGAAGCTCGTTAACTGGTGTTAATTTTCCCGTCTGCACGCATATAGCGGCGAGGGCGGGTAAGATGGTGCCTTTGATCGTCTATATATATATATATATATATATATATATATATATATATATCTATATATATCTATATATATATATATTGATGCCCTGTTACTATTGCACCGGAGAAGTGCGTGATATATATATATATATATATATATATATATATATATATATATATATATATATATATATATATATATATATATATATATATACGATCAGAAAGTCAGAGGCAAACATATTATTTAGTATTTATTCTGACGTTTCGGCTGCTGGAGACCAGCCTTTTTTCAAAGGCTGGTCTCCAGCCGAAACGTCAGAATAAATACTAAATATGTTTGTCACTGTGACTTTCTGATCGTATATTTATCCCAATAGCCAGGAAGAACATTTTTTGATATATATATATATATATATATATATATATATATATATATATATCCATCCGTAGACCCGTAGATTTCGAGAGAAAAGGGAAAGAAAAGGTCCAATTAAAAAATTTTATGTCATTTATTTCAGTAAGGTTATTTGATTTACTGACCCTTTGTCCTGCATTTTGCGTGTGTGTACGGTGTCTCTTCATTTCACTATATCCTCATCCTTACGAAAGTGCACATATATATCCTGATATGAGAAAAAATATATGTGTGAATCTATTAAGAATTGGGCAGATATCGACATATAAGACATATAAGGGGCCTATGTGGCCATATCTTCCCAATTTTTAATATACCCATATATGGGCCCTTACATGGGTCTTTATACTGCTCCATATATTGCAGTTGAGGGCCTTATACATGGCAATGTACGCCCAGATAAAGCTACGAAACGCTTCTTCGAGTGTACACGTAATTACGCGCATATATATAGCTGTCTTGCTCAGATAAGTCCGATATAAAGGCACGCATAGACGCACTTCAGTCAATTTCTGGTTAACTCCGTGCTTTATGTCTTACTGCGTTTACTCCTTCTCACTTTGTATATCTATAGCTCATGCTCATTGTAACTGCTGTCACAGTTAAATCGAGTATTATCGAACTGAACCGGCTATATTGGCAAGCACTGAGCATCAGTGCGGCACCGTGAAAAGGTTCCATTCTGACGTCATATATGCCGCGGCGACTCTTTTCACAGCACACATTATATATGAAAGACAAGTTTCTTTCACGCATGGTAAATGCACTCGTCTCTCCGTCTCCCCCTCTCTCTCTCTCCTTCGTCTCTTAATTACGTCTCACGGCACGCATGAACACTTTCACTGTTTACGCATGAATATCGCTGGGCTTTAATTTACAGTTGCTGATACAATAAAGCGCGAATATCAATCTGAAAGGGACTTATCTCCGCGACCTCCTTATAGATAAATTCAGTGGCAATGACAAACGCCAATGACAATTGCCGTTTAGTGTTTTTTTTTATGTTATAATGCCGTTAGGGACGCTTGAACAAATTTGTTGGGTCCTTAAGAGTGCAAATACATATAGGAAAGAAAAGAACATATAAACTTCAAACTTCAAGACTTCAAAATTCCTGCGCCAGTGGATCGTATACTGCATTATACATTAGAATACACGTCTTCACAGCTGCAGGATGGCTGCTGGATCTGCGAGATCGAATAATGACGCGTGAGGCAGACACGCTTCCGAGAAAGTCCTATATATGTAAGAGAGCAAAGTTGGAAGATTGTGGCCAGCCGTGCAAACACGCACAGCCCGAGATGTCCCTGTAAATCTTATTCTCGATTCCGCTGTATAATCTCCTGTAAGAAGTGCCATGCGTGTGCAGACGTTCGCGGCTTTTTACACGCTTTCGTTGTGCACTTTTACACACCTCACGGTGGGGATACGTGACAGGTGTTTGCACACTTTACGGCGACAACTCAGCAGGGGGCGCCACCTCTGCGTTAAGACAACGTAATCCGCTGCTATGTAGTCGGCTTGCGGCTTAGATAAGAGCAGTCGAATT
Source organism: Hyalomma asiaticum (assembly GCA_013339685.2). Classification (NCBI taxonomy): domain Eukaryota; kingdom Metazoa; phylum Arthropoda; class Arachnida; order Ixodida; family Ixodidae; genus Hyalomma; species Hyalomma asiaticum. The sequence goes on from CM023484.1 coordinate 78,274,455, forward strand.
CGCACGCGGACACTGCGTGTGTTTTGTATACAGCGCGGCAAAGTCGTTTTCTGTGTATATATGGCAAGGTTCAAGCGGCTTCGCACGTATCATTGGGAACTAGCTCATCTCCTTATATGCAACGCCTCGATACCACGCCACATTCGCATTCTCACGAAGTGCTTGGTTGACAAAATGTCCGAAAGAGATCCACACCGCGGTGTTTACTTTGCGAGTGGCATGTCGCGCTGGGAATGCAGATGGATACCGCATTCCTTCGTTCGATCGGACGACTTCCGCCCTGGAGAAGCGATCTGATTTACGGCAGGCGCGAACATCGCCGGGTGTCGCGGTGGGAGAACCGTAAATGTCACTCCTCCGTTAGGATTAGCGCTCGAAAGAAAGAAAATGTTGCGCGCGGTTATAGTTTAGATGAGCGCGAATGTTGTTGATAACATATTAGAATATGTGAAACAAAGAGCAAACCACATACGCATGTATATTGGTGGGCATGTGCGCGGTTGAGGCGCTTTGTTTATATATGACACTCGCGTGTATTTGGAGAGGGTGACACGAATGGTACCGTACGCAGCAAAAAAAAAAAAAAAAAAAGGGGGGGGGGGGGAGCCTGTTATCATCGTATTGGCCAGTAAAACTCCCATGCTTCTGTCACTTACTCTGCATAGCGGACTGAATACGGCACATGTCATCATTTTACGATACCGTTGCGAAGTGACGGAGTATAATAAAAACGCCATGACCTTGTTATACTTCCTATACGGAGTTTAAGGTAAACGTGGTCATGAGCTCCACATGACTGTCTTAAAGGCCATTTTTGGTAACGAAGTGTCGGCGTCGTGTATTTTTGCCCACGTCTGTTTAGTGCGTCTGAGTGAAGCTCCAGTGGGTTTGTTAAACGACGAATCATCAGTGAACCGTGCCTTTGCAACAACCGATTGATCTTTTCTGTGATCGTACACGTCAAGGCTCTTCGCATTGCTGAGCCGCACTGAACATCACGTAGCTACGCCTTAAAGGGCCACTAAACAAGCTCCTACTTGTTTTTAAAGCCGCCCAAACAAGCTAACTAAATCATAGAGAAGGCTGCGGCGATCACATTCTGCGAATATGACAGCGCTGCGCGCCACACAGACGCCGTATTTCAAAAAACAATTCCCGCGCCTCTTTCCTGCGATTGACCAGTCGCGCTCGCATCTATAGGTGTCGTCACGTTCTACCGCGAGCAAACTTGCGCAGTTGTACCTCGTTGATTGGCCGAAACATCTATTGTCAGATCCTCTGGCCATCCCACCGGCGTGAGCGCAGGAGCAACCCAACGTTTCTAGAACGGGAGCAACCGGTACTGCAGCACGAGCGTCAATGACGTCAAATGCTCACATCAGGTCACGTGTCAAAAGTGGGCGGAGTCTCGACGGCGTGCCGCGCCTACCCTCTCCTCGGCAGAGAAGGGTGGGGAGGCCGACCGAGAAAACGAAACCGACGCAAGCGGCCACTTAAACCCGTGTAACTTCTTTATTATTGCACCTATTCGCAAAATTCTTGCGGCAGCATGTTCACATCGCACAGGAACGCAGTTATGTCCTTAAAACAAATTTTGGACTTCGGGGTTGTTTAGGGGCCCTTTAAGCCAGGAGCCGAACTAGCTAGCCTCCCTGTCTATCATCTTTTCCTTCTTTTCCTTCCAAATACCACCCATCGAACGGTTGACAACACTATAATCGAAAAAAAAAAAGCTTTTGTTATGACGGGGCTGGGCACCGTCGACCAGCCAGTGCACGTGGACGAGGCTGACACAGGATTCAGGGATTATGAAGGTTTTGTGCGGATAAACCAAGGTTATCGGAGAAATATCAAAGCCATAGACCGGTAGAAGAAGAGGGGGGAAAGGTACCGAATCTACTCAGGTATATACTGAGCGGAATATATATGTTTGCTAATGTTTATTTTACGCTTGCTTGGAAGCTGGGCCTGCTAGTAGTGCCTGTCCCTTTTTATCGGCTCCAATTTGGGATGACTGAATCAGAGAGTCGCGGATTTCATTTCCGCCCCTCAAATATGTAAGCAAATATTCGTTTATGTGCTTATTTGCGGTCGGCGCCAGTCCCGAGCATTGCAGACTGTGCTTCAAGGATAGCCTGCATGTTAAAAGCAAAAGCGCGCGCTATGCATGCAGCACATTCTCTTCGCAAGCGCCATGTGGCATTGCTCTGTGCGGCAACACGGAGTCATGAGCATCTCCTACTCTTTATCTATATTAATAACTATATATATAATGGACAGTCGGCGTAAGTCTTAGCTAACTTCCTTGTCCTTCATATCTATCTATCTATCTATCTATCTATCTATCTATCTATCTATCTATCTATCTATCTATCTATCTATCTATCTATCTATCTATCTATCTATCTATCTATCTATCTATCTATCTATCTATCTGCTGCGGTGAAGAGACTGCTCCGGCTTCGACGGGTACGTCGAGGGCGCCATCTCTCGCACGCATCACGAACAACGTGGTCGTTTTGCGAAGGGGCCGCCATTGGGATTCGACTCACGCGCGCTGCCACCGTCACACTTCCACAGACGCTCGACACACAAGTGTGCACGCATGGGTGAACCTCTTCGTCAGATTGTCTGTGTTGGGTAATCGGCAGCCCGGGCCCATACATAACGCTTGCGCACGATGAAACCCAAACGCCGCAGTCACACAGTCGTTTTTTTCTTGCCGCGCTAATCCGGTGGACGGATGACCGTACACATATCTCTTCCCTCCTCCCGGCCTTCCTGCAGCTCACTGACGTGTCCGACTGTGGACTCTACGGTACATTTGTGTGCACGACCGCTCACGGAGTGAAAGTCTCGGTATTATGGGTGCAGTGGAACCTGAGCTATGTATCGTTGCGCGTGCATGGTGCCGTGTATAGGCATATCGGGTAGATCTTTGAACACGGTACGCAAAGTTCAGTGTAACGTTCCGTTAGGTTGAACCAAATAACGGAAAATGAAAGAATACCAATCGCCTGGGAACGATGATCTTCGTTTGCAATTTGCTCAAAGTTTACTCCTTTATTCTGCAGACAATTGAGACGATCAATTTCTCCCTTAACGATTGCGGGTTACGTGTTTCTGGCCAAGTATACTGCATGATCAACAATGTTTGCGACATCTGATCGTGCAACAGAGACATACGAAGCGACCTACACGTACTGCTAAAGGGTTGCTGGTGCGAAGCAATCGCCGTACGATAATCATTAACTGACCAGTACTTTTATACTCTTCTTTCAACAAAAATACAATCTAGCTCAGATGCTGAGCGCGCAACAGCTTCGGGTACACAAACACACTCGCTAAAAAAAAGAAAGAAAGAAAGAAAAAAACTTCTTATAAAGAAATGAGGCACAAGTACGAAAGTCCTTTACTGGAAGCAGTCTTCATTCGAAGAGCCCATGTTAGATGGCACCACAATACCTCACCGCAAAATAACGGGCTCGACTAACGTATACTCGTATCTTGCTTCTTGCTACAGCGGACGTTAACAAAGGTGTGCTTTAAGTCGCGATTGATGATCCGCAGCAGCAGCAATGCGGCACAGGGTAGAATTCAGTTTGCCATGACTGTTACCCTTAACTACAATTTCACGCAAACGTCCTTATATTCTTTTATTTTTGGTAGCACAACCATTGCAGGGCGAAATCACAATGATGCGAGGTATAGAGACATTGCATGCACAGCATGGGATCTGCATTTTTTCGCTCGTCCCGAGTCCTCGCATAGAACGTGGAGTGAACAAGTCAGTTGCTCTTCGATGATCTCTTTACACCATCGGATTGGTGTGCCGTCACCTGATGACTGAGTGAATGAATGAATGAATGAATGAATGAATGAATGAATGAATGAATGAATGAATGAATGAGCTGGTGTCTTTTCGTAACAAAGTTTTATATAATGTAACCTAGCTCTTATACAGCCAATATTTATAAAGCCCACATCCCTTATATATAGGCATTTCATTTTATTTTCTTAATGCACGTTGCGGAGCAAGTGCATAACTACCAGGCCTGGATGAAAAGTTGCGGCGATATGTTTTCCGAAAAAGGCCGCAGTTTTCCTGCAGAAAAAGCGAGCATACACGACATATATACAGTGCCATTGCATGGCACGAAATCACGCAAGTACATGCCTGCCTTGTAATCCTTCAGTAAACCACTTGTGTTCGTACAACAAATTTGAATAAACGCGTTTGTTATATCGGATAAGCTTAACCTGTCGACAGCTCTTCCTGCATGATTCACTATTCGTCGCATGGGTGATTCGTCTTAAATCTCGGTGAAGCAGTGCAGAACAGCCTATACTCAGGTGTGATAACGCGGTAAACCAAGTTAAACAATATTGTGCTCTCCTGATCACCAGTGAAGGTCCTGATTTTCGTACATCTCAGAATACTAGGTGCTTTTGGAGGCAAAGGTGGTGGAGGAAGGGAACAAGGGTTTTTAAGGCAGCTTCACGGTGGCGCTTTATGGATGCAGTAATCGATTTCAGCGCCAGCTGGCGCCGCGCGTATGTGCTCACGGCCACACTTCCGCTCCGCCGCAAGCCGGCGCCACCGAGCCGCGCCGTCCGCTGCGGAGGGCTTCCATTGGCCGCCGCGCCAAAAGCGCGCGCCACCGCAGGAGGTCCCGGCGACGCAAAAGAGAACGCCGCTCGCCGTGGCTCGCTCGCTCACGCAGCAGCCGGCGCTGCTTGTGTGTCGCTTTCGCTCGACTTGAGCTAATGTGGCTTGAAAGCACGCCGCTCCGCCGATGCATTTCTCTCTCTCTCTTTGTTATTACTTTCCGCAGCTGTCTCATAAAGGATCCGGCGGGGAGTTTTATTTTCCTCCAATTTCCTTCGATCTTTGATCTTCTTCGGTTTTTTTCTCTATTTCCTTTGCTTCTTGGCAAGAAAGATGCCGCGAACGGTGCATGCCGCGGAGCGCTTTGAGAGCGCACACGACACGCAAGGGGCGAGAAAGCCGCGGCATCCTCAAGTTTCTCTCCTCGGGGTCAAATATCTATCGTCCGCGCGGACACAAAACCGAAGGAATGGAGGAGATTGCGGAGACTTCCTGAGCTTTCGGTATTTGTCCAGTCGCCTTCTCGTTCTTCGACCCTCCCTCTGTGTGCTTTGCTTTCGCCTGCGAGCGCCGGAAGAAACGGAACAGCAATGAAAGAGTAAGAAGAAGAAGAAGGAGAGGATAGGAGGAGGAGCGCCGTGATTGAGCGAAGCTGGGCTAGGGAGCCATCGGTCGGCCGCTAACCACGCGTGCACAGATATGCGCCCCGTACAGACGCACACGCTCGGAAACGCCGGGCCGGAGGATTATATGTACGTACATACGTGTGTACGGGCGCGCGCGCGCGCGCGTGAGTTACAGAGGAGTGGACGTGGAAGCAAAGAGAAAGGCAGTAATACGTGGGCGATCAGGCTGCGATCACGGAGCGCGCGCGAGAACGATTTACTTCGTTCTCGGTAGAACTGCATGCGTCTCTGACATATCCGCTCCTGATCCTCCTGGACGATGCGCCCTTTCTTTCTTTCTTCTTTCTTTCTTTCTTTCTTTCTTTCTTTCTTTCTTTCTTTCTTTCTTTCTTTCTTTCTTTCTTTCTTTATTTTTGCACGAACAACTGTACGACGTGCGCCGTATATATTTCAGTACCAAAGGTCTGTGAGCGCGTTGTAGCACAGTATACTTTTGAGGTTGCGGAGCGTATGTGATCGCTGCTCGCATGTGGCAGTAGCTCATATACGTAAAGTGTTGCAATGGGCAATATTTTCTTTCTTTCTTTTTCATGAAACACTTCCAGTGAAAACCGGGAAACGAGCAAAACGGGTCACGGCGCAGGGGGTGACGTTACGCGTTTCAAGGTGAAGCGAACCGGACGAGTCACACTATACCGCGGAGTCGCTTGTGTTCTCGTGGCTATATGCTATATACAACGAACAATTACTGTTCTGTTCTTGACCTATAGGTAATGACATGCAAACTGGAAGAGATAAAGATAGAAAAGAGAAAACTAAAAAGAAAGAAAAAAGGCTGCTGCGTTGCCCTATTCTCAGGAATGGACGCGGTTGGAACTTGGAGATTACAAGGAGACAGAGATAAAAAAAAAATTACAGCATATCCACGGAGTGAATGATGATGAGTGGGCGAAGCTCGGGATGTTTATCGTAGATCGTGCCGAGTTCCGGATTAATTTAGTTAACGCGCATGCTACGAATCCTCACGGTTCAACTATGCACAATGCACAAGTGAAATCTCCCACCGGCACTTCATTGCAAGTCAAGATCCAGTGCATATATATATATATATATATATATATATATATATATATATATATATATATATATATATATGGGTTTGCCGGTGAACGCTTCTCCAACGCGAGCAGTCGGTATTTCTCAATCAAGAAACTCGCTAGGAGACGCTGCCTGCGCCAACGTTGTCTCTCGCGTTTGCCGGGGCAGTGTCGAGTTTGCCGGGGATCGCGTGGCTCCCGGCGCTCGCGGCGAGGGCGCGAGCCGTCTCGTTTTGCTTTTAGAAAACATCTGGCGTCTTTCGTTGGTTTATTTCATCAATCAACGGCGTTTTGAACAAAATTTTTATTGTTTAATCACGCACAGGAGAAATCTCTCCAGGCACTACCTTGGAGGTAAACAATGGCTGCTAATGGGAATGAGAGACAGAAGAAGTCGGCTTTTAGCTAACACTTACACTTCTACTTCTACTAACGTTTCCTACTGGAACATGCCAATGGCTGCTAATGGGGAATGAGAGACAGAAGAATTCGGCTTTTAGTTAACGCGCACGCTGCGAATTTTTTATTGTTCAACAACGCACAGGAGAAATCTCCCACCGGCACCACCTTGGAGGTCAAGATCTGGTACTAGCGTTAAGACTGGTTACACACTACTACGACGGGGGACGAACGGGTGTTGCTATAAGGAGCTTCGCCCCTAAAAGAAGATCGTGAACAAAGCATCGTAGCCTGTCACAGTTTCAGCTTTACCGGCACGTATTCTGATACAAGGGCCGGCGACGTGTTTCCTCTTATTCTTGATAGGAAAAGGGGACATACAGGTGGAAGGAGTTGGCGCACCTGCATGTCACGCCGCAGGCTGTCCTCTGTCCACCGAAACTAAGCAATATCGTGATTTTGGTCGGTTCCTGGGATGGAGAATGCTGAGTTTCTGTTCTATAATAGACAGAGCGTTAGCCTCGGTCATGACAGATATGCCGTGAGCAGTGACCTCCTGTACACAGCAAGAGCTCTATTTTACGCGCTTGCACATGAGGCAAAAGTGCGTCGAAGAGTAAGGAAGAGTCTGGCATTTGAGCAGTACATGCACATCAACTGCTCATATTTTTCTTCGTGTGTTTTGGATAAGAACGATCGAATATTTGTGCGCGACATTACGCAATGCCATTGCAAGGCAAACTTGCAGTAAACATGAAGTACTTAGTGCGAATTCGTATGTGTCTTGACATCTATATAAAGAAGAACAGAATTTGGATTACGCCAAATTCTGTTCTCCTATACACGACAAATTAACATAATAGGTGTACACATTTTATGCTATTAGTACCAGCCGATTGGTTAAAAAGTGGTTTCTGAAGTCATTTGTTGTCCTGTCCGTAGTTCTTCATGACTCGGGAGCGCCTACCAGCCATCACCTGAATGACCCGCAACGCGCACGCGCGGTGGTCTTATAAGCTAACAGAGAACTAGACAGTGATGTCAGAGAGCCAGCCACTTATGCTGTATCTTATCCTAGGTACGACACCACGCAGAGCAAAGAGTGACGCCAGAGCACGACTAACACAAGTTCTATCTTCGGTGGAATGACGCAACACTGTCTTCGTTTTCTTGCAACTTCAGCAACAGCCAGTATCTCAATGATACGTAACGGAGATATCCGCTAGCGAGAATTGAAGGCTTATTGCACAGCCCTCCGTATAAGAGACGACGGCTGTTCTTTTGCAGGCCGTGTTAGCCACAATGTCCCTCGTATCGTGTGTACATGTAGTTTAGTATGTAACAATGACCACGTCACGTTTTGACCTCCTCGTACTTTCTTTCGCATGCAGGAGGATGTTCCCCGCCTACAAGGTCCGAGTGTCCGGCTTGGACAAGAAGGCCAAGTACATCATGCTCATGGACATAGTGGCCGCCGACGACTGTCGGTACAAGTTCCAGAACCGGAGGTGGGTCGTTGCTGGCAAGGCCGACCCCGAGATGCCAAAGCGGATGTACATCCACCCGGACTCTCCAGCGACTGGCGAACAGTGGATGCAGAAGGTGGTCTCCTTCCACAAGCTCAAGCTCACCAACAACATCTCCGACAAGCACGGATTTGTGAGTATACATCAGAAAGCTTTAGCGTGCCCGACATAAGCGCACTCACGTTTGCGCGTATACGTAGTCCAACGGCTTACGTATACTGGACGCTGGCAAATCTTGTGACGCTTCCTTTAACCGTATACAGACACGCCTTCCTGCACTGTGGGTGTCCTTGTCGAAAGAAGAGAAAACACTATAGGGAAAACGTGGTCGCGCCCGCAGATATACTCAAGTATAGCGTAAGAAAACACAGTTCATTAATGCAATAATGTTTCTCACGTTGAGCCCTGCACCACCAGTTGGCGCCATCGTCCCAGGCGTGAAGCCGGCAGTCGGGCGTTCCGCAAACGGCGAGAAGTTCGCGTACAAGCACTTTCCTGTGGTATTTTCAGAGTGTTAACTGCAGTATTCCGTCGTATATACTCAATGGCGTTTATACACAGTTTGCGTGCCTATGCCGAGAGCTGTTAGCGACACCTTGTGGCGTCTCGTCTTACTACAAAATGTGTAAAGAACGTGTGGCCGTGCCCCTTTGCTTTTCTTGCAAAGAATTAATGCGAGCAGTAAGGTCTCGCAGCCTTTAGACGATGACAATGATATTATTGCGTATCTACCGTAAGAAGTATACTACATGAAGATATGGCCGACGTCTTGACGTAGCAGAAATCTCGATCCTTTCAACGAAGTCACATTATTTTCACACAGCCCAAACACTTCGAAGACGTTTCTCGATTCTTACAGTATTCAGCTTCACGGTTCCTTATATGCCTAATGAGATAACCTTTCTCAACTGCACGGCGCGAGCACATACATGGTCTCTTCCACGAACCGCGCGTGCCACTGACCGCAGCTCCATGGGAAAGCTGTATCGCGTTGTCTTTCTCGTTAGCATGGGCGTACGTAAAGAACCTCCAACGAAGCGAAGATATACGAAGTGAGACAGGCGAAAGCAAAGTAAACCTCCGCAGTGAAACACCGCGAATCGTTTTCACCGGCTATAGCCTACTAGCGACCGACCATTTTCTCCCTCTCTCCCGCCAACAGCCTTATCCCGTCCCGTGACGTGTATTACGCGTCCTAATGGGAGCCCCGCAGACGGACTTCGGGACCGGACGTCGTCCGCGGGTCCGTGGCTCGCGCTCGCGCGGTCATTAATAACGGCCCCACCGGCGTCGCCTGTCAAAAAATGGAATTCATTAGCAGGGGCCCCCTGCATGCGCGGCCACATTGTGCAGCGTCCGGGTGCGTGTAGGCGTGGGTCGACCGCATAAAAGTGTATGACCAGGAGGCGAGGCATTCTCAGCTGCTCTGCGGTTTGCCTCCGCGCGGTGTTTGCCTGCTCCCTCTCACTCTATTTGTAGTGTGTGTGTGTGTGCACATATCGCCGAGGCGAGGAACCATTTCCTTCGGCGGCCGTACGAAATAATTTCGCGGACACCCAGCCACGCTGGCTGTCTCATTACGAGGCCCTTTCATAACTGGCGGAGTGTGTTGAGGTTTGGTGGTTTTTTTTGTTTTTGTTTTCCCCCCTTGGAGCGATTGGCTGTACAACTGTGTATACGCTGACCTTGGCGTCAGCGAGAAGAGATAGAGAATGTTTTTGTTTAATTAGGTTTTTATGATTTCGTTAAATATCGTTAAAGGCAAGAGGGGACATAGATCGGAGGTGTTAGGAGGGGGGTGGTGGGGGGGGGGGAGAGAGAAAGATTCTCGTTTAGATTTGCCTCAATGTTTCGCTTCCTGCAATTTCTTTTTAATCGCGTTGGCTTCGTCACGCACAACTTATCTTATAGGATCAACATTTCTCAACACCCATCATTGCCTGTATATGGCAGGATAATGAGGAAAGTAATGTGATTAAGAAAAAAAAAGGAGAATGCAGGAAGACAAAAAAATGCTGAGGGAGGCAAAAGACAACATCGTGCGTTACTGAAAAATAAATAAATAAAAAGTTCAGTATTTCACGGGACTCCCATTACTACCTTATGAGACTCGTACCTTTGATGCACGAATAAGCAAGAAATCATTGAGAGCTGTTCGGGAGAAATTAAGCAGCTATGTAGAGTTTCCTTTACAGAAAATAATTACGTCTATGGACGCGTAATGATATAAGGCAGCGCTGCTATCAAGAAGGTCACTTACGTAGGACAGGTCACACTGTGCGGTGACCGATTTGAAAGTTCGCAGCTAGAACGCGCCACGCATTTGCAATGTTGTAATCTCAACTTTTAAGGTTGGTTGGACCAGTGAATTATCATATTTCTTTTTTTTTTTTGCTATAGAAAAATTAAAATTTGCCAGGTTGGTACATTTGTTCTCAAAATGTAACGATTGTGGCATATTTTTTTTTTTTTATCATTGTTAGCAACACATCAGCCGGAATATCACAGAGAGGGGAAATGTCATAACAGCTGGCAGCGTGGTCCCACATCGGTCCAACTTGTAGCTTAAAGGATGAAACAGCGATGGGACCTCCGCGGTGGTATAGCAGCTGTGACAGTGCTTGGCTGCTGACCCGAAGATCGCGGGTTCTATTCCAGCCACGGCGGCCGCTTTTCGATGGAGGCGAGGTGACAGAGGCACGTGTTCTGTGCGTTGTCAGTGCTCGTTGGAGAACTCCGCGTGGTCAAAATTTCCGGAACCTTCCACTACGTCGCACCTCATATTCATGCCGTGATTGTAGCACGCAAAACCACTACGTTTATGATTAAAGGAACGATGATTTGGGTCATTCGGCAACAATTCAGGATTTCTTTGTGCGCTTTGTGCTGTTATATGAGTGCGCACCATCCGTTGTCTCCGGGTCCATGTCGCGTTCTTCCTTAGTACGCTGTGCCAGACGAAACCCACAATGTATTTGTTTTTGATTTGGGATATTACTAATTAGCGCAAAGAAACAATGGCCGGCAGAAAGAGAGATATTCGAGGCTTTTTGCATCAGGAAATTGGATATAAATGCGTTAGTGCGCCGTCGCTGACACTTGTAAAAATATTCTTACCCTTAAATTTAAATATTTAGCTAGACTGGTGGGGGTTACGCTTAAGTGGATAGAATGGAAGATTAGTAATTAGATGAAAGAATGAATGAAGATGGGCAGGTGTTATCGAGGGATGGCTGTTCTGCTGCGCCGTTGTTCTGAATAACTTCCTAACTTGCGATACGTTTCCAACGTTCATGTTGAGGCGAAAAAAAAAGTAAAGAAAAGTAAAACAGGGATTGGGGCACCTTTGTTCTGAGGTGCGAAGAGTGTGCAAACACCGAAGCTGACGGTCTCACATAGCCTTAACTCGGCTTGGCAGTTTTGCGCGGCATCACGAGCAACCGCGAAGAGCACTCAGGCATTAAAGGCGCCCTGCAACACTTTAACATAATCTGACAACGACGCCCATCAATGGCGGAGGCTGCTGTGAACACGTCAACCGTACACTAGTGCGCTGCGTACACCAGGGAATTTGCAGTCTGTTTTAAAGTACGACTGGAAACCGCCTGCTCTTCTTCAACTTATGACGTCACAAGGAATACCGACCCCGTCGCTTAAAGTATAACTATAGCTTACTTAAAGCTATAATGCATTAGCGTTAGCGATTCTGTAATCACAGAAATGTCCTCGGGAATGCTTTATTTGTTCCTTTTGAGTTCAACAAATTAAGAAAACTACGTGTCTTTCCTTCAGAACAACAAAAGAATCTAAGCGACGTAGTTGGTGGTACTTGTGACGTCATTTGATGAAACGAGAGCAAGCAATTTCTAGTTATATTTGAAACCAAACTGCAAATTCCCTAGCGCCACTAATATTTGGCTCACGAGTTCACATGATTCCCCACGACTGATTGGCACGATGTTCAGACGATGTTTATTATTATTATTATTCAGTTTATTATTCGTTCGAAATACAAAGTTCGTAGTTAGTAGTGCAGACGAGGGTCCCAAAGTCGAGCGACTGCAGTATGACCCTCGGTTAACAATAACATCAGAACGAATAATTATAACAGCAAGTAAAATTACACAACTCATTCACAACGCGAGTGGAAATGAACAGTGAAAGCACTAGAAAACAAAAACAAATAAACGAAAAAGGCATCCTCAATGCGACAAAACAAGTACATAGTAATCAGTTATACAAGTAGACATAAGCACGCCATAGAACAAAAACCCGAATTTACACAATTTTTTTAATTATGTGCACACTTTTATGTAAGTAATGCAGGGCCCCTTTAAAGTATACGTACAGTGTTTATTTTTTCTTGCCAGTCATCCTCTTAGTCGTCGAGTGGTGCGACTCACAGGCCCCCAACCGTTCTGGCGCCGCCCCTGCGTGTACAAACCGTTTTACACGTTTTCACCGGCTCTACAGATCCGTGCATCACCGACGTTTCGCCGCCGCTTCACCGGCGCGACATCACACGCTGTCGCGTAGCGGCATGGCGGATCTCGCGTCGAGCTTCCTCCTCTCCCGTCGCCTAATCTTCACAACGATGTGGTGTCCTCACTGAGAGACAGTTATCGTGCACCCCTCACCCTATTTTCCTCACTTTCCTTATTATAACGAATCTCCCTCTCGGCGCGGACAAGCGGGGCATTCTGCCGCCGTGCCAGCGACGCGGAGCTTTGGTTACGAGTATCGGCGCAGTGACGTCTCGCCGCAGCTTGTGCGAGACTCCGCGGCTTGGCGAAGCTAGGCAGAGCTGTGGCACTGATATTTTGCTATATATAGCGTCTGATGAAACGCTTCCACCATTATGTAATAGTGGGGTGAGGACATAGGCGTAAGAGAATGAAGAAGTCTGATCAATATCCTGATTGTCCAATTCTGATTGGTATTTCATAGTACTTCGGACTTAACTATTTCAACTTCTCACATCTTGGCCAATCCCCCAGTGTGGGTATGGGGTAAAATTGAGGACGACGACGACAACAAAAACAACAACAACAACAACAACAACAACAACGACGACGACGACGACAACAAATGCCTCAGCATTTATGCGGTATAGTTGGCTGAAGACATGAACGCAAGAGAGGAAAGAGCTGCGCGCTCAGATACTGTCAAATTTGCTCAATTTCGCCAGGATATATGCTGCGCATTTAGTAATGAAAGTATACTGTAAGTTCAGGATTATCTTAGTGCCAATGTATTAGCTTCGTGTTCCCCTGGTTACTCTCTGCATCATCAGGTGTTTCTACCAATGCTGGTAGAAGTCTACGGACAAACTAAATTCTATACTGAGGTACCAAGAAAGTAGTGCGTTACCAGTAGCGCCGTTCACGTTACGAGTAAAACTACCTTTTAGAGTCATTTTATGTGATTGTGACTGATAATACTTATGCCCAAAGAAAAGAAGAACACTCTGCAGAACTTTTAAGACAACTTGATATCCACATCTTCATTTCCCTGTTCAACGGTCATCGATATGCCTTCAATATGCGTCACAACAAATTCGCTTGCCTTGCCATCTTGCCTTTTTACTGTTTTTTTTTATTTTATGCTTCCTGTCATACGATACGAAGATATAAAATTCTCGCGACCTTATGTTTTCTAACCCATAACCTTGTGTAGGGTACAGCCAACCGGAAAGCTCATCTGTGATCAGCTTCTCAATGCCTTTCGTGCCCTATATATTTTGTAAGCATGAAATGCTCTTAGCTCCTGTTGTCGGAGACCTTCAATCTGAGGTGAACTTGCGCCAATAGCCACAGTCGTTATCCGGGAATGCAAACGAGATAATCCGGGCACCCTATGGAGAAGAGCCGGCTAATTGAAAAAGAACATGTGTGCATCCAAAACGTTGAAACTATGTATCCGGGGTTCTGCGGTGCAACACTTGCTGCATACAGAACCGCATTACATGCGCTAGTTTTTCTCACTCCCCGAATATGCGGCGTACGTGCTCTGTCGAGCTCAACTAAGTAATCTAAATGGCTATTCGTGCATTTTGTTTTTGTTCTTTTCAAATCCTCGATTCTTGAACATGTGCCCACTGGTACGTGCGAGTACACGACTGATTTATGGATTTTCTCCTCCCTTTTCTCTCCCTCTGTATGCAGACCATCCTGAACTCTATGCACAAGTACCAGCCGCGGTTCCACCTGGTGCGGGCCAACAACATCATCAAGCTTCCCTACAGCACCTTCAGGACATACGTGTTCAAGGAGACGGGATTCATCGCAGTCACCGCATACCAAAACGAGAAGGTGAGTAGACTGCTCAGCTCCACCCATACATACAGAGCCTTTACAGAGATGCGAAGCATCCACAGTATATACGTACGTGTTCTTGCGGAGACAACGTCAGTGCTTCTAATAGATGTGCGATCATGATGGTGATCGTAAGAATTGAGTTGAATTCTACCAGGGGCGGATGCAGGACTTTCCCGAAGGATTTTAGATTTTATGGGAAGCATACCTTGAAGGCTAAATCAGAACGCAGTGCATCAACACCCAAACAAGTCGGCGCGCGTACATTCAGGCGTGAGGCAGTTTCCGAGATATATAGGTCATCCTCGTAGGGTTACACACTTAAAAATTAAGAGGAAGTAGCGGATGCAGAGAGGGCGCACGGTCAGGAACACCCGGATGCCCCCCCTCTGGACAGAATTCTACTCTGCAGCAAGGTTGCCAGGAGGATGATCACTCAAAAGGCTGCAAGCAGCAAATTGAGTGGAACCTGGCCACCTCGCAAGCGGGGCAACTTCACAGATTATTTGAAGAAACAAAAAGTAGCACGAAGTAAACTCGTATACGTGCGTAAAGAAAATAATTTTTTATTTATAATATTGTCAACTATAACCACTGATACGAGGAATGGTAAACAACATGTCGGATATAAACGGATATATATATGGTTTTATAGAGCTCCTGACTTAATATAAAGATTTCTAACTCAGTTAGGCTGCATGTATAGTTTTTCAATAATAGCATCAACCGTCTTATTACCCTGCCGTCACTTTCTAATTTCTGACTATGATGATGATGGCGTTCGTGCAACGTTGCATGTATACGCACAGTAGGGGATATGCCGATAATTGAGTATCTGAACTCGCAGCTGTAGAGTGTCTTGAAATATCGCAAATAGAAAATGAAAAGAAAATATGTAATGCAGAAGTTACGGTGTTCTCTGACTGGGCAGTCAGGATATAGACAAATGAGCGGTTAACCATACAAGTTAGAAAGTGACTGCTAAACATACCAGCACAATATACGTTCTGGCTCCACAATAAGAGACTTTGTTAAGGACAGAAATTACGATCATATACCTTCTGTTGCTTCAACAAAACTGCGAATTTCTCCTAAGGCGTTCGTATGGTTAAAGAACTTCCTGTTCTTTGCGTAACGTTTATATTAGATTTAAATAGAAGATTTTAGTTTTTCTGTAGGCTTTTTTTTACGTTTACGGATACCGGTTTACGGGTACCGGATACTGTCAACAGAAGCCCTTGACGGCCGATGGATGGATGGATGCTATGAGCGTCCCCTTTGTAACGGGGTGGTGGTGTGCGCCAGCAGGCTTGTAAAAAAATTTAGGAACTTTTCTTTTTTCTTTTTCTCTATTTCTTTAAGTTGTCCTCATGCCTTTTAAATATACTTCAATTAAATCGATCATGCTATAGCCAAAAACGTAAATTCATAGCCCAGTTCTCTGCCCCTTATGGCAGAAAGTCCTTATTTTCCCTATAATTATTTTTGTCCGTTCTCTCTAGTTTTCTGCCACCAGTATTCTAACCGTCTCCTACTTATTTCAATCGCGGGTGTGTTCAGCTTTCCGTTGTTCTCCCTAAAACGCAAGGCTTCATGTAGGGTAGAGCCCAAACGTACACCTGGGTGGATATTTCCGCATTCAATCAGAACATGCTCCGTCGTTTCCCTATCTTCCTCACAGCATGTGCATTTTCTTCTTCTTTACTGAATTTCGCTTTTGTAACTATGCGTTCTAAGGCAGCCCGATCTCGCTTCAAACAACTAATAGCGGAAGCAGAACTAACATCGACATCGTGCGGCCTTTCTGCGAACTACAGTACATTCGAATGTTTTCTCTTTTGATTTTTTTAAGCCACGTTGGTGTTCTCGTCGAAAGAACGTATTGAAAGTAGTGTGAATTAATGATTATGTCCGTGTCGGCGCTTTATACTAGCAGCTAACTAAAAGTTGCAAACCGCTGCAATAATAGCTTTATGTGTGTCTAGTTACTTTGCATCATCAGACGACCCCGCCAGCGTTGTACACGTATACTTCTCCGGTAACCAATAGGGAATTTTAGTTTCGCCGTAGACATCTTCACATTTACGGATATCGGTTTACCGTAAAAGTGTACGTGACCAGCAGCACTGGTAGCGGTACCTGATGATGCGAAGCCTAACCAGACACAGAAAAATGTTATTACCCTGGCTGGCGCGTTTTGCTGGACAGCTATAGTCTGAAGCATTGGTCGTGAGATAATAATTAGCTCACGGTACTCTCACTGTTCTCTTTTAACGAGTGCGCTCACGCGACTGAAAAGATAATCGAATGCATTGTAGTTAAACAAACCGCCGCTAGATGTCGCTAGCAGTTCCGTTTCTGATTGAATTGGAGCATGTTCTGATTTAGAATTTGAGCATGATTTGGATTTGGAATTGGAGCATGTTCTGGTTCGGAATTGGAGCATGTTCTGATTGAATGCGGAAGTATCCACCCAGGTGTACGTTTGGGCACCACCCTACATGAAGCCTTGGGTTTTAGGGCGAACAACGGGAAGCTGAACATAGCCGCGATTGAAATAAGTAAGAGACGGTTAGAATACTGGTGGCAGAAAACTAGAGAGAACGGACAAAAATAATTATAGGGGAAAATATGGACTTTCTGCCATAAGGGGCAGGGAACTGGGCTATGAATTTCCGTTTGTGCTATAGTAATGATCGATTTGATTGAAGTAGATTTAAAAGACATGAGGAAAATTTAAAGAGAGATGGAAAAAAAAAGAAAAGTTCTTAAATCTTCTTGCGAGCCTGGTGGCGCACATGTCACCGCCCCGTTACAAAGGGGACGCTCATAGCATCCATCCATCCATCCATCCATCCATCCATCCCGCAGCAAACTCCTTCGGTAGACCGCTATCCATAAGCGTGAAGTTTGCGGCCAAACTAATATTCGCTAATAATACGTAAGCATAAAGAAGTTCAGGGATGAACTAAAATCACCTAGTTTATCCGTACACTTCCACCGGAGGCGTCTATACGGCAGAAGCAGAACTGGTGGAGACATCTTGCCGCGTTCCACTTAACTACAACGCGTTCAGTTTTCTTTTTAGTCGCGTTAGCGTTCTCGTCGAAAGAAAACAGTGAAAGTATAGTGTTAGTCAGTCATAATTATCTATTCTTTACACCGTATCAGTCAGGCAAAACGAGCAAGCCGCAGTGATATGAGCCTTGCGTCTCTCCGGTTGGGCTCCGCATCAGGTGTCGCTGCCAGCGCTGTCGATCACGGACACTTTGCCGGTAAACAGCGGTGTCCGTAAGCGCGAGGACGTCTACGGAGACTTAAACTCAAATCCTCTTATATATTGTCGCGTGCAGATGCGTATTTCCGTTATCGTTGCATCGTTGCCCTTTACATCTCTACCTTTATTATTGATTTAGTATAGCGTGTCAGTCACTAAGATATATCGTCGTTATCACTGCTCGTTTTTGCCTTCGTCGCTATATCTCCTGCCACTCTAATCTCGCTTACATGCCATCCAAGCATTGCTGAAAAGCAGGCCGACACAGCAACTGATGCCCCACCGATAGTATAGTACAATCCAGTATGACGGGGTTCAGCAACAAAAGTGCAGTGACCGCCACGGTGTTAAAAACGCGAAGCTGATACGGAGCGAGAACAACACTACGCGAACGCCATAATGAGATACGTTATCGGCGAGGTATAACCACGACGAAGCGAACAGGTGTGTACGTTGTCTTGTTGGTGTACCACGCTCGCAGCGATAGGTTCACGGCGCTCACATTGATACAGCGTGGCCGTGTCACAGCACAGTCATATATGCAACGCACGTATGAGGGAAAGATGCTAAAAAGAGAGAGAAAGGAATGAGAGATAAGTTTGATATGATGGGAACGCAGGTAGAACTGCACTGGGCACGCAGTTTTGAAGTTTTATATCTGTGCCGGCGCCGGGGCAGACACAAGCCGAAACGAGCTACGCTCGAATTACAAGCGATGATACGCATCTATACAGGACCAGTGTACAAAGTACATAAATGTTTATGTGTATATATAGGATCAGATGAACGTGGAAGAAAAGACTGATATTCCCTCTGCGTTTTATTTCGTTATATGCTCCACTCGAAAAGCAATCAATCGTTCGCACGCGGGACTGGAAGGACGACTTAATTTATCTGATGAAAGAAAGAAGCAAAAAAAAAATATTGAATATCGCAACCAGCGATAATGGACGAGTTTCTCAACTTCGGGCCCTGAGGATATGTACGTGAACACCGGCCCGGTAGGCAGGCAGGCACGGAAATACCCTCTATATATGCCGATCGTTGCGGATAGTCGCGGAAAGATAAATTAGCTACGACGGAAAACTTCGTACCTTTCGTGATCGAAAAGCCGGCAATTAGCGTTTTTACCGGGGAAGAGGGCCCGCTGCGTGCAGTGCGCTTTTACGTGAGAAAGAAAGAAAGAAAGAAAGAAAGAAAGAAAGAAAGAAAGAAAGAAAGAAAGAAAGAAAGAAAGAAAGAAAGAAAGAAAGAGCTCGTATGTATACAAGCACGAAAGCTCGGACTATAGCTCGACAACGCTGACGCCGCAGGAACAATGCGCTTTTCGCACGCCATTAATCGAGTCTCGGAGACAAGCGAAGCGTGCTCGCCTCGGGGCAGTGGCGATAACTAGGCGCTGCCTCCGAGATGGACGACACACTCCATCTTGCGGTGATCCCTCCTTTCTTGCTCATCGCGGTCTTTAGTCGCTGCTGCCTCCTGATTGCGCTTGACGACTGCGATGACCGATTTCCGTCCCTGCTCTGGTTGCAGTGTTGTGGTGTGCGCGGATGTGCTCCGTTCCGAGATTGAACATGACCGCGGAATGCACTGTAGACCGCGTATTTCCTATAGGCTGATGCAAAATGCCAGAGGCCCGTGTACTGTGCGTTGTCAGAGCAGGTTAAAGAACCTCAGGTGCTCCCAATTTCCGGAGCCCTCCACTACGGCTTTTCTCTCCTTCCTATGTCTTTTAATCCCTTTCCCTTGCCTCGACGGACGGTGAGACCTGCTCGATCCCAACATGGGCTGCGGAAAATAGCGTCCTTTCTTTACCCGAACCAGATTTTATTATTATTATTATTATTATTATTATTATTATTATTATTATTATTATTATTATTATTAGTTGCTGCCAAACCGCAGTCAAACGTAGATGATCATGTGCCGCGACGAGAGGTCGTCGGCTCAAGGCAAGTCTCCTTAGAGAAGCGTTGACTCTGAAATTAAGATTCCTTATTTGATAATACCTCAACATTTCGCACTCCTCAGTGATTCGGGAGAAGTGACGAGTAAGCATGCGTGTCCGTGAGTCAACTTAGCAATGACGACAGGGCGATGGGAATCAGTGCTTAAATACGAAATTTCTTGCGAATTCGTCTTCCATTGATTTTGCTGAATCATTTAAAAAAGCCGAGCGTTCGGCTATAATTGTAATCGACTTCGTTTGCGCGAGACTTTTAAAAAGTGGAGAAAGTGATAGGAGGCACATACTCAGAGCACTGCGAGGTGTTCTTGTATATATGTATATTTCCGCGCTCGAGTTTGTCTCACCTCGTGCCGAATCCTCAATGCTTTTAGTTCCTTAGTGCTTGTCGTTAATGGCCAACTGGGTTTAGTAATTATATGTACGGTATAAGGATTGGCGAAAATTTTATCTTACACGAAAAATTTTAGCGTAATGCTTTCTTATGAATATGATCCACCAATGGTCAAATACATTTCTGGAAGAGAAGTTCAGCGAATTCGGGATGATGGAGGCCCCAGAGGCCGAATATAAGCAAAGCTTCTCTTTCCTTCGTATACGATAACATTGTGGTTGGCGACCGGCTTAGTTAATGATATATACGTCCGACATCGCAATCAGCTGAACTTTTTCTTACGATTTTATAAGATGTTCTGAGCACGGGTCCTGGGCCGAAATCGCAAAACTTCTCTTTCGAAAGTTCTCTTTGCCACTGGAGACTGTCCTCCCTAATGGCATGTCCGGTATCAGGGTGGGCTAAAATAATCTCCGACTCTTAGGAACATTTCTAGCGTAACATATTTTTTGGTGGGCTGGCTGTCCTGAACACGGACCCGTGTGTTCATTTCGCTATTCGAAGACAACCTTAGTTACTTGACTTAAGCACCAAGCGCTGGTGCGCTACGGTGTACTCAAATGTGTTCTTGTGCACCCCAGACGCCACACCCTGCAGTGGTGATCTTTGGTGTATACTAGCTTGGAATTGTTTTTTACGCCCGCTGGTTCACGCGTCTCCGATAACAATAGCTGAACAAACCCTAAAATGCTGTTTCAGATCAATAAGTTAAACATGGCAGGTATCGGGTAATTCCTGTTTTTGTACCGCGAAGAAAGAGCTCTATAAAACCGGACTCGTGTTCGCGTGGTGTGTACCTGTTCCATCTATAGTTTCGAGCGTCACCTTTGTGGGCGTGTACCATGAAAGGACCGACCCTAGCGCCTTACGCTGTTGGCGTGAGCACATGCTTGCAGCTCGAATAGAGTTTATGGAACGCCCCTAACGGCAACAGCGATTGCGCAGGTCTGAACGGCGCATCAGGAAGCGTGGCCGACCAGCAGTTACCATTCGGTTAACTATACAACGCCCGTCGTCCTTCCTACACGCCGAATCGACCTGGCCCTTTCACATTAGCGACATTAACATTAATCACATTTGCTCGCACGCACCACTTACTATTCGCCATTTATTAACGATGAGAACACCGCGACGTGGGGTTATGCATCCTCATAATGGGAATCGACAACTGTTCGCGACCGAAGCAGGAAGAGTGCGGAGGTATAGGAAGTGCAAATTCAACTCCACCCCCGTGTTCGACGCGACACGCCAGTTTCTGCTCATGCATACATACATCGACACGCTTTAGCCTATGCATGTGGGTCCCTGTGGCACAAACCACGCGCTGTGGTATATACAGAATAAAGCAGGCTGCAATGCGCGGCGCCTTCCCTAATCGTGTAGGCGTGGTCTAAGCCAAACGCGACGACGCTCTATACACACGACATATTCACGCTTGGACACCGATCACGTATCTTCCTCGCTTTCAGTGGGCGTCGAGAAGAGTGGAAGGGGGTGTAGTGCCGCGGGGTGGCGTACAAGAGAGCGCGTCGTGCATGCACCCATAACTCGTCGCGATAGAGGAGAGCGCGTCTCGTCGTCGGTGCACCCGGAAACCACCCCGTGGTCGCAACACGCCCGACCGACCCGAGCTGACCCAACACCCCGCCGGTCGACACGTATAGTACGCGTACGCGTACAGGTGCCGGCGAGCATACACGCATGCCCGCGCAACGCTCAGGCGACGATTTGTGCACGCGACAACGGTGGCGTCGCCACGCCCGCGCAGCTACCGCGACGCACACCAGAGGCCGCTGTAAGCGCACTGCACGCCCGGTATACTTGAACGCACGAGCACGCCTGGTCCGCACACACGCACACGTTTATAGGCGCCTCGCAGTGTCGCAAATCTC
Organism: Hyalomma asiaticum; assembly: GCA_013339685.2. Taxonomy (NCBI): domain Eukaryota; kingdom Metazoa; phylum Arthropoda; class Arachnida; order Ixodida; family Ixodidae; genus Hyalomma; species Hyalomma asiaticum. Next base: position 78,296,558 of record CM023484.1, read on the forward strand.
TCTTGCTCACGCTTTTTTCTGTCTGACCCCCTCGGCGCCCCACCTTTTTTGTTTTGCTTTACTCTTTTTTTTTTTTGTTCGACTCTGACACTTTCTCCAACAACACTGGTTTCCTTTCACGCGTACGCACGTGTTTTAATGCGGGACCCCGTTTGCCGTGTCAACCCGGCCTACTGCGGGTGCTGACATGACTACGCGTTTCCTAGATTAGGCCTTTTGCTTCCTTTTCTTTTTCGTCCTGACTTCCAAAGACCAGGAAGCAGGGTGAGTAGCGGGGAGGAACTGCCGAGTTTTGTCGCCTGGCAGTTTCTCCTTCTCTTCCACCTCCTACGCGACGCAATGCACTGCAACGCTTGCGGGGTCTCTCATTTCAGTTAATCGAGTAAACGTGTAAGCGGCGCGCGCCAACTACCGACGACGAGACGGCGTGGTAAGCTACGGCACAGTGGCTGTCGCGTGGGGGCGCTCGTGCGATGGTATACGCTTGTGGTGCCCTCTACAGTTCGTTTTCTCTTTTGTTGTCTCCGAACATGCGTTAAGCGCGTAAGCCGAGTGGCACTAACGACACCCGGAGTAGCGGCAAGAAGTGGCTTGCTTCGTTAGGCTGATTAACCGCCGCGCTTCTGATTGTCGCGTTGGCACTTTGCCGACTCCGCCGCATTCAGTATGTACCGTACACAAGTGCGGCCTCTGCAAAAGCGCGTTGCTATAGGGCCGTGTGTGCATGTGTCTCTGTCGTTGCGCAGAAAAAAAAATGCGGGGCGCGACAGTTGGCTGCAGATCGAGTTGTCCTGATTGCGAACCGAGATAACGCAAGGGTGGCGGGGGTGGGGGGGTGGGGGACTATCTGTATACGCACCTATCTTGCTCGTGAATGAGGCGTAGGGAAACCGTTCATTGTGAAGTTATCAATTGTGTGAAAATCTAATCAAGCTTGCGGGCATTCCTGAGATAACTACGATAACCTTGCATACAAACTTACAGAGCGACAATATCCAGTGTCTGCGCCAATTAATAGGTTTGCGCTGTGCCCGTAAAAGTGCACCACCGTTTGTAACATGCCCGCTCTCCCATCGATGAGTGCGAAGATAGCCAAGATGCTCATGTTCAATCGAAGAAGAAAATAAAATGACTGTAACGGCTTACCGATGAGACCAAAAAACCCGCGTTCTTTGGATCCGTAGTTGAACACCATAACCAATATAAACCGCCGCGGTGGACTCCGCATACTGTGCGATGTCAGTCAGCCTTAAAGAACCCTAGGTGGTCGGGATTTCCTGCGCCCTCCAATAAGACGTCCCTCATAATCACATGGCGGTTCTGGGACGTGAATTTCCAGAAATCAATAAATCAACCGACGAGGACCGTTCACGCTGAAATCCTAAAGGCGACACTTCCTCCCATACTCCTTCCCCTCCCGCCGCTGTTCTTTGCTTTAGTTCCACAGGTGTGCTTCTTTATATTGCCGAGTCTCGGGAACATTCACTAGGCAAAATATTCTCTGAATATATATCTATTTGTTCGCACTCAAGAGGAACAGCCTGGCTCAACGCGACTCTTACAGGAACGCAGATGGTGAACGTTCCAACCAGTTCACAGAAGGCAAGAAAAATAAGCAAAACTGAGTATGCTGTTGCCTACACAACGTTGTACACGCTGTACGGCGGATTTGTTTCCGCAGAAGTTCCTTGCCGCGCACCTTTGAAACGACATGGCGCTCGCCACGGAGGCGCCGCCAGTGCGTCTAGACACGTCTTAATCGTAAATCCTCTGTTTCCCGCCGCGGGTGGGCAACCCTCGTCGGCTCCGTACACAAGTGGGGAAGCGGAGCAATGGGTCACCATATAGGCGTTGACACTTGAAAGCAAACACCACCCTCCTGCCTGCTCTCAACGGGGGCACAAGAGTGCGTGTGCGTTGGCGGGCCATTGATGCTTATCGCTGAAGCGATGCTTTCTCGAGAAAGGTGTGAAAAGACATGGACTGTTTGTGCCAGGACCGGCAAGGGGTCCTATGCGCGGTCTGTGTGTTGTGCGGTTGGACAGTAGAGTCCTCCTCGGTTGGAATCCAACAGGGAGCACTTTCTCTCCCTAGAAAAAGAACCCGGGGTGGCCTCCCAGAAGGAAGAGGATGCCCTTTTTAAAGAGAGAAAAAAATAAGAGGGCGGAAGAAGTCTGGGTTTGTGTCGGTGGAGCTATAATTGACCAGAGCGTCGGTGGCAGGACCCAGAAATATTTGCCCCCTACCGCCTTCTTTGCCCCGTATGCACTATGCTCGCCTTCCGCCTGCATTCTCAGTTGCTTTCGTGGTATGAGCGTGCGACTCGTCTCAGCTTGCAACTTCGTAGCCGCCTTTTGTGAAACGGCGTCAAAACGGTGCTGCTTGTGCCCGTGGCCCTGCGCTTCCGATTCTTGTAATTCTTGGCACGAGTTTGAGCAAGCCAAGACGGCGAATCGTCTTCGGGGAGGATGCTGGTCTCGTTATCGGTGCTCGGCATCGGCACTGTAGTGCGTTGCCTGCTTCGTTGTAACGAGGACTACGCTGTTTCGAACGAAGAAGAGTGTGGGAAGGGGCTTGCTCGCTTTAAAGCCTGTTTGCTTGCCTTCTTTCTTGCTTTCGCTTTGTATACATATCATTGGAGCTCAGAGGAGTCTGCTAAGGATTTTCTGACGGAAGCTTGCTTTTCTTTTCTACTTTTTTCTACTTTTTCTTCTTCTTTTCGGAAGCGAAGAATACAGATCTCGGGGAACCTTGTTGAAGCTTCTATGGTTGTCCGATTTCATAATTGTTTCTGACAAGGTACTAGGTACCTCTTATCACATCTAGCACCACTTTCTTTCACTCTCCCGCTCCCTCCATCTCTCTTTCTCTTTCCTTCGCTGAAGCCAGAGTCCTTCAATGGACTCTGCTGAAGCCTTTTCGCCGTCTTCCTTGTCGAACCAAGTGTGAAATGCTTTGTGGTGATGTTCACGACAAGATCGCCGTGGTGCCTGTTCTGGAATGCGAGGACGCGCGGGTTTCGGTTCGAATCTCACCCGCAAGGTGCCGTGCGCAAACGAGTGGCGCCGCACGCTTTCCAGGGGCACCTGCAGCATGAAACTTGAGGTCAATGACCGGCGTGGCGAGCTGATTGCGTGGTACGCTAGAAATTACCTATAAAAGGAGGCATCAAAGATGTGGAATAAAAGTAAAACGTTCATATCTAACATTAAAAAGAAATAGTGCAGCAGCTGCTGAGCTTAATCAACCTGAACTTCCGTAGAAACGTCACATATCTAAAGAAAGAAAGAGAGAAAGAAAGATGAAGCAATTTGGTCTATATGTCTTCTTGGAAGCTTTATAATTACTTTTCTCGTTCCTTGAAGATTATATAGTTTGATTGACAAGCTTTAACCATGATGCAGTCGCATTATTTCTGTAAATACATTGGATATCTTCTTACGGCAAGTTATTTGCATTTAACTTGTTCTTAAATAACTATCTTCGTTGATTAGTGTACTCAGGAAGAAACTGAAGTGGACGAGGCCCGAAGTACTTAGGATCTTTATTGAGGCAACAACATTTACTTTGACACAACGGCGGTTACGGAAATTGGCAGAACGGCTGAATACGCCAAGGAAATTTCGCTGTCTTGCGGATTTTATCATTTGTCAGCCGGCATAGATTCGCGATTGGTTAAAATATGTTCTTGTGGATACTTTTAGCGCGAGATGCATTTGGGACAGTACTCGATGCGAATGTGCGAGTGATATAGGAAATCTGCGACTGCATGCAACGTTTGGCTGGCGTCTAACTGCGGCCATTGCGCTGAGCGGGAGTGCTGTGTGTATGTATGTAGATAAATTCGTTGATGCGAATCACGCGCCTTTCTTATGAAGCATCTGCCAGGTTCGGCCAAGCATAACGCGAAACGCCTTGTTATTTTTGTTTTTTTCTTGTCAGTTTTCTTCTCTTTCTTTTTCATCGTGTTCTTCCTTTCTTTTTCTTTTTTTTTTCTTGCGATACGTCGACGGTCATGCTAGCTCGACTTTTATTGGATGGTCGTTCAAAGATTTGTGTAGGCGACCGGAACTGAATTCATCCTCTTAGGAATTTTATAAACTTACTTGGCCTTCCCGTGTTGTATACGTGTCTCCTCAGCTAGGTCTTGACGCTGACCGCGGCTGCAATAAAGAACGAATGCTGAATATAAGCTCTACTCTGATGTAAAGTACTGTTTTATTGGCAAAATGAGTCGGTAATTCTTGCTGGTAATGAGGCAGCTGGCCGGCGATTTAAAAACGCTTTAAAAATATAAGGTGAGAAAAACGACTTTAAGTGACTATAATTAATAATAACACCGCATAGTGTAGTTAGTCCTTATTTGTTTTTAATACGTGTCATCACCTTTTACTGTTTATTGTAGGTATACGTAATGAGGAAGAGTTTCCAGTAAAAAGAGAAGTGTGCGTGCCAGAGGTTTAATCTTATTCGTCAACCAATTGACACATCTGCCTCACCAACCATTACGTATAGGATCGGTTCAATGAGAAGAAAAGAGACGGGATCGGGCGTGGACGACGCAACAGAACGACCTGCTGTATAGTGCCGTGAATTCGCATACGTATCCATTCACTGGACTGCAAATTCCGCCTATAGGGAGAAGCCGAACTCTGAAAGCGTTATAATCTTATCACCTAAAGAAAACGACCTGGACCTCACTGTTCGCCGAACTCATTAACGGCGTTGCCCCGATTGGTTGAATCTTCACAAATATCTATCTTGGCGATCTCCAGGCAGTGATCTATAAAAAAGAATCGAGAGGGAAAACGAAACACCAAGGAAAATGATCACTTCCTCCACAGCGTTATTCTTTCGTGTGCAGCGGAGCTCGCGCAGCTGCAGATCAACGCCTTCGTCATGGGGAAAAAAAATATATATAACAACCTTGGCCAGCGGCCCCTGGGAAACTAAGCTACATGTGTGGTCTCGCGGATACATTCTTTTACAGACACGTTTAAGGAGAATGAGGAGGAAGAACAATTTCCTTGTTATTTTCACACAAACGAGCAGCGATTCATCGTTTATGAGGAATGGGGGGCCGAGACAAGACGACACGCACTTCGCATATACGCCTGCAAAACAAAACAAAAGCAAACAAAGCCGAAGGCGACAGAACAATATTCACTGCGTTACAAGCTTACGCGGTGTGCGACGTCGACTCGCGACATGTGTATAACCTCTGCGACAAGATCGCCGGGCGAAATGCGACGCGATGGATGCCCTCCGGTCGCGACCATTCGTAAAACGACGCGCCGCTCCTCTTGGTGTCGCGGAGATGTCGCCAGCGATTGCAGCGCCGGTCACCAATCAAAAACGCGGCCTCGTACAGGGATAACCGTCGTGGCATGCGACAGCGTTTGTGTGTATACTGTGTACATGCGAGGAAAGCGTACGAATCGAGCTGAGCATGGCGTACTTATAGAGAGACAGAGGCGGCTTGAGCAGCTGTTTCTTTTCGCGGTGGTGCGAAAATTTGCAAGCTATCACTTATCAAAAGAGCACCCCCGACGTTCGCGGAGTCTGTCCTTGTCGGGCTCGGCGATCAAGGGCGTGAAAAAGAAAGAAAGAAAGCATTACGGAGGAAGGAACTGGAATACAAGTTTCGTGGATGAGGCTGGCTTGGCTCGAAGAAGGGCGAAGGACTCTTTCAAGGTTGTGTGTGTGTGCACTACGCAGACACTACACGTAACAAATCGCTTTTGTGTTAGGCTATTGGCACGGTGAGAGCCTGCTTCCACCCTTCGGGTATTTCATCCTTATGGCGTTTATTTTATGGGTGGCTTATATAGTCGGCAAGCGGTGCATGAGGGTGTTGTGTTACTAGGGTGTTTCACGCTGTATACTAAAAGAAATATGAGACAGCTGTGCCAACAAGGAAAGAACGACGTGTTTAGGAAAAACGATTAATTCTATTCCACTGGGTAAAATGTTGAAATCGGCTATACACCCCTGGGAATGTGCGACGAAGAATTTTAAAAGTAGTTTCAAACTATCTTCTTTTTCTTCGAAATTACAATGTATACCTATACCTGTTCTGACGCATGCTTGGCGGAACCAACAGCCATAGCCGATGTACGCTTTCGGTCCCGATGTCTTGCATATGCATCTGATATGGACGATTAAAAAAACAAAACAAAGATGGCGAAGATAATATAACATGCTGGTTTACATATACGTGTTCAAACCACACCTGTAGAAATGCTATGTGATGTGGCCTCGAAACCACAAAGGTCTTTAATAAGCTAGAACTTTTTCTCATTGGTCGCGGCGACCTTCGATAAGATGTTCGCTCCCGCTTTTCCAAGGTTTTACCGCAAAGCTGCTTTAGTGGACCCTGTCACGTTGTCGGCGTTGTAGTAGTAGTATGGTTTTGATTGGCCGAGCCGGCAGGTCACGTGGTCTCGGTTTGAACAATCAGATGTAAAATCACGATATGGTTATAAGAGGCACCGTACCGTAGTATAGTGTGTTCCGGAAATTTCGACCACCGGGTGTTCTTTAACCTGCACTGACATCGCACAGTATACACGTGTCTCAACATTTCGCCTCCCTCGAAATGCAGCTGCCGCTGCAGGGATTCGGCCCCGCGACCTCCAGATTAGCAGCCGAGTGCCTACCACTAGGCCATCGTGGCGGAACAATGTCTGCGTGCGTGGATCGCTTAGTTGCTATGACTTAATGTACTTTGGATTTCTGCACATACTCGATCGCCTTTTTGCCGAGCAGAGTGGACCGCTGTTTATCTAAAAATTAGGGGGCCGTTCCCCACGCAACGGGTAGTCCACTTGTCGCGTGGGTCACGTAGATGTCCTGTCGTTCACTTGCCGGACAATGTAATCGTTACGCTGCAAAACTGTACAGTTGTTGGCACGATAGGCTCGCATGCACGTTATACGGCAAAGCCAAGCAACTAGAGTACGAAAAAATAGAGGAACGTGAGCAGTGCCCCGTGCGCACTAGCATGAGTCAGCGTAAACGAAAAGAAGTCTACGGACTAATTATAGTTAGTCCGTAGACTTCCTTGCGTTTATGTGTACGCTATCGGCAGTACTGGCCCCGCCACGGTGGTCTAGTGGCTATGGTACTCGGCTGCTGATCCGAGGGTCGCGGGATCGAATCCCGGGCTGCGGCGGCTGCATTTCGATGGAGGCAAAATGTTGAGGTCCGTGTGCTGTGCGATGTCAGTGCACGTTAAAGAATCCCAAGTGGTCAAAATTTCCGGAGCCCTCCACTACGGCGTCTCTCATAATCAGAGCTGGTTTTGGGACGTTAAACCCCACATAACAACAACAACATATCGGCAGTACTGGTAGCGACACTTGATGATGCTGACCATATCAAGAGTCTCACAAAGGCGCCACTTTGACTTGCACGTTTTACTGGTCTCCTAATGCAAAGCATTGGTATTGAGGTAATAATTAACTCACATTACTCTCATTGTTTTCTTTCGACGTGAACACTCACGCGACTGAAAAAGAAAATTCAATGCATTGTAGTTAAGCGAACCACCTCAAGATGTCCCTACCATTTCTACTTCGGCCGTAGAGTCCTATACGGAAGAACGGTATCCGTAAACGTAGAGAAGCCACGGACAAACTGTCCGTACAATTCTTTACGTTTGCGGATACCGGTTTATCGTGTGTGCTTACGGCGAGAGTAGAACTGCTAGCGCCATCTATTCGCACTTTGCTTAACTACAATGTATTCGATTTTATTTTTAGTAGCGTGAGCGTTTTCTTCGAAAGAGGTAATGAAAGTACTCAGAGTCAGTTATTATCTAACGTCCAATGCTTTACACTAGCAGTCAAGCAAAACGGGCAAGCCACAATAATATTAGCTTTTTCTGTGCCTGGTTAGGCTCCGCGTCATCAGGTGTCGCCACCAGCGCCGCTGGTCACGTACACTTTCCCGGTAAACCGGTATCCGTAAACGTGAAGAAGTTTACGGACAAACTAAAACCCTCTATTAGGGTGGTAACCCGCAATACGCAAAGCACTTTCCCAAAGCGGTATACCGGATGTAAACAGCGCATGCACAAACATGGCCGACCACCCGGAGCGTATGCCTTCCGCTTCGAATCTTGCGAGTGGTCGTCGCGCGCACTGTAGCCCTGGAGTTACTAACTGACGGTTGTACTTGCTTTAGTTTTGTATCATGAAGCTTCGACAGTAAAACATCTGTGACAATTCGGCACCGTTTCTGAGCGCCACACTCAAATTGTCGAGGTTGTAGGCTTAGCGAGTGGCCGCCGGAATTTCAGAGGACGTAGATCAAGCGGTCTTGCTTGTTCTGTCTATCACTTACAGGTGGCGCCACTTGACCGTTAAAAAAAAAAACGCCATCCGATATCCCTTACGCCTTTGCGTATACGTTTTACCGGACACGCTAACACTCCCTATTTGTATTTTATGTTAGTCGTTTGTTTGTCAGAGCGATATACCTCTCCTTTTCTTTTTCTTTACGGACTGCCTGCGTCGCCTTCACAGGCTCTGCACCTGATTTAGGTACACGGGTGTTTTCTACATTTCGCTCCCATATAAAACAAGGCCGCAGCGGCCGGAATTCGATCCCGCGACCTGTATATAGCTTCGCAAGCCAGCACCTAGACGCTATCACCGCGGGTCGACAGCACATTTCATATTGCTGTAAAGAGTATATGTTATAAGGAAGTATACATTCAGAAGTGCAAGAGATGCAGGCTTTCCCGTAATTTAGAGTATAGATATATATGCGTGAAATGGCCGCCTCCAAATCAAAGTGAACATTGTTGGAAGTCTTGTATCGGCCAAACAACATACGCGCCGCGTCACACGCTGTCAGCGTGGCCATGCAACTTGGCGCCATCTCTCGAAGGAGGCAGCGCGAAAACCCGCGCCACGAAACTCTCAGATCGCTGTATTGGAAAAGAGTGTTGACAATCTTGTCTCTACGCCAAAAGACTATCAAGTGTATCGTGGTGCGCCCTTCGTCTGCCTTTGCAACATCGCTGTTAGAAATGACAATCTGGAAGTTGCTGCTTCCGTGACATTGTGAACAAAGATTAAGGAAAGCTCGGGCACATGATTTCTTTTAAATCGTTTGCGTGGTAACTAGCGTATGCAATGAGGTATACTGTACAAAGGGTTGGGGTTCAGAAACCGCGTATTTTTAACTTTTGTCTGAATGCGCGCTATTCTCGTTTGTGTGACGGCTCTTGCGTTTGACTCAAAGTCAGTTGAAGGTCGCTCGACACGGGAGCTAGAGGCATTTCGCGCTTAATACTGGTGGCGATACCTCTCTGACGGTTGTACTTGCTTTAGTTTTGTATCATGAAGCTTCGACAGTAAAACATCTGTGACAATTCGGCACCGTTTCTGAGCGCCACACTCAAATTGTCGAGGCTCAAATTGTCGAGGAATTGTTATTCGCAATGTCCGCGAACTATAGGTGGCGCGCAAGTCGAGCCAACATGGCTGTCTGGAGGAGGATAGACTATCCGCTTGCCCGGAGTGTACGCCGTTCGCCGCGTGTCGTACAGAAGCTTCAACGGGTTTTTCACCATGTCCGACACCAATTAGCTTCCTTTTGCGACGCCGATTTCATTATTGACCATTTTGGAAACTTCTGTGAAGGCAGAGCTGTTGACATCAGCCTCTTCTTACGTGGTTCCCACAACACGAAGAAGTCTGCACACCGCGAAGAAGTCACAGTGAAATGGCAGAAAGACGTGACCAAAAACTGTCACTTGCGGATCCAAAGGCGTGCCGTGCGCCTCTTCGCGTACACCGCGAAGACACTCGCAGGATCCGTTGAAAGTACACACGTGCAAACTGCCTTGTGTCACACGGACGAAGCTTGTCACTGTAGATCGCAACCGACTGGGTGATATTTTTAACCGCATTTTCTGCACAGTGAGCTACCGAAGTGAGTAAACCAGTGGCGTCACACGGGCACATGATAGCGACTGGGATCGATCAGGGTTACATTTCTTAATCGCAATCAACGGTGGTCACTGCTACATGGTCCAACGTAATCATGATAGAGCTTAGCGCTGGCGTGGGCCGTATCGGGAGTTCGGAGCCGAATCGCGATCCCGCACATGCCGATCGTCTTGAGATCAGTGTATCATGCTTGACAGCGCGATCAACAGTGCACGCGTACCAGCACCTGTTCCAGATAGAGCCAAAACAGGATCGGCCTAGATCGTGATCAAAAATGCCCGTTTAATGTGAATCGATGTCAGCATTGACTGAAATATAAACATTCGTTATTGTGTGCGACTGCGCGTAATATGTGAAAAAAAAAGCGAATACCACGCAAACAAGCAACTTTGCGGCTTGCAGTGGTTCGCAGATGTCTCTTACATTTAACTGCCGCGTTGCCACGCTAGCAGGTGCGCGCATCCACAGAAACGGCCTTCTCACTATAAATGCGACATAAAGCCTGACCACTGTGCGGTTTAGCCAAAAAGCGAAAGCAATTGCCGCCTCCCTATATTGCTCCAGAAGAAATTACCAGGAGTGACATGTGCGCTGCACGCTCTCATCGGCGGCGTCACAGGCTTTCCGATGTGAAACCTCACTATCCATTCCTTCTTTCGCAACGGATCTTAGAGGGAGGAATGCAGGGTTATCTCGTTGTGAACAGCTCAATTTGTGCACTGGGGCACGCAGCACACGGGGTTACTGTTGTGCTTTTTGCATATCACGCGCAAATGCGTACACAACGGTGCGGCGGCGACGGACAGTACAGCGCGTCGTCTGCCTATCCTCCTCGTGGCATTTCGGCCGTGCGCCGCGGTGCGGCGTGACAGTCTACGGACAGTGCGAATAGGCTTAGCGAGTGGCCGCCTGAATTTCAGAGGACGTAGATCACGCGGTCTTGCTTGGTCTGTCTATCACTTACAGGTGGCGCCACTTGACCGTTAAAAAAAAAAACGCCATCCGATATCCCTTACGCCTTTGCGTATACGTTTTACCGGACACACTAAAACTCCCTATTTGTATTTTATGTTAGTCGTTTGTTTGTCAGAGCGATATACCTCTCCTTTTCTTTTTCTTTACGGACTGCCTGCGTCGCCTTCCCAGCTCTGCACCTGATTCAGGTACACGGGTGTTTTCTACGTTTCGCTCCCATATAAAACAAGGCCGCAGCGGCCGGAATTCGATCCCGCGACCTGTAACTTCGCAAGCCAGCACCTAGACGCTATCACCGCGGGTCGACAGCACATTTCATATTGCTGTAAAGAGTATATGTTATGAGGAAGTATACATTCAGAAGTGCAAGAGATGCAGGCTTTCCCGTAATTTAGAGTATAGATATATATGCGTGAAATGGCCGCCTCCAAATCAAAGTGAACATTGTGGGAAGTCTTGTATCGGCCAAACAACACACGCGCCGCGTCACACGCTGTCAGCGTGGCCATGCAATTTGGCGCCATCTCTCGAAGGAGGCAGCGCGAAAACCCGCGCCACGAAACTCTCAGATCGCTGTATTGGAAAAGAGTGTTGACAATCTTGTCTCTACGCCAAAAGACTATCAAGTGTATCGTGGTGCGCCGTTCGTCTGCCTTTGCAACATCGCTGTTAGAAATGACAATTTGGAAGTTGCTGCTTCCGTGACATTGTGAACAAAGATTAAGGAAAGCTCGGGCACATGATTTCTTTTAAATCGTTTGCGTGGTAACTAGCGTATGCAATGAGGTATACTGTACAAAGGGTTGGGGTTCAGAAACCGCGTATTTTTAACTTTTGTCTGAATGCGCGCTATTCTCGTTTGTGTGACGGCTCTTGCTTTTGACTCAAAGTCAGTTGAAGGTCGCTTGACACGGGAGCTAGAGGCATTTCGCGCTTAATACTGGTGGCGATAGCTCTCTGACGTTGGTTGAACAGCTCACCTTGACGTGATAGACGGGTGTAATCAAGGAGGTTTAAAAAAATAATTGGATGCACTACTAGCGCCCCTACTGGTGTTTTAGTTGGGCAGTGATTGTTTTACGAAACAGAGACGATTAAGCAAGCAAGCACGCACGCACGCACCCACACACACACACACACACAGAGAGGAAGAGAGAGATAAATCGGGGGGTAATAGTTGCATGCTGCAGCAACAGTGAAGACCAAGCAACTTCAGCACCAATAATGTCCCAAAATTATCCGCAAGTTCGCGATAGCGTGTCGGTGCAGATTTATTCCTGTTCTTTTTTTTTTTTTTTTTTTCTTATACAGAGTACGTGAGTATGCCATGCCTCCAAAGACGCTTTGGACATGCAGTTCGCGTGCTCGCAATTATTCCGCGACCACCGACCGCTCGGCACATCAGAAGACGCCCCCGCCACTAGCGACGTCGCCGCCGAAACCTGGCATCTATAGTAGAGAGAAGGAGGGGCACTGGAGGGGGCTATCGGCGGGAATCCCTCCTGATAGATGGCGACGCGGTAGCCGCGACGGACGCATGCGGAGGGACGGTGGGGGCCAGGCAGGGTCCACGATAACATCTCGCGCGCGCATGGAGCAGCATGATTTATGTGGCGCTCATGATGGCTATTAGAAGCGCCCTGCTGCGTCGTCTCGTCTCGTCGTCTGCTCGCCGCCGTCGTCGTCGTCTGCTGCTGCTGCTGCTGCCACCGCGCTGCAGCCTGGTGGCGTACATACCCGCTTACGCACGAACAAACGAACGCTTTCGCGTATATAGCATGTGTGTGTTACCTTGTTCGCCATTCGCCGAGCGCTGTGGTTCCTGTATAACATCGATCACGCTGCAGACGACGACTCGGCGTCATTATGCACGCCAGCGCGTCTCGCGAGGGTTAGTTCGCCCTCGCCTTCTTGCACACCGAGCTTTTGCGTGGGCTGCGGCGGTGTACTGTACCAGAGGATTCGAGCCGGCCGTGGTGCGGCGCTCGGCGATGCGACGCATAAAACCGCTTTTATGGCTTTTCGAAGCTCGATGTGACCGATGAAGCACTCGCCGCTGACTTGACGAGCGCGGGTTGCAGCAGGCCCTCTGCACGTTTATGGCTTGACCGGCCACGGCCGTCGCCGATGTGCGATGCGGGCGATGTCGTTGTGTCGGTTGTGTTTTCTCTCGCGGGCGAGAGTTGAGCGAAAAGGACGGTTGAGGGCGCGCGCTTCCAGTGTGCATGGTCGTTCGCGTGCGTTGGTAATCGTTGATAATCGTTTATTCGCGGGGAGATTGCGCCAGCATGCTGCTGCCCCTGTTTTTCGAGTGCCACGCGCGCAGATACCGAAACATATATATGATCGGTCTGTTCGTCCGTTTGTTTGATTGCTTCCACTTTTTTTTTCTTATTTTTCTGATAGCGTATAAGCGTGTCGACGTATTATCGATTTGCGTGGTGAAAGCGAGCTTCCAGATGGAAAGGTCCCGTACGTGCGGCTCGGTGGTAGGTCAGAAGCTGTGTCTGATGGCGATTCGATAGAACAAAGCGACCGTGAGTCTCGATGCGGTGGCCATGTCCTGCTTTTCTGAAATCGGTTGATCGCCAGATAGAAAGGAAAATGGACAATAAAGGAAATAATAGTACCAAGCGCTCGGAAGTTTAGCGCGCGAGGCTCCGCTTTCTGCCATGAATACCAGCGCATGTACCATATATTTCTTTCATTTGCCCCCCAAGACGGTTCAGCTCGGCAACTTGTTTACTTGTATACCCTCTGCTAATGTTGTAGGCCGAAATTGTGCCGGCAATTCCCGTGTTGCTTGCCTGCGAAGGTATTGCTTGACAGGTAATGCTTGTTCGCGCTGTGCGGTCCTCGTGATCACGCCGCTTGTTCGCGTAATGGCAAGGGCGTGCGTACGATTGTGTTGCTGGACTCTGTAGCCTTCCATATCCGAAGGCGGATCATAAAAATACACAACGTACTGGCCTGCCGTTTACCCGAGTACACCTGAAAGCAGCAAGGCCATGAGACTCAGTTTATCGCAGCGCCACGAGGTGTCGCTATATAGCGTTGTTTCGAATTGTTTCTCCAGCCGTGTTGCGATTGTTTCTCGAATCCCTCGACGTTGTGGAACGCCGCCATATTGGTATTTCGAGCCAACCAGAGAGGGCGTAGCAATCCTGTGCACCAAGCGGGGCAGACAAGATGGTGAGATCGACAGCGCCTCGGTGTTTGAGTCGCGAATTCGTAGGATTGCTATTAATTGCTTACGGTGTTCCGTTCCGGAGCGGTAACCTTAATTCCCTTCGAGGCTTGCCCTCAGCGCAAAATAGTATCAAATAAACTAGCTCCAAGACTACCGAAAGAGAAAGGGATAAACGCACGAGTTACACTTAGGAGTTTTGTCCGTTCGCCGTTATAGGTATACCGACTCTGTTCGATCTCGTTGCCAATATATATGTGAGCAGCTCATGCAGGATTCTATTTCGTTTGATCTGCCCCGCCAAGGTGGCCTGTAGTGGCTATGGCACTCGGCTGCTGATCCAAAGGTGGCGGGATTGAATCCCGGCCGCGGCGGCTACATTTCGATGGAGGCGAACTGTTGAGGCCCTGTGTACTGTGCGATATCAGTGCACGTTATAAAGAACCCCATGTGGTCGAAATTTCCGTAGTCTTCCACTATATACGGCGTCTCTCATAACCATATCGTGGATTTGGGTCTTAGAACTGCCGTAGATCAGGCAATCATTTTTGTTAACTGTACTTCTGTGCTTTACTGTGCGCCTTGTTTACCAAGCCCGGAGGTGTAGACCCTGTCAAGCCTGACGAATGGCTTTTTGTCTGTGCCCGCCAAGTGCTATTTATAAAAAGCTGATTGGAATGCTGAAGTATGCGCGGAATCGAGTGGTTACGCCCTCTGCCGGCCTTCTTCGGGACTAAGATTTCCCCCCATTTGGCACTGTCGTGCTGCTTCCTCCATACCGGGAGGAAGGCCGTAACGGCACTGCGCTCACATTTTATGTAGGCCAGCCTCGCGCAAATGCAAACACATTGGGCGGGCGCAGCTGTCGCCGCCGAATGAATGCAAGCGCGTACGTACGCAATGCGGCGCCCCTCATGGAAGGCGTCATTTGCACAGGTGGAGCTTATCGTCGGCGACAATCGGTCACGCGGCGGCGCGCACGCGCAGAAGGCCCCACGCCTCGCGCGCCAGCGGCAAGAGGCGTCCACCAATCACCGTCTCGCGCGCGTTCGCGAGATTTTCTGTGGTGCTGTAAATTGGTTAGTTGCGTTCAGCGTTCGAGCCCGCCGCGGTGGTGTAGTAGTTAGGGTACTCGGCTGCCACCCAAAAAAAAAAAAAAAAATGCGGGTTCGATCCCGGCCGCGGCGGTCGCATTTTCGATGGAGGCGAAAATGCCAGAGGCCCGTGTACTGTGCGTTGTCAGTGCACGTTAAAGAACCCCAGGTGGTCTAAATTTCCTGAGCTCTCCACTACGGCCTTTCTCTCCTCTCTATCTCTTTCACTCCCTTTCCCCCACCCCCACGGACGCTTAGCCGCACTCCCTACATGGGCTGCAGAAATTAGCGTCCTTTCCTAACCGAACCACAATTATCAGTGTTTGAGGATGCTCTTTTGAGTCGCGAGTGTTGTTTCTTTAATGGGGATATCGGAGTTACGAAGATGTCAGGGACGATGGCCGACGTATACTTAAATAAGGGATGATCTTGCTGCCAACACCAAAACCTGCCAAGCGCCACATGTGGTCGGTCCGCCTTTTCAGGCGTTTCCATGTAAGAGCTGAAATTGTGACAGCTCAGAATACCCGGGTAGCTGCAGAGAAGTATTCACTTAGTTATGAGTATTTAGTTTAGGAAGCAACGCGTCATTAAAACGCGTTTGATCACGCGTTTAGGACGTGGCATTAAAAGACTGACGCCGGAAAGCGATGACAAGCTTATGCTTGATCGAGAGAATGTGACCTGCGCCATTATCACCATTGAGGCCTGTAGGCCGTTCCAGTCAACGCTTTCTATATAAACGTGCATATTAAAGGGCGCCAGGTCACATGTAGATGAGCACCAGGCCACACGGCCGATTTCGATGAGCACTGGAAGTTAAGTGTCCAGAAGGAAGTGCTCTATAGCTCGAGAATTTTGCACGTTGTTTCATTATTAGCAGGGACATGAACATTTAAAGTGGCGCGAAACCGTATGGTTTCAGTAGGCGAGAGTCACTGCTAATATGATATCTATTGCCATTTGCCGATTCTGCGGTGTTGACACTGCAGTAGCGGTGCGAAGTGCGCTGTATAGCACTGTTAGAGTGTACTAGAATAGCAATGTAGTTGTTTTCGCAGCAGCTTGTCCCCTCCCGTGAGACAGCCGCCAAAAGTGGCGCCTCCTGATTGGTTCAGGCTGGTCGCCACGCGCTCGGCAGGTGTCACGTGTCACCATGAGTAGAGTGCTCTAGAACCAAGTCATTCTAGGTCCTCTACGCGAAGGGCGACGTTACAACACCTAGAGAGCCTACATGACTGCCAGTCATGTATAGGCTCCGTAACACCGAGACGCCCGCAGCCACCTCGGTGTCGAACGCAAGGAGGTCAAAAAAAAAAAAAGAAGAAAAACACTTTTTTTAGACCTTCTTGGTCGAACGTACGTTCCCTCCATCTTGGAGCGCGACGCCCTTGAGGAGAATAGAAAACGACGCTGCGCTTGAAGTTTCAGCTCTTTCCTTGGTGCAAACGGGACATAATTTTTGGCCCAAATGACCGTGAGCGCGCAGTATATTCACTGGACTTGTCACCTCAAAATGGCCAGAACTGGTGAGGGGGGGCTTTTCACTACGCCTGGCCATTCACCAACGAAGGTCGCCCTGTAAGCGGGAAGTTCCTTTGCATAATCAGGCTATAGCTATTGCTTGAAATTAAAAGGCTTGCTTAAGGTCAACTATATATCGATACTTGTACAGCTTCGCGAGAAAAAATTAAGAGTGCCCGGACATTCATTCTGTAACGCGTCTACCATGCGCGCTGCGCTGAATTGTAACGCAGGGCATGCATGTCGGAATCGGGTGGACAAACAGCGCATTCGCGAAAGTTCACGGCATCAGGGGCAACAAAAAGCGTCGAGGCGTGGCATGCATAAGACGTGTGGTGCGGGGCACGCAGGAAGTAGGATGTTTTCAAAAGCTTGCACGTATAAAGGCTCAGTTGAAAGCGAAGGTGTGTTGTGCTTGCCTTTTTTCCTGATGGGTTCCGACAGCTAGGCGACGCCCATGATGGTCGGAGTGAATGGAGTGAATGGGAGGGTAGCGAAGCGGCCTGGCGTGCAGCGAACGCTTCGTTCAAGCTGCAGCACCACATAGGATTGCGTCGCAGTGTGCACTTTGCGAAGAGAGCGAATCGTCTCATAGGGAAAAATGCCGTTGTCGATATAACGTGAACTCTGCTGGCCCATTTAGTGGCAAAACAAACGGCGCGTTTCAATTGTTCGTATGAGAAATATTCAGCCAGATATACTGCTGAAGGATGCACGTATTCGCGAAAGCAGCCAGCCGGATAAAAAGCACTGTATAGGGGCCTCAAGCACTCTGCCGGCCACCTGAACATGACTGTCTTCGTTCGGCGTCAGTATCTGTGTCCAGTATTTAGATCAGTATATTGATATTGTTACGGTTGAAAGGTCGAGCGAAGGTTTATTTACAGGAGAGCGCGGAGCGCTAGGTAGCTGGTACAGCCGAGGCAAGATGGCGTCCAACCGCTAGACAAGATATCGTCCTCGTCGTCTTCCACCCTTGCCTGGCTCATTCCTTGATTGCCCGTCTGATGCCGTAGCACTCCCCGGCTCACAGACGAAGCCCGCGGGGCAAGTCCAAATCACTGGAAAACAGCAGGATGAAACCGCTTGAGACGTGCGATGTGTATAACCTGCGTTCGGCTGGAACGACGACCAGCTGACGTTAAACGGGCCACCACGTACGTTAAGTCGCTCAACCGATCCACAATCACGAAAGGTCCAGTATACTGGGGCAAAAACTTTTGGCATAATCCACGTTTACGCTGTGGGGTCCACGCCCATACCAAGTCCCCTTTGCTGTACAAGACAGACTGGTGTCGGCTGTCATAGCGCTCCTTAGAACGGTGCTGTGAGGCCACGGTACGAAGTCGAGCGATCCGGCGTGCTTCTTCTGCAAGGCACAGCGTCTTGGCAACCGAGTACTCACTGTGGGGGCCAAACGGCAGTATTGTATCAATACTCCTTAGCGGTAGACGTGCGTACAGCAGATAAAAAGGACTGTAATCCGTCGTCTCATGCCTTGCGGTATTATACGCATATGTGATGAATGGGAGCACGTCATCCCAGTCTTTGTGGTCGGAGGAGACATACATTGCCAGCATGTTGGTAAGAGTCCTGTTTGTACGCTCTACAAGGCCGTTGGTTTGAGGATGGTAAGGTGTTGAATGCCGGAACTTCGAGCTGCAGAGACGAAGCAATTCTTCAACGGCGTCCGCAACAAACTGACGACCACGATCACTAATTATCACACGGGGGGAGCCGTGCCTGAGGATAACAAACCGCAGCAAGAATGTGGCAACGCATGTAGCTGTTGAAGATGGTATGGCCGCAGTTTCTGCATAACGGGTCAGGTGGTCTACACATACGATAACCCACCGATTGTCGTTAGAAGATCGTGGAAATGGCCCCAAGAGATCAACGCCTACTTGTTCAAACGGCAAACAAGGTGGTGGCAGAGGCTGGAGAAGACCCGGCGGAGTAGTCGTAGGACGCTTATGGCGTTGGCATTTATCGCAACCACTGACGTACTGCTTGATAGTGTCTCGCATTTTGGGCCAGTAAAAACGCTCCTGTGTTCGGTTCAGTGTTCTTATGAAGCCTAGATGGCCAGAGGTTGCGTCATCGTGCATGGCACTCAGTACGTCTGGTCGCAGACTCTGCGGAACCACCAGGAGAAAGCGAGCGCCTTTACCCGAATAATTCGTCTTGTAAAGGAGGCCATCTCGTACACAAAATCGACCGGTAGCTTGAGGACGCAGTGCAGCAGCGAAAAGGGGCTCCATGCTAACATCACTGGCTTGTTCATCCCTAAATCTCGTGGAGTCCGGGAATGTAGCCGAAATAGAAGCAAAGCAGTCATCGAAGTTGTCTTCGTCACACTTCGTAGTCGGTAGAGGAAGGCGGGAAAGGCAGTCGGCATCTGCGTGACGACGACCGGACTTGTAAGAGATGACGAAGTCGTACTCCTGAAGTCGGAGAGCCCAACGTGCCAGTCGACCACTCGGATCACGGAGGTTCACCAACCAGCATAGAGCGTGGTGGTCCGTAACTATGGTGAACGGGCGCCCGTAGACGTAAGAGCGAAATTTGTGAACCGCGAAAACTGCTGCCAAGCATTCTTGTTCCGTGACGGTGTAATTGCGTTCCGCCTTACTCAGAGATCGACTGGCATAAGCCACAACGTGCTCAGATCCGTGATGACGCTGTACTAGCACAGCTCCGACGCCAATTCCACTGGCATCAACGTGCACTTCTGTAGGCGAGGAAGCATCGAAGTGGCGTAATATGGGTCCCGATGTCAGTTGAAACTTTAGTTGGCGGAACGCCTCGTCGCAAGCCGACGTCCAGTTGAAAGGAACATCCTTATGGAGAAGGCATGTCAGGGGGTACACCACATCGGCGAATCTTGGTACGAAGCGACGAAAATAGGAGCATAAGCCCAAGAAACTCCGCAGCTCCCGCAGTGACTTCGGTGGTTCGAAAGAACTTACTGCTTCAATCTTCCGTGGATCAGGCCTCACACCATTTCTGTCGACTAGATGTCCAAGTACCAATGTTTCAGTTTCTCCAAAGCGACATTTCTTGGAGTTCAGTACCAGACCAGCCTTCTCGACACAATCAAGGACGAGGCTAAGACGTCGGTTATGCTCATCCAAAGTGCTTCCAAAAATCACAACATCATCCAGATAGCAAAGACAAATTTCCCATTTCATTCCACGGAGGATGGTGTCCATAAATCGTTCGAACGTCGCCGGCGCATTACAGAGACCAAAGGGCATGACGTTGAACTCATAGAGGCCATCAGGTGTCACGAAGGCTGTTTTCTCTTTGTCGTCTGGGTGCATTGGTACCTGCCAATAACCTGATCTCAAATCCAGTGAGGTGAAGTAAGCGGCAGAATGGAGGCAGTCGATAACATCGTCGATCCGAGGAAGCGGATACACATCCTTTTTGGTGACAGCGTTTAGTTTTCTGTAATCGACACAAAACCGCCATGATCCATCCTTTTTCTTCACTAGGATCACTGGTGCTGCCCAGGGACTTGAGGACTCCTGAATGACGCCTTTATGCAGCATGTCCTTGACCTGTTCAGCGATAACTGTTCTCTCTGCTGAAGACACGCGGTAAGGCTTTTGGCGAATGGGGTGTGCCGAGCCGGTGTCTATGCGGTGATGAGCACGAGAACGAGGAAGTGAAGCCTGCTTGTCGCCTTGTGCGAAATCGAACACAGGCACATGCGCCAGAAGAACTCGCGCAAGAGCTCGGCGCTCATCTGAGGGAAGAGACTTATTTATCATTCTTAGGACGTGCTCTTCAGAAATAGCTGAGTTGGCGTAGTAGGTTCGACACTGCGCTTCGTCGCTGAAAGCCATAATAGCGCTGTAGGTCATTTCCTCAAATGTGGCGAGTTTCATACCGCGCGGTAGAACAACAGGGGCCGATGAACAATTGAAAGCCCACAGATTCGCGGCACCATTCACTACACTCACGACAGAACGCGGTATGAGTACATCCTTCTTAGCGCAACTAGGAGCAAGCGGTAAAACTTCTGCATCAAATGAACAACGGTCGGTAGTAGTGGCTTTGACACAGACACGCGAGAATGAACAAGGCGGTATCAACAGATCATCGGAAACAACGAAGCACTTTTTGTCTTTCGGAGGTGTGTCTGTAAGGGCGGCAAGGAGTGCACTATCCAGACTTATTTCACCCGTACCACAATTGACAGAAGCGCCACAATCCTTAAGGAAATCAATACCCAGAATGACGTCATGAGTGCAATGTGGTAATACCAAAAATTCTGTTTTAAAATCTTCCCCGCAGAACAAAACACTTGCAACACAAATGCCGAGAGGAATAAGGCACTCTCCACTGACACCGCGAAAGTTCACACCATCATTCCACGGGAACATAACTTTCCGTCCCAACCTCTCTTTGAACGTCGCACTCATGACGGACATGGCAGCACCAGTATCTACTAAAGCACTTGTAGATATACCATCAACGAACACACACACTTTGTTTTTCACCATCACCAGAGGAATATTTCGCAGAGATCCAGGCTTTCCGGCGACCTCACCTCCATTGGCCGCGTCGGCTAGTTTCCCGACGGCGGTGGTGACGTAAGGCGTCGCCGTGGTGATGGCGAACGGCGTTGTCGACTGGTTGGTGGCGTCAGGCTGCGATCTGAAGCTGGTGAGGCACTCCTGTTGTGTTGTCCGAAATCATTTCTGTGCGCTGAGCCTGCGGAACGGGCAGCTCCAAAGTCAGGTTGCCAGTCGTTGTTATAGCCGTCGCGATCGAAATTAGCCCAATCTGGTGGTGCACCGTATCTTGACTGTCGGCGTCTGCGACAAAATCGGGAGATGTGACCCGTGGCACCACATCTATAACAAACCGGCGATGTGCGACTTGGGTTGTAGGCCTCGCGGTCAAACGTGGGTTGTTGCGTATAGTAGTGAGCACGACTTTCACATTGCCGGCGCGTGGTGACGGGTCCGTAAGAGCGCTCGTCGTGCGTCACTTCGTCGGGGAAATTAGATCGATGCTGCGGCCGCTGATCGGCAGGATAGCTTAGAGCTTCTGGCATGACAGACAGCGCGGATACAGCGGACGCAGGTTCATGGGATTGGTTGGGACGACCAAGCTGTTCGACACCCGCTGCTCCTTTAGTGTGTCGCTCGAGTTCTTCGCGGACTATCTGCCGTATAGTGGTCGCAAGGTCGAACTGATAGCCGGAGCTGTCGTCAACGCTTGCAACAGTGGTAACGTTAGGTAACCTTCCGAACTTTGGCGTGATACGGCGCAGCTTCAAAGTTTCAAACGTTCGGCACTGCCTGATGAGGTCGTCGACTGAGCTAAGACTCTCTTTTCCAATGAGGTAGCTATAGACGTCTTCAGCAATCCCTTTGAGAAGGTGCCCAACTTTATCTTCTTCAGACATAAGGGGGTTCACCGTCCTACACAGCTTCAAGACCGCCTCTATATAGGTCGTACAGGTCTCACCTGGGACTTGCGCGCGTTGAAGCAACGTCTGCTCCGCCCGTTTCCTCTTCGCGGTGGAATCTCCGAAGCATTCTGTGATGTCGGCAACAAAGCGGTCCCACGTCGTTAGTGTATCCTCATGGTTCTCGAACCACAGAAGTGCGGTATCCGTGAGAAAAAGAACGACGTTCTCCAACTGAGCGGACAGGTTCCATCCATTGTACTTGCTCACACGCTTGTAATGTGTGAGCCACTGTTCTACGTCCTCACCAGATTTACCCGAAAAAGAGCGTGGCTCCATCGTGTGCCTCCAGACGCCAGTAGACCGCGCCGGAGAGGACAGGGGTGACGGGTCGTTGTCGTTTTGAGACATCTCCAGCGGCGGCAGTTGAGCGAGGCGTCGGCTTCGTCGTAGGATTCCCGGTAGCAGCTCCGTCTTCGTGGTCAGCGTACCCAGCACCTCCACCACAAAACTGTTACGGTTGAAAGGTCGAGCGAAGGTTTATTTACAGGAGAGCGCGGAGCGCTAGGTAGCTGGTACAGCCGAGGCAAGATGGCGTCCAACCGCTAGACAAGATATCGTCCTCGTCGTCTTCCACCCTTGCCTGGCTCATTCCTTGATTGCCCGTCTGATGCCGTAGCAATATGTTTCGCGATTCCTGACGCCAGATCCCCTGGAGAAATGCCCCTTAAATGAGAAGTGAGACAGGTCTTCTTTCAAATGGCAACATTATTCGACAATTCATTCATTCATTCATTCATTCATTCATTCATTCATTCATTCATTCATTCATTCATTCATTCATTCTACTGCGTTGTAGCATCACATGTGATCTACGGCTCTCATGGCCCGGTAATCGGCTAACGGTAAGCTGTTTGCGGATAACATACAGGACTCTCTCTTAGCGTTTTGTGAAGCAGGGAATTAGCGTGCGATGCTGTTGCTGCTGATGATTGATCCCCGACTGCGTTCCCTCTTAAAGCAGTCGGCGACAAATAGCCCACCGCTAGCCTGTTTGTACAATCAGCAAAGGTGACTGCGCGATTGCTTTCGTCAAACTTCGAAGGCACATGAAAATGAGAACTCGTTTTTAACGCGTTTGTGGCTTCCCAACGCGAAAGACACACCATGCTTACGGCCTTTCTGGGCGTTGGCTATGTATACGTATACCTGACGCAGTAGCAGCGCTGCGCGTTCATGGCCAGTGGCTATAGAGGTGCATGCGTTAATTGAATATAGGGTGACGTGTGCCAAGATTAACGATCCAGCAGAGTAAAGAATGACAGCCCTTATTTCTAACACGCGGTTATCGACTCAGTCTGCAGGCTTTTTGCTATCGCTCGTATGTATCGTTCGCAGCATGCATATATAGTCGTGGTTAGTCCGGCCTTCACAAGTATATAATAGTTACACGCTCAAGGCCTTTTTCGATGCGGCTTCTGTGAAGTATAATATACACACAATGCATTCGCGTTTGAGTTGTTCGATCGTCACACATAGCCATTATATGCTGGTCTGTGTATATGACAGCCAGAGAATGAATAGCGCTGACAGTTAGTTAGTTAGTCAATTAGTTAGCTAGTTAGTTAAATCGATCGATTTATTGATTGCAAGTGACGTAGGATATGCTGCGCCGGTCACGCTGAAATGGGAAAAAAAATTTGCTGCGGCTTTATTTTTATTTATTTTTTTACAGTTAGACCAAATATTTGCCGCGGCTTTATATTGAGTTAAAGAAAGCCAGATGGTCCAAAATTTCCGGAGCCTTTCACTACGGCGTCTCGCATAATCATATCTGGTTTTGGGACATGAAAGCCCAGAAATTGTTATTATTGACACAATCGAATCTCACTGAGTGGTCTTCACGAAAACAAGAAAATAAAACGTTTTATCCAGAAGACCTATTGTGCCCAGTCAAGCTCCAAAAAGTAGGAAAGCAGGTTTACCTCGTGAGAGACTCGCTAGCAAAGCATCCAGTAACGCAGAGTGACACTTTCCTGCATAGCTTGTGTGTTATGCGGAGAAGCATCAGTTGAAGTCATACGAATCGCAGGAACAAGCTCGTCATTTTTCGCTGATTGGCCTCGCCTATCGGCAGAATCTGAACTGCTTCCAAGACGGAGACCGTGGAATCGCCACCTTAATGTCTGCAAGCCGCCTTAATGTAAACAACTTCCTTTAGTAAACAACTTCCTTAGTAAACAACTTCCTTTCGTAGTTAAGAAAACAACCCACTGTTTCATAGGACAGGTGACCAACCAATAGCCAGAAAGCTCCAATAAGTGTGTAGCCGCAGCCGTCACCACATCCTTAGGTGCAGTCCTATGACTTGGTCGTCATCGCTGCCGTCTTATGTGGTCTCATATTGACACTTTCGTCGGTCAGCACAAGAGTACGCAATTGTGATCAGTCCTGGACCGATCTCCGTCGCGATACGAAAAACCTGCATCGCGGCAGCTCTTGATGGGTTGACGCGCAGCGCGCGTTGTCGGCCCTTGGCGTTTTGGCCAGGTGACGGTAAACTGCAGTTTAATGTTGTAAACTTCGGTATCAAGGGGGCTACGAGTTTCACAAATACCAGTGTGTAGTCTCAATATCCAACTTCACGCGAAAACGCGATCGTACCAACCGTATGAAGATACATCATTGCTTTTGTAGAGTGCTTGGCCGAGAAGAAAATTATCCATAAAGATGGACTGAGCAGAATAAACTAATGTTCACTGTTGATTGATTGACTTTTCGGGTTTTATATCCCAAAGCCAGCTGTGTTTATGAGAAAAGCCGTAGTGGAGGGCTCCGGGTATTTTTTGACCACCTGGGGTTCTTTAACGTACACTGACATCCCACGTTACACACGGGCCTTTCGCCGCCATCGAAATGCAGCCGCCGCGGCAGGGATTCGACCCCGCGACCTTCGGATCATGCAGAGTTACATATAGCCACTGGGCCAACGGGGCAGTGCCAGTGTACACCTACAGGCAAGTTTAACTATTTAACTAGATGTGCTTCTCCTCTCTCTCTCTCTCTCTCTCTGTCACACACACACACACACACGCACACGCACACGCACGCACGCACGCTTTGTCTACAATAACACAAAAAAAGACATTGAGAGAACCGGTAAATACGAAGAAAAATCACAAAAATATGATCGTTCGAGGAAATACGCGCCCTGTTACTTACTACTTGTTTCGCTGAAAAATGAAACCGCACTTCATATGAAATCCGCCACTGATTTCTATGAATACTAGCAAACAGGGTCGGTCGGTGCCGCGTGGAAGCCTTATTGGGAAACAGCACGGAGACAACAACGTCCTTGGTGCAACTGATGTGTACAGATCTCCTTACGACCATGAAATGAGGAGGAGGAGGAGGAGGAGGAGGAGAAAGCAATAGGAAAGGCAGGGAGGTTAACCTGGGCTCAGCCCGGTAGGCTACCCTGCACTGGGGAAGGGGGAAGGGGAGAAAAAGTTCTGAAAGAGAGAGAGAGAGCAAAAAAAATTTAAATAATACAATGACGAACAAAAATATTGCTGTGTCGCTAACGTTATAAAAATTCGTTGTCCACATTCAGAGACGGAAAATGAGCCTAGACGCGTCCAGAAAATGTAGCAGCACTTTCGTTGCGTGGCGTGGCTGAAATGCACAGTGCCATACGGTTTGTAAACAGGAACCGCCGTAAGTCCGAGAAACATTACCTCAAGCTTCTCGCATTCCACTAAAGAACGCGCTTCTGACATCACCTCTGGAGTCTGAACGACTGCAAATGCTCTTAAAGAGCAATCGTGCTGGTGTTAGAGTTCTCAAGTGCTGGACTTTTGTAGGCTTGCTAGAACTGGACTGATAGCATCCAGCACTTGCAATGCGCTTCGAGCAGTCGGCGTCTGCTCGCCAGTGAGTTGCGATAACGCAGTGACCTGGCTGCTGTGTGCAGATCCTCCGCTCGCCTGACTTCACACTTGTGGCATCAGCACACACTCGCTGGCTTATAAAGACGTCGGAGGATGTTATAACATGTCATTTCCTTTCCCGTAATTGTGATTCGATTAAAGAAAAAGTGCTGTTTTCTGCAGCCCTTGAACACGGCTGAGCTTAAATGGGATTGGGGGAAGGAAATGAAAGAGTGGAAAGGAGGGGAACGCGGAGTGAGTGAAATAACTTTATTTGGAGCCCGGCGATCGGGGGGGGGGGCCCGGCCGGGGGCCGCCAGATGGCCGCTGGAGCTCGAACACAGCCTTCATGGCTCACTGGACGGCTCAAAAAAAAAAAAAGAGAGAGGTTTATTTACAGAAAGGCAGACAGGTAGGCCTGGGCTGTAATTTGCTCTGGCCTGCTACTCTACGCCGGGGAAGAGCAAAGGGGAAGAAAAAGAGCGATGATGGTGAGATAAGGAGGTGCGATGCACAGAGTCACGTGATGGGGCGGGGCCACTCTAGAGTGGACGGCTCAAAGTTGGTCTTGCAGTTCCGAGCTGAGCGGCGCCGTGTATTTTCCGGTGACACTGCCATTTTATCTTGTTATATTTTACGTCCCCACAACATGTGTTGAAGGGATGAAGGAACCAGCAGCTCTGGAAGATTTGCATAGTGCGCTTATATACCGCTCTCGTTTATCTCGTAGTATGTGAAGTTGAAGTCTTTAAGTTCACTGAATCCGGATAAGTCTAGTCAGGCTCCAAGCAACGGAATCATCTCTGTTCACTTTAATGTGA
Source organism: Hyalomma asiaticum (assembly GCA_013339685.2). Taxonomy (NCBI): domain Eukaryota; kingdom Metazoa; phylum Arthropoda; class Arachnida; order Ixodida; family Ixodidae; genus Hyalomma; species Hyalomma asiaticum. The sequence continues at coordinate 78,323,475 of CM023484.1, forward strand.
GGTGGTACGTGGCATAACACTCGCCTCAGGGCTCCGGCAAAATTTTCAGCACCTTGGGTTCTTTAACGCGCCCCGACATCGCACAGATTCACGTGTACGTCCTCATCTAGCGGCCGTAGTACACAGTGTACACACACGGGCCTCCTGCAGCATCTCGCCTCCCATTAAGCATACGCGGGCGTCACAAAGACGTCATATAGGGCCCTTACAAACACCCTCCCCATTAGGTGTCATTTCTTATAATGATTACCCACTCACTCACTAACTCACCCAACGTACACAAGTCCCGTGGCCGACTTTCTCCTTTTTTTTCCGGCTTCACCGGGGTGCCGCCTACGCCTCCTTTGTCGCGTCGCCCTAATGCACGCAACTGCACGTGGGCGTTGACGCCTTTGCGCACGCGCTATTGGCGTCGAATACGTGCGCAACGCTACGGAGTGAAAGTTTCCATTCAGTCGGGCGGCTCGTCAAGGCGCCTTCCCCGCTGGCGCTGGCTTCTTTGTCACTGTCGCTCTGCGCGCCTTTGCCGAGGGGCGGGTGCTGTTGCCTCGCCAAGTTGTGAATGCGACCTCCTGTCGCATTCACTCAACTTCCTGGTTTGTTTTTTTGTACGTCTGCACGTACTCGGGAGGCTTTGAACACGATGCATTAGGCTCGAAGCTGAAGTCGTTAAGTTTCTTCCTTTTTCTCTTTCTTTTGCCTCGAAAATGCTTCGAGCCTTGTTGTTCTTCTTCCTGCGCATGCGTGTCGCGAGGCAAAAGAAAAGAGTGTTAACGAGGGACGCATGCCAGGACCTGTCTTCCGAGCTGCAGCGTGGCGAACGAATCTGGGCAACGTGGTATAAGCGGATGCGAGGACTAATAAAATGGGGCCACTTCCGCTCTTTTTCATTATCTGGCCGTGTACGCCCATGAAAGTTTACACTGGGCTTGAAACACATGGCGTTTCACTGCTGAGGACGTCGGTGCGATTCCGGGCTACTCCAGCCGTGCTTCCATGGGGGTGAAATTCAAGAACAACCGTGTACTTTGATATGGGGGCACGTTTAGAAACCACAAGTGGTCGAAAAGAATGCTGGTTTCCATTCAGTATATACGGCACACCTCATCGATTATGATGATGATTGTGGTTCGGTTAAGGAAAGGGGCGTTAATTTCCGCAGCCCATGTCAGGAGCACGGCTCAGCGTCCGTAGGGGTAGGGGAAAGGGACTCAAAGAGATTGAAGAGGAACGCGGTAGTGGAGGGCTCCGAAATTTAGACAACCTGGGGTTCCTTAACGCGCACTGACAACGCACAGTACACAGGCCTCTGGCAATAGAGAGCTTTAGTTTGTTCGTAAACTTCTCCACGTTTACGGATACCGGTTTACCGGGAAAGTGTACGTGACCAGCAGCGCTGGTGGCGACACCTGATGATGCGGAGCCTAACCAGGCACACGAAAAGCTAATATTATTGTGGCTTGCCCGTTTTGCTTGAATGCTAGTGTAAAGCATTGGACGTGAGATAATAATTGACCGAAGTACCGGACCGAGTACTTTCATTACCTCTTTCGAAGAAAACGCTCCCGCTACTAAAAAGAAAATGGAATGCATTGTAGTTAAGCAAACCGCGAATAGATGGCGCTAGCAGTTCTATTTCCACCGTAAACACGTACGGTAAACCGGTATCCGCCAACGTAAAGAATTCTACGGACAAACTAAAATTCTCTATTTTCGCCTCCATCGAAAATGCGACGGCCGCGGCCGGGATCGAACCCGCGTATTTTGGGTGGCAGCCTGAGCACCGTAACCACTAAACCACCGCGGCGGAAAAATCATCGTGACATCGTTATTTACATCTGTATAACACCGCCCAATCTAACCCTCTAAAAGCAACAGTATGGCTCCTTTTGTTTTTACCTTGGGGTGAAAAAAAAAAGAACTCTTTTTACTGTTTAGCGTTTCCTGGCGAACTTGGCTTGCTTCGACCGCATCTATCTATCTATCTATCTATCTATCTATCTATCTATCTATCTATCTATCTATCTATCTATCTATCTATCTATCTATCTATCTATCTATCTATCTATCTATCTATCTATCTATCTATCAGGCCTTAGGTCCCGGGTGGAGCACCGTTTTATAAAGCTGCTGGAAGCATGCGCTCCGCACGAGTCGAGTAGCCCGCCCGCCTTGTTCGGTATATGCACTGCAGCTAAGCACCTCGTCATCTGAAGCCTCCACCCAAAATCCTCACAGAAAGAGTGGCTCGTCATCAGTCAGGATTTGGGGAACAAGGTGCGACACCGTTTGCACCGAGAGGCAGCGACCGACGACAGGAAGGAAGGAAGGAGTCGGTGGGATGTTTTAATTTATTTGGAAAAGGCATAGCCGACTCGTCATCGCGCCGCCTTCGGGCGACAGAACAGAGCTTGCGGAAGACGTTTGAGTCGGGAACGTGAGAAGCCGACAAAGCTGATCGAGCGAAGCCAATCCCATTATAGATCTATCCCGGCGTGGCTGCTCCGAAGCAAAGGTGCGTGCATGCAGGGCTCTTTCTTCTGTCGTAGTACATATGGTAATTTTTTTTTTTGCACTTCAGAAAATATATATAAACGGATGGAAGGCCGAGGAAAGATTTGACTGGTGGCCACACTGTGCATATATATATCGACAGAGAGACATTCTTTGAAATCTCTCTATTCTTTATCGTTCTATTCTGTTTCTTTCTGCCGTTACACGTTTAAATTGCTCTGTTATCATTCGAATCTCTTAGCTGGGATACTGTCGCGTTAAATGTTGTGTTATATCTTAAATATACGGTCCCGATACTGTTTGCGACTCTGGGACCTCCTTGTGTATACTAAACACACGTAATATTGCCTTTATTTGCACCTGTATAAGACGCCCGATTCTGAATGAAAGGAAATTCTGACCTCGTGGTAACCGTCTGAGACACCTCGGTCAAAACACTCACAGAGGAGAGTGAAAGAGAGTGAAAAAGGAGAGGCGGCTTTCTTAAAGCAGGAGATTACCCACACTATATATATATCATCAGGTTGGGGCACCGCCCCTCCCATAACATAAACGACTGGATTCCCAAAGGCACTGGGAATCGAAACACGAGGCTACAGCAGTGGTCGCCCTAGCATCTGACACCTGAACGGAGGCTATACTGACTCATAGAGGACAAGTAAAGGACAAGGAGAGGAAAAGAAAGGATAGAGCCGAAATACTTACACACGTACAAAAAAGCGCATGAAGCGACACAGTTTAAACGTGAACATGCATTTGACAGAAATCAGTCTGATTGGGCAGGATAGTGATAGTTGAGATAAGACGGTGACAGTTTGTGGCTGGTGTCACCTTATCTCAATTATCAGCGACATAGTTCACATGTTAGGTGATTCCAACACTAAATCAAAATGGACGAAAAGGGGGCATGCTGTTCGTCCTTTCGGGGAGTAAGCGGGCGGCCACAGATTTTAAACCAATTCTGTAGTAACTGCGAGACTAACAGCAGCGGTTCAAATTTTTAGTCCCCTGATGGTGTAAAAGTTGTCCGCGGTGGAACATTCCAGACAGACTAACTGTTGAACCAGTTCCGGCCAACTGGAAAAAAGAAAAAAAAATCCATTGCGATCACATTTTTTACTCGATTTATCAATACATTTATTGTCACGCATACAGACTTCATCAGCATTTAATAGGCATGAACTCAAAGGAACATCGCACACGTAGACACGCAAACGTGTGTGTACACAAGCATATCAGAGTAATGCACCACATAGACCACTCACCTCACACAACCGTATGCCGACGATCGGATATATATATATACCCTCACATACTCACCGGCCATGTAGTGCCGGTGGGAAGTTCCTGTTCAGCGCAATTGCGAAATAAATATTCACAGAACAGCTGTGCGGTTAACGTCGGCTCTGAGATAACCCTGCATCACACAGATCTGTTAAACTATAGTTACAAACCCGCATTATTGTCAGCGCCTTTTTTATTAGCGAATTCCAATTATAAGCTAACATCGCGTCGATTGAAGCGAACGCGCGTTCCCAATGCCGGTGCGCGAGCTCATAAAATGCCCCTGAGCACACACACAATAACGACAAATATTCAGCCGCCGCGGCGAAGAAACGCGATGCGTAGTTGGCCCGCCGCTGTACTTTCGTGCCGAAGTCGTCCCTAGGCCTTTTCCGTAGAGCACGACTGTAAAAGAAACGATCATCGGCTCTCACAAAATACTCAGTCCTGTGCTATCTCCATGGTCGCTATTCCACACACAAATGAAGAACAGGTCTCATCGTCAGTGTCGCTGCTAAGATGTGATGTACTTACCCCACTCACTACGAACGAGACGGCTCGCAGTCACGGCGTAGTCGCAGTGCGCCGCCATCAGCACGTTGGTGGCAGCACGTCGGTCTGCCACGTATCGGCGCTCGCCTTCGCGCTATCTGCTTGACAGTGGTCGTCGCACGAGGCGAAATACACAACTTTGACTGCACTTTATTCCACGATGCAGACAGCATTGCCCGGAAAGCACGGCGACGGTTCTTTTTCTTGCACCGGCGATAGCTCACACCGGCCGCCGAAGGGCTCGATGCCGACGGCATATAGCGAAGTCTCTTTTCGCGGCCAGTTGCAGCCAGTTACTCTTCGGGCATAGATTGCAGCCAGTTACTCTTCGGGCATAAATTGCAGCCAGTTACTCTTCGGGCATTCGGCAACCAACCGCTGACGATCAACACAACTTACTTACGTACGGTTATGTAGGTGTTCTCTGTACGCACGTTGAACATCGTGCACGGACCGCTCGGACACGGCGGTAACCGACAAGATCGCAATGACAACGCAGGGTGCACCGCGTCCACTGACAAAGACGCGTGTCGTCTCTCGATTTCTTGCTGAGACTGAGCTTCCCAGCTCCACGGACGGCCACCGTTCCACATTCTAAGGTTCCATCGCCGGGGATAACGAAATGTGTTCTTTGAAGGCCTTGATTTACCAGCGCTGATCGTAAACAAGATAGCTGCTGCCATCTATCGACGCTAAATATTTTCCGCATAGCTTTCGAGATTGGCGCGCCTAAGCGCCATTTCGGAGGCTATGTGTTTACATACTCTGTTGCCAGATTAATACCGCCTACTGTCCCTAAGGATAGCTTGAGCGTTGCAAGATGGCGTCGACCACGGGGGACCCCCCTCGCATACGCGGCCCCTATGGGGAGCTTTGCCTCTAGAGTCAGTATATTAACTCTATGCAGACGATAGCACGTCAGCTGTCACTTGTCTCGCCGAACGCTGACCCTCAAAAAGCATGGCGTGCGTTTCGTCACAACTCCGTGCGCATGCGCACTCCGCTCCAACAAGATGGCGCTGCCGCGCCCCGCGGCAGCAGACGATCCAACGCAGATCAACGGGCGCTTTTTGGTATGTTTCGGTATATTTTGGCGGTTCCGCGCAGGCCTGGCTCTTTTTCGTACAGGGCTTTTGCACAGGAGACGCACTGGACCAAAATTTATTCCTTCGGGATGAACCGTTCAACCGGTGGTCTAACGGTATGCAGTTCGCCCAATTTCAGAAAATTCTGGTTTAGAGTGAACGACAGAGTTTGTCAACCGGCCTCGCACACTTGCACTGTTATACGTTCTCCGTGCAAACTTGTAGGCCTCGCCGTTCGACAGACACCCATGACGAAAAACCCGAGACACGCATGAAGACACACCCACGAGGTGTGGTTGCGTTCTTCCGCGGACACTTCCGCGAGCAGGGACGAGCTACTCGCGGTCACGTGCCCGTTAACCTTTGGAATGGGGTCACATCGCACACGTTACTACAAAGACACGCAAAGCGTTTTTTTCACGAATGTCTCTCCATATTTAGGAGTAAAGTAGTTCTGCACTGCACTTTGCAGTAATTGGGGCAGGAATAAAGAACAGGGAGAGAGGGAGATGACAGAGTGGAACCACTTAGATGTGAACCTGCAAGATGTGAAGGTATACCACGACCGCTCGATTAGCAACGCACGTCGGACAAGGTCCGTTCGTTCATATCCGTCTATTGTTTACCTCCATGTCAAATAGATGGGTGATAAGTGTGGCGGGAAGCCGATTATCAGCGTATGGCATTTGGTTAAGAGAAGCGGGAACAGGGTAACGAACAAGAAAATGCGCAAAGGAGACGTGGTAACGTCTCGTGTTTTGTGACTCCGGGATGGAGACGGCTGACAGTCTTGCTCGTAAAATCCATTGAGAAGTGTCATGCCGAGCGTGTGACGGATGGGGCATTCACGTCATACCCGAGTAGGCGTGGACCATTTCAAAAGGTGACAAGTATTGTGTACACGTATGCTATAAGCATCCACCCCTTTCCCCTCCAGCCTTATAGGCAGGCGCCAGAGTCTGTCAATGACATTGCAGATACCTTTGACTGCTGTCGCCATATACATGTACTATAGGGCGCGTTTGTGCTGTGAACTTTTCCCAGGGTGTCTTCCAGGGAAGAAAAAGAAGATGCGAGATGATACGTCTCTTTCCAAAACGGCCATACTTGCTGCTCATCTGCACATCAGGCCTTTCCTTTGCAACTCGGACACGAGAGAACGGTTCGAAGCGAACACTCACAAACGATGCTGCGTGGCTGTGACTGCGGGAATCCCACGAGAAACAAATTTTTTTAGAAATACATATACTCATAACAACACGACACGGCGGTGTGCTGCTTCGTGAGATGGCACTCTATTTTTCCTTTGAGTGACAGCTCCATTCATAGCGGTTCCTCGCAGTTTTCTTTATCTGTGTATGTCTCTTTCTGGCTGTAATGCTGGCTGTCTTTCTGTTTGTCTGCTCAGTATTTGTGCAGTGGCGCCCGTTGTGCGGTTCAGCAAATCGGGAAGGGACAGGCGTGGGTGCTGAGCTGCGTTCCGTGTAAAGTAGTCACGTGGTGGCGAGCGCCTGTATCGCTTGCGGGCAGGCCTCTGCATTAGCACACATGCTCTGGGAGTGCGAGTTGCTCGGCCCGACTTACAGCAAGGCCGAATGGGATGCGCTTCTGTGCAGCCCAGACCCTGAAGACCAAATCCTGGCCGTCCAGTGCGCCCGCGACAGGGCCGTTAGGCTAGACCTGCCGGTCCCCACGTGGGAGTAGCTAGGTGGCGCGAGACAACCTCAGCGTCTGCATTGGACTCTAATAAACTTGTTCTCTGTCTCAGTCACCTGGTGGTGAGACCGCATGACACCGCAGCAACTTCTGGCTGATTTTTCTCATGAGATATGTCAACCGATCACATCGTTATGCAGTGACAATCGCTGTTTGTATACTCCTTGACAATATGCACCGCGATTGTTCCACTGGAGGCTGCACGTGAGACGCATTCGTTGCATACGAGTTTGCGTTGCTCATGGTATGCTGCTGTTGCCATTCAGCGAAACACGACAATGAATGCAAAGTTTCCCTCCGTAAGCGTGTGAATGCGAATCTTGGTCTAGATGATGCGCATTCTCTGAATACGTGCACACGGATGCGTGCTTGATTGCTATGGTTTTACGTCCCAAAACCACGAGACGCCGTAGTGGGGGGCTCCGGACATTTCCACCACCTGGGGCTCTTTAACGTGCACTGACGTTGCTCAGTACACGGGCCTCAACATTTAGCCTCCATCGAAATGCAGCCGAGCGGCATAGCCACTAGTCCACCGTGGCGGGTCTTGTATGCATGCTTAGACGTGTGTGTGTGTGTGTGTGTGTGTGTGTGTGTGTGTGTGTGTGTGTGTGTGTGTGTGTGTGTGTGTGTGTGTGTGTGTGTGTGTGTGTGTGTGTGTGTGTGACGACATTTGTGGCCTCGTCACACACGACAGACGGTGCGAAGAACAGCATATATCCGCTTCTTGGAGAAACAACCAAAAGAAACGTTAAAAGGGACGAAAAGAAATCCTACCTGTACCGAACCACCGTGTGATCATTAGCAGTCATCCTTCGCAAGGTGAGAAGCTCACGAAGAACAATGGCTGCAGCCGTCCCATCCTTGTTTTCCGTGCGAGCGGTGACGCCTGTGTGCCTGTATACTACGACCGTTCTGGGCGCGAGACGCCGTTGTGTGCGTCTTCTCTTCTGCCCGTCCTCCCGGAGACGGGTGTCACCTCGTTCACGGGTCGCGACGCCGTCGTCCGCCACACTGCGTGGCGTCACGCGAGCCCACGGTCGCGAAGACATCCGTCTTGGAGCCCACTGTTCACGTACGCTTGCGTACGGGCGCAGCTCATTACAACTCATTCGTCAAACAGTCTCTGCGATCTGCGAAAAGAAAAGGGGGGGGGGGGAGGGGGGGACAGAAAGACGAGAGGCCAGCTTGTTAGGAGTAGCCGAATATTGAGTTTCCGCAGTTATCTTCTGTAGACATAGTTTATGCGTCGTTACGTCAACAAAAATACACCGCGTGGATCCCTTTTCACGCGCCAAATCGACTTGACGACGAAAGGCATTCCACAATTTCATAAAGATTGTTTGACGTTTCTCCTTGTCACTTGCTTATATACAACTTTTTCTCGGACATTTCTTGCCGAAATTCTTCCTGCCATGTAGATATTTCTGCTATTCCTTGATATACAGTGAAGATTTACATTCGCTAATGTCTGGCACCTAATCCAGCTATCCATGGCCGAGGAATGCAGGTATTGGGCACAATTGATATTGTTATCGTTACTTGTTACGTGACTGGCAAGTATGTCAAAGTGGCGATGTCGTATATGGCCTATCAATCGTGTTAGTCACACATTCGTACCCTTCCATGCCAACTTCAAATCATCATCATCATCATCATCATCATCATCATGATGATTAGGTCCACTGCAGGACGAAGGCCTCTCCCAACGATTTCCAATCCGCCCTATCCGGAGCGAGTTGGTTCCACTTTACCTATGCCCGCCCAATGTTTAGTTTCCAGTGGCGGCCTGTCCGGGTCCAGTGATTATTACCACCCTCTGCTGCTTCACAGAGCTGACCGCCGCCGTGGACAGATGTTCTGCAGCTGCTGGAGATGACGGCGAGGGTTTAATTGTAGACATCGTGTGGGAGGTGGTGGCCAAGTACTTCACCAGGGGGAGGCCAATTCCTGTTCTGGTGTAGGAGTGAGTCGTAAACGGCAGTTGAATGACTGAAAGCCTTTCAGGTACCCAACCTTCGCGGGGCCCCTCTACCGACGTAATCTCGAGCAGCATACCAAGTTAACGAGACACAAGTGTCGATCAGCTTTCGGTACCACCGCCACCGAAAGAACGCCGGATGGAAATAACGCTTTCGCCTAAATCGAGAAAATAACTCCTGATGCCCGCTTCCCCCTTACCACATTTGCCTTCTCAAGGAATTTAATCTGTCGCCCTTAATGACCGTCGGTTATTATTTTTTTTTGTCTTCTCATCGCGTGCCCTGCCTGCATCCATTTCCTTCTCTTGATTTCTACTACAATACGTCATTAATACGCATTCGTTCCTTGACCCACTGCGCTTTCTTCCCTTAATGTTACACCTGTTATTTATTTCCCTCTCCATAGCTCGTCGTGTCGTCGTCAGTCCAAGCTGAACGAATGTATGGTTGCTGGAATAGACGTGCGAAGCAGAATGGTGGGCCTAAAGATTATTATCTGGGAACCCAGTGGTTTGTGATAGGAACGAATGCACTGAAATCTACGTGGAGCAGATATGGCGGCAAATGGGAACCACGACCGTGAACTAGCTAGAAGAATACGAGTATGGTAGAGTGCATTTGGAAGGGATTCTGCGATCATGAATGACAGTTTACCATTGTTCTCAAGTGGAAAGGGTATGACAGCTGCATCTTGGAATTGCTTACCTACGGGGCAGAAACCTGCAAGCTCATAAAAAATGGTGTGGCACTGCAGTTCCTTGCACTATCTTGCATGAAAATATAAAGCTTCACTTAACTTTGTTGTTATTCTTGTCCATTTTGCGTCATTTCTTTATTTCTTCCCATCTTTATATCTATGTAGCCTGCGCTACATTGCAGTAACATTTATTTTTGAATCCCCTGATCATATCTAGTTATGCAGGTCCCGATAGGAGCTCCTTATACATTAATTTACGAGATAGATAGATAGATAGATAGATAGATAGATAGATAGATAGATAGATAGATAGATAGATAGATAGATAGATAGATAGATAGATAGATAGATAGATAGATAGATAGATAGCGAAAATTCCTTGTGGCTTTACAAACGGTGGTTGCCAGGGTGGTACGCCAAGCAACATACCACCCTGAACCCTGTCACCACTAGAATTCGTGTGATACATTCCTGGGACAAACGCAAAGCGGAAAATGCGTCAAGTAGCGACTTATCAGATGTTCTTTCTTTTGATTGATTGATTTGTGGGGTTTAACGTCCCAGAACCAGCTCTGATTATGAGAGACGCCGTAGTGGAGGTCGCCGGAAATTTCGACCACCTGGGGTTCTTTAACGTGCACTGACATCGCACAGCACACGGGCCTCAACATTTCGCCTCCATCGAAATGCAGCCGCCGCGGCCGGGATTCGATCCCGCGACTTTCGGATCTGCAGCCGTGTGCCATAACCACTAGACCACCGCGGCGGGGCGTTTATTTTTCTTTCTTATCTTCTACAGCTTCGTATTTTGTATTTGAAAATATCTATATTTTCCTGTTTTCTTTTCACTATATTGTACTTTATTTTTATGTCATGTGTAAGCTCACTGTACCCACCCTGTTACGGTCATGACTGCCAACAGTATTTGGAAATAAATAAATAAGAAATACCCCCTCCCCAGCCCTCTACACAGTAGCAAGCCAGCGGTAGTTATATACACACACACGCCGGCAAACATCTTGTTTTTCCAAATAAAGTGTATAGCTCTTTCATAATCGCCTTACGCAATTTCACATATCTCCTCTACAATGTCTGTCTGTCCGTCTGTAGGCGTGATATAGGTACGCGGCGTCTATTCTATATGTCTTACGTTTTCTAATCGTTTACTCTGCAGATTACGCAACTGAAGATTGACAACAACCCATTCGCGAAGGGCTTCAGAGACACCGGGGCTGGCAGGAGGGAGAAAAAGTGAGTCTTTGCTCCACTTGTTGTGGTGGGCGTGGTCCATCGAGGTCGTTCTTGTATGCATGGTTCCGATTATACACACACACTCACACTTTATATATATATATATATATATATATATATATATATATATATATATATATATATATATATATATATATATATATATATATATATATATATATGTGTGTGTGTGTGTGTGTGTGTGTGTGTGTGCTGGAATACTTACTCTAAGAGTGGGAGAGGGGAGGCAGTGCTGCTATTGTAGCAGCGTATAGCCAACATTATGCAAAATCGGTAAGCATATAGCCGCCTTGGCCTTGGCCAGCATTTAGTAAACGTTAGCCGGTTCTCGTACGACACTACTGTTACAAAGTGTGGCTGGTGAAAGTGCTGAAGTGCGTTGGTGTCCAAATGCATGTGTAATACAACCAGGAAATCGGATTTGTCAAATAATGATAGTCTCAATTTTGTCTCTCTGTTAACATAGTGCCAAGCACCTTGAAAAGCGTCATTCGGAATATATTTAAGATTTTTTTCTGTGGCCTCTTTCTGTCTGATTAAAAAATAACGAAGAAAAAAGTAAAAGAAATGCAAGCTATATGGGATGTCGCGTACCATTTGCAAAGAACGAAGAAAAAAGAAATCTGTAAGTTAGCTTTCCCGCAAGGGTGCTCCCAGCCAAAAATGCTTTGCTTCCTTGAGTGCGTTTACGTCAGCACACTCCATCCGACTTGCACGAGCAGCACAAAAGCTTTTCAGAAATTTTGGGGGTAGTGAGCGGTCTCACGAGTACCACGATTTACAAAGAAAAGGGCGGAAGCGAAAGAAAGGAAAGGTTGGTACGGGCGCTGAACGGTGTGAATGGCGGGACGAGTATGCAGAGAGAGATAGAGATTCTAGTCAAGGAAGTGAAGAAAATTCGCAATGTCCGCGAACTATAGGTGGCGCGCAAGTCGAACCAAAATGGCTGCCTGGAGGAGGATGGACTATCCGCATTCCCGGAGTGTACGCCGTTCGCCGCGTGTCGTACAGAGGCCTCAGCGGGTTTTTCACCATGTCCGACACAAATTAGCTTCCTTTTGCGAGGCCGATTTCATTAGCGACCATTTTGGAAGCTTCTGTGAAGGCAGAGCTGTTGACAGCAATCTCTTTTTACGTGGTATCCACAAGTCAGAGTCCGCACTGCACGAAGAAGTCTCAGTGAAATGGCAGGAATTTGTGACCAAAAACTGTAAAAGTCACTTGCGGATCCAGAGGGGTGCCGTGCCCCCCTTCGCGTGTATCTCGAAGACGCTCTCAGGATCCGTTGACAATGCTCACAAAATGCTTGGTGTCACACGGACGCAGCTTGTCACTATAGATCGCAACCAACTGGGTGATATTTTTTTTAGCGCAGTGCAGCTACCGAAGTGAGTAAAATATCGGCGTCACACGAGCACATTTGATAGCGACTGGGATCGATGAGGGTTATATTTCTTAATCGCAATCAACGGTGGTCGCAGGTATACATGGTCCAACCTAATCGTAATAGAGTTTAGCGCTGGCTTCGGCCAAATCGGGAGCTCAGAGCCGAATCGCGATGTGCAGATGGCGATCGTCTTGAGATCAGTGCATCATGCTTGATCACGATCAACGTTAATCGCGTACCATCACCTGTTCCAGATAGAGCCTGAACAGGATAGGCCCAGATCGCGATAAAAATGCCCGCTTGGCACCGATGGGAATCGATGTCAGCACTGATTTAAATATAAACACTCGTTGATGTGTGCGAATGTGTGTGTGTAATATGTGAAAAAAAATGCGAATGCCACGCAAACAAGCAACTTTGCGGCTTGCAGTGATTCGCAGATTTCTCTTACATTTAAGTGCCGCGTTACCACGCTAGCCGGTGCACGCATCTACAGAAACGACCTTCTCACTATACACACAGCCTGACCACTGTGCGTTTTAGCCAAAAAGCGAAAGCGATTTCCGCCTACCCATATTGTTCAAGAAGAAATTACCGGGAGTGAAATGTGCGCTGCGCATTCTCATCGGCGGCGTCGCTTTCCGATGCGAAACTTCACTATCCATCCCTTCTTTCGTGGCGGATCTTGCAGAATGCCGGATTATTTCGTTGTGAACAGATCGATTTGTGCATTGGGGTATGCAGCACATGCGGTTACTGTTGTGCTTCTTGGGCATCACGCGCAAATATGTACACAAAGCATAGAGAAACTCTATGCACAAAGGTGCGGCGGCGACGGACAGTACAGCGTGTCGTCTGCCTATCCTCCTCGTGGCATTTCTGTTGTGCGCCGCGGTGCGGCGTGACAGTCTACGGACAGTGCGAATAGAGAGTTTTAGCAGTGCTGGTTACCGTACGGTAATACCGTACCGTCGTGGTCCGCACGCAGAAAATTGAGCTTGTGAGAACCTTACCAGCAAGTTTTATCATCTGATGACGTTACGGTACTCCCCTAGCAACTAGTGCAGGTGTTTCCGACTAAAATAGCGACGCGCCGACCACGACCGTACGGCATTACCGTACTTACCGTACGGCATTACCGTACGGTAACCAGCACTGCTAAAACTCTCTAATAGGGTGAAGGGTGCACGGTAACTGTCTCTCAGTGAGGACACCTCAATGCAGACGTGAACGCGCAGGAACGGAGTCCTGGGACGAGAGTATTTGGTTAGGAGAGGTCCTTGCAGGAAAGCCAACTGGCCAGGGACCGACCAAGTGCTGCGACAGCCCTTTAGATCACGAGAAGCATAAAGCATCAAATCTTGGAGTATAAAGTGACAGACTCTTTCCTTAACTGTAAAGGCGTGTGCACACTAGCGGAAAAACGCGCGCGGTGCGCCGCCGGCGGAAGAACGCGAGCCTCCGAGGCTGCCGCGCGTCAGGATTTTCGCGCCGCGAGAGCTATCGCTCCGTGCGCGATTTCTGGCGGCGCGCCGCGTGCCGCCGTGGAGGAGACCAATCAGAGCGTCCCCGCCCGTGACGTACGCGCTCCATCGCGGAGTCTTGCGGACCGCCCGGAGGCTCGTTTCGTACCCGTGCGGTGGCTCGCTTGCCTTTCGCGCTCGTTCGCCCGAAGGGGGCGAGATTTCGCGGGACTGCCGCCGCGGTTCGCCTCCAGCAGTATGGCCGTGTCGCCGCCGAAGTGTTTCTCGGCCGGCGGCGCGCCGCGCGCGTTTTTCCGCTAGTGTGCACGGGCCTTAACTCTAGCTTTTCTGCGATGCAGACTGCCCGACAAATGGCGGCCTAGTCGGTTGCTTGCACTGCTAGGTGTACAGTGTGCTAATACTCCGCTCCGTACATCAGGTGCAACGCTGTCAAAGCTAGTGCTCGTGTTTAGGTTGTGTACTTCTGCGACAAAACAGTAGTACACGTTGCTTGCGGTGAGCGAAAAACAATAAATGCCTCGCTGAAGGTCCTAAATAATAGTACATTTCTCATCACCTTGGCAAAACACGCTCGTATTTCTGCCAAAACGATCGAGACATTCGAGTTTGTATTTTATGTTTGTCGTTTGTTTGTCGGAGCGATACACCTCTCCTTTTCTTTTTCTCTGCGGACTACTCGCGTAGTCTTCGCAGCGTTGCACCTGATGTATGCAACGGCATATGGGAACAACCGCAAAACACAAGCTTCGAGCAGCTTGTGCGACTAGACCTTTTAGTGTACACCTGAATCAGGACAGATGCCAGCAAAAACAGTCGCACTTGCTAGTTATGAAAAGGGTCTATTCTTGGCTGACTCACTGCACATAATCGTTGCGTCGTTGACTGGGCAGAATGTCGGGCAGATGTATGTACGTCTTGAGAAGGTCAGGCTCTGACCGAAACGTCTACAAATAAATGAAATTCCCCTTGAAATTCCCATAAATGAAATGGATATTGGCTATAACGAACTAATGGTTATAACGAATTGCGACTTGTGCTAACGGGTGGAGAGTGCCACATTGCGCAGGAGGCTGGGCGAGTCGTCGGCGCACCCGCTAGGCGGAGACCCACTGGGACGGTCGTTGCAGGACGGAGACTCTAGCGACGACGACGAGCAGCTGGACGTCGGCGGTGCCGACGACCTCATGGCGGCGGGCCTCAACGGATCCTGTCCTCCGAGGCAGGACCACGACGGTATATGCTCCCTCTTTCCTGAAGTGAAAACCGTGAAGTGAGAAAAGAATAACTGCGGCATAAAATGGAACTAACAAAGGACAAGGCACAATGGAGATGGTTGGGCTAAGCTTTTGTCCTGTAGTAGACCTATGGTTACGGTGACCAGGGTGAGACTTCAAAGAGCATTGTGTCTCCTCTTTGAACATCATGGTTCAAAGCGCGTGATGTTCAAAGAAAGCATCCGAGTTGTTGCTCAGCCTCCCAAGCTGGGACAGAGGGCGCTGCGGCGCGCTACCGAAAAGCGCCGTTTCGGCCGCTGGTACGATTTGCGGTAGCTTCCCCCTCTGCTCTCGCCCTTGCCTTCTCTGAGTGCGCCCGTTTTTTGCGCGTGCTAGCGCGTTCTTACGACGCCCAAGGCGCCTCGCACAAATCGCACGCGCTCAGTGGCTGCATATGCTGCGTCATGTGTCTGTTGCATGGCAGCTTCAGTAAAATTTGTGGCATTGAAAAACATTTTCGGGCTTCCAATCTCAACATATACCACACTTTAAATACCGCGATTACGGGACCTAGTCGGTCGTTGAAGACGATGCTGTGTTCGTGGCTGCCAAGTGCGTGTGAATGACGACGTTACTGACGTGAAACTAGAGACGAGTTTTCAGTTTCTGTAATTATACGGCCGATAAAACGCATTGTGAAGTGGTGTCTGCTCGGAGCTGTAGGCGCAAGAAATTGCAATTTCGTGTACGTTCGTTCGAAATTCCATCGGTTGCAGGCCACAAGAACATCAAATTCATAATGTAATTAGTATGAACAGTTCATATTTACTTCTACCTTGTCCAGTCGCTGGCTGCATTACAATACGCAATGCCGACAGCCGCGTACAAGCTCCGCCTCGACAGACAGCGACATCTCATCGTCACATCATGCTGTTTTCATCTTTTTGAGGCATTTGATTTTGTCTGCATTACAATGCGGCACGATAATCTTTAATGCCCACTGTGACCACGCATGTTTCTTGCGGTGTAAGCAATTATTTCAGACCATGTGCGCTTACAATAATGGCGCTCTGTTTTAAAAGCCCAATTCCTCAACACTATAATATGCGCCCTTCGATCGTGCGTTTTTCCCGTTATAATGTAATTTTTAGTGATAAAAACAGCATCAGACTTCGCAATATCTTTGCTGTTTTTATCGCTACCTTGCTTCTCTCTACAGATACTTGGCCTACCTAGCCAAAGCGGCAGCTACATACGCCAGTTGCACAGACGCTTCCATGGCCAGCGTAAACTCGCTCACTATGAACATCCAGCTAGTCAAATTTTGGACTGAACAGCGACTAATAACTCATATCCACCAGTTAATTAAGTAAAACAGCACCAGTACTCACGGTATTTAATAACCGTGATGTACCACTGCTGTCATATTAAAAAATGGTAAGTGACCTAGCAAGCGCACATTCTTCGAAATGTAAGACGAATATACTTGCTGCATGCACTTTCGCTTGACATACGCAGTTTCTGTTAAAATACGTTCGGCCATCACGTTCCTCCGTGTTAACTATTGATGATATCTTATGTTGCAAAAAGTGACATCAAGATACCGCGCGTGCAAGCATCGCATCATTTTGCGATTTCCCGTAAATCCATGCTGGCCGTCTCTGCCAGGGAAATGGTACCTGATTTTCACGGCCAGTTCTCGGCTATTCGTTTTTTCTAAACCGCTGTGACAGCGCGCTAAGCATCTCTGTTGTGTGCCTGCTTTCCGTACTGACAAAAAAAAAAAAAAAAACTGAAGCGCGCGGGCGGGAAACGCGAGATAAAAGCCTCCAGAAACACGTTTCTCCGCTCGTGCAATGCGTGGGCGAACGTCCGAGCGACAGGTAGTTCCACCTCTTTCCGCTTCACTGGCGGACGGCGCTGCGCAAACTTGAGGTTGGGCTCCCTATAAACACTTGCGCACGTGTTTTTCTTCTATCGTTGTATTACGTTTTATTTATTCCGTTTACCCGTTTTTGGAGGACATACAGGCAGCCTCTCTACATTGGCAGATAACTGTGAGTTTCCTTCTCTTCTGCCTTCTTGCTTCTATCTTCACCATCCGGCTCTTTTGACCAATAATAAAAGATCTCGACTGAGTGCACACGTGACCTCTCCACCGCGATTTCTACGTGCTCAAAGCCGCTATAATGTTTTTTTTTCTTATTTATTTATTGAAGCGCTGGATAGGAGAGGTTGGTGCCTTTAGTACGGCACTGCCTACTCCTTTTCGCTTAGCTATCCTAAGCAAAAGTACAATAAAGTAGTAAAAAAGAAAAGTAAGAAAGAATAGACCGATATATGCGCATGCATATATCGGTCTATTCTCGCGCATGCGCGAATTGCCGGGAGCCGCGCTGCCGCCATCTTAGTTATAGTTCTCAAAGCACAGCTGGTACGCCTGTGTTTGCTGCATGCTATAGGTTTACTAGCGTGTAGCACGAATTCCTGGCGAGGTCGACGATTGAACGTGTAGGAAAAACGATCTCCGGGCCCCCAGTGGACGTGCTTCATTTAAACTTACCACGTGGTGTAGCGCCCTAAAGAAAAAAAATTGACAATGTAAACATGCGACCTGGTCCTGATCCCGTCATTAGATGATGCGCCTGTGTCGCTTCGCATTGCCGTTACCCGTATTCGCTGAATTACTTACAATAATAATAATTTTAAAAAAACGAGTAAGGACGTCTCAGAGCACGTATCGTTCGGAGGTTAATTGGGCGCCAAGAGCGCAGAATGGTAAAAGAAGTGGATTAAGACTCAGTCGAAGGAACAATATTGAGCTTGTTTTGTCAAAGCAAAATCTCGCATTCAAGGTGTGCTTCAGTAATACTGATGCACGAGATGTGGATGGATAGAAATTGATGGCCTTGAAAAGTCACGTCCACGTTGCCCGAACGATGCTTCACCGCACAACGTTAGGGAAAACTTACGGGCCGCTGCTAAGTGTCGGGAAAATACCGTGAACAAAAAAGCAATTTCCTGGTGCATAAAGTATGGATGAGTCGGTAAGTAACTTTAGCGACGAATAAGCGGCAGCCCGTCCTGCCCGCCACTATGGGTCAGAGTTCCGTGCCGGCGTTCACGGAAGAGTTGGTACACGCGTGTGCACATGTAACAAGAATAGTTTATATAAACGTCTATGCGAAACAAACACAACGCACACAACACAAGGAATTAGACATAATTTAAATGATGTGAGAACAACAAAAAAACACTGTTGAACACACAAGGGTTACGTCATTCGCTGGGTCTTTGGAATAAAGCTAAAGTTAATATTTCCACAGGATATTTGTGTCTTCTAAGAATCTTTTAGTTCATAAAGTGCTCTTTTATGAAGGACCGTTCTTGGCCACAGCGGTCCACTATTATGTTGGGAACAGACAAATGCACGTGGTATTAGCGCAAGAAAGGCAAGCACGTGCGAGCCCTTTCCATCTGCGCTTTCGTGCTCAGTGCTGAAAAGAATCACGCCGTGAACTTAAACCAACCTGAAGACGTCGCCTGTCTTATGTATCGCACCGTAAAACCGATCGTTCGCTCGCTCTTCCACACCTGCACGTCCGGCCGGACCGAGTCAGATAGCCATAAAAAGTCAACCGTTATCAAACATCGCCGCAGCACACAGAGTACTGCGCAAGTCAAGGAGAACCACGGGTGATTTATATAATTAGCCACGCGGAACCCACACTCCACAGGGTTTCCCGCTAGCCAGGTGTCCGGCGCAAAATTCCGCCAGATATTATATTAACCAAATGTCACATCGCTGCATCTCGTAAAATGAGATTCAATGCTGTGCAAGACCTCGTCACACGCGCGTGCTGTTTATGAATGCGCATCCATCATTTTATACGTGCAGCGAAATATAACGACCTGAAAAATCGAGTAAGTCAGCGATGTATCAACAAGGAGCTTTTATATTTACTTTTTTTTCTGTATATGTGTAGCTTTCCTACGTCAGTAAACACACTTCGAGAAGTGCGCAAGTTCGCACCACTCCACATCGTTCAGCTGACCCGAAATAAGAACCCGTCGTGAATCATTAATATGCGCATAGATGTATCTATATAGGCGAACTGGTGTATCTATGCAAGAAAACTGCTACAATAGCGGCCTTTTTCTCCTATCCGTACATTTGCGTTTTATATATGAATGCTAAAATAAGGGAATGGAATGGAATGGAACTTGGGCTATGATTTGCCTCCTCGCCCCAAGAGCGCGCTACACGCCACAAACGTGCCTTTGCCCGCGCCCATCGCGACAGTTGCCAGATATCTCATATATAGCGCCGCCGCAATGTGGCGCTGGCGGTGTTCATAACGAGAGTGGGGACAAAACGCCGCGACGTAGCACTACGCGCGTTGATGCGATGCGAAAGATCATATATAAGGTGCAGTTTGGAGGCATATACACAAGCGAAGCAAAAGCTATCCAGTGTGGCACGCATGTACTCCACTCGCACGGGGTCGCATATATATATGGCGAGTCCCGGGGCGGGTCCGAGGAATAATGGGAGTGGTGTGAATCTGCTATCACGACGCTTTCACGAGTGCTTTCGCGCATTTATGTTATATGCGATGCGTTTTGTATGCGAGAACGGTCGTTGAGGCGTACATTAATACTGTTGCCGGTGGGTGCGCACATATACAGTAACGCTCCAGTGCTTTCTGGGCATACATGCAACATGTACGTGGGTCGTATAATATACCGTATATGTAGGGTCAGGCCGCCCACGCAGTCAGCTGCACATTTGCACGCAACGCGAGCCCTTTTAATGGGCTCATTGCGAGGCAGTGCCATTTCGTGTCGCCACAGTGAAACAGGGCAGTTTGTCTTGGTAATGGGACCTGGACTGCGGCCGTTGCTTGGGCACATATGTACGTGCATACGGCGTGTATTCTATATATATTGTCGTGTACAAATTACTTTCCTCCAGTCATTTTTCTTCAGTTATTGTTTTCCTTTCTCTCAAAATACTTCGACATACTTCAAAGAGAGAGGAGAAGTCAAGTTGGGATACGGTTATTCGAAGGAGTTCGAGTCCCACAAATGGTCTCTTGACCTAAAGCTATCCACGTCCATGCACACTCTGGTATATAGTTGATGTGCACCTCAACGTGAGCGGCATTAATGCTCCCCGTCTCCCCTTATATTTCTATTCGCACGTTTACTGATGCCTTTCTAACGGTAGCAAACCAGGCTTGAAGCTTGCCCGGGTAACCTCCCTGCATTTCATCGCTTATCTCCGTTTTCTGGGGCTGTGCGAGCAGTGAACTTTATAGGCGGATCGAATACGAATCGAATACCATTCGAATCGTTTTCGAATTGTAAGTGTGATGGAAGGCCATTGCAAGTCTTGCCTCCGACTGTCTGAAAACGGAATTTCTGGCTTGCTGGTCACGGTGATTAAGCCAGCTCGTGGTGAACGTATTCGTCACGCACCCCAGCTGTCTTCCCGTGGACCGGGTGTGGCCGCGACGGCGTGACGCAGCCACATGACATTGCTTCTCCGTCTTTGTGTGTGTGTGCGCGAACGCCATTTGCAAAAATCTCCAAGTTTCGCTTTCCCGCAAGGAAGCCTCGCAGCCAAAAACTCTCGTGCACAGATTGCTTTCCTGCTCTAAGCGCGTGCACACCATGCCAGGTTCGCCATGCCTTTCATCGCGTTCAGCGCCCGTCCCCGCCTTTCCGTTCTTTCGCTTCTGCCCTTACCTCTGTAAATCGAACTTATTATTATGGAATGTGTATCGGGACAACATCTGTAGAGAATGCCTGCGAGTAGCATCACACATATTTGAATTCTGCCGCCGCTACGAAAGAAGTATAGGGCTAGTGCACTGCTGTTTCCAGCCGAGGAGGCAGCACCACCTGGCGTGAGCGGTGGCAAATTCAGGTTGGGGGTTAGCTGCTCTCAGCCACGCACTGGAGCTAGAACGAGTAATCCACTGCGTCAATATGGTCAAAATTACTAAGCAGTACACGCGCTCCTAGTGAGGTGCACGATAGTTGCATTATGTGCGTACATATATCCTACGCATTCGTAATGATTCAGCCATCAACCTTTAATGCACATGGGAACGAAAACAAGCAAACCCGATGATGATGATGATTGTGGTTCGGTTAGGAAAGGACGCTAATTTCTGCAGCCCATGTAGGGAGCACGGCTAAGCGTCCGTGGGGGTGGGGGAAAGGGAGTGAGAGAGATAGAAGAGAGAAAGGCCGTAGTGGAGGGCTCCGGAAATTTAGACCACCTGGGGTTCTTTAACGTGCACTGGCAACGCACAGTACACGGGCCTCTGGCATTTTCGCCTAACACTCACGTGCATATGCTTTCTTTTAAAGCAACTCTGAATTATTGTATGATACCCACATCTCATCCATTACAAGCTCTCACACTGCTAGTATTCATCTGCACATATTTGTTAAATAAAAAAAGAAAAAAAGCTTGTATATTGACAGGGCTCTTGAATTTTTCGAAGCAGCATTTCTTACATCTACTCGAGATGCGCTGTGTGAAATCTGAAAGGATTATAGAAATAATAAATGCTAACTCATGGAATGTGCGTTGTACAGCATTAATAGTACAATATATCATTGCTTGTCACGTCTTATGATGGATTTATTGTACCATCGAATACATTAAAGATTCTTAAAAAAGGGCCCGGACAAGTGACTAACACACAGATGCGCAGCGCAATGACACATCCACACGCATGACTGTCTTCACAGTTTTCGCTATTTCTGCTCCACAGAAGCCCATCAAGGGCAACCTCCTTACCCACCCCCCCCCTCCCCTTTATTTTTTCTTTCTCTTTTTTTCCCTTCATTGTTATCCCAAGGCAAGGGACATTCCAGAAAAACCTAGCTGCCTCACGCAAAGTATTCTTTTTCTGCGCCTCCCGGCTGGCTGTTCTGCCAGGGCCGTGGTCCTGCGCGCCACACCCTCTCTGTACTCAACTGTTGTCGACAGCTGGACAGATAGCTTCCAACAAAAGAACGCAGTTTGAACGTCGTGGGGATGGGGGAACAAGAAATGAAAGAATGGAAAGTAGAGAAAAACAGACCACCTGCGTTCTTCAACGTGCACTGACATCGCCGGTAGCTGCATCGAAATGCGAAGTGTAAATGATGCATTTTCAGTCGCGTTCTGATGTGAGTTTCGCGTGTACTGCTCAGCATTTGCAATGATACCTAGAGCTGGGCATAAAAAATACAGAAAATGTACGCGCTGCAAATGAATACCACACGTGTGCTGGTAATTATTTGCGAACACTGACGCTGCCGCGGCGTGTTTCCACTAACCCGCGGAGCAAGCCGCGGAGCAAGCCATACGTTGCAGGTCGCTTACGTCGCGTTTAATAATTAGAAAAAGAAGAGATAAACAAATGGCAGCCTAATTACTGGCCCCTGCGAGACGGCCACCTCCGGACGCGCATCGTGGTCGAAAGATTTCATTTCTGCTAGGCACTTCCCTTCGACATGTGAAGGCGCCGTCGCGCTCAGTAATTTCTCTTTGATATATCCTGCCGCTCGCGAACGTACAGGTTCGACCAAAACGATAAGCAACTCTTCTTGAAATAGCCGTCGGCATTTCTCTATTTCTCTTTTTTTTTTATGTCTGCGGAAACCGCAAACAACGCACGGTTGTCGCTCGCCGCTGCTCTTTCCATAGAGCGCACTCGCAAGCGCCCCAACCTATTAGTGCTTGCCGGGGACACGGGTAGCGCTGCATGTCCCGAGCAGCAGCGCCGCCTAGCCAGGTCTCTAGGTCTATACTGTATGTCTGCGGTTGCCCGGCAGTCTGACGAGTACGTTATACATGACGCGTTCTATACACGTGCTGAAGGAGTCGGGAAGTTGGCCCGCCATGGGGGTCTATATTGGTTATGCCACCCGGATGCTGATCCGAAGGTCGCGGGATCGAATCCCGGCCGCGGCGGCTGTGTTTCGATAGAGGCGGAATGTCGAGGCCCGTGTACTGTGCGATGTCAGTGCACGTTAAAGAACCCCAGGTGGTCGAAATTTCTGGAGTCCTCCACGGGTCTTCCGTAATCATAGCTTGTTTTGGGATGTAAAGCCTCAGAAATCAATCAATCAATGAGGTCAGGAAGCATGCGAAGTAAACGTTCGTTCTCCTTCTTTTTCGTCTCTCATTTATATCCTCCCGAAATAACGATCATAATTAATGTTCGCGAATTGATCACACGCGTCGTAGATGTTTACGATCTTTCGTCGCCGTCCCCATCGCTTGATTACGGAGTGCTTTGCAACGCGCTCTAGATGATGACAAAAAAAAAGCAAACAAACAAAAAGCGAGGAACTTAAGACGAAAGCCAGGAACGTTATGATTCATAGCTGCTATAAGTTAAACAATGGAGAGAGCGAGAGAGAGAGGCGCACATATACAGTACACCGAACAGAAACAAAACTGACTTCTTTCAGATGGACGCTTATCTTAAACATGCACGCCTGTGTACACAGGCTCGCACACATTCGTTAGAAAGAAAGAAAGAAAGAAAGAAAGAAAGAAAGAAAGAAAGAAAGAAAGAAAGAAAGAAAGAAAGAAAGAAAGAAAGAAAGAAAGAAAGAAAGAAAGAAAGGCGTGATCCATCAACTCGCATAGTAGCCAGGAGCAGCAGAAGCAACGTATCGATGCTTTCTTGCGCACGGCCTTTTCTTTTTTCTAGGCGTTCTCTATATTTCACCCTCGTCGCCCGCGTTTATCTTCCACTTATCTGCTTGTTTTCTCGTCGTTTTACGGTTTTGTCGCTGCTGCGTTCTCGTTATCAGCATCCTCCGGAGTGTGGGATGCATTCCCAGAACTCCTCGAGAGCCGAGAAACAAAATCTGTGAACCACTTCTGACCGCGGCCACCTCCAGAGCGAGAGAGAGGAGAGGGATGCAGTATATAGTAGTTGGAATGTACGGAGAACTCAGTTAAGATAAGTATGTGATGAGGCAGCAAAGAAAAACAAAAAACAAAGCAAAAAAGGGTGGCCCGTGGCTGTAGTAGGGAGGACGCGCTGTCGGTTGCCAAGCCTTGAGGCCGGTACGGTACAGATGTGCGAAAAGATTGTGTCTCAGTCGAAAACGTGTGAACGACCGTCCACGCAATGCGCTTTTCATAATCGCTTGGGTTTTTTTTTTATTCTTATTTTTACGAGAGCGGTGCTTGCTCTGTTTTTGGGAACCCCTGCTCTGTTTTTGAGCGTGGTTCGTTTGTCGTAATGAAAACGTTTTATTCCGACTCCTACACGGCGGACCGGGAAGAATTCTGTCACATTTTGCGATGACTGATCATTCTTTTTAGACAATCACTTGGGCAGTTTATCGTGTAAGAAACGCGTCACTGTCATAAACGATGCACGAAGTGGCGCTTCCTGCACACGCTTTATCTGGCACATATAGGCTGCATCGCTGCATGCCAGCACAGAACAGATCTTCACGAGTCTTACTTTCACTAGTTTATTGCGTGAACGAAGTGTTTGACCAACTTGACCGAAATTAAGGTTTCCACTTGGCCCGGAATTTCCAGAGCTCGTGAGCACCGCTGCAGGCGAGAAAGTGCGGGCGCGTGAGTAAGTTGCTTGGCCTGCCGTATCAGCTTTCACTGCACGCGAACGAAGCAAAGAAAGAAAGAAAGAAAGAAAGAAAGAAAGAAAGAAAGAAAGAAAGAAAGAAAGAAAAGAAAGAAAGAAAAAGAAAGAAAGAAAGAAAGAAAGAGAGAAAGAAAGAAAGAAAGAAAGAAAGAAAGAAAGAAAGAAAGAAAGAAAGAAAGAAGTGCAGGCGTCAGGGTGTCGTGGAGGGGTCTGTCGCGGTCCCGTCACCTGCAGAGGGCGACAGCTCGTGTTTCTGACGCCTGCATGCATGCTATCGACACCGCCATCACCGTGCTCCCTGGAGTTGGTTCTCGGTTCTCGGTCTTTCTTTCTTTCTTTCTTTCTTTCTTTCTTTCTTTCTTTCTTTCTTTCTTTCTTTCAGTGGGTGCCGTTCTGCGTTCGCGAAAGTGCATATTACTCTTTCCTGGAGGAGGTAGCCGCTGCTGGTCTTTCGCGGCCAGAACGGGCGTCAGACCATGGACCGTTTCCCAGCAGTGAAGCCAGGGCGCCTCCCGGGTTATTTATTTATTTCTTTTGCCCATATCTGTCTGTCTTCTGCGTCACGTGCTGCGGTTCATATCGCACAATCTATCTCTCTTCGAAATCTCTCTGTAAAGGCGAGCGAGAAGTCACGTGTTGTTTGAGCTGCTTACTTTTCTCCCCGTAAGTGGTGCAGGCATGTGTGATGGATGAGTGGCAGGCATGTACAGTGCTATAAAGTGCTTTCTTGAACGCGCACCACATACGCTCGGCTAATGAAGACCGCGCGAGGGCAGGCCGACACTTTTTTTTTAGGAAACGACGATTTTAGGGGAAGGTGTGCATGCGTGTTTTTTTTTTTTTTCATTGTGGGAGCAGTTTGAAGAAGTGTGATAGCGAACGAAAGAAAATTAAAGCTATGGACTATATTAACGAAGTATTTGTGGGCCAGTGATGCCCCACACTGACCGTGCTTCTGAGGTGGACATTTCTTCGCCGACGAGGACGAGTTCTCGTGTCACGCTTATGTTGTATTCATGCGACGTATTGATGAGTCAGTATCTTCTCTTATACATGAAATACAAAAGTGACAATGTGACATTTATTTAGACGAGTTTGTATATAAGTTCCCATACAGAACAACAGTGTCTGTATTTATTTCGTTCAACCTTATTTTTACATTTGTTTTCAAATGGTAACGTGCATTTTATCGATGAACAGATCGTTAAAAACGATGTAGAACAGGGAACGTCCCTGGAGCCAACGTTCCGACGAGTCCGTGGGCTTGGCTTCGTCAGGACGGCAACTTTTAACCATTTGGTTATCAAATATTATTCACTTTGTTGTGTTGTTTCCATTTTTCTGTATAACTCTTCTTCCAGCTGTTCGCAATGTTCTGCTCTTGCATTTCTTTTCTTATTCCTGATTCAATGTTGTTGCGTTGTGGAATGAATGTAACGTGCGGTGCTAGAGGCCTATAGTCAGGTGACTCTTAACGTCGGCTTCAGCCTCTCGCACCACGACAATCATGTGTTGTCAAACAAATAAATTAATAACGATAAGCCAAGCCCCACACGAGAACGCCCTAGGCTTACTTGTGGCTCGATGTTATTCGTTGCATTTCAACAATGTGACCCTCGCCTGTCGAGGGTCAAATGAGCGAATCACCAACCCTCCTTTTGTATCGAGCCCTATAAATACGCAGGATCCAGTTTTCTTTTCCTTGTTGGCGTTATACGTTGGAGTAACATTCTGGGAGGTAATGGCAGCCTCGAACTCTGTTATGAGCACAGCTAGCTTGGAAGATTTGCATGGTCCGGAACAATGTGCATGTAGTCTGTGGCTTAAATGGCGAAATTTCTTCTAAAAACTATAATTGAAGTACATTACAAATTGTAGCTGGCCAAAAGTAATGACATTGCATTAGTATCACTTTTGTAAAGTAACGAGATTACTTCGAAATTAACAAAAGTTTATCGTCAATGCACTAACCTATGCACACTCTGTTCACAGGTACATTGGCATTGAAACTAGCAGATATATATACACTGTCGCGGAGCAGCTTGTTCCATTCTTATTAACACAACTTGTCTCGAAGCTTGCTAAACCTTGCTTTGCGAAATAAAAGTTGGGTGATGGTGGGACCTAGCACCATATAACCTATTGTAGTTTTGTCTAAAGATAAGCCGTTTCTGTTTGGCGGACATGTCTACGCGTTTGAAATCCCATCGCGTCGCTAAGCTTCCCGACAGTCAGCAAAGCGTGGAGTCATCGTCGACTCTTGTTTTGAGTCTCCAGAGCCGTGTCAATTCAAGGCAACGCGGATGCAACGCGGCTTTTCTGAATTTCTGTGGGTCTGTCACTGGGATTAACTCGCCTGGTGTTATTATTGTCTGCTTCTTTTTTTTTGGCAAGTTTTATGCAGTAAGGGAAGCGGAGGTGCGAAATTTTAGTCATAGGCAAGCGGCAAACCAATGAGTAATGTTCTTGAAATTCCTTGCTTACAGTACATATCAATATATTATACACTATATTACCAACCATCCAAAGTAATAATTACATTACTAACTACAGCACAAAGTAACTTAATTACTCTACATTCATAGCTACTAACTCTGGTCTGTGGAATATATACAGAGCTCAACGTGCTTGTCTAGAATGCAAGGAGCGGCGCGTTCCTGACGGCACAGTTGTACGGGCCCGGGGCCGGCATAACAAGTTAGCAGCAGTCTTTTCTTCTGAGCATGCATCACTGGTGGCTGCGAGTACTCCAACGCTCGCATCTACTCAAATCACGTGGTTAAAATATCCAGTTAACCAGCCCCTTTTGTCTCAGGTTCTATGAGACATCACAGTGTAATAGCTAGCCGTCAGTGCGGCAAGGCTAGTGAGCGTTGAGTGCAAACTGGTACCTAATTTCCCTCTGTTCTTCCCTGCAGCAGCCCACGAGCGCAGCGGCGGCAGGAACAACGACGGCGCCGACGGCGACCGGCGATGCTCTCCGAGCCCCAACAACCTAGCCGCCGCAGCTGCTGCAGCGGCTGCCGAAATGTCCCTACACAGCCTCCAGGGCCTCAGCCTGGCCGCCGCTGCTGCGCATCCCCAGGCCGCCGCCCTGTTTCCCTACTTCTATCCCACGGCGTCCTTTTACCACCCGTCCATGGGTCTCCCTCCGTCCGCCATGTTCCTGCCTCGAAGCGGTCCACCGCCGCCTTCTCTGGTCGGAGGCCCGCATCCTGCCAGCCTTCCTCTCCTGATGGCCGCCAGCCAACACTTCTTCAACGGCCAGAACCATCACGTGGGACAACCGCAGCAGCAGCATCAGCAGCAACCCTCCCACGGCGGCAGTGGTGCTCTCATCCCTGGAGACTCCGTAGGGTCCAGATTCCTGAAGCAGGCCGCAGGCCCCCCGCAGGGTCGCTTCGCCCCGTACCCCGTTCCCGTTGCGTCTTCGCCGTCTTCGTCCTCTTCGTCGGCGCCCCCGCAGCACATCGTGGCGCCCACCCCGACGTACCCGGACTCGGTGCTCCAGGAGAGCCCCGCGACGGCGGCGACCAGGACTCTGTACGGGCCTCCCCCGGCGGGTGTTGTGCTGGACAAGTGCCTCAGTTCGCCGTCGTCAGAGACGGGCGGAAACAGCTCGGACAACTCGCTCGCCTCGTCGTCCATGGTGTCTAGCGAGCTCAAGAACATGGAGAACATGGTGAACGGACTCGAGAGGCGGCAGGAGCAGCTGGCCATGCTCTCGCTCTCGAGGCTGAGTGACAAATAGCGCAGTTAGAGCTCGCGCAGGCTTTGGTGCTGTCGCTTCTCACCCTCTCTCTCCTCGTGTCGTAAGATATACATGTGTGGTGTGCCGCGTACGTGCTGGACTGCAGTGAACGAAATTGTTCAGGCCGTTTCCGGCGGGCTGTGGTGTGACATCGCGTTCCGTTTGTGTACTGTGCTTAACGGTCGAGGCGAGAGAGAGAGAGAGAGGGGGGGGGGGGCGGGCGAGGAATAACTCTGTGCAATCTGTGTGTGCCATTGTCGTCAAAAAGGAAACAGTCAGCGAAGGAGCAAGTGCGGCCTTGGATAACACGAGCAGAACAACGAAACAACGAAGTGGAGTCTTCAAAGGGTATGTGGACATTTGATGAATCTATTGTAACTCTCTATGGCTAGGGTTCTGCGGATTTTTGTTATCCGTCAACTATAACTGTTGTGTGGAAACGTGTACACGTTAGCCATATAGGTGTATGATCCATAATGACATAACTTTAACATTTATAGTCCTTATCAAAACAACCCAAAATCGACAATCAGGAGTGATCATGATGCAACGGCTGTGCAAGCTGTGCAAGGTGATGAACACCATGAAGTGCGCAACGGCGCCAAAAAATGCTAGCGTCGTATTGGAAAACCTTGGCAAAGTTCTAGGCATAATTTGTTACAGCACTGTAATGTATACAGCCTGGTTCGTCATCCACATTAGTAGAGTGGGATATGGCTTCCGAATTATTTTTGTGTGTTTCGTACATATTATTCTAAAGGTTACCAAAATTAGTTTCTAACCAGACGTCGAATATCGGACATTATCGGATGAATGTGCTACTGCTTTTCAGAACATTAAAACTTATACGCAAGGCGAAACTGGACGGATACTTTATTTATCTTCAATGTACTGCCACGATCATGAAAAAGTTAATGTCAAGGCATGTAGATAATACAACAGTCACAAACAATTCATCAGTGATTTTTCCAAGGAAAGAACAGAATAATAATAGGGCAAATGCATACAGTATCTAATTCTTGTGCAGTTTTATACCAGTGTAACATCTGATTAAAGGGGCAGTTGGTAGCCTATAAATCGGTACGTATTAATCTTCAGCTGTTAGCTGTCATCTGCAAATACATCGCCTACGATACTTTTGAAAAACTGAAAATGACCGATGACTCACAAACAGTAGTCAGGTGTTCTTGGCGGTCCCAGTCCTGAAATTCATGTGAAATAAAGAGAGGGAGAGAGTGCGCTTGTGTGTTTGAAAGTGTGATTATGGCTAGTGAAATCGTCATGGTGTAGTTGTCGTCTCAAGCCACGTAACTTGGAACAGGAGATGCGTTTTGATGCGTCCATCTTAAAGTGTTCATAAATTTAGTTATCCAAAAATGTTACGTGTGCTTGCTTCGCTCTGGTTGAGAAGATCGCAAGTCCCGAATGCTTTATAGGATTTGTGGGTGGGACGTGACGCTTATGCTTATGACTTATATCATCGTCCTTGGGTGAGTCAGTGGACGATACCTTTTTATGGTTTATTCATTAGCAGATTGGACAGAAGCGAAATGATTGTGTTCTTTCTGGACAGGCTGTTGAAGTAGTCTTGCATGTATAGCTCATCAATAAGCCAGAGAGAGAAAGAGCAAAAACAAATTTATTTGACCAATTTATATAGGTGGGGTCACAGCAAGAAAAATAGGAAAATATTAGCTTAAGTCAGCAGAGCTGGGGCAAATTCGTCATGTTCACTATCGCTGTCATCACTGTCCCCCAATAGTCCATACTTTGAGGGATCCTGCTACCATGTAGCATGTGGGCTGAGTGCAAGGGTGTAAACAGTGTCTAGTACAAGCGCGGCTCTGCTTCTGCGCAACCCGATACTTTCCTTCTTTCTTTTTTTCTTTCTTTTCCCATGGTGTAACCAGTACTCTGGGGGGGGGGGGGGGGGGAGCTGTAATTTCCTGATGCCGGTAAAGATTCAGTGTGCTGGGGATTATGCTTTGCGCATGGTTGATATGTCCGTCCTGACATGTGGTATGTGGTGTGCCCATAAGGAGCGTAATTGTCCGGGCATCACTACGTTTGACCAACGTTCGTTTACTGATCCATCGACACCTCCTGAAACAGCACCCAGATCAGCGTGTTGCAACAGGATATAGTTTCTACCTCTTTCCGTGGTCGTGGGTTGCTTCGTCTTGCTATAACCGTGTATAAGTCAAGGGTTGTCTCTGTATTAGTGCGCGAACAGGTCAAGGACGTGCGGACAGCCCATTGTGTGCGTCTTGTGGTTCCTGTGTGACACTCGAACATATAATCTTACAGAGATTTGCATTTGCCATGCAGCGTGCATTGCTAATCAAGGAAAACAGACTGACTGGACTGCGGTGTGCCACAATTAACGATTGCCGTTTTTCAAGTGGAAGTGCTTGTCGACGTGTTGAACCCTTGAACTGCGGGACGTTATGCTTAGGTCCATCCAAGAGCTTTTGCTTATTTGGTATCCTCTTGGTCCTTTCTTCTTCCGGTGGACGGCTTTGACGTTCGTTTTCCGATAATCGTAGTTTGTCCGTATGAAAGCTTGATAGTCTCTAAAGCCTAAAACCATGTTCACAATCGCTGCAGTGGGTGGCGGTGCCGCAACCCCGTAATAACAAGGTATTTCCGATTCGCACGTTAGTGTGGTCGTAAGTTTGATGTGCAGTATTCGGCTTCTGGCTGGAGGATTAGGACCGAGGTCCAGTGCGCTTCAGCATGTATAAAGCCTTGGCACTTTCACACAAAACACAAGTCGGCCGTTGCACGGAGTACCTATGATTCGTTGTTTCACCAGTGAAATGGGACTTCACCGCGCGCATTAAAAAAAGAAAAGAGCCAGGCCTGCGCGGAACCGCAGGACAGTGACAGCGTAAGCTGGAGGAGCTACTTTCTTAGAGGTCACTTTAAACGCCTGAGGAAACTAGTGCAAGTAGAAGTGGTAGGTATCTCCTGCGCCATAACTTACCATTTTGCCAAGTAGGGAAGTACCCACTACGCCATAATTACCAGTGCCTTCGTAATGGGTTCAGAGCTGCAAAGCATGCAGCCCTGTGTTCTTGCAAATGATTCCTCGACCTCGTTAAACAATCCATTTTCGCGTCGTGTAGCGGTGTATTACTATTTTTCAACGTAACATTACGTTTGTTAATGCGATTCCGCGGCAGACGTTATACCTGTTTAGGTCTTTTAGCGACGATAAAGAAAAAAAAAAACAGGCGTAGCTCAGTGGTAGAACGCTCGGCTGCCACGCAGAGAGCCTGGGTTCGAATCCAGGCAGAGGACAAGTTGGAGTACTCGTCGGTCCTGGTTATTTTTTTTTTCTAAAATTTGCAGCGATAGTGGTTACGGACACCGGCGGCGGCGGCGGCGGACAACTACGGCGCAAAAACGAACGTTGTTGTGATCTCATAACAGCTTACGCTGTAAAAGCACCAGGCCTGCGCGGAATCGCAGGACAGTGACAGCGTAAGCTGGAGGAGCGACCGTCTTAGAGGCCATTGTAAATGCTTGGGGATCTGGCCAAGTGATCGGGCCATGAGGTATATAAACGAGCCAAGTCAGCTTGTTGTCGGGGCTGCGCACTTCGCCTGTCGCGTGACGCATGGCACGATAGAAGAAAACTGCTTCACGAGGCAGCGATTCGTAATAATGATGACGGAAAAGTTGAAGAAGATCGTTTCATCACGGTGATGTTCATGATGCCTCTGTAATGGGTGCAGAGCTACGAAGCATGTGCCCCTGTGTTCTTTCGAATGATTCCTCGCACTCCTTATGCAATCCACTTTCCTCGACTCGTAGTGGCGTATTACTGTTTTGTCACGTAACATATACGTTTTTTTAATGAGATTCCTCGGCAGGCTTTATATCTGTTTAGGTCTTTTAGCGATGATTTTTTCAAGCACAGGCGTCGGTCAGTGAGAGAACGGGTCCCTGTGACCTCAGTTTTCATTTCCATGTAATAAAAAAATAAACCAGGCGTAGCTCAGTGGTAAAATGCTTGACTGCCACGCAGAGGGATGTGGGTTCGAATATTCCTCAGTCCTCGCTTTTTTTTTTTTCCTAAAATTGGCGCCATAGTGGTTGTGGACACTGGCGGCGGCAACGGCGACGGACAACTACGGCGCCAAAAACGGCCGTTGTTGTGATCTTATAACAGCTTACGCTGTAAAATGCGCGCTCGCACGCCACACAAACGTACCGATCATCTTTCAAACCAACAAATGCACTAGAGCTTCTAACGGATGCACTAAACAGGCGCGCGCGCACTGATACACAAAACATCGACGCAAGCTCGTCGCCACCAACAACTGCTGTTAAATCTCCCATGGGGAGTTTCTGACCACGCGACCTGAAACACCGGGGGGAGTATAATAAGGTTACGGCGTTTTTATGCTCCGTTACTGAGCAACGGTGGTAAAGTGATGACATGTGCCGTATTCACTCCGTTATGACGGAGTAGATGGTAGTAGCACGGGAGCTTTTGGGGCTGATGCGCTGTAAAACCTCCCATCTCGGCAAATTTTTGTGACTATGTAGATTAAACTTAGGAAGTGCTTCACCAACATTCCCAATCGTGCACAGTCCTCATTTCCACTTGCTTCAGGAGTACGGATAATGCAACTTCAAGACGCGGGATCCCTTTCCTTCTTTTTTTTCTTCGCGCACGAGTTCTTCTGTGCGCTCTCTCTCCCACATTACACGCCACAATGACGACTCCGCAAACGCGCCGCACTCGCACGAGAATAGGAATCCCTAGGCGGGGAGGAAGTCTCGGGTCATTCGAGCGCACGACCTAAGCCGCGCATTAGGCTGCATTTATAAGCGCACTCATATAACGCGATAGAGTGGGGAGTTGAGAGAACTACATAGCGCTCGAATCTCATTAAAAGGCATTTCCGCGCCGTGATGACCGACGGGGCGTGTGCGCGCCGCCTAGTGCAAATGACGCGTGCGTGCGGCAGATGGCACTACACAGATATAGTCAGCGCGGGCGGATCCCCCATTTGTTCCTCACACGCAACCCGTTTCTGCCGTTCCGAATCCGCAGCGCGGCGAAAAGAAATAGGGAAAAAATGGGAAGCGCGTTGGGTCTGCCGTTCCGAATCAGCAGCGCGGGAAAAAGAAATAGGGAAAATGGGGGAAGCGTTTTCGGGAAGGCTTCTAGAACAACGGAGTGTGTACATAGATAAAGAAGAATCAGCGACAGGCTTTTTCACCCGGCCCTCTCTCCCCGCCGCGTACGACGACGCCATCAGATTCGTTTCGATGCTTCCATTTCTATATAGCGTTGCTGGCGTTTTGCCCGGTGCGGCGTACAATAGATCCTTTTGTGTGGGCGCGGTTATAGAGGCGCGGCGAGATTTGTTCGCGGGAACGCTTTTTTTTTTTCGGAAGCGAGGGGGATAATTTCGAATCCGCTCGCGATGTGGCTCGGGGCGATTACATATACGCGAGCGGACGCAGCGTTTTATAAACCAGTGAGGCGGCGCGACGGCGTTTTGTTCGCTGAAGCGACGGCGTATACAGGTCCGTTTGGCACGCTTGGATATATAATGATACTGCGTATAAGAAAGAACCACGCGCTGCACATTGTCCCGTTTTGTACAGTAGGCGCGTATACAGGGACAAGCGCGAAAAGAACTTCTCCCTCAATTTCGTCGAGGGGAAGCAGAGGGTAGTTTAGGGAGGCGGACGGCGAACAAAGGGGAACTGCGGGATAGGAAATGGTGAAGAGGAAGCAGTGCTCGGAGGAAGGGCGACAGAGGGAATGAACCGCGTCCGCAAACACAGTGTATAGATGGAAGCGCGTATGCCTGTATTGTATATACACACGGTTCGCAGTTTTGGCCCGTATAGATGATGGCTCTGTTTCGTGAGTCTCATTGCTTGCGTTGCTGAGAATGCGCGGAATTGGGGAGGAAAGGGTTGTGTGGGCGGATTTAAGCGCATTAGCGGGGAGAAAAACGGGAGGAAATCGTGTCACGCGAGCTGCCAAGAAGAGCACGTAGCGTCAACGAAAAACGCTTGAGCTGCATCACTATGTATGCACACAACGCGACGGAAATGCGATAGCGGCGGACGAGATGCAGAACAAGCAAAACCTCCTGTCTTTCCCTGGCGCCGGATCTTAGAGCGCTTGTGAAAGCGAATGCGCACGTGCGTATGTAATATGAAGAGAAAGAGGCAAAAATATAGAGACAGTCGCTCGAAGGAATGGTACTTCAGGGGGAAAAAATAAAAACACGAAGAGTGGCGCCTTTTGCACTGAGGCGGGGGACGTTGAGGGAAACAGGGATTGGAGGGAAGCGCCGCGACGTTAATAGGTTACGCAGGGAGAAAATCAAGGTGGCGGGGCGGTATCTTGCTAGAAGTAAAGAATCTAGAAACATAACGGGAACGCTTCAAACAACAACAACAACAACAACAATAATAACAATAACAATAACAATAACAGCAACAACAACAACAATAACAACAACAACAACAACAACAACAATAATAATAATAATAATAATAATAATAATAATAAAGAAAGAAAGAAAAGAAAACAAAAAGAAGAACGGACCGCACCACAACAGGGACTCTGACAGGCGGTTCAATAAAGACCGAGAGACGCGATAATATGGCGACCTAGGCGGAGTGTGGCATTTTACGAAGAGCCGCGGTATACGGCAAAGAGGAACATGAATGAACGGGGAGAGCTGGGAGAGGGAGGAACATAAGGCGTTCGAACATATCCTTCTGAAATATAGTGAGAAGGGTGAGGAAAGGGCGCAAGTGGGGGGAAGGGAAATGCGACGCGAAAATGCAAGCTATTTCATCCAATGGCAGGACCCGAGTATAGGGAAAAACGCTTTCGGGTGGGCGGGTGGGTGAGGAGAAATAAAAAGGGAGCGGCAGGTTAGGCGGGAATGATGAAGCAATATTTCTTTTGTTCCTTCAAGGAGAGGCTGCTCTTCGAAAGTATGCGACAGCTGTGAGTGCGATAATGTAAGGAACGAGAGAGAGAGAGAGAGCAAAGGCGAAAAATGGCGAAGGAGGGTTTATAATGAAAGTTCGGGAAAGTTCCTCGCTTTTTCCCCATCCGTGTTCGCCACCTTAACATCCGTATATACTATATATACACACAAAGAGGCACGCACGCTGGGGAGCAATCTTTCTGGGGAATGAGGGGCGGGAAAAAGGGCGGAAATAAAAGGGAGGCGCTCAGCGCGAATGGCCACTTCGCGTGTGAAGAGGCACTTGGTGCCACGCGAGCACATATCGTATGGAAAGCACGAAAAAAAAAAGGAAGAAGAACAAAGCTTCTCGATGAGCGAGTTTAGAGAAGACTGGCTGTCGTCGTCTTCTTCCTGCATCTCCTCGTCCTCCTTTTTCCCTCAGTCCTTCCCTTATTTTCATTCCTTCCTCTTCTTTCACTTCGATCTTGTTCGTTCCCGTATCCTGCTCGCAGTCGCGCGGGGAAAAGAAAATGCGTTCTTTTCGCCGTCGCTCGGAAAAAGGGGAAGATGGGGAGAAGCAGAATCAGGAATGGGCGTATCTGCGGCGGCTTCTTCGTGAGACCGCGCACACCATTGCTGCCTTGATAGCGCGCCTGCCACGCTCTCTTATATATAGTTGGACCGGATGAGAAATGAGTTGATGAGGGACCCACCACTCAGCTCCTCGCTGTGCGCTAGATATCGCACAGCGTGTATGCTTGGTGCACGTACCTTTTTGTTTGTTTGTTTTCTAGCGTGTTCCTCTTCACACACTCACTCCCGTTCTCCTACAGAGTGCCGTTTTCAAAACTTTGATGCTCTTTGCCGCATCAAAGGTGTGTGGCGGTGGCGGCGCTTTCGTCTGGCGAGTGGAAGAACTAACTGTACAGAACGATTTGTATGGAAGAGACCTTTCATTTCAAGTGCGACGCATTTATTTGTGAACTTAAGTCACTTTGACCGTATCTATCTATCTATCTATCTATCTATCTATCTATCTATCTATCTATCTATCTATCTATCTATCTATCTATCTATCTATCTATCTATCTATCTATCTATCTATCTATCTATCTATCTATCTACGTCTCGGTGCTCTCCTGGTCACCTCGTTCACCTGTATACCCAAATTCTTAGGAAGTAGGGTATAAATGATTTATGATGAACATGAATGATTGATGTTTACATCATTAACATGATGTATTCGTCGTGTATGTCGCGATTAACGATACTGCAATCACGCGTTGTTTTCGGCGCCTCACGCGGTGCGCTGCCTCCAGGATCTACCCACACACTGGATGGCCGGCTGAGCTCCGCTTTTAAAGCAAGGAAGGTAGGCATAACAAGTACACAGACACACATGCAACTTACCAAACGGTACGGCTTATCGGTGGCAAGCAAGGGGTTAAGGTGGCAAGCAAGCAAGCTACCACAAGGCTACGGGGGATCCTGCCACACTGTGTATATAGTAACTATATAAACCTATTGCAGCAGCAGTTGTAATGATAGTGCTGGTTTAACGTGAATTGCGCTTGCAGTGTGATAAGCACTATCAAAGCAATACTTACGTTATTCTAGCATTCAGTATACTTTCGTGAAGCTTTGCGCGATTCCGGAGGAATACTTCCACGAGCGATGCTCATGATAGCACATTGACGATCTTTGCTTTGTAATGACGTGAGTGTCAATGTTACGTCGTTACATGAGCTACCATTCAGTCGCTGCGGTGCTGTCGACGTTTCTGGTTAGCCGACGTTTAGCATACGGCTGGGTACTCATTCGCTTTGCACAAAGGCCTTGGTTGTACACTCGTCACAATTGGCTGAATGCTAAACAATTCGTCACAGGCACTTTCCTCAATGGATCGCACGAAACCGGTTCTCACAATGCGAGGGACTTGCACTATTTCCTTTTTTCATTTTCCGACTACTCCTGATATAGTAATATCGATAATTAAGGCTCATAAATTCGCTGGCTCTGATATATTAAACCTCACCATATTAAATTCATTCCAGAACACATTGTGCGTGTTCTGTCATCTATC
This sequence comes from Hyalomma asiaticum, assembly GCA_013339685.2. Lineage (NCBI taxonomy): Eukaryota > Metazoa > Arthropoda > Arachnida > Ixodida > Ixodidae > Hyalomma > Hyalomma asiaticum. The sequence continues at coordinate 78,361,096 of CM023484.1, forward strand.
ATCAACCTTGTTTTTAAATCTGGTGTTCTTCCTCGTGAACGTAAGCGTGATTGCGTCATACCTGTTAAAGAAAAGTGATCGTACACTCCTTAGAATTATAATGCCATTTGCGTTCTCCCATTTCTAAAATTATATTACCCCCCCAAAAAAACGAAAAGCTACGAACGAAGTATCTAAACAAATTCAGTATTCTTGCCCTGTGCGTTTGGCTTCCTCTTCGCCTTTTCATCAAATACTGCTCTTATAACACTTGCTGATTACATTAAAAAGGCGGCTGATCTAGGTGAATTTCCAGCATCCATATTCATAGGCCTATAATAATAATCCATATAATCCACGTAAATAATTCCTATGGGAAACTTGTAGAATGGTCTGTCAAATACCGAGTAAAAATGTTTCCATCTTTCTATCTATTCATAATTAGTGTTTTCCAGCTTGCTGCAGATGCCCGCGAAATACAAAAGATACCACGTGACATCGCGGCTTGCGCGCCGCGATTGCAGCGCTCTCAAACTTTCCGCGTACGAACTAACACCGCATTTAGCCGGGCGTACCGCCGATTAAAAGCGACAGGGCTGTGAAAAAGGCGGTGGTCGTCCGATCTAAATCAGCAACCGTCATCGCTAGCGCTGCGTAAAGCGACTGACGGGACGCGTGCAGCGCTAGCGATGACTGTTGCGGATTTAGATCGGACGACCACCGCCTTTTCACAGCCCTGTCACATTTAATAGGCGGTACGCCCGGCTAAATGCGGTGTTAGTTCGTACGCGGAAAGTTTGAGAGCACTGCAATCGCGGCGCGCAAGCCGCTATGTCACGTGGTATTTTTTTGTATTTCGCGGGCACCTGCAGCAAGCTGGAAAACACTAATGATGAATAGATAGAAAGTTGGAAACTTTTTAACTGGTCATTTGACAGACCACTCTGCAAGTTTCCCATAGGAATCATTTACGTAACTTTGTTGCTTCCGAAGTTAATTAATTAATCTCGCTAATTAACCAATTAAGTGGAACACAAAAAATAGTCTGACTCACTCCATACGATAGTAAGAAAAATGCATTTGTTCGCGTTGTCTTAGGGCGCATCGGCATATTTTTAAACCCTGGCTAAAGATAGCTGGGACACCCTGTATAATAATAATCCATATTCATAGGCCTTCGATAATAATACTCCACCTATTTTTTTCGCTAAACTCGAACCAGCTGGAATAAGTCCCCCACTGCTCCTCGTCCACAGTTATTCACAATATTGCCCATATTTCTGGACCTTATTCTAAATCTAAAGAAGCAACTACTAACATATAGTGTACCGTAGGGGTCCATATTAAGTCCCGTATACTGATTAATTTATATTAATGACCTGCGGACTAGCCTCTCTCCGTACGAGTGTATTTTGTATGCCGACGACACGGCGATATTTAATTCTAACCATTGGATATCAACGCTAACGAGTAGGACAAATGAAGATTTTTGAAAATCTGCGCGTAGTGGAAAGGTAACAAGTTGCAAACTAACCATAATAACTCCGATTATGTCACCTTTACCTCGCACCAGCGATCTCCCGACCATTCACTATCCATTTCTGTCAACAATCACTTAATCTCTTCAGTGGATCATTCTACCTTCCTAGGTGGGGAACTTGATCGCCGCCTTAAGTTTCACCTTCACATACTAATTAAGAAAATGGCTTACGGTACACGCTTTAATTCTCATTGAAGTTACATCCTCATCCCTCCTTCGTGCATTCTCATATCGCCTTATTATGTTTTCTTTCATTTTCATATTAACTACAACATGGAATCATGGGGAAACACATACAACAGACACCTGACAGCATCGCAAGCGGTTCGAAGCCTAGCTATTCATTTAATAACAACAAAGTCCTGCGGAGTGGACATTATTTTCAGATTCTCGGTCGGCACTTCAACTAATAATGAACCACATGAAGCAAGGAGCCGCTTATGGTCCTCTTGTTAGTGAGATCATGAGCCTCCTTACTGAGGCTTCTCAATACGGACACAACATTGCATTGCAGTGGATTCCCAGCCACTGTGGGATCACTGGGAATGAACAAGCTGACGCAGAAGCGAAATTGGCACGTATCACCGGCCAACCGACTGCTATAAATTTTTCACGACACGATGTCAATGCCTTGCTCTCCAGCTCCATGAAAGCCTCAATGACGCAACTATGGGATGACGCTGACCTTCGACAAGAGCGTCTTCATAGACTTGACACCGGCGTGCGCTTTCGTTTTCCAGTCCGGCTACGCAGAGATCGAGAGACGCTGTTGCACTGACTACGGTTGGGTGTTACCTATACTCGCAGATATCTCTTTAAGATCGGACAGGAAGAGGGTCCCGATTGCTGCGTGTGTCACACATCAGAGACTATACATCATATCCTCTGCGTGTGCCCTCAATATTCGGCCGAAAGGAGAACACTTCAGTGCGTGGCAGATGGTTTGGACTCCCGGCCCTTTTCGGAGGAGAAACTTTCAGGTGCATGGAAGCGCACGGACCACGCCCAGCGCAACTACAAGGCCCTTTTTAATTTTTTGTGTGACACAGGTTTAGATGCCCGTCTGTAATACTGTGCTGTAAAGACTACTGCGCAGGGAGCACATCCGCTGATAGGACGTGTATAGTGACTCATTGTACTTTACCATCGTCACCTCTCATACCTCCCTCTATCTCTAGTTATCCCTTTTCCCCTTACCCCTGTGAGGAGTAGCAGGCCAGAGACTCACTCTCAAGCCGACATCTCCTCCTTCCCTCTCATTAAATGCTTTGGTTTTCTTCTTCTTAATAACATTTTCACCACATAGTGTTACCGCCAGTCAGTTATTGCATACTCATACTATTTTAAATGTGTCCGATCTTAGTAAACATATCCTTGCCATTTTCGTTTATAGAGTACCAAACAATAATGTGCCTGTAACCATAGTACCGAGGACATCTCTTGCTAATAATAACAATACTAGATTTTCAAGCAACATGAATTTCATTTTACCCACTGTTCGCACCATCTACGCAAGCAGTAGGTTACATTTCTCAGTACCTTCCTTTTGGAATTTAAAATTAGTATATGCTCGTGAGTTCAAAAGCTTCTGGGGAGAATCTTGGTAGTATATATATATATAGTATATGTACTCTGTGGTTTAACTGTTGGTGTGTCACTCAATCCCTTTTGCATCGATTCTTCTCTTTTCAGACTGGCCCTCAACCCAACACATCCGGATGATGCTCCCGTCCTGTCTTTGTATACTGAAGCGTGCACAATGTGGAGAGACTTTTCCTGTGGTTCGTGCGCAAAAAATCTTATGCAGCAAGTTGGGACCTATACGTTAGTGGCGTAGCAATGTATAAAAACCAAATGTCTGTGGTGGCCACATTCTACGTAGTGTTCTTTTTTCTCTCTCTTTCTTTTGATTCGTTTAATTCCACTTCGAGCTGCTTTGGTGTTGTACATATGTAGAGTTTGGGTTTCTTGAATGTTATCGTTGTCGTTGAAAGCATAACGTGTACGTGGTTGTGTGCGCATTCTTTATTTATGTAAGAAAGGAGACAGAGGTGTGTTTCGTTATAGTTACGCATGCATTAGTGTAGCACGCGCTTTTTATAGAGCGAGATACGCGTCCTTTAGCAAGGAAGAGTTCGGAAATTAAGGGTGAATGTCATAAGTTATGAGACTATATGAGTTGTCGAAGAAACGAGTCGTGTCTCTTATAGCGTACTGCGTGTCTACATAGATATTATTTTCGTCTAGTTTTCGCCGCAATCTTGGGCTCTCATTGGCAGAACGATGGTGGAAAATTAAACTGGTCGTGAAACACTCCGATTGCGTCCACGTACGCAATCTCGATGCACGTGCGATTGGCTGTTATGTATACCAGCTAACACAATATGGTAAACATGTCGTACTTTCCTAATAAAGTGGATTGTACGCGTTATAGATTCTTTTTTTTAACTGTTCGTGCATAAATGCATCCGCTGACTACGTGATTTAGGTGTCGAAACTGTTGCGCAGTGAAAAATTCCGGCAACACATTTAGCTTTCTCCTGCGTGCGAAATGTTTGTAGCTGGTACGGTCGTTGCCGTAAATTCCTAAGTGTCGCGTAAACTTAGCATGCAAGAGACGAACTAAGGGTTGCACTCGTTATGAGGGAAATTGACGCGTAGTTAACACTTGGTCACGTATTCGCGTGTCACTGTTTCCTTTAGGAATCAAATGGCCAAGAGTTGCGTGCGTGGTGATCTGAAAAAACGGCCAGATAAATCGAGACAAAATTTTTGTTTCGGATACAACAGCAAATGAAGATAAAAATGTACAGAAACCTCTTCGAAATGTTTGTTTTACCAACAGCGTTCAGGTGTCGGAAGGCGGAATCGAAATTCAGGTCACAGCTTCCGTAAAAGACCATTGAACCGTTTCTAGCACATTACACAACATGCACTTTTAACTGTCCATTCCGTGGGTCCAGCGCAAACACACTCTTCTTGAACCTGAGTTCCTGGCCTAGAAAAACAAATTTGTGGCGTATGCGGTCTTCAAAAAGCTTGTTACTCGTAAATGTATCCTTATGATGCTTTCGAAATTGAAATCGCTACTCAGATTTTCCAGGGGACATTGTGGTCGGCAGTATTTATGTATATATAATTGACACTGTAAAACTGTTCGAATAAGCCATAAATCACCGATAAAAAATAACGACCACAACAGCATTACCATGAATTCATCCGTACACAGAATACTTTCGTCCTGTTCATGTTCACTTCATCATTCCAGACAGCAGCGTCGGATACAAGGGCGAAAAATAGATGTGTTCTTATGTAGATGGCGTCAGGTTTGAGTTACGACTCCCAAACATGCCACGAACTTATAAAGCCAAGTAGAGTTACCCTTAAAATGCCGCAATATGAAACGGTCATCAAAAAGATGAAAGTGATGTTCAAGTTTCACGTAGGTGTTGTAAATTATTGACGATAAGAAATACCGCCACATTTACAACGAGTAAGCATGACATTGCTATATCTTCCAGAACAGCAATGCTCGTGTAAGCCTCTCAAAACTGGAAGGTGGAGAAGCTGTAGTTTTTTTTATAGTGATCTAGTAAACGTCAACCATCTGCCCTTGTTTTCGCTGTGCTTTGTCCATTGCGAAAATCTTAAAAATAATGTTTTTTTTTTTCAAGTGCAAGAGCACAAAATATATACATAGTAGTGACAGAAGCCAAGATATGCCCATTTGCTGTACTGTACGTAACTATGGTAATAATAAAAGCCATGATTGCTACGTGTTGCCACATAATAAGTGAGTACGTGAGAACAAATGCTAAAATGCATGGCGTATTCTGTAAATGAAAAAAAAAATCGCGTGTTCTAATTTTGCAACATTTGCAAGTAAAAGGTTAAGCACGGATGATGCACTATCGTACCGTGTATTTCTTTTTGTTGTTGTTCAATTTCACTATTTCGACTTCGGTCATCCGCTTTGTTGATCATAAAAACTAATAAGAGTAGTTAAATGAGGCTCCATTATAGCAACAACGGGCTACCATGAGTGCCATAAAGGGGAGCGCGTGCATAATAAGGGCTCTGTGATCCCGAGAATTCGCTACAGCAATAAACGCTACCGGGCGATCGCCTATATGCTCACACCACGTAACATCCTTGCGTACACGAAATAAATAAACGAAATGGCTGAAGTCACACACCTTGATTTCTGCTGCAGTGTACCGTGTGAATGGTGCAGACGTAATAGGCACGCAAGAGGAATCCGACCACGCATCATCGTCTGCCTGAATGGAGCACGTAGACAGCGAGAAAATTGCCGAGCAGACGACTTGTGGGAACTAGTTTCGTTTTTGTCCCGTCGGGCTTCGCGTAATTGGCAAGTGGAGACAGCACGCAACTCTCCTATGCAAATGAAAACAAAAACAAAAGAGGGGGGGGGGGGGGGGGAATAGGCAGCAGCACCGGTTACCTCGATTACCCCGCCAAGCCGCGAAGACGGCGCGTCGTTATCATGGTGGTGGCTATAGCGTCGCAGCCTGCGGCCACCATATACGCAACTTTGTTGTACGTATCAGTGCGTGTAGTGGAATTCGTGAATCTTTTCGCACGAGCAACCACAGTCGATGTTTGTTTTTCTCTAAGGTTCACCATTAGGGGCTATAACGAGACCCCGGTAATGGCATCGTGAACACACCTTGCAAAAGAAACGCTGTGAAACATCTCCCGCGAGCGCTCACAAATCTCATGTTTCATACAATACGTATTATAGCCGTCGTGACTATCCCCCAATGATTTACTTTATCAAGAAATCTAGCTGGGAGGTAATTCTGCTAATTACGTGTCAAATGTTCCCGAGGTAGTCTTTGATGCCAACCTTTACTGCTAAACATACAGGATAATAAGCCTACGCGGCCCGTTTCAATGGCAAAATTTGGAGCTCACCGATCTCAGAGAGAGCGAACAGCCGTATATAGGCAGGTTTCCCGCGCGTTCGGCGGGAATAGAATAAATTATGCGCATATGAAATGCATTACAATAGGCCTCACGCCCTGAACGTTGTGAATAAGCAGGAGGCACGACACACGCGTGCATCATTACCATTTCCTTAAAAGTGGAGCGTGTATACATTCGATAATGCTGTTAAGTTCTCTTTTTCTTCTCTTTTCTTTCTTTGTTTTTTCTTTCTCTCCCTCTCTCCTTTTTCAGAGAAGGCAATTCGAGGTGTTACGCGAAGGCCCGATGCAGGAACGTCTTGTATACATAACGAAAAGCGGGGTGAATTTGGCGAGGGGGGGGGGGGGGCGGTCCTCATTGAGAAAAAAAAGGTGGCGCCACCTTCTGCAACCCACACAGCAGCACGCCTCAGTGCCACAGGGAAGTGAGTACGCAGGGAAATCAAGGAATAGAGGACATTCGCGTTGTGAACGTATACGTGCTGACGCACGTACCGCACTTCGGCCAACAGATATTTGCTTTTGGTGACCTCCATTGTGCTGCGTAGTGCTAATGTTTCCATTTCCGCTTTCTGCGCCGATAAATGACGTTATTTGAAATTTAAGAAGCGCGTGCGGGCCAAACCTGAGCACTAGTTGTATGCCCTTAAGTGTTCTCTCCTGCACAGCCAGCCCATCCGCGTCGTGTCTGGTGTATGTATAGCTTTAGCTGCTTATGTCGTACATTCAACTATGCAAATGAAGGCTCTTCGATATGAATAGTTCTCTTTAAGAAGTGGGGACAGCAAGAGGAAATGAGGGGAAAGAGGGGAGGGAGTAGTGTCCTTGCGAGGCATTCTGGCACGTACAAAGTAGGATGGTGCCACTTGTATATAAGCATACGGGCCACCGGCGAAATGAATATTTCCAGGTCTTCGTCACCATGAGATGACAACACAATTCCAGAATAATTAAAATTTATGATAGGTATGATAAACTAAGTCGTTCGAATGTCTACCGATTAAACCGTATTGCATGTTTCTCTAGTGCGTCCGCGTTGCAACACATATACAATATCCAGCGAAAGCTTCCTTTCTTTTTTTCATTTCTTCTGATGCACATTCAGAAAACGTTTTGCGGAAGTATACCTTTGCGTTGCTCACGCTCAAATTTTGCTGCTAGCTCACATTTTATGGTCCTGAATGTTCAATATGACGATTAGGTGCATGTTACTGAACATGGATTTCGGAAGTCGTGTATTCATCACATCACTGCGACCAGGCATGCATTCGACACTCATTATCAAGAGTGCTCTGGACCAAGATAAATTCACTCTGTTATCGACAAATCAATCAACGAACGCTTATAAGGTATCGAACTATGAGAACCACAAATGTAAGAATTTTTGTGTGTAAGTAACGCCACCCCAAAGCTCAAAATTTGTTGTTATATCGAAAGTATTCAGGGAAAAAAATTATTCTTACGATATAGTACTCCTCAAAGGAGAGAAGGACAACCTCCTCTCTGGGCTGTTGCACGGGTGTACAAAGGGTGACGTCACTGCCTCGGCAGTACTTTCTTGGTGGGTCACGCATATTTACAACAGTGTATGGGGGATTATGGCGGCGACACTTCTTTGGAAAGGTGTACGGGTCTCCGAGGGTCCTTGATTTTAAAACAACCTCACCACCGCCTTGACGTCCTCAAAATTGTTCTACGTTGGTGCATCTCTGCAGATTATCTTGCAGACCTGTGTGATTCGCTATTTTTCTGCGAGGCTATCGCTGACTACTTTTGCGCAGTTACGTTGCCCGAAACTCATTGACACACACCAATGCAGTGCGCTATACAATGGAATTGCAAGTCACTTCGTAGTTGTCCGTTACGTGTCTTGAGATGCAGTGGACCAGTTTTTTTTTATTCGTTGCTTATCGCCATCGAAGGGGTGCTTGACATATGTGTAATAAAAGACTGTGTGTCCTGGCAAAAAAAAAATGCAGATGCAAATGAATCGACAGATTTGAGCTGAACTTGGATGGGTGGTCTTCGTATGAAAGCAATATTAATAAAATAAATCTGCCAAAAGAAGCTGTATGGTGTGTTCTTATAGAGCATACATGTGTTTCTCCTCTGCGTAATAAAGAAAAAAAGGAAGTCGAAAAATGTCGGGACGGAGGAGAAATAGAGGGATAAATAAAAGGGGGGAATTTAACAGGGAGTTACGTTAAAGCGGGGTAATTAGAAAAACAGAGATAAAACTAAGGATCATTAAAAATGTACCTCTTCCCGTGCCACTAAGTATGATCGGAGTTGAATGGTAAGACAAGAAAAACAATGAAAAGTTATTGAATTGACAATAAACTACAAATTAGACATAAAAGGAGAAAAGAGAGAGCCGGTAGGAAAGTTAACCGGCCAGAGTCGGGTTTTCTGCCTTGCACGCGAGAAAGGGAGCAGTGAAGGACAAGGTTTGACAGGATGAGAGAAAACACAGTTTCGGTGCCGCCAGCCGTATATATATATATACACCTCGGTTTACCTCGGCTTCATACAGCTTCGCTGTTAAAGGCGTCGTGAAAGAATATTTTCGATTGCTTCAAAAAGCATCCGAAATGCCGATTCTGAAATATTTCGGCGCAATATTCAGTGTACGTTTTGGAACCGTTTGAATATTGCAATATCGCGCGCTCCCAAAACGACCACGCGATACCACAGGCCGGCTAAGGCACTGTTCACTGACGTTTTGGCTGACTTGCTCTTAAGACACTTATAAACGTAAACACACTTTAAATTTTTGTTTGCCCGAAAAATAATACATCTATATGAAAGCCAAGAATTTAGAAAGGTAGTTGGACCCCATATGGTGCCGCGTTCGGATGCGAGGTCAGAGCACGTTTTGTTTTCGCATGGCCTCTGAGGGCGCGCCAATCTCGGAGGCCACGGCGGGGACTAAGATGACGTCAGTTGCAGAGTTGAGGGGAACTCGTCAGGAAACCGAAACTGTGTTTTTTATCGATCTAAATCTACGCGGACGATGCAACGAAATAATGCATGTTATAGATTGCAGGGCCAGGATTCCGAATACACACATCCTACAAAATGTTCAGAAAACGTCTCACGACCCCGGGGCAGCGGAAGGCCAACTGCGTTATCAGAACAGAACGTTCGCGCTTTCACATTCTTTTGCCGTTCTTAGCGATGACGTTGCCACTATATACGATCAGCATAAATTAGGAACAAACGAACGCTGCCTTCACATTCCATGCCTCTTAAGCAGCTGTATAAGTATGCTCGCCCGCGGCTGTTGTTTCCCCTGTCTTTCGTTTCGAGGAATAATGCCACACGACGAAGCCTGCCATGCCCCGCGCATACGCGCGTGACCTGTGAGGGGTGCCGTCTTAATAAAACACAAATAAACGACGATGTAAATAAAGACTGAGACAAGAAGAACAAACGAAGGCAAATGGTAATCGCCCGCAAAAAACAAAAAGAAAGCAAGAAAGGAAAGATAAAGAAAGAAAGGACCGGGCGCCACCCGCACCACAGGGGTTCGAACACGTCTGCTGGCCTTCGCTGTGCATTGCCGCTACGGCGCCACAGTCGCCACCACGTTGCTTGCCGCTGCTGCCGTTGCCAACGTCGTGGTTCGTGGCTGGCGATTTGTCTTTTACCGAAAAACTCGTTCGCCTTTGAAAAAAGACGAAAAAAGAAAGAGAAGGAGAGGGAGAATGGGACGCCGCGAATCACCGAGCTTCTGTGTTATACGGTAAAGCGATGTGTAAGGTGTATACGTTTTCGCAAATACCCGCTCTTGTGTGTACGCATACGCATAATGTCCGCAAGGACAGACAAAGAAAAATAACGACGTCCTAGAAAAGCGTGTGTACCACGCTTACGCGCGTATCACGTACGTTCAAGAACTCTTGAATGCTTGGTAATGCGGATGCTTGTGAGAGTGAAGTGGTGCGCGTTACGAAGTTGGAACAGCCAACCGCGTGGGCTCGCAGCGAAGGCATGCGTCAGTCAGTGGGTTGTGCATTCATTTTGAGGCCCTAGACTTAAGTCATTATTGCCGTGCTGTCAATGCCCACGGCGTGTAGAAAAGAATTTTGTGCGAGATGGGCACGTGTGAGGTGGTGAACGAATCCACTTGATGGAAAACCTCTCATCAGCAAAGATATATGGGACAGCTCTTATGTAGGTGTGACATAACTCTACGCCGCTGTATGTACAAATAAATATCAGCACCTAAAGCACATTATTTTCTTCATTGGACTGCCCCTGTTCTTTCAGTTACTTAATCTACATAGACCACAGTTACTACAACCTATAATCACAGTTACTTAACCAAGATTAAGTCTATAGATTAAGTAACTGTTACTGTATGCTCTGTGAGTATACGTCCAGCATGTACACATACAGCTATACATCTGCGCGCTATGTGTGCATCCGCATCTGACCGACGTGTTGGCTTTTATGCGCGAAAATACGGTACGAACAATAGAGGCACGGGGAGCGCGCAAGAGATGGTCCATCTTTCCACCTCCTACAGGCGTCGCGGCAAGCTCCTCGCGATCACAGAACTCAGGCGCGCGCGGCGTTCTCGACTGCATATATACATGGCACACATACAAGGCACGGCGCCACGCCGCGGGAGGCGGGCGCAACTCATGGTAGTGCAGCGAGCGAGCGGCACCAGCAGCGGCCCAGCCACGGCGGCGCCATCGGCGCCCGCCACGACGCGTCGTCGTCGAGCCGTTCGCCGAGGAACGGTCGGGCCGCGAGACGCTGTCGCTCCATCTTCGCGGCCGACAGGGCGAGACCGCGAGCGACGGAACACGGATAATCCGGCGTCAATTCCATCGGCTCTTCGGGGGCTGCACGCGAAGAGGGACGAAGAAGGGTGGGGTAAGCAGCGAGCACAAGCTCATCCGCGCCACTGACCATGCGCGTGTGTCACTGGAGATCATTGCAGCGTCGCCCGGTGATCGCGCGTGTCCGTTTGTCTTCAAGGACAAAGAGGCGTGTAAACGATTGTCCGGGAGGGGACCTGAAGCGTGCCACGTCGCTCGCTGTGCGAAGACCAACATGCCACTGGTGTGACTGTCGTGTATGCTTATATACATGCATGTATCTGTGTGCTTAGCTGACCGGATCTTGGGCTTCCCCCCACTGATAGCAGACGGCAGCCTTGTATGCGTGCTTTTATTTTTGTATGTTCGTGTAATATACATGGCGTGCGTGTCGCGTCGTTTGCGTCACAGTCACCTACGGTATCACCCTCGGGAAACACGGGGAGTTCGCCTGCGTGCGGGGAAAAAAATGGAAAAAAGAAGACAGTTTAGGGTTTGTCTGTTAACTGCAGGGCGCGCCTCGAACCTTCGCGAGCCCCACCCGGTCAGTCGCAATCCGCGAACACCCTCATGGGCGCCGGAAGATTATCATATATACGCCGCCCTGTGCTGTCGTTCGTTGTTGGTACAAAAACCGTGAGGGACCCCCGCTTGCCGGCAAGATCCGCGTGACTCGCGGGGGCGCACCCATGCTTTGTTTTCCAAATCCACGGTGACTCGCTTGGACACCGAAGTGTGTCACTCGGACCGCGACTTTTGGTCTGGAAGTGGGGCGGAGTTGCGTTACTTACGGATGCTAATAGCTCGCTGCATGAACGTTCCTCTCCAGCTTCGATAACCTTGAACAAGAATCGCGCAAACCATGGGCGTGATTGCTGCGGCCAAACACAGCGCTTCTCGTCGTTTATGACGCAGCGTAGCCGCTGTTTTAACGAACACAGCGTGCTGTATACCATTTGGTGTGTGCTTCGAACCTGGTTACCTGAGCAACTGGATTTGACTATAAGATGCACCGCGTGTGTTCAGGGATTACAATCTCCTGTTGCGCGCTTAAACACCTACACCAGCGATTTTTCGGGCTCAATAGACCTAAAGTTCGCGTCGTACTTTCCATAGTACACATCTGTCGTTTGTGCAAGATTACAGGTTCGACAGATCCTGCAGATTTCTTGCAATTCAATTTTCATTGATCACCTCAAACTACCCACCTGGCTTCCTACAATTCGCCACATTTTGTGTTGACGCCATCATCGGCAAGGCGACAGCAGCGCACCGGTATGCTATACCATGGCCTCCGAGATCAGCGCGCCGCCAACCTTTCCGACATTACCGCCAGGGGAAGGGCGCATGCGCAGTCCCACCATGCAAAAGGTGGATTGGCTGATTTGGCGTTACTGCTGGGTTGCATTTCGGTTTCAGTTTCGCGCTTTGCTCAGTAAAAAAAATATATATTTTCGCATTTGCTGAGAATTTCTACCATCAGGAGTGTGACTGGAGGGCCTCAGCAACATAGAATCACCATTACCCGAAGACACACGGTGAATGTCATAGTTGAAAAAATCGCCAGAGTTGGTGAACGAAACTTCGTGCTCCGGTGTGTGAGATGCGCTGCACAGCCGCATTCTAGTGACCGGCTCCTCAAGCGAAAGCCTTAATTGCGTTCGGTGCTACATTCTCCATTTTCCTGCCAGGCGTCGTTTTCGTCAAAGGGCCTCACTTGTCAATATTATAGCAGGTACCAGAAAGAAGCGCACGATTCAATTAAGTTGTCCTGAAATCGAGACTTGCGCATACGCGGATGATGAGAAAGGGAACGGGTGGAGAGGCTTCAAACAAGGTGAAGACGCGAAGCGATTAAGACAGATGCAGCTGGACACAATGCAATCAGCTTGAGGTGCGTGGAGAAAGGGTACGAAGAAAGGCCGAGTCGTGTGGCTCGTCTTATTAGCGTTTTCGAAGCGGAGAGCGGCCGCGTGAAATCAAGCGTGTAAGACAACGACGACGCCGTTTAAAAAAGAACAACCCGGCGAGATGTTATGACAGGAAAGTAAAGAAAAGCGTATACGTCCGCATGGCGTCCGGTTCGCGCCTCAAGGATTCCCCTTTCGAAGCGGGCAGCACGCATAAGCGCGTCGTGTATGTGCGTGTATGCGTTATTAGCATTTCATCTTCTTGCTGCGTAGCCACACAGCGCGAAGTGAACGCGCGGAAGTATATGTGTATATACGTATACACAAGGCGTGTGCCGCCACACGTAATTCCCGTCACCCCCAGCGCACAAAGACAATTGTCGAACGTGCGCGCATGAGCGCACCTCTCGCTTGCAGAGAAAGTCGGTGGTCACGACTTCGGGGAGTGGTTCGGGCCCAGTTCGCGTTTGTGTGTGTGTGTGCGTGTGTACATTACATTGACGCACCCTAGGGAGCCGGTAAATGCTAATTGAGGCTTTTCTTTTGTATGTGTGTGTATGTTCCGGATATGTAGTTCTCCTTTGCATCGACAAGGTGTGCTGTCTGTAAGCTGTTGAGACACCTTCGCGAAATAGGCTTATACATATGCGCAACGGCCAGTGCATGACTTGGTTGAAAGTGAAAGACGCGTTCGGACAGCGCTTGTGTAGATCTGTCCAAACAGTTCCTTTCAGGAGGACGGCAAACGGGTGTATACACACATGTGCCAAATGGGAACAGCACTATAATATAGCTGGCTCGGAGTTCAGGTGCGCAAACTAACCATGACACTTTTGATGATGATGATGATGATGATGATGACTGCGCCGGTGGTGGTGGTGGTGGTGGTAGTGGTACCACAAAACGTAGCTCACGTTCACAGCACAAAAATTGGCTGTAACGATCAATTTTCACACAAGAATAGTTGCACAAATCAAAGAACTGGGAAGCGAAGTAAAAAAAAAATGAGAATAACTGATTTCTTTGACAGTACGGACTATAGATGAATGCATGACTATATTTAAAAGAAAGCAAAATAGGCTCCACTGAAGGATTTAGAAATGATCGAGCCATAAACCATGACAGAGAGAGACAAATTTTTTATTGAAATGAAGGACGTGCTTGGTGTACAGGGGAAGGCGTCTTACCCAAGGTAACAGGACTGGACTCCGAAGCCCGTAAGAAAGAACAAAGTAAATTATACGCAAGTTTATAAGGTGCCCCCCCCCCTAATAGTGCAGAAGGAGTAAGAGAATGGGACAGCTTAGAATCCTTTAAGGAAAAAGGCAATAGGGAGGGGGGGGAGGGTGTAAGCGAGATGCACGCATGCAGTTAAAGGTAAACAGGGAAATTGCAGCAGCATGCTTTGATAGTCGAGGATACATGTATGTATAAAGGTGCGGCAGGGGACGTTTGTACAGTATATCCAAAGCAACTATGCTACCTTAGTTTGAAATAGTGAGGAAAAGTACACACAGAGGCAACGGAGAAGTTCTTAGACATAGGACATCTATCGCGCCCAGGAAATAAAGGGATTTCGGGAATGACTTGCCACTTATTAATGCCATAGAGAGTCCTCTGACAAGGGGCAAACAGATGGCCATCGCCAATACACCAGTTTTGAGAACTTTGTTGCGTGAAATTATACAGCTGGCACATAGCAAACCTGTTCATTGAATAAATCTTTATTTGACTCCCTAGACGTTTTCGAAATAAACAGTGTTAGGTGACATCCGATGACTTGGGATTGCACCGAAACTTACGGAACATCTCAACGATAAACCCCATTTCGCCCTCGCCATGTTGAAAAAAAAAAAAAACAAGCACAAAACCAAACAGGAACGGAAATAAATAGGCTATTTACATGCTGCATACTGTCATATAACCTTCACCACTTCTTACATTCTATTCGAATCGTGAATGTAACGGCAAAGTGACGTGCACTGACCTTCAACAAGGCTCCGCAGGGAGACGAACACGGCTACCGTCCCGGCTTCTGTATAGTGCCAGTTTTTAAAACAATACTGAAACGGGAACGGCGCTTAGACACAGAGCAAAACAAAACCAAACAAACAAACAAGAAAGAAGATATAACACTCTAGATGCGACAATCTGTTTGATCGCCTGACTTGCTGCTGTCGGTGTCAGGCGGCAACACATTACATATGTTAGCGCTATTCGTGGACCACGTATGAACACACGAATAGCACGTAACAAGAGTTATTCACTGGGTTTCGTCAAGACCTGCCGACTTGGTCAATCCGAGCGACGCTTTCGTGGGGCACAACGTAACGACCGGTCATTTCCACGGGCCAAGAACAATGCCTAAAAGAAACAAGAAACAAACACACAAATGGATACGTACATCAATAAATGAATGATAATGACAGGTTGGGCTTGAAAGTTCGTGTTAGTGATGCCAAATAAATAAATAAATAAATAAATAAATAAATAAATAAAATAAAGAGTGTTGCAACTATGTGTCTCTGAATGTCTCTATTGTGTGACGGTGCAAGACCGTGTACTCAGCTCGTGATATACACGATCGCGAGCTCACGTGGTACCAGACCACTGCACTCATTGCGGAGGGGTGGTTATTTTGCATGCTAAAGAGTTGCGTATGAACAACAAGGTACTCATTATGTATGGTTTATCGTTGTCTCAATAACGTACAGTCAATCTGCTTAATGTATCTGTCATAGCACGCAGTTGAGTTGTGATGCTATTCCTGTATCCATTGCTCTTGACGGAGAAAGCCACCTTTGCTACATATATGCCACCTCTGCCCCGGAAAGTCGCCGTTGCCGATGTTTGCTCATTCCTAATTGGAATTGCAGTGGCGACTGCAATACTCACGACTTATCTCCTGAATATGACTTACCAGTGCGTAACAATAGTGAGAACTATATAAGCTATAGTTGCCCTTCGAACAGCGTTCGGATCTCTGAATGCATAGAAGAAGATTTTTAGGGGACCTTGCGACCATGTTTTCGTGTCGTGTGCATGAAATTCCATCTAATTGTTCCCGATCGCCATCATTTAATTTGCCTTAAAGACCCCTGTCAAAGTATTGTATAAAGGAGGGGGAGGGAGGTTACAAAGGGGCATGTGAAGAAATATAAAACGGATTAAAGATATCAGACTACGTCTCTGAAGCACAGATCTCAGGGAAAGATACGGGTTGAAGCGCAAGGCAGAAATTAAGATGAAAAGATAAAGCAAAATGTTATAGAGAAGCGCTGTAAGCACACTAGAAAATTTACAGTATGAAGTGATCAACATGCCGGGTTTTGAACGCGTATGCCGACGCTTTGATCGGTGACACCTTTATGAGGCATTCACCTGCCACGTGGTAAGAAGAATAGACCGAATGAAGATGTTGCACCGTGCAACCACTGAGTTCTACAATTAAGAATTAAAAAGGCAATAAGAAGTACGGGTTGGCGGGATAAGATGTTAGAACGGGTGCAGCCTCTCAATTCTCCGACGGAACGGCAAAGGCGTGAATCTCAGGGATGGCTTCTGGCACCGGTATACATTCATCACAGCTGTGTAATGGAAGTGATTAATTTAAACAGCACAATTTTTGCAGTTATTGCAAAGTGTTAAGTTACTGCGCTTCTTCAAGACGCGCTATGCGACCACCTGTGGCGTACTGCGTGCACAGTGAACACCATATACTCTTTGTCGGCTCGTCTATTGCGCAACGCCCGAACCTCTCGGCCAATCTTGCACTACGCTTTCCCCATTGCACAAAAGCCAAGTCGTCTCAGCCTGCATGGTCGACCTCTCTGGCTTCACCTTGACTCCAGCTCCCTCTCTCTTTAGCTCCTCAATCTCGCCCCGCCACGGTGGTCTAGTGGCTATGGTACTCGGCTGCAGATCCGAGGGTCGCGGGATCGAATCCCGGCTGCGGCGGCTGCATTTCGATGGAGGCGAAATGCTGAGGCCCGTGTGCTGTGCGATGTCAGTGCACGTTGAAGAACCCCAGGTGGTCGAAATTTCCGGAGCCCTCCACTACGGCGTCTCTCATAATCAGAGCTGGTTTTGGGACGTTAAACCCCACATAACAACATAAGCTCCTCAATCTCAACTTCAAGGTCTTCCTGCAAAGTTTCCAGCAAATTTCTACTATCGAATAAATTTTACTGTGTCCGCAGAGGTCTTTGCCTTTAAAGCGGATATCGGATAACAAGAGCTGCTGACCGCAGCATGCGGCCTTTTACCTAACTGCAATACACCTGAATGCTTTTTCAGTAGCGTCAGTGTTCTTGCCAGAAATACACAGTGATGGCATAGTGTAACGCAGTAATCGTGTCCCTCCCCGTGCTTTACACTAATCGGGGACATGTAAGTATCTGCAATATCAGCTTTGCGTGTATTTGGTTACGCTCTGCGTCACCAGATGTCGTTACCCTCACTGCCGATTACGTACAGGCCTCCGGTAGCCAGTAATCCCTAAACGTGAAGGAGTCTATACGAAAAGAAAAAACTATAAAAACCTTTATTCCGAAACATGTGTAGTGCGGCGTTGTCGCCCAGCCGCTTTGTCGCTTGATCCTGTCAGAAGATCCAAACGCACTCTCCTCCTCCGCTGGAATCGTCGCTTCGGTATGGTATCTAAATGGTTCCTAATTCGTTTTTAATTCTTCATGTAGGGGCGTTCTGGCCTGTCTGTCTAGAATGAGGCACGTTGCCACGCTAGAGCAATACATTATACTATACAGATCCCCCAGCGACCGGCTGTCGTGCAGGTCTTCCATAAGCCCGCACGTCTGCTCGTATACACGCAGGGCACTGCTGATGGCAGCCGTGCGTACGCACGATACTCAGAACGACAGAGCCCAACTGCTGGACTGACTGGACACAGCGCATGAACACGAACACTGCTATCTCCGGCCAGGATCTGCGCTGCTCCCCACGTGATCAGCCGTGATGCACAGCGCCGGTTCTCGAGAAGCGATGAACCTGGCCAGGAGAGGGATACAAATGAGGCCGTCCGGAAGCATAAATCATGCGCGATGCACCATCGCCCGTGCCGCCCAAAAACGGCGCTGCTTTTTTCTTTGTTATGTTTTGCTTTTTGTTAATACGCGTTGTTCTTCCCGCGACCATTGTTGCCGCTTCCCTATATATCTCACGCGGTCTTTTTCGCACAGTCGTTGCATTTCTACGACCGCATCGGAGGCCCAATGGTCTGAGTGGTGGCCTCCGGTGCGGGAGGTGCTGGGTTCGATTCCAAATGTCGACTGGCATCCAGCGGATTTTCAAATGGGGCGGCACGCACCTGACCTGGTGCTTGGTGGTGTGAGTAATCTCCTGTCTCGAGGAAGTGGCCTCTTCTTTAATCCCCTTTGAGTGTTTTGCTGGAGGTGTACCGCAGTCAAGAGACACCGCGAACTCCGAACCGAATTCCCTTTCCAAAGTACACACACACACACACACACACACACACACACACACACACACACAGATATATATATATATATATATATATATATATATATATATATATATATATATATATATATATATATATATATCTTAAGGCAGTGTTCTTATGCAAGCACCTTGCCTGCATCCAGAACCTTGGCAGAGCGACTGTCTCGGAGACGCGCTGGTCAATGGTTCAAACCCCGAACCAGGACTAAATTTCGGTAAACTGCGAAGCTTTCATTTATGGGAACTCCGCATACACTTCCTCCTATAGCTTTGTGCTACAAACAGAAACATTCCTCCTACTGCAAGACCCAGCGCCACTGGGAGCCAGCGTCCAGCGCCATGCCTGATTATGGGCCCAGTGTGACGCTGCATACTGGCACGCTGGCGTGCCACGGGATACTGGGAGGCGCGGGTTAGTGGCACGCAAAACTGCATTGGGGCAAAAACAACGCGGTGCTTCCCTGCCATGCATGCTAAATAAAATGTACAAATTTAAAAAAAAAAGCGAGAGGACGCATTATAACAAAAAGAAAGAAAAAGAATGCACTAGAAAAAGAACTATCGAGACCAGGATTCGAACGCGGCACCTTTGCATTGTCAACACATCGCGCTACCACTGCGCCACGCCGGAGACCGCAAACAGGTTAGTCAGCGTTGTGGCCTGCCGTTAGTCTTGTCGTTTACAGCAGTGCACACACAAGACGTACACGATTTTTATGCGCATGTTGACCCTCACCCTATATCAGACGAAAGAAACAAGCAGCCGACCACGCATGACACTCCAATAATGGCGACGTCAGCTAGTTTATTATACAATTCATATCTAATACTGAAAAAACATAATATATACCGACGGACAGGGACTGTCGGCCGTTTCGGCCGAGCTCGATAGCCTTGCTCTTACGAATAGTCAACATGTATGTAGATGTGTTTTATGTAGAGTATTATGCCTCTCGATAATTGAACGTGTACTTCAAGTGGCACTTAGCAGTTCTCTCGCTCAAACGGGGATATTTTAGTACAGCGGCAGTGCCAGTGTATGACATATGCAGGTTCGTCGAAGCTCATAAATGTTGATCGCTTCGCAAAAAGGAAGCGCATTGCAGTGGGAAATATTTCATCTTTGTTCTGTAAACTGCACTGATCGACGAATTGGTGTCATTGCATCTGAGTCGGAGAAGAGTGCGGTAGCAACTTTCAGTGACATATATGTGCTTGCTCAAAACGTGTCGCGTCGATGCTCACCGCTTCATCTTCAAGCACCGCGAAGAAATAAAAATCATCTGTCCAGGTTAACCGATGCCAAGGCTCTACTGAGCAGTAATTTTGATTCGTCACAGTAGAGTATTCTTAAGGCTTGGAGTGCCGTTCGCGTGTAGACGGACTCGGCGCTCAACGCGTTGTTGCGATTTTTAAGGACGAGCGGCCTACGGGACAGACTTTAAGCAGTGTCGCGTTTTTTTTTTCCCTTTTTTTTGTTTTTTCTCTCCTATTTTTTTTCTTCTTGTCCTGTCTGCTATCTTTCATTCTCCTTACCCCTCTTCCCCTGCACAGGGTAGCCAGCCGGTCTCAGCACTGGCTAACCTCCCTGTCTTTCCTCCTTTCCTCTTCCTCCTCCTCCTCCTCGGCCGGTACGCTATGCCCAAGCTTCACTGGGAGCATACTGGGACAGACCGATCGGGACTGCGCGGTTTGAGAAAGCTAAAGTTATTGTATATTAGCTCAAGAAGCTTTTTAATATGTTTACCTTTCCGCGCATCTAAAGTAATTGAAGGTGCAGCTATCGCCAGAGGTGCATTTGCCGCGTGGTGATACCGATCGGTGGCTTTTTTCTTTCTTTTTTTCTGCGTGAGTTGGGACGCTTGGAGAGCGTTATTAAATTGCGCGGCGATGTGAAACTTTACTGTTGTTTGCGCCGACTCCTCCACACACACGCGCAGCAGCAGTGGCACCGAATGGCCTGTTCGCGGTATCCCTAACGTGACCGTCTTCCAACTTGCAGGAATCGACGCGCAGCAGCTTCACTGGAGCAAGATACGAATGAACACGCGACGACCAAAGGACCACGTGCTGACCTACGTCATCAAGGACCATCTTCAAAAGCAGTGAACATCGAGCGCAATAGCACACACGCGCAGCAGCAGTTGCACCGAATGGCCTGTTCGCGGTATCCCTAACGTGACCGTCTTCCAACTTGCAGGTTGGTGCTCGATCTTATTCTTTTACACTATTTTAAACGTTAGCGAGAGACCTGGTTGCCGCTGCTGCTCAGCGAAATGGCAAAAAACTGCGTTGCCTGTCACAAGTCTATCCCAACTGATTGTTTGTATTTATCATGTTCAGAGTGCAATTATGAGTATCATCTCGGTACATGCTCAGGCGTTACGGAAAGCGCATACAAAAAGAAATCGTCTGAGGCCAGAACTTCTTGGAAATGTCCGACTTGCAGAACCTCGAATGTTCGAGGTGGCCCGAGTAATGCAAAAGAAAGGATGGATCGTGAAACAGACCTTGCTAATGAAATTGCTGAAATACATGGTAAACTGAACATACTGCTCACAATCAAAGAGAAAGTGTACGCACTTGAAGGCATTATTGCCACCGTTGATGCCATTGAAAAGTCTGTACAAGCAATGTCC
Organism: Hyalomma asiaticum; assembly: GCA_013339685.2. Classification (NCBI taxonomy): domain Eukaryota; kingdom Metazoa; phylum Arthropoda; class Arachnida; order Ixodida; family Ixodidae; genus Hyalomma; species Hyalomma asiaticum. The sequence continues at coordinate 78,382,426 of CM023484.1, forward strand.
GACAAGTACGATGAAGTAATAGCACAAATGAAAAAACAAGGTGCAGATATAGACTGCCTAAAGACACGAGTGAAAAAGCTTGAAGAACGCACGGAAGAGCTGGAAATTGACAAACTCAAGCAAGAAATGAACGATCTAGACCAATACGGCAGACGACTAAACCTTGAAATTCACGGGCTTCCGCAACAAATGAATGAAAATGTTCTTTAAAAATTGAACATACTGGCAAACGACTTGAAGCTGCCTAGGCTGTCAGAATCGGATGTAGAAGCCGCCCACAGGCTTCCGAAAAGAACAGGGCAAGACGAGGCTGATAAGCCCGCCCCTATATTGGTACGCTTCACATCTCGACTGACGCGAGATATGTGGCTCAAACAGCGGCAAGAGCTAAGGAAATCAAAGTCCAAGATCTTTTTCAATGAAAACCTAACTGCGCAGAACAAAAAGCTGTTCTGGCTGATGAGGTGTAAAGCCCGTGAACTACATTATCAATTTTTTTGGGTTAAGAATGGGAAGATGTTCATGCGACGAAGCCCACGTCATCAAATTGTTAGAATAAGAACAGCTGAAGATGTAGAAGGGCTACGATAACTCATAAAAATTCCTTTTCTGGCCGACTTAATTCATGGCTTCTTTGACAAAGCCGCAAAACTATTATGATGCTTTTTCTTTTCGGCAATTAAAAGCTACACGAAACCTCAAACACCTGTCCTTATTAAATCTAAATGCGCGTAGTCTAAGGCACAAACAAGAATCTGTAAGCCTTTTTTTCGATACACTCGAACATAATTTCGATATCTTAACATTCACAGAAACCTGGTTTTCTGGCAGTAACCCTGATGTACATTTCGCTGGATACAAATGTATTCAAATATCGCGAGAGAACAGAAGGGGAGGAGGTCTGGCTATTTATATTAAAAACTCCCTCCAATTTGAAAATACTTTGGAATACTCCCATATTGATCTTGACTATGAATGTCTAATGATCAAATGCATGGGCACAATTATTGTCCTCATGTACAGACCCCCTTCTGGTTCTGTAACTGTTTTTCTTAATTATCTTGAAACTGTTTTAGAATATTGTTGTCAATCTGGATTTCGTGCGATTTTTTGTGGTGACTTTAATATCGACTTACTGGCAACAACATCAAATAGGCAAAACCTCGTTGATATTTTCTGCTCTTTTGGGTATCAAAATGTGATTAACATGCCAACAAGAATTACAGACATATCTGAAACGCTACTCGACTTATGTTTTACAAACTATGAGCCACGTGAATACGACGCAGGTGTACTTATAGCAGACTTAAGCGACCACTTGCCTTTCTTTATTTTCTTCACGCCATGCTTGTCCAAACATAACCAATCTATTCAGAATACAACCATTAAATGCAGAAAAATATCTGCGGATAAGATTGCGATTTTTCAACATTTAGCAGAAGGTACAAATTGGAACTCTGTGACAGAAATCAAAGATCCCGTTGCTTCATACCGCCTCTTTCTAAACACTATCAAAGGTCTCTATGACATTGCATTTCCTACGACAACGATTAGAAAAGCCCGTCGATCTCGAAAACCATGGATAGATTCACACCTTTTAAAAAGAATAAAAGAGCGTGATAAGCTGTTCAGTGTATTTATCAGAACAAAAAACTTAGACACATTAGCTACATACAAAAAAAATTAGAAATAAACTTGGCACTGATATTAAACAAGCGCGTTTCGCGTACTACGAAAATATCTTTGCTGGTATATCGAATGACTCCAAGAAAGTCTGGAAAAAGGTCAATGAACTTATGTGCAAAGATGATAAATCGGTTATATCGGAGCTTGTGATAGACGGTGAACCATGCTCGGGTGCGCCACTTGCAAATATGTTCAATGAACACTTCCTTAAAGTTGGCGATTGTGGGACCACTGTCGAGGAGATAGACAATCATACTTATGTAACTAGCAACATTTCATCCTCTGTTTTCTTGTTTCCCACATCCGAATCTGAAATATACAAACTGTTGCAAAAATTAAAAAATAATTGTGCATGTGGCGTGGATGACTTAAAACCCCAGCCTATTAAAGCAGTTGCCCATACCATAAGTAAGCCGCTTTCACATATCGCTAACACAATTCTTAGTTCAGGTATTTTTCCTGATGAGCTAAAGATCGCGAAAGTATCTGTCATCTTTAAAGGCGGTAATAAAAATGACCTTAATAACTATAGGCCTATCTCATTATTACCTATATTCTCTAAAGTTTTTGAGCAAGTTATCAACCTACGACTTTCAAATTACTTATTGCAAGAAAATGTGATAATACAACAACAGTATGGCTTCCAAAAGAAAAAAATCTACTGAAACAGCGCTACTGGATATTAAAGAAAAAATACTTGATAATTTTGAACATAAGTTACTTACCATAGGAATTTTTCTCGACTTCAAGAAAGCGTTCGATTCGGTTAAGCACCATATTTTATTACGGAAACTCCCTTCATATGGAATTAGAGGAAAGGCTTTAGAACTTATAAAAAGCTATCTAAGTAATCGGCAACAGTACACCAGTCTCGGCGACACTAAATCTAACGTAGGGAATATCATTTGTGGCGTTCCACAAGGATCAATCTTAGGGCCTCTGCTTTTCTTGATTCACATCAATGATCTACCTAACATACCGCTAACACCCGATGTTGTTCTCTACGCGGACGACACCAATATATTCTTCGCCGGTAATTCGCTCAATCACCTTGAACAACAAGCAAACCTGTGGCTGACACATCTATCTGACTGGCTTAAGTGCAATAGATTAGAACTAAATACCAAAAAAAAAAAACAAAATGTTTTATTCCGCCCACGCAATAAGGCTATCGCAAGCGAGCCTACAATAACATTTGAAGGGCAGAAAATTGAACGTGTCACAGCGCATAAATTTCTTGGAATACTCTTTCAAGAACACTTAGACTGGTCCTTACACACTAACCACGTTCGTACCAAAATCTCCAGATCCACGGGCATAATCTGCAAATTGCGACAACTCCTCCCTCTGTGGTTAAAAAAACAACTATATTACTCCATTGTTCACTCACATCTCCATTATTGTCTTCTTGTATGGGGGAATACGACTAAAGCAAACACTGATAAAATTCTTATCTTGCAAAAAAAGCTATACGACTAATTTCAGGGGTTTCATTCAGGCATCATACCGCGCCTCTCTTTAAGGAACATAATATACTTACGGTAACCAACGTCATGAAACAAAAATTGGCAATGCTTATTTATAAACAGGTACGAACTGATCGCTCAGGGTTTTATCAGAGGCATCTCCCGAGAGATCACAGTCACAACCTACGGCATAGGGTGTATACATATGAGAAACCACGTACGAATTACGGCACACAAAAACTATTGTATCAAATTCCGCATTTCCTGAACGAACAACCGATTGTAGCATCTCTAATTGAAAATACAGTCTCATATGGCATTTTTAAAAAGAAGATACAGGAACACTTCCTATCTACACAAACATAATCACCGTCATCATCTTTGTATCACATTCGCTGAAGTATTTTTTTGTGTAAATCACATTAACGTTTGGTTATGTTATCTAAACTGTGTTTAATTTATTGGTCACACATGTTTGCTTACTGATGTTGTTGCCTTTCGATTTTGATTTTTGAAACCTTGTGTAGTGAAATTTCAAGTTTCTTAAGTATTTTACATGTCTTACATTAGCGTTTGTTTATATCCTCTACAGTCTGTTTCACTTGTCAGACACATATAGGCTTTATTGATTTCATTGCCTGAGCAAATTTTCGCTCATTTATGTTTTCCTGTACACACATGTTTTGCGTGTAGAAACTTATTTATGCTTAATTTATTCTTGACTCTTTAGTTTACACTGCGCACTGTGTCATTTTGGTGGGTTTTGGGTTTAGAGGGGGCAGGCGCTTTGTCAGGCTTTTATGCCTTTTCGCTGGTCCCCTAGGCAAATTGTACCTTTCTTCTTTTTTTTTTGCTTTTGCCTGAAATAAACTTCAAACTTCAAACTTCAAGTGAACAACACTACAGCAGAACTATTATCAGAGTGGTCCATAGACGTGACGTTGCGTGTCTAAGCTAAGTGCGGCGAAATGCACTAATGTAAACATTCACAGCTGCTAGCGCTATGTGCGCGCGGAAGCCGTACGCCGCGAACTGTTGCATACCGTGGCTCGCAGCAATGAAGTGCTAGGTGTAATTCCTCACATCGCTAGGTGTGATTCCGCACACCTAGCGAAATTAAATAATACTGGCCCAGTGCAGAGCGTGTGCCTGTGAAACCAGCGCCAGCGTCTCTTGGGCTGCTTCCAGTGTGTTCCGCACTCGTGCCAGCGCGCAGCCTCCCAGTGTACAGCGCTTTCCAGCGAGCCTCTCACTGGTACCAGGGACATTCCAGCTATGTCAGCTTGTCCCAGTACAACGCCAGCGCACAACAGTGCAAGCCAGTGCTGCCAGCGTCTCAGTGTGTACAGCCCAGCGAAATATCATCGTTCCCAGAGCGTTTCCAGTGCTCCCAGTAGGCAAAACGTACTGAAAATGCACTGGGTGCGCTAGTTTTTAGATGCGAAGCAGCTCTTTGACTAGCCTGTGTAACGCTGTCCCTCCGTGCGTCCGTACGAACGCGCCGCAACGCGCTCCCCTCGCCGCAGGTGTTGGAGCGGTGCCAAGTATGTCACGCCGCAGCTGCGCGTTGACGTCACGCTCCCCTCGCAGTGCGCGCTGACGTCACTCTCTCCTTCGCCTGCCGCGCGCTCGCTGCAGCGCCCGCAGCTGCCGCCTCGTCCGTTCGCCCGCAACACCTGCCGCCACCGCCGCTCGCTACACCGCCGACTGGTCGGTTCACGCGCAAAAAAATTAACACCATCTTCCCAAAGGGAACCCTGATGGGATGCGAAGCACTCGCGTTAGCGCCGTTCAACCCGTGACGCCACCCGTGCGCAACGCTGCTGCTTCGCATCCCATCAGGGTTCCCTTTGGGAAAATGGTGTTAATTTTTTGCGATAGGGCTGTGTTTTTTTCCCCTTTCTCAACCCTTGCCCCATCTAGCGGGATTCTGCAGAACTGATCTGCCATCTGCTATATGTGTATGGTGAAATATGCGCACGGGCATAAGGGATGTCAGCAGAACAAGACGACACTTCCAGCGAAGTATTCCTGTCATGTTCATGGTGTCAGTGATCTGGTCTTTGTTTCTCTTTTTTTGTGTGTGAACTTGCCCAAATTGATGTATGCATTCTATACAAGGTCGCTGTCCGCAGTGAGTCATGGTGTGCGAGATTGCTAGGTATTCCATCATAGTGTGCAGCAGTGCGAAACCTCACAAAGCTCTGCGAATGGTTCCCCTATATAATCTCCCTCTCTCCCTGTCCTTTGCATCGCCCTCTTTAAAAATTATCCTCGAACACCCTTCTGGTGCCAACTGCTGGAGTTACGATGCGGTCTCTTTGCCGTTTTCTTCCCACATTTCGTACACTCATTCTCACAAATACCACATCACAACCACCACTCGCTACTGCACAGTGTTTGTCATAATAAGACCTGTTGGCGATCAACCGTTGTCTTCGTCATTTCGCTGTTCCTTGTCTGCGCGCTTCCATGCTGTGAACATCATTGTGGTGCACCAAGGTGTTGTTGCTTTTTCTTTTAAATGCGGAGCATTTCTTAGTCGCACGATGTCGCGCTTCGGCGTCGGCGGCGCCGTCAACACCCCCAGTGCGCATGCTCGCTCGGCTCGTCTCGTGCCGGCCCACCGGGCGTTCAGCAAGCCGAGCATGCGCAGTGGGGGTGCGGACCTCTCCCCCGTACTCCTCTCCCTCGAACGCGGGCGGTGTGTATATAAGCGGCGGAGCGCGCGTTCGGAATTCATTACTCGGGCAGCGCGATGCTTCTGCGAAACGGCAACGCCGAGCTGCGGATTCCGAACTTCGTGCACGAGAAGCAGCGGCGAAACGTGAGCAGCGAGCTTTAGGACCCCAGGTACGTGAGCGAGAAGCGGCGTGCAAACGTCGTCAACGAGACGCGGCTCCGGACGCTGCTCGTGGACGCAAGCGCCCACCTTGGTGCCGTCCAATACAACGACGGCACCAAGCAATGAAGACACACTTTAACTTTACACTCCTTGCCTTCGCTTCTCCTTCATTCAATAAATAAGAATAATAAAGACGAAATAACAATTAAGCATTCCCAAACCATACCCAATTACGCAACATTCACGCGATACCCCCACCATTCTGCGACGCATTTACTCGAGTTCCCACCGTGGGAAGACGCGGGCGGCATTTTTTTCTTTTTTTGGTCTCACACTTCTTAAATCAGCAGGATGTAAGGATCAGCAGGTACATGTAACAACGAACTGCAGCAGTTTGATTTTGTTATACCCGCACAATTGACAGTGTTCGAGTCTCGTCGAGTCGCCTGCATGCATGCAGGCCGTGCATATACGCGAACTCGTTATGCGTCGTATACGTTATACATAGGGCGCTCACTAAATGAACTTTGATCATATTACTGCTGTTGTGCTGGGTAGCTGAAGAAGGGCAGGCATGTACGTTTCCTAATTGCGTTTTACGTAAAGACAGCGCAAAACTTGCTGTGCTGCGCTAGTAACAATATATACAACCGCTGTGCGTTCAGCATCGCGGGCTATATGCATCTCCCGCCCTCCGTTTAATCCTCACACACACCCCAAAAATTCTCCAGATAACCAATGACTTGGTATCCGCACCCCCCCCCCCCCCCCGCGTACTGGTTACAGCATAAGTAAACCTCCCCTTCGCACAAATCTAAATTCTGGATAAAACCCTCTTTCACACACACAAACACACAAGCAAATCTACCAGTGGACGGCATTCAGCGCCGTCTGTCATGTCTGCAGGCTAAATGTAAAAGAGGCTGAGCGGTGTACGTACATACGTATATGTATGTATGTATGTATGTATGTATGTATGTATGTATGTATGTATGTATGTATGTATGTATGTATGTATGTGTATGTATGTCAACAAACATGGGCGAACTGGCAGTCGCATTGCACTAGCCAGGCATACGCCTCAACGATTAGGGTTTCGGCGCGAACCATTCGCGACCACCACGGGCGGCGCTGCTGTTTGCTGTCACGTCGCAACGATATATATAGCGCACTTCTCTTGCGCTGCGCGTCTCTCCCCCCTCCCCCATCTTTCGACGCTGATCGCTGTCCACAACAGCACTGTGGCAGCGAAACGCTGTAATCGGAAGCTCGATCTCTCGCTACCGACCGCGACGACTGTCCGCCATTCTTCTTTTTTCTTCGACTCATTTGAGGAGCTTCTGTGCGAACACGGGTACTGTTATAGGCCGCACATACACCCAACCCGCGCACAATACAAAATCCACACACATGCGTACCGCCCCCGCATTTCCAGCAGTTTGATCGTAGCAGTGGCTTCTTCCATTCGGCCTCCCGTCCTCGCTTGCATCGTTCATCGCTGTTATAGACCGCACGAAGGCTAGAGGACGACGCGCCTGTGCTTTCTGTACACACACCGACGACCACGAGAAAATGCGACGAGTCGACTTATCAGCGCCGGCGCGTCTCGCATAATACAAGCGGGCCGCGTCCAAATGGCTGCTGCCGCTTGCATGTGTACACGATAGTGCCGCCACCGCTATCAAACGAAGCGATCGGCGCGTGGTTCAGAACATTATGCCGGCTCTCAGAGAGGAAGGGAGTGTTGTGTGTACACTGTATACGTATTCGACTCTCATCCTTCTCGACAGCGTCGCGCGATTCGGGTGACAACGATGTCGACGAATGGAGTTGTCGCATGCAGCGCCGCTGGTGCCGCATACAGCGTGGGGTCTCTCGATTTTTGTTTTGTGTGTGTGTGTGTGTGTGTGTGTGTGTTTCTTTATTTTCTCTCCTCTCTCTCTCTCTCTAAATATGCACGAGCGACTCGCTTATCGATGCGGTCGCAACGCGGAGCGGTCGATTCGTGCGTACACACATTGCGGCGGCAGCGTCGATTGCTCGATGGAGTTGTACGGCGCGTACAGAAATGATCTCGGGGACTTCACGGCGCGATGCCGAGCCGCGCGCAGATTCCCTCCGCGATTTTTCTCGCGTAAGGACGCCCCAGCCGGTCGGGCCTTTCTTTCTTTCTTTCTTTCTTTCTTTCTTCTTTCTTTCTTTCTTTCTTTCTTTCGTAGTTGTCCGTGTGGCGATGTACAGCCGCGCTTATAATACACGCTCCGCTCCACGCGGGCGCCCCAAATATGCATACGCGGCGAAGGCGCAGCTCTCGGCGCTAAGCATCATTAGGAGCTGAGATGGGCAGGTCCTGTCATTACGGAGAGGACGTCGATTTCGAGGGCGGACGCAGAAGAAAGGGGGGTCCTCTCAGAAATGAGGTGGTTAGGTGGAGGGAAAGGGAAGATAGAAGGTGTGGATATGAGAAAAAAGAAAAGAAAGTACATGGAGGATGGCAAAAGGGAAATGGCGGGAAAGGGGGGGGGGGGGGGGGGGGGCTGCTGGAGGCAATGGAGAGCATGCCGCGATGTCTGTAATGGGCGTCGTACGAAAGAAAAGAAAGAAAGCGTGGATACGCGAAGCCTTTCGTGCCTGAGCATCGTTCGCGATTGGACGACGCCCCATGTGCAATCTCTCCTTTTTCTTGGCTGCGACCAATGGCGGACAGCTTTGGTATAGGCCCAACGCGAAATATGACGGAAGGGGTTCTGTTCGTTCACATGTTGCAGCGCTGCTGGTGAATTGCCCCGGAAAGGATGCAGTTCACGAAGAACGCAGCTTTCCGTTCGAAAGAATCGACTGTAGCACGATTGGCCGTGGTATCTTGGGCTGTCATCGGCGCCGATGTCTCGATCATCAAACGTTCTGCCTGTTGTAACAAGGGCATGTTTCTCGTGGGAAAAAAACGCTTAAACGCTGGTGCGCGGACAAATTCGCGAGCGCTTAATTCTCTGCTCGTCGTGCGTGTTTATTCCCTCCCACAAGAAGCGAGGGGTTGTTAGTAATTACACTACATCGCCTTTTAGTCTTGGGAGTCTCGCGTGACATGGGGAGCCTTAATATAGGTATATGAGGCTAGATGTGACAGGTCAGATTGCCCAGAGTTTATCCAAGAGAGCTTCGGCGATTGTCGAAGGCTTTTTTTAAATGCTCAGTGAAATTAGCCGGAAATATTCCCCTGCACGCTTGCGTCATTAATGCAAGTCAGCACACTCGAGAGGGCAGAACTTTCTCACAAATAAATTTTGTTGATTGCCCCGGAGCGCCCTCTTAGGCCGGCCACTTTGTGCGTGACGTCACTCATGTACGCGAGGAGCGTCGAGAAGTGCGATGTTAGTGAGATAGTGCATGAGCGGCGCTAATGTTGTTGCTGGTTTGTGATGAAGAAAGAGACTGTGCAGCAGGTGATGTTGGCATGTGTATAGTTGAGCAGTCACCAGTCGTGCTTGTACACGTTGCTATCACACGTCACGCATTCGGATACTGCTGGGTTGTGTTTCAGTTCCCGTTCAGAGCTTCTTTTTTCTTCTAATTCTTTTTTTTTTTGAAAATTTGCCGAAAACATTTCAGACGTGTCACTGGAGTGTTTGAGAATCATAGGATTACCAGTACCTCAACATCGTCAAACACTCGCAGCTCATCTTGAAGCGTAAGCAGCTCCGTACGTTATCTTGGATACCTACCCAAGGAAAAAAAAAGAAAGCCGAAGTGGCTGTTGTTCACGAAAGCGGCAAAAACGATAAACGAATGCCAATATATTTCGATGTAGCAATATATAAGGTGCCCAGATGGAAGTTTCTCGCTTCTCGAAACTCTGCTGCCTTTATTGTGACAGCGTCTACATAAACTGCCTGCCCTTGCTCACATCGCTAAGGAAGTCAGGCAGAGGCGCGTATCGAAGCAAGTGACATGGTTCCGGGCGCTGTCCCTGTTTCAACATCATGCATGAAGACATTGAGCGGGTTATCCCTTATGTCAGCATGCGTTCTTTCAAGAGTCCGAAGAATATATGTACTGCTGGAAAGCGCTTCAGAGTGAAAACATTCCAGACGTGTTACGAACCCTGGAGCTCACACGCGGCGACTGCGAATGCGCGTGCGTCTCGAGTACGTATACATATACATACATATACCAGTCGATACCCGTTTGACGTCGCAACTTATATTGCAGCATCGGTGGCGCTCATGGTCGTCTATTCAGAAATTAGGGTTCAATGCACGTTATAGCTCTTGTGGGATTGGCAAAAGATTTTCCGATGGCATGTGTCTACTCACTGCTTTAGTGCTCAACCTCGCGTATATATAAACAAATGCTTGATTTGTTACGCTCGAGACGAATATTTTCTTACCTATTTTAAGTGAGCATATATATATATATATATATATATATATATATATATATATATATACACCACACACGATTATCCGTCTTGTCCTCGTCCATCGCCGTGGGTCCCGCTCAGATGAACAACAACAACAACAACAAGAGAACCTGCCCCGGCACCACGCCCCTACACGCACGGCGCGCGCGCTAATTAACGCCAACACGTTCCTGCCTGCGTACACCATGCGTCTCGAGAGATGAACGAAACAGATTGCTCTCACCTACACACACACTGCGCGCAGAGAACCCGCTCACGCCTCGCGCAAAAACCTGTTATTCGCTATATAGTTCGCCCTCCGTATCGCTACAGCGAGGGACGCGTCTCAACTGCGGTACGCAGTACAGACCTCCGATACCACACACCTCCTTTGTCTTGTGGTCATGCTGTTCGTTTATACGGCACTCTCGGATGTCGAACACAATGCAACGGTCACCGTGAGTGCGTCTGCCGTCCGATATACAGCGCTTGCGTGTGTACGTGCGTTACAATGTCTGTCGAAGGACGCGTGATCGCGCATGCGCGGTGGGGAAGCCGCGCGGTTCCTGTCTACTTCGTTGTTTCGCGCCGTGGCTGACGGACGAGCTCTGACAAGGTTCCCACGATCGATAACGCGTGCATCAGACACGTGGGTAAGTATACATGTTCACGAGCGATCCCTCACCGATCCATAAACGAGTGCGTCTTTAACGTTTTTTCGACAGCTGCGCAAGTGTGCTTCAAGGTTGCCGCTTCAGACCTTGTTTCGTTCACAGCGCAACCACCTCGTTGTTTAGCGCGTTACGGACCCTCGGGCTCACACGCGGGGACTGCGCATGCGCGCGCGTCTCGAGTAAACGACGAACGATGCGGCCAGCAGCAACTCCGAGAACAACAGCAACAACTCATCATCCACTGCCTTATTCTTTGCTTCGATGGCGCTCCTCGAAGGCCTTCTGCTCGAAACGACGGTGCCTGCGCCTCGCACAGTGTCCAGGTTCTCGCGTACACAGAGCTGAAGTCAGTGTGGGAGATAGGAAGAGCTGAGGAAAGAGAGGGTTGGCCGCGTGGTTGTGAGGCTTCAAGAACTATCGTACACCGAGGGGCAGTTAGCAGCAACAACAGCAGCGCAGGACCACCACTGGCCTCGCGGAGGCACCCCGCACGCCCTTCTCCCTCTCTTCTCCACGGATGATCTCTTTTAATAAGGGCAGCACGCCTGGGGCCCATGTTTGCTTAAGGTTGACAGCTCGGGTCCCGCCCCCCTGGCATGCCCCGGCCGCGCCCACCGGCGATAACCCGGGTAACCCCCCCTTCTCTCCCCCTATCTCTACCTCGAAGCACCCCCTTCGCTCTTCTTGTTTGTCTTTTCCCTTCGTGCGCTCGGGTTTTTTTGGCTGTGTGTATCGAGAGCTGCATAAAGGCGGAGAAGGCAGACAGGCGCGGAGTAGGCTTATCAGACACCGCACAACGCGTTGTGGTTCCGCGCGCTTGTTTTGCCCTTGTCTCTCTCGTCGTCTCCACCACCTTCCCGTTGTTTGTCGTCTCCTCCTCTCTCTCTCTCCACGCCGAGCAAGGAGGTAAACGAGTGTGAGAGGGTGGGGAAGAAGAATGGATAAAAACGAACGGGCGTGCAGATGATGACTGAGCTGCCCGCTGCACGCGCGCTGTGCGCTCTAGGCTGCTCATCTGCTGCTGGTGCTGATGAACCGAGCAGAACGGAACAAGAACGAAGAAAAAAGGAAAAAAGAAAGAAGAGAGATAAAGAAAAGATGGAGACTGGCGCCATTGAGGCGTTCGTGGCCAGTTCGTTTTGGCAAGCTCGCCGTGTAGAAGAGATAGAGCAAGGCGCCGTTGTTGTCGTCTAGTCGCGTTGCATCATGGGAAGGGAATGCTGAGGGGCAGCGAGGAATGCTATAGGTGGAGGACGCGGAAACATCAACTAGCCGAGAGAGCACATGTTCACGAACGATCGGTTTTTAGCCCCGCCGCCTTTATTGTTTATTCCCGGCAGAAAAGCGTGTGCCACACTCGCCGCCATGGCTACGAGTGGCGCTGTCTAGTACTGCCAGGATTATGTAAGTACATAAGTACCCAATAAAGTGGACGGGGGAACGACCACCTTGGTCGCTCAGCGGCATAGGACGCGTCATCCGAAGGTCGTGGGTTCGGTTCCCACCGAAGGCAGGTTTGTCTTTTCGTCCACTTTAATTCCTTTCTACTTACTCCACAATCACAATACTACAAATTAGGAACCTCGATAACGTCCCCTATGCTTCCCTACAGAGGCTTCACTGTTTGTTGGTTCATTAAGCTCTTTCTAACAATAAAATGAGCCCTTGACCCTTCCCTTTCGTTACACATACATACATACATACATACATACATACATACATACATACATATATATATATATATATATATATATATGTGTGTGTGTGTGTGTGTGTGTGTGTGTGTGTGTGTGTGTGTGTGTGTGTGTGTGTGTGTGTGTGTGATCAACCTGACCAACCAGGCGAGGTCTCGTGACCCCCTGCGCCGTTAGCATCACCTGAAGCACACACTCAGTCACAGCGATTTACTTTATTCATATACGCAGAAGTCTTAAACGAAGTGGTCTGGAAAATGTTGTCGTGCGAGAGGACATTATAATGAAACCTGGCTTCCTATACTTTCTCAGCGGCGCCACAGTTGTATGAACGGCATAACGGTCAGCCTCCTTCAGCGATAGCTTGCATCCTCCGGTCTGACCATTTTGCAGCCGCGATTAATTCGTGCACAGTTCCCTGTCTCTAACAAACTTTAGTTCCTTGACATGACGGCACGTCATCCTTGTTATTTTTCGAGTGTCTAAAGTTAGGTAAGCGGAAGTATATACACACGTTTACACTTTTGACATTTCTGTCCAAACTGACAAGTGCATGCGCCGTGTATACGCCGCTGTTAATGCGTACGTGGCACATATTTCAATTCGAGAGCGCGCAATGGGCTTCCAAACGAGTGAATACAGTACACGCCCGGTCTGGTCAGCCAAACGCTTCTCCCTCAGTTGACGGAGCGCGTATGCATGCATATAAGGGCAGAACCGGTGGCAGCGCCATGCATATTACTCGGCCGCGATCGCCCGCTGAGCGGACGAAATACAAGCTGTCTGTGAGGCTATCTATATACTATATATACGCGTATGTATATGAGAAGAGTGGCGCCCCCGTGTCCCGAGCCGTGCGAGGCTGGGAGAATGCTGCTAAAGTTGCCACTGTCTGACATCAAGAAAGCGAGAGCCCGCTTCCCGGGTGTTCGTGACAGTTTGTGCGCGGAAACGACCGGTTGCGTGCAAGTGTCGAGAACGCGTTCGTTGCTGTCTCGCCGTATGCGTGAAGAGGTTTATTTCCACAACAGGGGCCAGGAGAGTAGAGGATGCGTTGCGGTCTCTTGTATATGCATTCGAAGAGCTCAATAACCGCTATGCCCGGTCGCGTTTCCGATCGAGGTGACACCCGTGTACAGTGCGTTGTCAGTGCACGTTGAAGAGCCTGCAGATGGTCGAAATTTCCGGAGCCTTCCTCGGTACGATATTTCTCCCCTTTCTACTCTTTCACTCCCTTTCCCTGTGCCCCCACGGACGTAATCCGCGCCTCCGGAGAGGTGCTGCAGTAAATAGCGTCCGTTTAACTGAATGATTATTATTATTATTATTATTGTTGTTGTTGTTGTTGTTGTTGTTGTTGTTGTTGTTGTTGTTGTTGTTGTTGTTGCAGCTGCTGCTGCTGCTGCTGATGCTGTGAATCCAATGGTCTGGCTCTGGCATGCATATGACACAACGCTATCGTGCCATTAGCCAATTTTCTATGTGGTGTTGAATACTACAAATATTACATCCGTTTCTGCAAGTCTGACGAAGACAGGCGCGAGCAGAGGTGTAATATATGGGGGGGGGGAGGTCAAACCTGAACCGCACTTCTACATCATTCCGCTGCGTTTTGACCGAAATGGCCTTGATGGGAGGGGCTGGGACTTCCTACTCCCCCCCCCTCCTCTTTCTCTTTAGTGGAGAGCCATTCATTTTGAGGTAGCGTAACAGAACAACACACCAGAAGGAACACAATACGACACATGCGCAAACTATAACAACTGCTTTACTGGAAGCAGATAACACGTCATGTCACCTCAAGTTGCGCAGGCGCACTGATAAAGAGGAATGCGAAGTTACGCACACGAAGTTATTTGACCATACGTGGCAGAAATTCCGTTTCTGCATTGTAGAAAACTATATCGATGTGTCGCTCGCACAATTCTGACCCGCCTTTTTGATGAAATAGCCTTTCGGCACATGCTATGTATACAGTCATGAAGTCCCAAGCTAAGCTAAGCAAACGACAGCAAAAACAACACGCGGAAATTGGGGTCTGGTGGCCGGACCCATTTAAAGTGCACGTGTGCGCTCTATAACCACTATCTTGACCTCGCGCAAGAACAAGATGGACGCAGAGCTGTTTACAGCTCTTCAGAGCCAGGTGCCTTGCTACACGCTCTGGCTTCTACGAAAGAAATGCCGTTAACGACCTATCTTCATGTTGCCTCTTGCACCCATTTTATCTACACGGACGCGGGCATGTCGTGCGCAATAGGGGGCGTATACTTCTGCGCGTGCGCAAATGAAAAAAAGAACATTGGGTAGTTCGTTTTCTTTTTTTTTTTTTTCAGTTGCTCTAAAAAGCCACATCACTAACGGCCTCAAACAACTTTGAAGCCATCCTGTGGCTCGGCATACAGCCGCGTGTACATCATTCAAGTGGAACGTGTGCAAAAAGAAAAAAAAAAGAAAAGGAATAAAACAAGATAAAGATACCCATAACAGCGTTTGATGTTGATACGTTTCCTAGAGTAAAAGAGTAATAAAGAGACTGGGGGAAAAAAGAAACAAGAACTATACAACAGCAGCAGCATCAAAGGATTATTACGGACGTAAGGTATATAAGCACGAGATGACGGAAGAAATGGAAGTCTCTAATGAGGTCTCCGTAATGAAGAGCAGCAGTACGTGTTTCGCCCTCGACAAAACATTAGATGATCACATTAGAGCAGATTTCTCGCTGCTTTCATGAAATATTACGAGGAAAAAGGACCGGCATTCGTGAAGGTGATTTGGTGCTCATGTTTCTCGCAGTCTAAAGAGCGCCCCCGGAGTGTTTACGTATCCAAGCACCGCCAGCGAATCTTCTTACAGGTAGATGTAAGATGGCAGTTAAGACGAATTCTGTTTGTAAAAAAGACACGCAAGTATACAAGCACTAGAAGACGGGGATACATACACATCTTTTTAAATAACACGAAACGCGTTCAAAGCATCCACGTCTTGGCTTTGCTTCGGCATAACGTCGCAATGCGGACGTTTGATGCGACCAGCATGGTTGGTTTTGTCACAATCTGTGGGCTTTCAACATGCCCTGTCAGACTTTCATCTATCTATCTATCTATCTATCTATCTATCTATCTATCTATCTATCTATCTATCTATCTATCTATCTATCTATCTATCTATCTATCTATCTATCTATCTATCTATCTATCTGTCTGTCTGTCTGTCTGTCTGTCTGTCTGTCTGTCTGTCTGTCTGTCTGTCTGTCTGTCTGTCTGTGATCCATTTCACGTAAGAAGTAGCAAGTAAGAAGTGCGCCCATTGTCAGAAACATTTAGTGGGATGTACGTTTTCACGAAAGCGCGCTTCGAAGCTATATATAATGCGTACGCGCTTATAGCAAAGCCTTTGTCTTTGTGGCTCCAAGTCACAGGCACTTCGAACGCTTAGTGCGGAGAGAGTCATCCGATCCAAACCAGTCCACTCCACGAGCCGCTAAAACGGACGGTTCCGGGGGCCTCCAACGTGACCGAGCAATCGAACACACTCGAGCCAGCCGGGGCGACGGAGAAGCACTTATCGCCCCACCCCCTCGCCATCTGAAATCATCAGCCACGTCCCTCTCGTTTTCCTTACAGAAGCGATACACATCGACGCGACAGGGTAGCACCGTCCTCAACGCGGACAAACGTCTCCGCAGCAAACCCGTAGACAATGGCCAGGCGCGGGAGGCAATAACACGCTCCTCGGCGTCGTCAATTGAGTGAGCAGCTCGCAAAAAGAAAGCATAAGGACGTTTTTCTCGCTCAGACCAGCGCATACCTCCTCCGCAGACCACCAGACACTTCACTTTGGCCGAGGTCTTCCAACACGCCCTGTCAGGAAGATACTTTACCTCCACACCCGCGGTGGTGAATACTTTCGCGCAGGCAAGTGAGCACGGACGGCTCGTTGCCAAACGAGCTCGTAGAAAGGAACAAAAAAGACAAGAATCGAGCAGACAATGAAACAAAAAACGGGCGAAGAAACGGAGTCAGCTCGCGAGGAACGCGACTTTCCAGAACAACCGCCACCATCGCAGCCAGTGGCTGTTCCTGGAACGCCCCTGCTCTTCTCGCAGTCCGGAAGTCCGCTTGCCGTCAGCCACGTACGAGCGCGGCGCCTGCCTCGGCAAGGTGCACCGAGGATAAACGGAGCGGCCGTTCTCGGGTGGCCGCTCCGCGCGTGGCCTCTTTATGACGAACGATGGCCAGCGTAGTCGGTGAACTGATCCCACTTCTCGGTAACGGTAGTGCATTTTAACACGAAAGTGTTCTATGCCGGGGTCACCCACGACCCCATAACGTCACTACCGTAACGGATATGATGCAGTAAAGTAAACATGTAAGAACAAGAAAGAAAAAAAACGCTCTGTTTATACGGCGGGAATGGAACTCACAGCCCCCCCGCGCCACGACGAAAGGTGCCCGGTGTGCTACCACTGCGCTAACGCCGCACATGCTCGATACTGTACAGAGGAAGCATTGGCTGTACGAACGCGCCTTCCTGTCTCGTCCGGGCAATGCCTCCTGTCCGGCTCAGAACGCGAGCATCCAGGCGCGTATTGCTTGGAACGGTGCCGACATCCAGGAGAGGCAAAGTGAATCACTGCAGCCTTTTGATTTCCCAGACTGTCACACGATCTGTCGGCGCTTGCACAATACACTTGTGATCACTACGCGGAATCGGAGAAATTAATGCAAGACAGTTTAACAACATGCATGAGAAAGGAGACCAAGACGACCACCTCAATTTTGCTAACATATTTCTTTACCGGTGCCTTCCAAACGAACAATTGTGCTTTCCATGTTTATTCACCTCCGGAATCTACGTGCTTGTTCTGTTAGCATTTTCATGGCGAAGTTCTATTTGTGGTCAAATTTAACGAAATTTCCTGCTTGTTAAGGAGAACAATGAAGAGGTGGTTTTACTGTTTCGACAAGAGGGGTCACAATGTAGGAGCCGTGTCAAAGACAGTGAGTAATATTTAACGTATGGCACTCTACAAAGATAACTTGCCTGACGGACTGCGCTCGTACTTGCGGAGGTAATAACAAGCAATAATTGCTGAGGTTTTACGTGCAGCCGTCCCGGTAGCTTAGCGTTATGTTGGTCTTGCTATGCTCGAGGTCACGGGATCGAATCCCAGCCACGGCATTTCGATGGAGGCGAAAAGCACAAAAAACCCTTGTAACCAGATTTGGATGCACGTTAAAGAACCCCAGGTGGAAAAACTACTCCGGAGCCCTCCACCATATAAATAAGGGGAGGACCTCATAATCCCATGTAGCCGGTATGTATAACGGTACGTAGAGTTGGCGCGCAGAATCCTGTCAAATATTATTAGGTTTGACGTGCCAACACCACGATACGATTCTGAGGCACGCCGTATAGTGTAAAGCTCCGGAAAAATTTCAGCCATCTGGAGTTCCTTAGCGTGTACCGATAACGTGAAGCACACGGGCCTTTGGCATTTTCGCCTGCATCGGAAATGCGGCCGCCGCGGCCGGGATCAAACCGGCGTCCTTCGGGTCAACAGTCGAGCACCGCGCAAGTAATCTGCCACAGCGGCGCACTGCGTGACGTGTGTGAGAGGTGTTTCAACTATATGGTTTATGCTTGACGCTTTAGTATAGTTGGTCACAATATCGCTGGTGTTCAGTAATGTCTCAACAGTCAAGCCTACATGACTTTCGCTTCCGGCGCAAGTCTACGAAAGCGCAGTCATCAACACCTGCTTGTGCTACTCGGAGCAGAGAGAGAAAGAACGCTTTATTAATAAATCCGGAGATGTTACCCTGGTTTGTGGCCCAGCTTTCGACTCCAGGGGCCCGTATTCACAAAGACCAGTTACGACAAAAATGTTCGTAAGAGAAAATTTCAGCCAATCCTGATGCCGGACATATTAGAGAAGCCAGCCAGCCAATCGCAAAAAGCACTTATAAAAAGAGATGTTTTGTGAATTCATACCCGTTTAGCGACGATTATGGTAGGTACAGCGATGACATCTTAACACAACACGTACGTTACTCTGAGTTAAAAAAAAGATGGAGACACCGCGGCAACGACGTATACGACGGCGGTGAATCCACTCCAGTGTGTCTCGTATACAACGGCGATTTCGTCCCCCTCCCGTCGTGAGCGACGCTCTGGTCAACGAGCTATGCAGCGGCGCCGCAGTCTGCGCGCCGGGTGTCCGTAAGTGATCCCTCTCCGGCGGAGCGCTCGCAGCAGGCACCCGCACCCGTTTCCATTGAACACGTCACGGAAGGAACGCCTTGTGTGCTCAGCGCGCATCAGCAGCTGCTTGATGACGTGATGGATGGCGCCGCGGGCGAGACGATAGAGAGGAGGGAAACCCGCTGCGCCCGGACGGACACGGCCACCGATGCGTTGTCCAGGAGGGATTGACGTTGGCAGGCCTCTTCGATTTGATGGTCGCGGGTTCGGTCCTGGTAGGGACAATCGCTTTTTGACCGGTACCCAAGTGGATCAGAGAATTAACAAACAGGAGTAGTAAACATCGTCGTTACTGCTAAGAGGTAGTAAAAGGACCTGCAGGTTACCTCAATGCGTATAGGAAAGATAACAGCTGGACAGTGAGAACGACAGAATATATGAACGGAAAACGCAGCAGATGGCAGGCAAAAAAAAAAGGTCAGACAGGCGATGCAATTAAGTTCTCAGGCGCAAAATGCAATCCACTCACGCGGGACAGGGTTGTAAATCTCTAAGAGGGGAATCGCAGTTACCAAAAACAAAAAGGAAAATGATTAGTAGTGATTGCAGATGGGCCAAGTATACTATGGGACTAGGACACGACCCTAAGACCTCGATAGGAATCAAACCCTGACCTGCTAGAGCTCCGATCCAAGACCGTGTTAAAACACCATATACGTCCCTAAACTTTATGACATGTTAAGTGCATTCGATATCGTACTTGAAAACATGTACTTCATGTTTTCCTTTTTTTTGTGTGTGACCCTTGAAATGTACAGCGCCACTCCACGGTGGTCTAGTGGTTATGGCATTCGGCTGCAGATCCGAAGGTCGTGGGATCGAATCCCGGCCGCGGCGGCTGCATTTCGATGGAGGCGAAATGTTGAGGCCCGTGTGCTGTGCGATGTCAGTGCACGTTAAAGAACCCCAGGTGGTCGAAATTTCCGGAGACCTTCACTACGGCGTCTCTCATAATCAGAACTGGTTTTGGGACGTTAAACCTCAGGGGCCGAATTCACAAAACTTCTCTTTCGTAAGTTCTTTTTACCATTGGTCGGGAAGCGTCTCTAATGATATGTCCAGCAGCAGCATTGGCTGAAATTTTCTCTTAAGAGCTTTTTTGTCGTAAGTTGTTTTCGTGAATACGGGCCCAGAAATCAATCAATCAAATGTACAGCAGTGTGGCAACAATGAGAGGTGCCGAAATGAACTCGCATCCCTGAGTCCGACTCTCTGGATAACAGGTGCCCATCTCGAAGGTCCATTCTTCTGTGTCACTGTAAACACAGGAAGCGGTGCAACATCACGACGTGCTTCATCGAGTCTCATGCATCGTTTTCCTTTCCCGTTTGAGTTTGGGCAAACGGGAAAGTAATAGCAATGCACAAAGTCTAGAGTTCGACGAAATCTCGTCTGGTGAGGTAGCATATTGTACATAACGAACGTTACGGTGACTGACCAAGTCAAACAGCACAGCTTGACGTTTCGGAACTTGTGCAGGTTCCGAAACGTCATACTGTGCTTTTTGACTTGGTGAGTGACCGTAACCTTCATTGCGCATAATAGCAATGTAATGTCAGTACTTTCGGCCCTCTGTAATCAGTAATGTAATTTAATTGATGTGCGAAAATATCTTTAATATTAGAAACTCATACAGAGCAAAAATCTCCATTCGGCTATTTAAAGAGTTTACGCCGCACTTAATGAGGACACTCAGGGTAAAACCATAAGAAATGAAAAAAAAAAAAAAAAGTGCCGGCTCTAACGTTGCCTACCTTCGCATGTTCTCAGATTTAAATAAATAAAGAAAAAGGACGCCCAGGGCAAACATGATCATCTAGTATGAAACTATGTCTTCATGTAATATGGGTTGTTTGTGTAGCCAGAAATTGTAAAACAATTCGTGAATTTAAGCAGTTAATAATGAACATGTATTTTGCTTCTGAATCTGATGTATTGTACAAGTGTTCAAGCGTGACTTCTTCAATAATGGTAAGGGTGTGTTGTTACGGCATTAGTAATGTGTTAACTATATTTTTATGTTGTTTTGCAAACAACACATGTTCTGAGCGTACTTTAAAGTGTGCTGTATGGGTTTGTAACGTTCTACGAAGTGATTTGCAACTTTCACATGCCGCTATTTCTGCTGCCCCGGCGAGGTATAAGGCCCAGTCAGGAGGTTTATGTCCTCCTCTTGCATTACCTCGCGGGCAAACGCAAACCATGCATGTGTTATGCCCAAATAAAACAACAACAACGACAACAACACCAACAACTTTTGAGAAGTAATTTTGCCATCTCTGCCACAGAGTGCAGAGCAGCTAGTCCATACATGTCTAGCATGTTCTTATCTGTTTCAAAGCCAGTGCAGCCCGTCTACCTGCTCTCCCATATATCAACGTTGCCGACGATACGGCGGCAACATCTCGTTTTATGACGTCTCACAGCAGCGCTACACAAAACCTCGGTCTTTGTCGATCAACGGGAGATCGATAGAGACAGCCCTTTCAAACGCAAATTTCGAGTTGCAGTTTGGGAGACGCCTAATTTATCATTGCCCGAGTGAGAACATAAGACCTGTTCCCGTCAGTTACAGTTCAGATTGGTTCGACTATACTGCGACATGATCCCCTCGTATACAGAGAACACCTCCTCATTTCTAGACAATATGGTATATAACAGCGACGTTTCTCGATTGTATTTTTGTTTTTACTATCAGAAAAAAAGTGGTAGTAAAGGGCGGGGGGGGGGGGGGGGTCATACACATATATTTGCATATTTCTATGTATCCCAAGTGTACTTGTGGTCAGACGAGCTGCTTATAAGTAAGAAAGATCAAAAGGTAGGTGTCTGTTACACAGGGACTGAGGAAAACCGTAGGCGAAATAAGCAGTGTGAAAACGGATTAAGTTGCGCATCGAACCAAGGAAAGATTTTTCTTTTCCTTTTTTTGCTTCGATCTTCCTTGATCGAAGCAGGCTCCCGGAGTAAACACACGTGCCAAGCGGCTCTGCACGCAAAAACCAATTTTCTCCTCTCGTGCGATTGCCCCCCACCCCGCCCCCACCTCCCCCCGTAAACCGCGAAGTACGTGCGTTTCTATACAACACATATCCGAGCGGGAGCGCCGTCGTCACACCACCACGGCAATCTCTCACAGAAAGTCGCCCACACCGAACGTCACCGCGTCATGGCAGGTCATCTCAGGCGCTGCACGCCGTTTCCTTACGCCACCACGAGTAGAGCGGAAAGTAAAATATAAAAAAGAAAAGGTATAGTGATCACAGGAACCCGCAGAACAAAAAGACACAAAATAAGCAACAAACAGGACGGACAACACGGCAAGGCGAACGGGAAACCGAAAGGTACGATCTTGCTGAGGCGAGGCTGCCGGCACGCGCGCAAAGCTTGACGCTGCCACAAGCGCCGTCGTCCCCAAATTGAAAGAGGCAATGTAGCATGGAGACCCGGCCCGCCACTTCCAACACCACGCACACACGCCGCCTGTACATACGCAATGTGTCCGCGATCCCTTTTCACTCACACGCACACACAAACCGTACCGCACCGGACAGACGCAACGCGATCTCGGCGTGTCG
Organism: Hyalomma asiaticum; assembly: GCA_013339685.2. Taxonomy (NCBI): domain Eukaryota; kingdom Metazoa; phylum Arthropoda; class Arachnida; order Ixodida; family Ixodidae; genus Hyalomma; species Hyalomma asiaticum. Next base: position 78,405,038 of record CM023484.1, read on the forward strand.
CGCGGGTGCGCCGATTTGATGAAGAGCCGCGTCATCAGCTGTATACTACAGAACTGGGCGCTTACGCCGCAGTCGGGTGTGTGTGTGTGTGTGTGTGTGTGTGTGTGTGTGTGTGTGTGTGTGTGTGTGTGTGTGGTGTGTGAGTGCGTGGGAACGAGACAAAACATACGCTTGGAAGCAAAAACCGTTCGAGCTTGTCTTTTGGTCAGGAAAGAGTCGCCTCGCAGAAGGTGAAAGAGGAGGCGATGCGTCGCAGTCACAGATTCTGCTTCGTGAGGGAGAGGTACGCAGCTCATGTGTGTGTGCTTTCCTGGGTTGGAAGCCACGTACAGCAGCCCGCGTGAGCCGTCCCGTTGTTGCCGTTGTTTTCCACCGCTGTCGGTCGTCGGTGCCGCCAATAAAGTGCCTGTCACAAACAGGTTGCTCGCCAGCGCGTCGCCAGCCGAACGGAAAAGAAGTGGAAGGGGGGTGGGGGCTCACGTTGCGTTCGCTACAACCCTCCTCCTCGTCCCTAGCCTTGCCTGTCGGGCCCGATTCCTCCTCCTGCTGCCGACACCCGAGGCTTTCGCGCGACCCTTCTAACATCTCGCCCAGGCGCCGTCAGCGGCGGTGCACAGGGCGAGTGAGCGTAGCACGCTCGAGGTCGACGCCGTCGTGTCACAGGAACGCGCGCCAGTGAGCGGGCCAAACCTGACGGAAGAGGAGTTCATTCTTTCGGAACAAAAGTCGCCTTCCTTCTTCCTCGCCTTCCTTCCCCCAAGTCACCGCCATCAGTTGCTCGTACTTTCCTGCAGCCACAACATCATCTTCTTTCACTCTCCTCCACTTTTCCTTCGTTCATCCTCAAAATGAGCCCTGTTTTCCATCCTCACCCGATTTCTGACCCCTTCTCCCCTCTTCGTTTATGCTTCCTCAACCGCAGAACCGCTGGTGAACCGAAAGATGATCCCGGTGGGACCAATTAACGCCGCGCATGAGCTACGCAAGCAGCAGTACGAGACAGATTGGGATTCGAGAAAGCGCCGCGCGGTGATGTGGCGGTGTTCGACGCCACGAATCTGTTGAACCGGACGCAAAAGGGGGGAACGTCATCGCTTGCGAGCTGACGACGTCGCTGTGTGGGAAAGGCTTCGTGACGTGTTGTTCTTTCGAGCTGAGTTAGCCTCGAGTCTACGGATGATTTAGCGACGGCCAGAACGTGTTGATTGCGTGAGCGCTCTTGCAGCCCGTGACGCCGTTTCATGGTGACTATGCGCGTGGAGAAAAAGAGTTGGGGGTGGGTTGGGGGGAGGGGTGAAAGATTTTCGGGTTATTTGCTAGTTGTGTCGTCCCACGATGTGCATTTATTATTTATTTATTTATTTATTTATTTATTTATTTATTTATTTATTTTGTAGCGAAAACTAACGAACCCTATAGTGGGGCACGCTCACGCGCTCAGAAATCGTGAGCCAGTCCTCCACGTCGGTCCCATCCGCGCCAGTGAATACAGGTGGGTCTCGGACACGAGGGACACCGGGACATGCGGTCGGTGCGGGCGGAGGCGTTTGCTGGCGGCGTCCTGAGGCATGGTAGACGGCACTGTGCGGGAGCGAAGTTCCAGGGGCATAGAAAGAGGCCGAAGTTGTTGTGAGGGTGCCCAGCACCTCCACCAATTCTAAAGGGCGTTTATTGAAGGCTGGCGTCAGGCCCGACCGGTAGCTTGGTCAACGGCTGAAGGCACGAGCCCCGAGAGCGAGCGGCAAGAGCGAGCAATGCGCGTTAGGGCCAGACCCACTAGATCACACTGGAGAGCGTGCCCCACTATAGGGTTCGTTAGTTTTCGCTACAATTTATTTATTTATTTATTTATTTATTTATTTACAGTTATTGTGACTGTACTCATTATCTGACTAATGAAGTGTTTGTATTCAGTTCGGTGTCGCTATTAAACAAGCATACAAGCATGAATAATCCTGCTATATCTGACACGGATATACAGTTGCAACAAGTTTGAAGTGTTCACGAAATGACAGATCACAGTTGAATAATATAAACACTCAATCGATAGTGCACTAAGTGCCTGTGCAGACGTCACTTACTTTGCAAGTTTTCAAGGTTCCAGTCTGAATTCACGAAACTTCTTTTTCTGAGGCGCTTTTCCTCATTCGTCGGCTGTCTTCTCAAAGGACGTGTCTAGCATCTTAGGTGGATCCAGATCATAGGTGAATCCAGATTGAAGACCGCATACAGATAGCCTCTTGCTATACAATGCATCCACAAGATTAAGCTAGCATGCACAGCCCGACTCTTTTAAATTGCGTTATAAACCACGGTGACCGCATATAGTTAGACGTTGAAAACGAGGCGTTTCACAAGAGCGAACAAAGTTGCCCGGACCCGCGGGTCGTTACGCAAAGGCGTTTGAAGTAACTAGTCTTGAGAACTCGTGGCGACCGGACACGGGCAGCGACCGAAAACGACATTTCAATTTGGAACTACTCGTATAATTGGGACTACCCGTCTTTACGCGCGCCTCCTGAGAGACGCGAGTAATTATTTATTAGGCGAGCTGCTGGCAGAAACAACAACCGCCTCTCCAGTAATTGCTCTCTGTATACGCACGCCTCGCATTACTGTCGAAAAAAAAATGAATAAGAAGCCAAAGGCATTAAAGAGCTCTGTAATCGGTATACCTGTTTTGCGTGCGTAACGGTTCACGGCACATTTTCCAGACTCGAAACGGGAGCTCGCAAACTCGGACAGGCTGCACACTCTCCGCTTGCTAACTATATCTTACGCTGTACATATCCGTGTTTTTCAAAGCAGTTATAAAGCCGCATCATCCGTGAGCGTTCCTCTATTTGTACTTTATAACTCACATGAGACGGCGCCACAAACGCTTGCGTGGTGTGTAACAGCACATTACCAAAGGTTATAGACATAAATGTAGGCTCCATGCATGGAGTTGTCGCAAGTGGGGAGACGGGCAGAACAGCCCGAATGTTTAAACTCGATTTTCGTGCTTGCGCGCATTCGCGAATAGAGAATCGTATACACACACGCAGGACCTGCAGCTCGCGACGCAAGAGTAAATTGCGTCGGATGGAGGGAGTTTCTTCGCACTGCGGTAATTACAACGACTTCGCCGAGTCAGCTGTCCCTGACAGAGACTCCGTATAGCCTGTCGCCGAGAGAGATTCTGCTGGGTTTTTGTTCTTTTCGGCTATATCCTGCAGCACGCATCGTACCGCTTGACGGCCCTGTTCGGTGAAGCCAACTTGTCCGTAAGGAGCATGGCACCGTGGACGGTTGACTTTCTATACGCAATGGAAGCGTATATACGTAAAGTTTTGCCCTGCTAGCGAACTTGAGTGCGTTGCTTGCAAGTACGATACAGCGTCGGAAAGTTAAAGGGGGCACATGAATGTGAAACAAGCAATCAAGGTTGGCTGTTTTATTACGGCCGAAAGCCTGATACGTTCCATGCGAATGTGACCTTGGAAAAGTCGGTGGCACAAAAATATGGTTCAAGAAATTTCGCAGGACAAAATCGAAAACTCGCGCCACCCGCACTCGGTATATATGCCAAAATGGGCATGATGGAAGAGCACCAGTACATGTGACCATGATGACCGACTGGTCATGACATTGATTAGTTCAGGTCGTTGCCATTTACGTCACGCTTAACAATAATAATATCGCGACAGGCTTGTGCCCGCATGATATGCTATGAGCGACATGTAATCAAATGTAAACCTGTTCAGCATATGGCAAATTAGATATACGTGATGTTCGACTGTCGAAGTTTTCTGGTTCGAGCCCCTACGACCTCGGTTCGACTACCTAAGGTCCTGGCTTTACCTTTTAAGTTTCTTAGGCGATAGGAGGAGTCCTAAGAACAGCGTCCTTATCAAAAGGCGATCTTTCGATTCGTTCCCGCGCCTGATCATGCTTGCCGGAATAAGCGCTCGAATAGTCAAACGGCAATGCGAGCGGAAGAACTATGTCACTCAGAGCACTACCGACGTAGCGGCAACTGAGCTCTTCCGCCGTTCTGTTTCGGTTTCCTGGGCGCAATTAGCCAGATTTCAGCGATCTCCAGAAATTACCAGCGTTGCCTTTTCGCAGATATTACAAATGATATGGATTTCCTATGTAAATGATTTTCATTCATCAATTTGGTCTTAGCATGTAGCTGTTTTGATTTAAAAGTTAATTAGTCTAACTTTGTTAATTACTGTTCAAAATATCAGTACTACCGATTATGCATTGCGTGCCACAATGAACAAATCAATTCTGCAAAAAAAGGGCACATATATTTTTTTTCTGTATTTCTAATATCAGTGGACACATTTTCTGAAACACCTGGTACAATGGCCTCTCCTCAGAAAGCCTCTTGCTGCGGAGAAGACAACTTCGGTGAAAGCTTTCGAGGATGCAGTTGACTACAGTCTGTTTCAGAGCTTCCGTGAGGCACTGTGGAAGCTAGAGGCCTCCTCCAATCTGGAGGGTGAACACGTGCTGAACGTGTCCTTCCGCGGCTTTTCATCTGCCAATGGCGGGCGCTGTAGTGCCAGCTGCAGCCTTGGAAGGTGCCGCGTCTGCCACCGTCTGTGGTTCGACGCAAACGTCTTTACGCTGAGCTAGGCGGGGAACATTGAGAAGCGTTCGCTCGCCCTCGCAGTGCTTCGCGAGGCGTTTCCGGAAGCCTCCCACCACGACGAAGGGCGTGTGCGTGTGCCGGAGACAAACCCGGACCAGCCAAAAGGACATGAGCTTCGCTGCTTCGCTAGCCTTGCTCCACTATATGCAAGCTTCGCTAATTTCTTTTCTATTACTTTGAATTGTCGTTGTTTAATTACTGAAGAACTGTCTTAGGAAAGCTGCGGAGGCAGCCCTCAATCTTTGCCGGCGTCTGCATTTTCCTCCGAACAAATCTTAGCTCACGCACGCAACATTGCCAGAGGACCAGCCATGGTGGCCTAGCGGCCAGGTGTTGATAGCGAAGCTCTATAGGTGGCGGGATTGAATCTCGCGGCCTTGATTGATTTTTGGGGCTTTACGTTCCAAAACCAGCTGTGATTGTGAAAGACGCCGTAGTTCAGGGCTCCGGAAATATTGACCACACGGGGGTTCTTTAACGTGCACTGACATCGGCACAGTATACACGGGCCTCAACATTTCGCCTCCATCGGAAATGCAGCCGCTGCGGCCAGGATCCGATCGCGCGACCTTCGGATCAGCAGCCGACTGCCATAGCCATGCACTATAGACCACCGTGGCGGGACGAAGCGTGGCCAAGGCGACCGCATTTCGATGGAGGCGAAATGCAAAACACAAACAAGCAAGCAAGGAAAAAACAAACAAACAAACAACCAAACAAACGCACTTAAACTTAGGAACATGTTAAAGAACCCCAGGAGGCCCCAATTACTACGGAGCCATGCACTACGGGGCGTGCCACATACATATAGTTGGTTTTACCACGTCAAATCCCATAAAACATTCCTATTACTAAACGACCACATATATTCGCTTATGCCTCTTTTCTCATTCAGAATCGCTTTCGGCAATACGAATTGTTGCTCCATCCTGCAACTTGTGCACCCTCCCCCTCCTCATCTTCCTATGATTCGCGTACACTATACGAGCACAACGCGCAGCCGGGCTTCGCCGATCGAATCCTCCATCTGTGCCAGCAGCAAAAGGCGAAGTGCAATTGAGCAAACAGCAGCCGCGTCCCCTCCTTGCACGCGCGGCATCGTGCCTCGATCCCCGCGGCAGAGGCTCATCTAAAACCAATTAAGGCGAGCGCGCTCCCGTCGTGTCGGAAGCGAAGGCCCCGGCGAGGTATATACGTTGTACACCCCGTCCCTATGCACATCAGAATGAACAATTCAGCGTACGATATAGGAAGCGTGCAGAGTTTGCGCTAAAGCTGCACGACACAGGAGCTATAGTGCTTAGCATGAGGAGCCTTAAGATATTGTGTACAAAATGCGTATGCATGCATGTATGCACCAAGGTGTTTCATATAACGGCTATTTTTAAGAAGAAAAGCATGGTAAGCGTGGCAGGGGGCGGCGGAAAGTTAGTTGGGTAGGTGAGACCAAGAAGCCTGCGAAGATAGCCTGCAGTCACAGCTGACCGGTATAACTGGAGATCAATGCATGCATGGGAGAGGCCTTTGCCTAGCAATGGGCATGGGCATTATGATGATGATGATGATGATGATGATGATGATGAAAATCTGCACAAGTGTCTGTATGGATTCGGACATCATGGTACCACTGAGGAGCAAGCACACCCAGCTGCATAAGTTTAGAAAACGCGTGCGAGATATTCGCGAAAGGGCCGAATTCGACTCTTATCGCATGGAGCATATAGCTTTTGATGCATAACAGGATTTGCGACTTATGCACTTATCCGTACGTTGTCTCGGGGAGCAACAAGAACGAAAAATAGCCCTGCCGCGGCGGTCTATAGTGGTTCTGGGACGTAAAACCTTATGAAGCAATCAAGGAACGGAAAATAGAACAAAAAAAAAAGCGTGAATGCGATAAATGTCCGTCCAGTGGGCACGGAAACAGCATTGGCAGCGTCGTGCTTAACCAACACGTTTTTGCAATGCAGGCGGTGTTATCACTCGTTCTTGCTTGGCTGTCATCCGTCCCTGATCGTCACACAAGCCCAGTCCCGCCATTTCGGAGCTTCGGCTTTGATTATGGCTCTCGCACCAACGCCTCCTTTCTGGATGCCAACAACTTCTTGGACGCAACTTCCGTTGTACAGCTCCCGCCAGGCTACCCAGCCCCAGCATCAGCGTCATCAGTTGTACGGGTGGAGTTAAACTGCCGGCCTCCCGACACCCTCTTCAGTGGGCACGGAAACAGCATTGGCAGCGTCGTGCTTAACCAACACGTTTTTGCAATGCAGGTGCGTACCCAATTCTTGCCATATTCTAAAAAATCGGATGAACTTTGCCTGATTATTTTCCCGTGCCCACGGGTGCTGTGCGAATCTTTATGCCAGTGTTACTCAATGGCTATGTTACTGCTCTGTGCCGGCGATGTTGAACCTAACCCTGGGCCAAACACTCGTGCTCTTGCACTGCAAGGGCTGGAAGATTTACCCGATAATCCTGCAGACCAAATGAAGGCGATGTTTACACTTCTTAAAGATGTTCACACCCGTTCTCTTCAATCCTCGAAATGCCAGGCCGAACTTGTATCTGATGTGAAAGCCATCAAAACAGGACAAAAAAGTATACAGACCGAACTAACAAGTATCCGACAGAGGCTGGATGACCTTGAAGAAAAGACTAGAACCCTGGACCGTTTTAATACCGACCTATCACGCGTACAGGACACTGTACACCACCTTACCGCTCACAATAACTCATTATTACTGCGTCTCGATGACTTGGAAGACAGGTCCCGCCGCGATAACTTGATATTTTTCGGTCTGCCCGACTCGAAGGAAACATGGCAGCAGACAGAAACAAAGCTAATCGCTGCACTAAATGCCTCACTTGGCTCTGTTAGCAGTGATTGCATTCAGCGAGCCCACCGGCTCGGCACTTACAGAGCTGATAAGAAACGCCCTGTAATTGCCAAGTTTGGTGACTACAAAATAAGAGAAAAAATACTTGCATCACGCGCACAGTTAAAACCCAGCAACATCAGTGTTAGCGAGGAATTCTCCAGCAACCCGCTTGGCTCGTAAAAAGCTTTTTGAGTTCGCTAATTCCCAGCCGGACAAACCGCAGTTCAAAGTTAACTACAAAAAACTGCTAATGAACAACAAGTGTTACATATACCAAGCTAACTCTGACTGTGTTCAGGAATTTCATGAACGTAGCAGAGGCTCGAACAGCAAACCGGCTGCTTCGCAACACGCTTCTACGTAGGGATGCGCGAGGGGTAGTGGCCTCAAACAAAAGAGCCAAGCCAACGTTCTTTATACTAACATCAGAAGTATTCTTAAGCATCGTGACTCATTAGCATCCACAATAGACACTTGCTCAGCTGATATAATAGCTCTAACTGAAACGTGGCTCTCAAACGACGTACTTGACTCGGAACTTTTTGACAGTAGCGAGCGATATTTGGTATATCGCTGCGATCGAAAAGAGCGTCGTGGTGGTGGTGTACTTCTTGCTATCTCAAAAGATATCCCATCATCATGCATTCACATCAGTTCCAACTTGGAAACAGTTTGGGCAACAGTAACGCTCAACAACCAAAAAATAATTTTAGGTGTTTGCTATCGTCCACCTTCATCTCCATGCTCATTTATTCACGATTTACATGATGTAGTTTCTACCATTACAACAAAATTCCATTCTACGCCCCTTTTTCTGCTTGGCGACTTCAATTTTCCTAACATAACTTGGAAAGACGGCCAACCTATCTTATCATCCTCTTCTGATTCACGAGAATTTTTCGGTTTTTGCTCTACCTCTTCCCTGTGCCAAATGGTAACGCAAGCCACAAGAATTACACCTAATTCTTTTAACACTCTTGATTTGATCTTAACGAATTGTCCTGAATATGCATCGGAAACTCATTATTTACCAGGTATTAGTGATCATTTGATAATTACTTTTCCTGTTAATGTTCCTTTTCAAAAACTTCCGAAAAGCAAGAAAATTATCAGAGATTACAAAAAAGCAAACTTTGAAGAAATAAATAAAAAATTGTGCGAATTTGTGGATGAATTTCTTAAAGATTTTGATAAGCGTACTGTGCAATCTAACTGGGATATGTTTGCGGCTGAGGTAGAGCGTCTAACTAACAGACACATTCCAACCCGTGCCATAATCTGTAATCCACGCGCGCCTTGGTACAATAATACTTTAAAACGGTTGTCAAACAGAAAAAAACGTCTGTATCGTTCGGCGAAGCAAGCGAACACTGACTGTCGTTGGAAATTATACACACTCGCATCAAGCGCCTATGTAGCCGCTCTCAAACACGCTAAAGAATCATTTTTGTCAACCACATTACCATCTATGCTAATAACCAACGTCAGAAAATTCTGGCGCGCCATTCATCCCCTTCCGGATAATTCCATCATCCTTAACGATTCTTCCGGTAACCCTGTTTCAGAAAACCATTGCGCAGCTCTCCTGAACGATGTTTTCGTAAAGAACTTCTCGCGAGCTACTGATATTACTCTGCCTGTTCTGAAAGGTTATAGCTATTTACCGATGCCTCCGATAATTATAGAGGTTACTGGTGTAATTCGGCTAATAGATTCATTGAAGATGCATTCTTCTCCTGGATGTGATAATATCAGTGCCAAATTCCTTAAAAACACTTCCTTGTACAGCTCTATTGTATTAACTAAAATTTTCCAGCAATCACTCGACACATCTACTCTTCCACTTGCATGGAAAACAGGAAAAGTTATTCCTTTACATAAATCTGGAAGCAAAACCTCACCTGCAAACTATCGTCCCATATCATTAACTAGCACCTGCTGTAAATTACTAGAACATGTGATTTTTACTAACCTGATGAACTTCCTTGAATCTAACTCATTTTTTACTGTTTCACAACACGGCTTTCGCAAAGCCTTATCTTGTGAGTCTCAGTTATTGCCTTTCACTCATAAACTGCACCAGATACTTGACCACTCATCCCTCGCTGATTGCATTTTTTTAGACTTTTCCAAAGCATTTGATAAAGTAAGTCATAAACTTTTACTTCATAAACTAAGCATATTGAATCTTGATCATAACGTTCTAAAATGGATTGAGTCGTTCCTTGTTAATCGTTCCCAATTCGTAACGGGTAATGATCATAACTCACCACTTAGTATCGTTCAGTCCGGAGTGCCACAAGGTTCGGTCCTGGGGCCTCTCTTATTCCTTATCTATATTAATGACCTAACTTCAGTAGTTACTTCTAATATACACCTGTTTGCCGACGATTGTGTGATTTTCAGAGAAATAACCTCCCCACAAGATATAACTACTCTTCAGGCAGATCTAAATAACGTCTGTGGCGAATGGAGCTTAACATTAACAAGTGTAAATTTATTAGAATATCTAGATCTAATAGCTACCTGCCCGTCTACCACCTGAATAACATTTCTTTAGAAACTACGAATTCATATAAATACTTGGGTGTGCATATAACATCTAACTTAACATGGAACAAACATATTGAGTACATAACTAATCAAGCCAACCGTTTGTTGGGTTATTTGCGCCGTAACTTTTCTCGCGCTCCATCGTCATTAAAGTTACTACTTTATAAAACATTGCTAAGGCCAAAACTAGAGTACGCTTCAACTATATGGGACCCCTATCACGATAACCTAATTCATTCCATTGAACTTATCCAAAATAATTCTTGTCGATTTATTCTTTGGAATTACAACCGAACGGCGAGTGCATCTGCAATGAAATCCCGCCTGGGTCTTGAGTTGCTAGCTACACGCCGTAAAACTTTTCGCTTATCATTTTTTCACAAACTGTATCACCACCCTACTTTACATCCGGAATTCATGTCACGACCACATTACTTATCTCACCGCATTGATCATCAGCACAAAGTTGGAATTTCTGCGTGTAACACAACATGTTTTTCAAAATCATTCATACCTCGTACGTCACGTGATTGGAACGATCTTCCGGCTGATATTGTTGGTATTAATAAGAATGAGAATTTTCGTAAAGCAGTAGCTAACATTGTATAGTAACAAGCACTTGTATGAACTAATGTCACCTGTCCGTTTTTATGGCGTGATATTCATGCTGCACCTGTCAATCTCATCATCCCAATTTAAATGTACCCGCAGTCGTGTTCCATCGCTGTATTTTACATACACAGCTAATACTGTATAATAAAAAGCTCTCGCATTTTATTTTTATTTCAACTTATGTTCTCGTTGTGTAAACGCGATATTTGATATTCTCAGCTAGCATTGTATGATTAGCAAACTTTGAACTAATCGTGGATTATGTTACCCTTTGTTGTATATTGCCCCTTTTCAATTGTTTCCCCTGTAACCCACTCCCCTCTGTAATGCCGAAAGGCCCTGAGGGTAAATAAATAAATAAATAAATAAATAAATAAATAAATAAATAAATAAATAAATATCTTAAGCGCCGATCACCGTGTATGTGCATGTATACCTGCGTATGGCACAAACAGTTCTTCGAAGAGCCGCACGGAGGAGAGAGGCAGGCATTCAGTCACGACGCTCAGATCAAGTTCCGCGCACGCGCATACGGCTACTTACTTTTTTGCTTCTGCGATCTTGTTGTCTTTGAACGGCATTGTTTGCCAGAGGAGCTGTCAAGGAAGGCTCCGTGTTGGTTGGTTGGGCCGACGAGACAGCCGACCCGTACGCGCACTGATTTAGGGCCGGTCATGAACACAGTCCGCTAGCTTTGAGAGAAGGTTTGAAAATTTGCACCGCGTGGTTTGCGCGTAAGCGGGCACGTTTTGTTGCCTGAAAACTGTCCCTAATACGGGGTAGACATACGTCGTGCAGGGAAGTTATGGCGTGTGATAATCGTCACTGCCTTCAAAGCCATATATATATATTGGAAGATTGTAGAAAAAGGCCATTCCTAAACGTGCGTTAATTGAAGTATATGGTGTCGTAAAATGTCATGCACTTCAGAGTTTGAGTAGAAGCAGATGCTGTGCGATAGGCATCCGAGCTGCCAGTTGACACGGAATCGCAGGTAACAAAAAACAAAACAAAGTTTTATTTATTTATTTATTTATTTTTGACGAAGGATTGCTCATGTCGGCAGCGCCATGCAAGATTCATCAGTGCATCTCTTGGCAATTACGTCGTGTCGGAAATTGAAGAAACTGGTTAAAACGTGAAGCGTGTCAGTGTAAATTAGAAATACCGCCACAGTTCTGCGCCATGTATGTAAGAAACAGCGCACATATAAACAGGTGTGATATTTGTACAAGCGTGGCCGCTAAATAAAATTGATTCAGCAGCCGCGTGGTACAAAGTATCTCTCAAAGGGCACGATTAGTCAAGTATGTTAGTTACGAGCAGAGAACCATGGCAGCAGAAACTTCCAACACACCGAACACCATCCACTAAAATCGATGACTGCTGAAATTTAATTATGGCCCGGATCACTGCTCTGCTTTGTCAGATAGACTTTAGCAACAATGTCTCTTACTTGCTATTTTCTGTCTATTTAGAGGGCCACATGACGCTTTGTTTTGTTTCCCTTTAGATCAGACGTTAACACGTAACTCGTGTTTGAATAACGATCACCTGTCTTTTTTTTTTTTTTCAGCAATGAACAGTTTCGTAAATGTGTGCGTTGAGAAAAAACAACAGTCGTGTAACATTCGACTAATTACAAACCCTTATTACATCTTGCTAAAGATGAAGTGCAAACGTGTACAGTTCCCATGAAACGAAGCGATCCAAATGATCGCGCGTCAGCGTGCCCGCACGCATACATACATCTAATGGCGAGCTCATTATTTAAAACATTGAGCCCTCGTCGCACACTAAACAGCCAACGGCACTTCCTCCGCGAGCTCAACACGACTTCGCACGAAATATGAAGCGCCGTTCACGAAACACTTGAACCGAAACCAGCAGGCTTGAGCTCATAAAGCGATAATAAACATCAAGTGATAGTAAACGAAGCGACAATAAGAAGACGTGGTATATAATAGATAAAGGTGTGCAAAGCGAAGTGCAGGAAAGCGGGAAGAGGGGGGTACAACAGCAAGTATATAATAAAGGGCGGGATAGATACGGTATACACGTACTCAAGGCCCCCATGGTGGTGGTTGCACGTCCTCGCGCCAAGTCTGATTCTTTCTTTTCTGAGAAGGAACTATTACGTCTTCATCTTTTTCTGAGAGCTCCTCGTTACGGGTGCGAACGACTGCCTCGCGGCGGGCCTACACGGACATCCCCCGGCGCCTCGCTGGGCACAAAACTCACGAAAACAGGGGGAGAACGGGGGAGGGGGTGGGGTGGGGGTGAGGGGGATACACGTGAGCACACGCTGGATCAGAGAGATAGAAACGAAAAGAGAGAAAGAAAGCCTGCAATTGAAGCGAATGGGCGCGGCATGCCTGCGGCATAATATACGCGCCGGCCATGTGTATTTAGGAGGAACATTTATAGAGAGGTATGCGCCAAACACACACGTACTGATACACATGCGTGCGCACGCGTATACGATACATACACAGCACACAAAAACACAAGCTTACACTGATACAACTGATACAACGGCTGTATGCACATACAGACACGCATGAACACAAAATCTTGCATGCTTACGCGGATACAGATGCACACGGACGCATACAAAAACGTACACTCATACGAGCACCGATACGAACTCGTACACACAGCTATGTATATACAAGCACACGCACTCAAGTAAACACACACACACACATACACACATATGTGCACGTACAAACATACTCGAGCACAGACTTACAAACTTATACAGAGACGTACACGTACACGAGCAAGGGTGCAAGAACATGCACACCGCTATGCACATACAAGAACACGCACACACGCAGATGCATACACACGCGCTATGTGCACATGCCTGCACACACACCTACACGCGCGCACTCAAAGCACGAGCTACCCGAGGTAAACGCGGGGCGAACGAGAGGGAAAGAGACGACGCGGATGCGGAGATCCACCGGCGATGTCGAAGAGCATGCACCAGCCGAGCGGGGGCCACGCAAATGCGCGATTTGTTTTCCACCATACGTCGTCGGTGTGTACTTTTCGCCACCCCCTCCTCTTCCTCCTCCTCCGCGTCGACCCGCCGTGCATCGCGTCGCCGTGGCCAACGAGGCGCCTGTTCGAGCAGCTCGCGATCGGCGCTGACGGGCCCCCTCCGCAATAGCTGCTGCCATCGGCGTTGACAACGAGGACCCACCGCAACGAGTCAGCGAACGAACGCCCGGGCCGTCGATCGACGCACCTCTGTTTGTTTGCTTGCTTTTCTTTCCTTTGCACATAGCACTGGACAGTGCTGCTGCTGTAAGACAGAGTGCACACTGCTCATTAGAGGGTGTGGTCGATGGAAGGCGCCGATAAGGCTGCTGCTGCTGCCCTCCTGGCTTCGCGCCGGACTGCTATTTAGAGCGTTGTGGCTGCTCCCGCCTGCTGCATCTTCGACCCTCGCCCTACTCACTGCCACTTTGCTCGGAAGCTTGGTGGAGGGGGAGAGCGCGCCCCCTTATGTCGTCGTCTTCTCTTCATTCCGGGCCCCACTGGGCAGCGTCTGTCTTCGGGGGGTCCTTCGCTTCCCCCCGTCCCTCCGTTCACGCTGCGGGAACGTGCTTGCTTTCGCTGTTTCGAGTTTTTCGTTATACCGGGTCTATACTCGCGCATGTAGATGCGCACGCAGACAAGAAGGCGCGGGGGCTGGGAGTTACGCGAGCCCCGCGTCGAATGTATCTACGCAATGCAAACACACAACACGAGTTTACGAAGGCGCCCCGGAGGTGCTCGTTATTATACATCGAAGCGTTATCGATGCGTGCGTGCCGCGACGGCGACAACGGCGTGTAGCCAGAGGCGACACACGCACACACACACCGGAACGAAACGACGATGACTTGGTGGGGGCCGCCTAGCTGCGTTGGTGGTGCTGGTGGCCACAGAGGCGATGATGATCGTTCCTATACGGTGGCAGGATTTCATTTTTCAGTTTGGATTTTTTTTTTCTTTCGAGCTCCGCTCTGGCCCGCCCCGTTGCTCCCGCACCACCTCCGCGCTGTATCTCCCTCCTCCATCCCTTTAAGCAGGTAATTATTACGTAGTCGCCCGTACTAGAGCTATTCCACGCTTCGTGGTTCTTTGCGACGGAGTGTACGTTCGCGTGTGTTTAGCACTCATTTTTGTTTTCGGCTTTTATTTCTTTTCCTCTCTCTCTTCGTGCTTATTAGTAGCAGCTATATCTTCGCAGCATTTTCTTTGCCTCCGCTCGTCTGTACCCCCCCCCCCCCCCCTCCAGGCGTCATCCCGCAATATCGCGTACGCGCGCACGTACACATGCGTGAGTTCGCGCGAGCCACCTTCGCTTCGGCCGTGCGTACATCGGAGTGGAAAGGGACCGGGAAAAGAGCAGGCGCTGACAAGTGGTGTGGTCTCTCGGACGCGCAGCCAAGCCACGCCACGCCACGGCGTGGCTCCATTCACATCGAACGCTGTCTGCGCTCCGCTGCGGCTATACTTCGGATGCACACTCTCCCCACACGTGCGTGCAAAGGCGCGCGTACACGTTCGGAAGTGTGTGTGCGTGCGTATCAGGTCCGCAGCGGCCAGCCGTTGCGTGCGATCGCGACGTCTATCGAGTCGTGACGCTTCGTGATCAACACCGCTTTGCGATGTTTGCTTTGGGCAAGTCTCAATCATCCTTCAAATCAACTCCCCCCCCCCCTCCCCACCAACCGCCGTGTTCCTTCTCTCCCCTGCGCCTCCCCTCTGAGTTCGCTCGCCCCCTCAGCGAGATCGCAGTGCTCTCCGGCACGGTTGCATGGTGGCCCTTTTGGGACCCGTTGCGTTACGCTGGGCGCATGCATCCGCGTTCGCGATCATCAAGTTGGGACGTAATTATATATACGCGAAAACAAGAAGAGAACAGGGGCACACGTTGTATTCGCGTGCGTGCATAAGACCTGCGCCACCACGCAGCTTTGGACGCGAAGCATTTGCATGTGCGAACGCTTTGTACGTCCCAGAACCCTCTCTGCGTTGTGGGAGTGTGCGCGGTTGTGACTTCTCCTAGACATAGAGGCGCAGGTAATGACAGTGCTAGACCGGACATGTGTGCCCCTTTCACAGGTCATCTTGGGCGTACAGCTCTATTCTCATAGCTGTGGCCTCTGCGCGAAGTTTTCTTCGGCGATGAGCGACGTTTCAGTGGTGGACAGCTGAGACAGTATATGTGTGCGGGCTTGGGAAGTTAGTTTCACCGCAAAACTCCAGAGTTTCGTTGAAGCCACACCCAAGTAGTAAGCGAAGCAGGCGTCATCGTTTCAAAATGCATGCCCAATCAAGTCATATGAGTAGCTTCGCAGCAGGTTTAGTCTCTCCTGTATACCGTGCACGTAAGTATAAAACACCGGTAACTTAAGAACAGATATGTTTATGTAAATAATTTAAACGCGATTCATCTGTTGCATGTGCACTATACATCCACGGTTCAACCATGGGCTGCAAGGTTACTTGAGGAATGTCCGCGACTAAAGTTCATCGCCGTGTGAAAGAACAATGAGACGGATGTATAAGCCAATACCCTAGCAGCCCCTATAGCGGCGAGAACTTTCAGTGACCATTTGGCATATCGTGATGTTCTGGCGGAAACAGCGCACAGTGAAGTTACAAGGCTTCGTTATCATACTAGCCTCTGCTTATTCTCTCTCCGTTTACGTTTCTCTCGTTTAACTATTGCGCCACGAGCGGAACTTACAACGCTTTATTTCAGTAAGTGTTGTTCGCCATAGGGTATATAGGCGGCAGTTGGGTATCTGCTGACACAGGCCAATGCAAATAATTCTAGCACAGAACCTTACTAGGAGTGCTGGGCCCAGCTAGATGAATCACTCTTACTTGTAGAATTGTTTGCAAGAGAAAATTTCAGTCAATCCTGATGCTTGAGACGTCATTGGAAGTCGGTCATCCAGCGGCGAAAAGGCACTTACGAAGCTTTGGATTGTAAGTCTAAAGGTTCGTTCGTTTATCTATTGATTTGCCCAATAAATTGGTTCACACTTGACACGAACACTATGTACCACACTGCACGAAAAGAACAGAGACAGCACAGTGTGCCTTTCTTATTGCGCGGCGTTCTTTAGTTTCCTAATTCTGCCTAAGAATCTTGAATTCATTTTTGTCTCCCAAGTTGTCCCAAGCGTTGTAAAATATGACGCCTAGGAAGCCACGCGTGACATTTACGTGGAGCCTCAGCAGGACGTGGTCTTAAGGCAATGGCATGTTGGTGGATAGATAACAAAACTTCCATAAGGGTGTCTGCATAAGCTACAAAGCTTTTGTGCATAAGCTAGGGATAAGCTAGCATCGTCTATCACTGTGAGTGCATACGTTATTGATCATGCGAGCTTCGACATACGATCACCATAGAGATGCTGACGCCAGACTAGAGATGCTGACGTTACGATATATACACGCAAACACCTCGAGACGAAACACAGGTTCCAGACGCACGGTATATAGGGAGATGGATAGGTGACGAACACTAACGTGGGCGTCCACGCACAACACACACGTTCCAGACTCGATCGCTCTAAATGCAGGACGGTGTGAGAGCCTCGACGGGAATTCCTGCAGCAAGCACTGTGGACGCACGCGTTGGCCTGGCGGCCGCGTGACCATCGCTCTTCGATGACAGGATAACAGAGCAGCCGTTGATCGCTGCGAAGCACGAACGCAGAGGGAAGAGAGGTTGAGGGGCCAGTCGGCCAGCAGGCATGCAGTCTCGTCCGGGGCCCAGAAGGTCACTACTCTCACCACTCGCCTGCCTGCTCCGCAGTGGCCGTGTGCTCTTCACCGGGGAGTCATTGGCGTCACCTTTCTTCGTGCGACGAAGTGGCGATGAGAAATCGCGCCCTTCGGCCGGGAAGATGTTGGACCACGGCTATCGCGCGTCCAGTCCATCGTAAAGATGTTCGTTTGATTACCAACAGCACTTTCGTCATTTGGGCGTGACTGTGCGCAGACGGGAGGGTATACGGCTGCAGACATGTGGGAATGAACTGTAAACAGGGGCCCTGTGTATTCTGGTAGATCCCTATCGCGAGGTTTCCCGCGTCTCGTATATAGCCGAACTCGATGGCCCCAAATGGAGGCATTGCGAAGTGTCCACCGGTGGCACAGGACGTGTCCGTGGCGCAGTGCCGAGCAGTCAGTCAAGGCAGAGTGTGAAAACTATAGCATGTGACAGTACAAGTAAAATACCAGGACGCGAAAGAACCACATAGGGAATCAGGTTTACAACTGCCATCGAGAGGGACACGACGCCTGCATATATTTTTTTATTTTTTTTATGGGAGTAGGTGAGATACAGATAGGAGGACAGAACGAGGACGTGCTTAGTCGTAAAAACCGGCATGCTCTCTGAAATGAGTCACGCCAAATTTCGCGACACTGATAGTGTTCGCAAAAGTGATCAACAAAGAACACCAATCCAGCTCAGAGGTTTCACTGCCCATCATATGAAGGGGAAAGTCTTTCACTTCAGTTCGCTGTACGAGAGTAGAGTGATGGGCCTCTCACATAAGAGACGATCGTGATGCTTCGCTTATAAATTTTCAAAGCTACGAAAGCATTACCCTGTTTTCGTAACAAGCACAAGCGCGACAAGTCGTGACCCGAACGATATAATTGCTTTAACAGACAGCATTACGTTGGCGGGCTCCGAGTACTGAATCTGGAAAAAAGGCTGTCAAAATAACGCGAGTACAGAGAGAGAGAGAGAGAGACACAGAAGTAAAGGTTAGGAACGCCCTTCCCTTCGTGTCCTCTAGTATGTGCGTGCGTGCGTGCGTACAAGCGCGCTCGTTGACCATGTATAGTGGTTGGTTAAAGATGTCGCAGATGAGGGACAGAATAAATGTATGACTAGGGGGCGTATATAACGCGCATGGCCTCTGTGAACTGTTCATAACGGGCGGCAACGATGTTAAACCCGAGCTCAGTATATAGGCCCGATGGATATCGTTGGGAGAGGCCCTCGTCCTGCTTTGAACATAGGCTGCCGATGATGACGACGATGATGGTATCACTAAACCCGATAGCCCAAAGGGACGTTCAAGTGCATTGTTGTATAGAAGAGACAACGTATAAAAGGCATATATGTTCCTTGATGCTTCTCACATTTCCAGGCGGCATTGGCAGAGTACGGTGCCCGTTGTCCCCACTATTATCCATGCTTTACATAAGGAGAATGGAGAAAGCATTGGAGATGAGCAATATTGGTTTTAAGCTGTCGCACAGACAGGCAGGTATAGTGATAGAACAAAAGCTCCCCGGGTTGTTTTATGCAGACAATATTGTGCTATTCGCAGACAGTCGAACAGATTTGCAGGTTCTGGTTAATATATGTGGCCGGGAAAGTGGAGATTTAGGGCTAAAATTTAGTCTGACAAAATGCGGCTGGATGATATTCAACGACAGCAACGATCAGACCATATCGATACAGGGCGAGGAGATACCCAGAGTAAGAGAGTACAAATACCTCGGGATATGGATAAATGATGGGAATAGATACATAGAAGTACAAGAAAAAGCTATGATAGCTAAAGGAAAGAGGAACTCCGCAATAATGAAGCATAGAGCCCTGTGGGGTTACAACACGAACGAGGTAATTCGAGGTTTGTGGAAAGGTGTAATGGTGTCAGCACTTACATTCGGAAACTCAGTGGTTTGCATGAGGTCAGAGGTACAATCAGGACTGGACGTGAATCAGAGGACGGTCGGACGTCTCGCATTGGGAGCCCATGGGAAGACCACAAATGAGGCTGTTAAGGGGGATATGGGATGGTCTGACTTTGAGGGAAGGGAAGCTCAGAGTAAAATTATGTACGAACAGAGATTAAGGAATATGGAAGAAAGTAGATGGGCAGCGAAAGTATTCAGGTATTTGTATAGGAAGAACGTTGACCCACAATGGAGGAAGAGAACTAGGAAGCTTACCAGTAAGTATACAGCCAGTAACGAAACGGATGGGACGAAAAATAGCGTTAAGAGCATGGTCAGAGAGGCGGAGAACTCGGATTGGATATCAGGAATGGACAAGAAGCCGGCATTGAACAACTACAGAAAAGGGAAAGACGAAATCAAGAGAGAAAAATTTTACGATAATTCAAAGGGAAGCGCTTTACTGTTTGAGGCAAGGTCCGGTTGCCTGAGCATCCGAAATTACAGAGCGAAATTCAATAAAGAAGGGGACACATATACGTGCTTTGGAAAAGCTAGGGAAACGACAGATCATATTTTGATTGAATGTACAGATGTCCACCCAGGTGTAGCTGTGGACACTACCCTACAGGAGGCCATGGGTTTCAGGAGTAACACGGGAAAGCTGAACATGTCGGCGATAGAGATAAGTAAAAGGCGCTTAGAGTATTGGTGGCGCAAAAGTATGGAGCAAACAAAAGCGCAAGCTGGTTCGGATAAGATTGTTACATCACAGCGGAAGGATAATAGATAAAATAGGTAGACGAGGAGAAAAATTAGTTGTGAAAATATGTGTGATTCGGGAAAAGAATTGTTTGTAGAGGAAACAGAAATAAAGCTAGAGCTTGGTGGCCCGGCTACCGCCCCGTTATAAAGGGGACGCTCCTAATATCCATCCATCCATACATCGACAGCATATACTCTGGAAGTGCAACAAATGACACGTGGCCGAGTGCTCGCATGGGAAACATTGTCACAGGTGCGCACCACCGCCGCAGCCCTGCACACATATATACAGGAACATCGGCACAGCACTTGGAGAATGAGGTACGATGGTGGGGGAGTCACATAACAACCGAGAGATGTTCGGTGCATGGACCGTAATGCATGTCCACGCTGTACCACGAAGGAAGGAAGGAAAGGGAGAGGGGCAGACATACACACGGGGACAAGTGCGCGGCAGAGAAGAGCACCTCGCGATGACCGCAGCCATCCATCACTGCGAGAACATCGATGGCCGAAGAGATTACGCGGGCGACGTGCGGTGCACGCTCCGACAGAGCGTCGTTCGACGACGACGCTTCAACCGAGCTGCCACGCCACGTCGCGCCTGAAGCAGCAAAACGTGGTCGTCGACGAGTCATGACGAGTTCCTGTGTCTCCGTGTCCCTGTTTTGTTATCGCTGTTACAGCTCTTCCCGCCTGCATCGCTCCTGACTTCGCCCGCTCTTTCTGTATAATGTACTACACGTACCCATTGCTAGATATGCCTGAAAAGTAAGCACTGCAGACCGAATTGTGGCCCAGTGCTATGTGTACACTGGCATTCCCACCACTCCTGCCTAAGCCGGCGCTTATACATTACCGTATAGTTCGTCGTAGTCCTTTGTCTATTTTATACATATATGTATGCGGGCTTTGTTTCTGATGCCCACGTATGTTATATAGGGGGCGTGTCATCGTTCTCCGGATCGTCCGTGCGCGTAGCGACGGCCTCATATATCAGGTGTACACAGGACGGCGCGTCACTGATATAGGCAAAGTGCCAGAAATATGTATCTGAGCGGCGCTCGCGGGTGACGGCGCGGGGCGTGATTCTGAGTGGTGGAAGGGCGTATGGAAAGGGGCGCGTTAAGACAAGAACGGTTTGTGTTCGGCTATTGAGTAGTGAGCTTTCCCCACCATATTGACGGGCACGGGACAGGAGGTACATATAATACGGAAATTACAAAGCGTTATTCCTTTATTTTGATTTACTGTTCTTCGCGCTGCCGGGATTCAGAGCGAGAGTTACTGACCAAAGGTGGCAGGCGGCAGCGAGGACAATCTTCAACATCATCAACAATATACATAGCTACACAAATAGAACAAACCACGTATGTGCATTCGCGGTCTTGTTCCGCCGTTTTCGGAAAAGGGGAATGAAAAAAAAAAAGGCCGAATATCTGCTTGCTTCGTTGCAAATGACTTCGAAGAACGATAGTCTTCTGCCGTCCCTGATATGTGACACCCCCTCTTCTCCGCACTCACCCCTCACGCCTCTCACGCCTCACGCGTTCACCCTGCTCTCGCGCCATCTGTTGGGACCTTTCATTACTATTTGTTTAACGTGCAGCGTACGTCTCTTCGACACCATTTCCAACGCGTTTATTTTTCGTTTATAAATGTGAAAATCAGTCCTATGTGTATTCTTAATTAAATGAACGCTGTGGGTCACGGTTATGTGCGTATATTTTGCGCCAAACAGGCCTGAGGTTTCCTTGGCGCTGTATAACGTTAACGTGTATGACCCTGTGCCAACAGTGCTAGTACCTCATTTGCCCCTCCCCCCCCCCCCCCCCCTCTTCTTCAGGTTGAATCGAGTCACAGACACACAAAATTTTTCTCGTTTGGGCGCCTCAAGAAAGACTATCGTATTTAATAAACGTGTTTAAATTAGGCTGCAGGATGCCTTGAGCACGAGCCGATTCCTAGAGATTGCAGCTAGAAAGGCTTTCCTAAAAGCTCGACGGTGGGTAGAGGTTGGGCTGGCTTATAGCGGGGGTTTTCTGCAGCCTCGTTGTACATTTATATTCTCCGTTGTACATTATAATGTCTGATATTCCACGCAGTGCTCTTACGAGAATACGAGGTGGCGCTGTGTTGGCGCTGAACGCCCATACGCATTATACCTTAACACTTCAGCACACATGCCTTGCGAACGGTGTACACTTACAGACTCGCACATTACATGAGATTTCACGTTACTCTATATAGGGCACGATGATGGAAACAAGTGTGTGCTTCACGTTTAGTTATACTGCTGTTCAACAATCGCATCGCATGGACTCAAACACTTATAGGTTCGATTTCAGTTTTTCTTTTCCTTCCTCTATAAGTCAGTTTTAAGAACGAAGAGAGAGGAGAGGTGAGCTCCCTTAAGTAGTACTGCATGAGTTTGCCTGTAGCAGCAAAGTATGTACCAAAAGGCTACGATGAAGACTCACGCAATACTCACTCTGCCGTCAAAAACACAAGAGCACACGACAGCAACAGACATATAGTATCTCAAGGAGACCTGTATCTCCGAGTTCGTAAGTGTCACGTTCAAGTTCGTCGCGTGTGACGCGCAGGCAGTTTTTTTTGTACACACTCTGAGAACGTATCTTAGCTCGAGGGTTGACTGTTCTTATTGAAGACGTCTCCTTTAACTAAGGATGAAGACAAGAACAATAAACGCATCAAAGAGGAGAGGAGAACTGCACGTGCGAACGGCAACACCTACTCGGGCAGCGCGCGTTCCCACATGAAATGTGCGTGGGAAGCGGAAGGCGTGAGCTTCCGCAGGTGCGTTCGTACATATCTAAGCAACAGATTACAGCACGAGTACACCGCCGTGAATGGGAAGCGGACAGGTTTGTCGCGCCCTCTACCGCGGCAATCATGCGTGCATCCTACGTGTCCGATGTCGCGCCTCCGATAGCAATCGCTGCTGCAGTCGCCTCGCGGTGGCAGTGTTGTTCCTGCACACCTGCTGCGCGCGCGCAGTGTTGTGTTGCGTGTATATGTACTATATATATAGATGCAGTGCACTGCAGGCGGACTCGCGAGGACTGGAATATTAATTAGCGGCCAACGCCATTGCAAGGGTGAGCCTCGGCGTTGGTCGTGGGAAGGGTTCGTGTTGCGCATGCAATCCAGTCACGTGTGCGTGTGTGAAGGTGGGCACGGGTCTCTGAAGCAAGCATTGTTTATTGCGGTGCCGTATTTAGCGGCGCGAGTGTAAAAAAAATAAATAAAGTTTGTTCGGTTGGGTGTGTGTGTTCGCTGCAGATTTACGGCTCGCATTATCGGCATTCGGCCGGCGGATGTGTACGTGGTAGTTGCACAGAACGAGAAAGAGTTTAATGACATTTTCGGAGGATATATAGCCCTGCGACCTGGCTGGTGTGTGCTATTACGGGCGAAGTGGTGTATGGGGGACAAAATGAAGTGAATCACACAAAACCAATGACAAAGTACAAAACAAAATAAATCATTTGTAGTCGTACAGTTTCGCGCATGTCATTATAGCATGCCTGGGAGAACATAAACTAAATATTTTATTGAGATCAGCCGACATCCGAAACCCAGAGGAGTTGCTCTTGCATGGACACATATTCCTCACAGATATCGCTGCGGCGTCTCACAACAGCAGCATATATATTGTCGCGGTACAATGCGAACAGAAGAAAATACGACCTTTAAACGAAGCTATATATACACTGTTACATATTTCCTATGGCCTGGAAGCCCAATGGCCCCCACGTTGCTTTAGCATTGGTGTGCGTCGAGTAATAATCGATTCCCGAAAGGCACATTCCTCGATCATTATCTTTCCTTGTTCAAACAATGCGTGACATGACGAAGAAAGCAAAAGGGGAAGGAATTCAGCTTGTGGTTGTACGATTGAGATGAGAGGGAGCCAGGTGACTGGTATAGGGTTGCCATCAATCGTTGGCTGTAGATACACGGCAGCGAAAAATGGATGAGCACAAAGTTAGTGATCATGGTCGTTCGAAAATTTCTCTCTGAAGTTAACGAAATAAAAATAAAGTTACCGCATTCTACAGATTGCACCGTTGAATATAAGCTATACACGGGTCAATAAATGGCTAGTTCCTGCATATTATGTTCTGCAACATACCCGGCTTGAGCGGAATGCTCGTAACCAGGCAAAAACCTCTCCAAGGTTCACGACAGAGCATCTGCAAAAACAATGGAACGCGCCAGAGATAATCTTTATGTGATACATTCGACATAACAGGACGGAGCTTGCGGTGCGAAGAAGCTGACAGCTGCGCCCGTGGTCACGCATCGCCATCTTTGTCTTTCTATAGCCTATAACACAAATAATTTGCCCCGCCACGGTGGTCTAGTGGCTATGGTACTCGGCTGCTGATCCGAGGGTCGCGGGATCGAATCCCGGCCGCGGCGGCTGCATTTCGATGGAGGCGAAATGTTGAGGCCCGTGTGCTGTGCGATGTCAGTGCACGTTAAAGAACCCCAGGTGGTCAAAATTTCCGGAGACCTCCACTACGGCGTCTCTCATAATCAGAGCTGGTTTTGGGACGTTAAACCCCACATAACAACAACAACAACACAAATAATTTGCAGTGCTCTATAGCTGTTCGAAGTTTAACGCTGAGAACGACCACACTTGTCTCGTCATTTCTGGAAATGTTCCGTTCGTGATGTTGCGAGCATTTTGTCCGTCAGCGTGAATGCAACCTTAACAAATTATACCCACCCAATTCGCCACACTACACCATTCTGTCCGCCACTTCTAACGTAGTTTAGTGATCGACTTGCGTTAGCATAATGTACGTGGGTCCAACTTTCGTACAAACGCAATCCCCTGTAGTAGAAGAACATGGGTACGGCCTTGGTATTTAGATCGCGTCATTTTGACCCCCAATAGACGATGACCACAAAGGAAGGAAACACAAAAGACTGCGACCCCTGCGATAATGTGGCATGATGTATGTACTTGTGCTCCAGTAGGACGTACGTGTGTACTTGAATAAGAAGGCGAAAATTGTGAAGCGGATAAGATCAAGCGTGTTTACCTTCGGCATAAGAACGCCGACCAAGAAATGCCGCAAGAGTTTGACAGGCATCGAAAGTTATCGTGTGTGTGTGTGTGTGTGTGTGTGTGTGTGTGTGTGTGTGTGTGTGTGTGTGTGTGTGTGTGTGTGTGTGTGTTCTGATGCTCTCAACGCTAGATCCATTGCCAATATTGTTCTATCTTTTACTGCCAAGTCTAGAACTCCGTTCCGGCGTCCAGGAATCCATGGTCGAGCAGTCATCGCCAAACAGCTATTGACGTCTGCGTGCGAGAAGCCATTGACGAGCAGCCATTAACAACTAGCTGCTCACAAGCATCCATTGACAAGTAGCCAATGAAGAGTAGCCAATCGAGTATCGCCAATATCGCCAATCGAGCCAATATCGAGTAGCCACGGACGAACAGATATTGACGGGTAGCCGTTCACGTGTAGCCACTAGTAAGCTGCCATGAACGAGTGGCCACTGGTGAGTATCCGTTTACGCGCAGCCACTGACGAGTTTCCGTCGACGAGTAGCCACTGAGGAGAGCAGCTACTGAAGAGTATCCATTGCCGAGTGATCACGAAAGAATAGCCATTGGCGACTATCCACTGACAAGCAGCTGTTGACAGGTAGTCATTGACGAGCAGCCACTAACCCACCGTAAGTAGTCATTATTGAGTAGCCACTGACGAGCAACCACTGACGAAGAGGCATTAAAATGTAGCCATTTATGGATAGTCAGCCACGAGTCGCCAATGAACACGGGCACGCAACGCAGCACCCCTCGCCTATCCTGGTCTGCGTCAACCACACAATAGCGAACAGAAAATACAGGTGCGACGAAAATTACACGCGCCTCCACAAATGACCGAACAAAATGGCGACAGGTATACAGAGAAAACGCTGGAGAAGGCCGAATTTATGGAATGGGAAAGGGGGAGGCGAAGGGCGAGGACCCACGACACGTTGCCACATGTATCTGCTCTCAACATCCGCTATATGTACCAATACAGCTAGGGACGTGCACTGCGAAAAAAAAAAATAAGAAGAAGCTGTGGCTGCGCTTCGCGGCCGATGTCGTTCATCACTCTCGAGTGAGACCCGTGCGCGCACGGCTCTCGGAACGAAGAAAGACGGGGCCGAGCCAACAGGTATACGTATATGCAGGCAACACGAAAGAACTAAAAAAAGAAATAAAAAGTGGCGCGCTGTCATGACGCGCGCGGATCGCCGGGCTGGTTGTCCGCTGCCGCGCTTTCCACGGAGCGTGGCGCCGGGGCAGCGGGAGCAGGCCTTCCATTAAAATATCAGGGCTCGTGACGTGACGTCTCCTTTCCTTCCCCTCACCCGCCCCGTTTCTTCTTACCCGGCACCTCGGCTGCAGACCGAGTGTGACTCAAAAAAGAAACGGCAGGCAGGTAGAGAGAGAGAGAGAGAGAGAGGGAGATACGAAGGGAAAGGGCATAGAGTGCCAGTTATGCGCATGGAACGTGAGTGTGCAGGAAGCGAGAGGCGCGTTATAATATGACGAGAAGCGAAGAGAAAACAAAAGAGAAACCGAGACGACAGGGTCCGAGCTGCGGGAATGGGAGGAAGGGGGGTGATTGGGAGGTTGTGTGTGTGTGTGTGTATGCCTAGGCATATAGAAACCATCTCGCGCAGCGGGCGACCTGGGCACGCTGCGCTAAACTGCCTGGGTCCCGCGACGCCCCTTTCGATGCGAGAATAAATATACGAAACGAAGCAGGATCTAATCCCAGTCCTTCTTGGCAGGTGTAGGAACGAGAGGGGCTATAGGACGTGAGTTTTGGGGGGTCGCCCGCAGAGTATAAGAACAAAAGAGAGAGAGAAGACGGAAAGAAAGACAAAAAGCAAGGATACACGTATACGTAGGCGAAGCTGGCAGGTAGGGGGGAGGAGAAGGTGGTTGTTTTGGGAGGGGAGGGGGTGAGGCAGGAGTATGAGGCGTGCTGCTGAGACGTGGTGCCCACCCCGTAAGCGTTTATTGCCTGCTTTGTCCCTTTTCTCTGTTTGTTTTTCTCACCGGGAGCTCATTCTCTCGGAGGCGCCAGCACGGCAGCAACGCCGTCGTATAGCCGTCGAGGCGAAGGCTGCACAGCCGAAGAAGAAGAATGAAGGAGGCGTGCTGCGGCGGGAGGCGATGATTCTCGCGAAGTGGCTCTCGCTTCGCTGTCCGTGGGGTAGCCGTGATCAGGTGGAGGGAAGAAGGAAGAAAGACGAGGGGGGGATGCGTATACAGAGAAGACGCTGCTTACGGCAGCGAGCAACGACGCGGGAGGCTGAGGTGAGACGTCGGAGTGTTTTGTCTTCTTCTTCGCTCGTTGGGCTGCTCAACGACGTCGGCCGATTGCGGGGCTGCACGCAGCTCACCACGCGTGAGCAAGGCAATCCCGAAAGCGAGACGCGGATAGCAGATTTTGGAGCAAGCGGGAGGGGGGGTATGCGGTGAGGTGAGGGGGGAGGTGGAGGGGGAAGGCACGTGGAGAAGAACGCCCAGCCCGGACGGCGGATGGACGGACGCACGGATTCCTAGCTGGACCGGCGCGACGCGGGCGATGCACGCGCTGGCGTCTTTTTCCTCCTCTCTTCACCGCTTCTTGCCACCCTCTCTCTCGGCCTCTCGCGCAGTATTTACATAGGGACACGCGTCCGCAATAGGGCGTGGAGATAGCCCCGACTTCGTTCCGCGTGGAGTAGCTGCGGTGAGCGGAGCTGGGAGCTACCCTTTCTACTCGGGACACGGAGTTCGCCTCTGGAAGCAACAGATCCACGCTGTGGTCATACCTTGCACGGAGCTGCGACTTCGTATGTCGGCGAAACATGTGTCGGGAAATCACGTGGAAGAAAATTTTCTCCTGATAAGCTGTGTTGAAGGGCTTAGTCTTCTTCCAGCGCCCGACCGTACATTCGCTGCGATGACACTGCCGAGCTAATGACGAACTGCGGTCCTGATGGGAAGGCTGCAGCGATAGCAGGAATGCGGACTGGATAGCCACGTCTTCTGGAGCGATGTATGGGGGCCTCCATGGACTACTATATATACTATATATAAATAGTCATACGTACTTGAGTACAACTGGCACGCATCTGTAAGGAACAGTGAGGCTCCGTGCTTCTGGAAGCCCAGGAAATAGAGCCCACGGTTTGCTCTTGACTCCTTCGTTCGGGCGTCCACGAATAAGCATGGAAGACTGCCCCGCGACCGAGGCACGACGTTAGCAAGGAAAATAAAATAAGCGCGAAACAAAAGGACGAGCATGGCTTGGAAGTTGCGCGCAACGGAGCCTGCGGGCGCAACTGCCGGTGGTCCGCTCCAGGCGCGCGGAGATCGCTCGCACTCGCACACACGCGCGCGGCAGTGCACGCTCGACGAGCCTCCGCACAGCGCGAGCGAGCGGAGCCCTTCCCTTCTTCTTCCTGGACGAAGAGGGGGGGACGCAAGCTGTTATAAATTGTGTTTAGTTTGTCTACGGTATAATTTGTTCGCCAGCTATAATGACGGGGGCTTGGTGTATACAGACGCTGGCAGCGCGTCCACCGGGAGGTGTGTTCGCGCACTGCGGTGGTGGCTGCGCTCTCGTGCACGCACGAAGCGTAGGCCGTTATCGGCGACCCATCGCTATCGCCATCATCATCATTGTGGGGCCTTGGTGCGTGTGTGGTGGTGTGTGGCTAAGGAGGAGGGCTGCCTGTTGAAAAGAGTGATGGCCCGTCTACCCTCCTCCTCCTTCTTCTTCTACCCTTCGCTCTCTCTCTTTCCTTCGCTGCCCGGAGTAACAGGGAGAGGAGGCGGTGGATGTTGCTCGTGGCGCAAAACTATCCCTCACCCGATCGTCTTCCCCGGCCGTGCGACTCTCCTCCGAGGCATGCACTTCTCCATGTATAATGGATAGCGATACGCCCCGGCACTCGTTGACAGCTATGTATTCCCAGACTCATTATAAAACTCTGCGTCGATCGTGAAGCTTATGCGGACGGCGTCACTTAATCAGTATCGCTCGGTACGCGGCAAAATTGCTCGCACGGAAGGACCGTTTTCATTGAATGGCTTCGTACATGTTTACGACACGAAGGCTTGGGCTGATGTTGGTCCTTGTAGTCGCCAGTGTTGGTCCTTGTAGTCGATACGACCAATCGAGGTAGTTTAACAGACTACGCGTTGCCAACTGCTACGCGCGAGGTCGTGGGTTCGGTCCCCGACTGCATTGACCGCATTCGGATGAGGCGGTGGAAATTATGGCGGCGAAGTCGTGAGATTTCAATGTCGAGGGACCAACTTGGCCTTAAGGTGCATTAAGACAACAGTTATGCGTGTTCAACATCTACGGATAGTGCGCAGGCATAGCCTTTCTAGTATCCGCGCTCTGCGCGCCGTCTGTGGACAGTAACGCCGGAGGCATTCTATGCGGAGATCATCATCATCATCGTCGTCGTCGTCGTCGTCAACCTGTCTACGCCCACTGCAAGGCAAAGGCCTCTCCCATAAATCTCCAATTATCCCTGTCCTGTGTTAACTGGGCCCAATTTATCCCCGCAAACTTCACGATCTCATCTGCCCACCTAACTTTCTGCCGCCCCCTGCCACGCTTGCCTTCTCTAGGAATCCATTTTTTCACTTGGTTACAGCGCAACATAGACGAGGACAAAAGAAGGAAATGAACAACACGGCGCTGACTCGCAACTGTATTTTTATTGGAAGAAGGTCACAGATATATATGTACTGACAGCATTACATCGAGACATGCGCAGAGCAAGAGATGCACCAAGGAAGCGTTGTCACACTTTCGCGATAATCAGGAGTGCAATAAATACCTAAGTTCTTTTTCATGGAGGGTGACTGATGGTTCACTTATGCACGTGCTGTCCCTCACCGTTATATGGTAGGCCTCAGCAATTTCTCTTGTCAATTGGTTAGGATGCTTGAAAATGACGGTGGTTTTGTTAAAAATGGGATGACAACCGCATGACCTACAATGCTCCGGTAAATGAAGACGCGCGACCCCTTGAAGTGACAACTCATGCTCCCTTAAACGAACATTCACACATCGTTTCGTTTGTCCCACGTACTCTCTGCCGCATGATAATGGAATGAGATACACAACCTGTTTTACACATGTGATGTACTTGTTCGTTTTCTTATGATTTACCGTGCAGTCTCCTTTTACTTGCTTATTCTTCAGTGCATTTTCAACAATCGGGCATATGCGCCCTACCTTATGTTTAGCAGAAAACAGAACATTCACGCCGTACCTTGACCCTACGTTTTTGAGCCCATGCGCCAATCTGTGTACATAAGGAAAAACCGCTCTTTTGCTTTTTTCATCACACTTCGATAGACCACCTTTGTCCTTCACGAGCTTAACGCTCCTAACCATGGACTCGCACACAGAAGAAATTACCTTGTCGGGATAACCCGCATCCACTAAGCGTTTAGCTTGGTTATGAAAGGCAGAATTCGACACGTGCACACACGACTTCCTCAGTGAAGCATTTAAGATCGTCTTCGCAATGGCCCTCTTCACAATCTTAGAGTGACCAGAATTATAGTTTAAGATAGGCTTAACTGATCTTGGATCATATTTCCAGCATACATAATCTTTACCAAAGATTAGCTTTAGGTCCAGAAACTGAAGCTCGTAATTTTTAGGGACTTCGTGAGTAAAGGTGAGGCCCATACCGTGCTGATTAAACAACGTGAGAATTTCATCAACGTCTTCACGATGAATGTCATTTTGGAAGAATATCACAAAATCATCGACATAGCGGAAAACGGCACTGCAGTACTTGCTGAGGAGACCCTCCAGCTGCCTGTCAATGTATCCTAAAACAATGTCACTAATGATAGGGGCCACGCACGACAAACTCCGGACTTTTGTACATAAAGACTCCCCTGCCACGAAACAAACGTACTCTCCAGGTAAAAAGACAAAAGTTCAAGAAAAGATTCTAAAGAAATGCCGCAACCATCGATAAAAGATTCTTCATCGTTGTCATACACTATGCAATCCTTTATGCATTTGATAACCTGGGCATGCGGAAGGGAATAATACAAATTTTCCACATCCACGCTGAAGGCACTACGTAGGCTCAGTGAGTTAGTCTTCAGGTACTCGCACACAGAATCAGAATTCGGTATGCGGAATGGGTCAATAATTTTCAAGCGTGCAAGGTTCTTTTGCAGAAATCGCGACACAACTATCTGCCAGCTACCTTTTTCGGAGACTATAGCCCGGAAAGGCATGTCCTCCTTGTGCGATTTCACCGTAAAGAAAACCTGTAAATCCAAGTTTTTCGCCTTCTTAATGCCAGCCGCTAAACGTTGCAGATTCATCCCTTCTAACATAGAAAGTGCTCGGTTTTTTACTTCTGCGGTCTTCACCCTGACACCCTTGAAGTTTTTGTTAATTGCGGCCTCGCTCTTCTGTGAATACTCTTCATAGTTCATAACGGCGAAGTAGCCTTCTTTGTCGGCTACTAGTACATGCAGTTTCCTTTCACAAAGAAAATCAACTAACGGCCTTAGCGGGTCCTTTTTACCCCGTCCCCTTCCCGTTCTGACAATGGTATCAACACAGTCTGAAACACACCTTGAACGTTCATCCTCTTTGGCACACCTTGACACCGCCCTCGCAGTGGCTATCTTTTCAAAGGGATTCAGGTGAGGCTCGAAGCAGTACTTCGGGCCGAGTCCCAGCACTCTCTCGTGTTCCTCCGGAATGGGCGTCGTACTAAGGTTAAGCACATGGCCCTGCACCGGATTTCCTTTCTTCTGCACCGGGAGCGTTGGACGGACAGTGCGCCAAAGGAATTCACTGGTTGAATCAGCAACGTTGCACCACTGTCTATACTGGCGATAACCGGGGTGACCGTCCATACCGTTTGCGCATGCAATTCGAAGTAGGTCCTTGAAAGTTCTGACTTGTCGCCACCACTCGGACTTGAGAATTTTGCAGATTCGCCGCGAATGTCCATCCGAAGGCCTCATCCAACCGCACAAAGACTGCACCTCGACTGGGCAAATTCCTCTTCTGACGTGCCAAGACGCAACTCTGGCTCTACACATGCACACGGCGATCAAGGCTGCCAGGCAAGCCGGGTCACGTAGGTTTGAGTTAACACTATAATTCTGGTCACTCTAAGATTGTGAAGAGGGCCATTGCGAAGACGATCTTAAATGCTTCACTGAGGAAGTCGTGTGTGCACGTGTCGAATTCTGCCTTTCATAACCAAGCTAAACGCTTAGTGGATGCGGGTTATCCCGACAAGGTAATTTCTTCTGTGTGCGAGTCCATGGTCAGGAGCGTTAAGCTCGTGAAGGACAAAGGTGGTCTATCGAAGTGTGATGAAAAAAGCAAAAGAGCGGTTTTTCCTTATGTACACAGATTGGCGCATGGGCTCAAAAACGTAGGGTCAAGGTACGGCGTGAATGTTCTGTTTTCTGCTAAACATAAGGTAGGGCGCATATGCCCGATTGTTGAAAATGCACTGAAGAATAAGCAAGTAAAAGGAGACTGCACGGTAAATCATAAGAAAACGAACAAGTACATCACATGTGTAAAACAGGTTGTGTATCTCATTCCATTATCATGCGGCAGAGAGTACGTGGGACAAACGAAAACGATGTGTGAATGTTCGTTTAAGGGAGCATGAGTTGTCACTTCAAGGGGTCGCGCGTCTTCATTTACCGGAGCATTGTAGGTCATGCGGTTGTCATCCCATTTTTAACAAAACCACCGTCATTTTCAAGCATCCTAACCAATTGACAAGAGAAATCGCTGAGGCCTACCATATAACGGTGAGGGACAGCACGTGCATAAGTGAACCATCAGTCACCCTCCATGAAAAAGAACTTAGGTATTTATTGCACTCCTGATTATCGCGAAAGTGTGACAACGCTTCCTTGGTGCATCTCTTGCTCTGCGCATGTCTCGATGTAATGCTGTCAGTACATATATATCTGTGACCTTCTTCCAATAAAAATACAGTTGCGAGTCAGCGCCGTGTTGTTCATTTCCTTCTTTTGTCCTCGTCTATGTTGCGCTGTAACCAAGTGAAAAAATGAATCCCAACCAACTGGCCCAACTTGCCGTTTTGCTCTAGGAATCCACTATGTTGCCATCATAACGACCAGCGGTTGTCTTGTCTTCGCATTACATGGCCCACCCACTCCCATTTCTTCTTCTTAATTTCTATTAGTATGTCCCTAACACGCGTTTGTTCCCTAACCCACTCCGCTCTCTTTTTGTCCCTTAAAGGGACACTGAACAGGTTTTGAATTCGCGAATTTATTGCGAATTCGGTATCCGCGACCTCTTACAACATGCCTACGGAGGTTTTTTTCGCGATGTTCGATTAAACAACGGCGCTATAAGCGAGCAAACTTTGACCGAGGGAACGCCCCCCTCGGCGCGCGCGCGCGCAGGGGCGGAGCTTGAGAGAGATAGACACGTGGGGAGGTGACGTCATCGTCAGGGTCGAGCCGCCGGGCCGCCTGCGTCGCTCAGTCAGCTCAGCTTGTTTCTGCTGCGATCTGCTGCCTAGCGAAGCATCAGTTCTGCCAGTTCGTAGGGATTTCTTGCCATTGCACCGTTCTCTTCTGATTGAAGATTTTCGCCATCCGACATTCACTACTTGTGTTTGTGCAAGGTTGAAGTGGACTCGCGATGCCGAGTTACTGCGCGGCATATGGCTGCCGCAGCACTTACAGTCGCGATGAGGTCGCTTTTCACAAGTTTCCTCGGGATCAGAAGATGGCTGCAAAATGGTCCGCTGCAGTTAAAAGAAAAGACTTCAAACCTACGAGATCAAGCGTGCTGTGCTCCAAGCACTTTCGTGACAGCGACTACGTACGAAACCCGGCTCTCATGCAGTCGCTGGGATTGACGATCAAGAGTGTGCGACTGAACAGCGACGCGGTTCCTTCTGTGTTTCCGCACCTGAAGGGGCCCTCGCCGCCACCACGACTTGCCTTCGTGAATTTTAAATTTCTTAAATTTTTTTGTTGTTGTGATGCACTTCGGATGTTTCTGGCGGTCGCGAATCTGCCGAATTTCGAGGCAGCAGCAGCAGTCCTCTTCTTTCCCCATTTGCACGCAGTGCACGCATGAGCACCTATGGCGAAAACACGTGTACACAGATATCAGCACGCAGCATCGAAATCAGCTACTCTACACGACAGTCGCATGCTTCCATCACTGTAGTACTGGGCAGAATTTAGAAAAAGCGACGGTATTATAAAAAACAGAACTGCAATATATGAGCCAAACTATCCTTGCGCAATTTTTCAGCGCAGTTCAGAGCACATGTCACCACTGGGGCGAGAGCGGCACTCGTCTGGCTTTTTTTTTTTTTTTTTCCTCGCGGTAGCATACTGACTCATCGCGTGCGCCTTGCCCGCTGCGAAGTACGATACTGACTGCATTAGTACGATACTGAGTGCCGATGCTGCTGTTTATCAAATTTGATATCCACGGATGAACGTATCATTTGTAACAGTTTACTACAGTGAAATTAAGCACTGACATGCATCTTATACGTACCAGTCTATGTTTCCGACGCGGGTGAAGGTGGCTGGTTGTTGTTATGTGGGGTTTAACATCCCAAAACCAGCTCTGATTATGAGAGACGCCGTGGTGGAGGGCTCCGGAAATTTCGACCACCTGGGGTTCTTTAACGTGCACTGACATAGCACAGCACACGGGCCTCAACATTTCGCCTCCATCGAAATGCAGCCGCCGCAGCCGGGATTCGATCCCGCGACCCTCGGATCAGCAGCCGAGTACTAGACCACCGTGGCGGGGCAAGGTGGCTGGTTGGGACTCGCTTTCCTGTGCGGCTTCAGTCGTCGCCTTTACAGTGGCGACCGGCTCGAACATGTACGGATGTACAGAGAACTCGTTCCGACTTTCACAGTTCGCCATACTAACAGCAACTACCCGATTTCAACAGATAAACACGGCATTGCCTGCCGGCGAGCGCAGTCTGCTGTCCTCACCTTCCTGACGATGATGTCATGGAGCTTCGACCAATCACAGCGGCGGCGAGACTCGCGATGGCGGCCGCGGCGCCTGCTGCTTGTTTTCGGCAAAATAAAGTTATTTGCGTTGGTTTATGCAAATTTCCGACTTGATTTTCGAGTTCGCCGCACGAAATTACGTATCATGACACTATAATCTCGTTTTTTTTAAAAAGTGGTTCAGTGTCCCTTTAACGTTACACCTACCATTTTCCGTTCCATAGGTCGCGGCGTCGTCCTCAATTTAAGCACAACCCTCTTAGTTAGCCTCCAAGTTTCTGCCCCGTAGGTGAATACCGCTAAGATGCAGCTGTTATACACTTTCCTCTTCAGACACAATGCGCAGTTAAGGCCCCACATATATTTCGTCAACCATATCTTGCCACAGCAGGATGTAATTCAAGCTGCGCAAAAGAAACAGTTGCGCATTGCTCACAACTTCGACCGGAAGTGTACAGGCATTTGATGGGTCGTCTACAATACACTTCCTTTTTGTTTTCTTTCGCGTCAATTTTCGTGAACAGTCGCATGCATTTACTCGCACGCCCTCTTGCTAAAAGGCGCCTGCCCGCGCTGCACGGAACAGCGCAGCTTCAGCGAGCCAGAGTCCATATAGCCAAACGAGGATGGATTCACGAAGTACTTATTGGTTGCATGCAACTCTTTCTCCTTCACCTCGTGTGCACTCCTCGATAATCACTCTCCGCAGGCAATCCTGATGGAGTAGGGGGTACAACATGTAACGTGCACGATGTTCCCCTCTCTTTCCTTTACCCTCTACGCGGTCGCCGTATTCGGGTATGGGCACTCGGAGGTGATCGCGTGCGGCCGCCACGGTGGCGCCTGGTAGGCTGCGTGCGCAGTCTTGCGCCCCTTTCCCACATTTACGTCGTTTCCCTGCTTCCTCCCTTCTACCCACTCTCGTTGACGTTGACGACGAGTGTCGATCGGGGAGCGGCCCAATTAGCGCGGAGGACTGGCCTTCTCTCCTTTCGTGTAGCGTCGAAGACAAATACGACGAGAAAAGGGAATGCCGAGGAAGAAGGCAGGCAAAGGAGGAGGAGAGTTCATTTGCATATTTCACACAGGGTGCTAGCAGTGTACAGGAGGTGCATTTTTGGTGAGAAATATTCAAGGTGGCCAAAGGGCGCGCCTGCTCCGCGAGCCGATGGCTGTGTGTCGAAAAATGAAAGATGAGGAACGTATGAAGCAAGTGCTCGTCCTTATTTTTTGTTTCTTTTTGTTTTTGAAAGGGACTGTAACAGACAGACAGACAGACAATGAACTTTAATGAATCCTGAGGAGCTACTGTAAGGACTCCCTAGCGGGAGGCCTTTGTAACCGCTGGCCGCACCCACGTGGAGGAAAGAACGCGAAGAAAACAAGCAGAGTTTTTGATATTTTTAATATCTTTAACTTGGCCCTGGAAGTCGCGAAAAGAATAACCGGTGGCGCCATCCTCGATGGTGTGTGTCAATGACAAAGTGTAAAAAACAAGAAATACCGGCGCAGGTTCTCTTATCTTGCTTAATAGCAAAAATTTATTAATTACAATTGTGTCTTGCACACATCTGGTAGCGTTCCTTCGCCACAGAGAGCAATTTTCATTTTTGAATTAATGCAGTCGAATGCCTTTATAATGAAGTGTTCAGGACCTTGGAAACTATTTTTTCTATAGGCTCACTTCGCTCTAACGGTCGCCTCTTGCAATGATGCTGGGGCATAAGGTTTCCTTCGTTATACTGGTCATTTTGCAGAAGAGGCATTCGTTGTAAGGGCGTTTCAGTGTATTGCAAACACCCAGCAACCAGTGTTACCAGCGTCTCTGCACATCAAGGGGTATAACCAAGAATACCGAAAAATTGTTTCAAAGATTTCTATTGATTTTACTGGAAGCTTGTATACTTCGAGTGGAACGCTTTCTATTGCAATTTTTCATTTTTTTTAAAGAAAAGGTGGCGGGGGGAGAACGGATGAAGAAATGAAGAACGGCGGGCAGACCCATTAAATACGGCCTAATGAAACAATGAAACCAACACACAGTGAAGCTAAGGGATCAGGCTTGGCAGTAATTACATTACAGTAACCGGATTACCTTTTCTCGTAATGAGTGATGCATCGAATTACTTTTGAGGGCTGGCAGTTTGGTAACGTAACGATTTGCTCCAAGCGGGTAATTTCATGGAAATTATTCATTACTTTCCCAATTACTTCTGGCTAAGGTATATAGCAGGCGTCCGCTTTACTTAAAGGATAAAAGGTCTATAAAAAATAACAAAGGCAAGTTAATCTGAACACCGGTCATCAAGTGTGGGAACGAGGCTACAGGTCTACAGAAAAGCCGTATATATGTATTGCAAGTGTATACCTGTGCTGTAAGCAGACTGTATATGATTGACTGGATCAATGAACTTTCGTTAAAGAAATTGGAAAGATTTTATTACTGTTCGAAAGCAATAGCAATGTAGTGAAGCCGTCAGCCGGCTATAATGTTTAGGGTGACTTAATTACAGTTAAGACAAATGTACAAAATTAATTCGTAATGTAATTTAATTACTTTATTAGTAGCTTTGTCATCTCTGCAAGGGAGGCATAGGGGTCATTATTTGTAGTTCCTAACCGTAGTCCAGTAATCATGATGTAAATGGAAATGAAATAAGAGTGGATGGAAAAGCAACTTGGAGACATATAGCGACCGAATATACCTTTAGATGCAAAGTTAGAGGAGGATAGCGTAGAGGACGAGCTTGACTGTTTTGTTTTTGTTCTTAAACGAATTCTAAAAGCCACCAGTTGTGATAACATATACAATATATATCCGATGCTTTACCTCTCCGACAGTATAGGTCACCGCTCGTTCGACACATGTCATCAATCATCATCATCATCATCATCATCATCATCATCATCATCAGCCTATCTTATGTCCACTGCAGGACGAAGGCCTCTCTCAATCCTCTCCATTCTTGCCTGTCCTGCGCGAGCTGATTCCATTTGACGCCTGCGAATTTCTTGATTTCGTCCCTCCATCTTACTCTCTGTCGTCCGCGGCTACGCTTGCCCTCTCTTGGTATCCATTCCCTCGTTCTAACAGTCCATCTGTTATCTATCCTTCTCATCACGTGGCCTGCCCATGTCTATTTTTTCTTCTTAACGTCGGTTATTATGTCGGCGACTCCCGTCTGTTCTCTGACCCACTCGGCACTCTTTCTATCTCTTAATGTAACGCATATCATTTTTCGTTCCATCGCCCGCTGGGCCGTTCTTAACTTCCTCTCGAGCTTCTTCGTAATTCTCCAAGTTTCTGCCCCGTATGTCAGTACTGGCAAAATGCAGTAGTTATATAGTTTCCGCTAGAGTGATAGTGGTAGATTTCCTTTCATGAGTTGGGAATATGTCTCCCGTACGCGCGCCATCCCATGTTTATTCTATGGTAGATTTCTTTTGTATCGGCGGGTTCTCCTGTCAACAGCTGTCCTAGATATAGGTATTCTTCTACGACTTCTAATGTCTGGTTTCCGATCCTGAAGTTACGTTTCTTCACCGTGCCAATTAGCATTATCTTTGTTTTCTGCATGTTCATCCTTAATCCTACTTTAGAGCTTTCTCGGCTTAAGTCTTCAATCATCTTTTGCAGTTCGTTGCCATCATTGCTAAAGAGTACTATGTCGTCTGCAAATCGTAAGTTACTCAGATATTCGCCGTTAATCCTTAGCCCTGTCTCGTCGCAGTCAAGCCTTTTGAAGATTTCTTCCAAACATGCAGTAAACAGCATTGGAGAGATTGTATCTCCTTGTCTGACACCTTTCTGTATTGGGATTTTTATGCTTTTCTTATGGAGGAGGAGGGTGGCTGTAGAATCTTTATAGATCTATCGCATATTCCTTGTTGGCGTAATGCCTCTAGAACTGCTGGTATCTCTACCGAGTCGAAAGCCTTTTCGTAGTCTATGAAAGCCATATAGAGGGGTTTGTTGTATTCCGCGGACTTCTCGATTACTTGATTTATCACATGAAGGTGGTCTATGGTGGAGTATCCTTTCCTGAACCCTGCTTGTTCTCTTGGTTGATTGAATTCAAGTGTGGCCCTTATTCTGTTGGAGATAACCTTTGTGAAAATTTTGTAAGGTGTTGAGAGTAGACTGATCGGCCTGTATAGTTCCTCACGACTTTAACATCTCCCTTCTTATGTAATAGTAGAATATTTGCGTTTTTCCAGCTGACTGGTACATTTGAAGTTTTGAGGCATTGTGTGTATAGTGTCGCGAGCTTTCTATAGTTAGGAAGTCCCTCCGTCTTTGATCAAATCGGCTGTTATGCCGTCTTCTCCAGCCGCTTTTCCGCGGGACATGCCCTGAATTGCTTTTCTAACCTCGTCCGCAGTAACGCATGGAATTTCGGTGTCCTGATCGACACTTATTACCCTCATGGTGGGGGGACTCGTATTTGAACTGTATAGTTCAGAATAGGAGTCCTCGGCCACTTTGGTTATATCATTGACGTTAGTAACGGTGTTGCCCTGCTTATCTTTCACGGCATGCATTATGTTATTTCCCGCGCAAAGCCTCCTTTTATAGTTGTTTTGATGCTGACTCCTTTTTTCACGGCTGCTTCTATTTCTTTCACGTTATGGTTACGTATGTCCCTGACTCTACATTTACTGATGAACTTAGACAGCTCGGCAAATTCTATCCTGTCTCTTGAGTTAGTTATTCTCATCTGTTGGTGTCGTTTGATCAAATTTTTAGTAGGTTCAGAGAGCTTTTTTACATCTTGTCTGAGTGCTTTGCCCCCTACTTCGATCGCTGCTTCGGTGATCAGCTTAGTAATGTCTTCGTTCATCTTCTCTATGTCCTCATGTTCTTCCTGTCCATGTTCTTCATGTAATCAGTATGTCCCCCTATATATAACAACTGCTCTAAACAATACCATCTTCCCTATACGATAACACTCGCCGCTCAATCGCCTTTATAATTTACCAACCACTAAACAGGTGCGTTATTTTTACGCTTCTCCGATAGCGCCAAGGAACACGCATACCTTAATTTCGAACGACTGTGGCCTACAGAGAAGGCCGAGCGACATCTTCATACGGACCTCACACACGTATATGTACATACACTATATAAGCCAGAAAGAAAACGAAGACATCGCTCCATGTTTAAACAATGTCCCGCATCGTTAATTCACGCTCCCCGCACCGCCGCATCCGCGGCATAAATTGGCCACCCATGAAGAGATGAGCCATTTGGGGGGGGCGAAGAATACATAAAAGCCCCCCACCCTTTCCCTCTACCGTTCTTTAGCACACGGGCACTCATTGACTGTGAGCCGTTTTAAACGACGTGCAGGAGAATAATCAGATCACCGAACACGAGTAACAGAACCCATATAGCGTATACACGGTGCGTTACACGCCGTATGTATACGCTCGCGTTCTCACACTCTTGAACGCGCGTATATCAGTACGCATATATATCTTTAGAGCCTCGTACACAAGAGATACAGGTGTGCACGAATAATGTGTACGTCTAGCTGCCGTCAGTCGCTGCACGCAGACGCTTCGCTGAGAGCCATGGTCGAGTGGTCATTTTTCACTCAGCACCACCCTCCTCTTTCTCCTAATGCAGCCTG
Source organism: Hyalomma asiaticum (assembly GCA_013339685.2). NCBI lineage: Eukaryota > Metazoa > Arthropoda > Arachnida > Ixodida > Ixodidae > Hyalomma > Hyalomma asiaticum. The sequence continues at coordinate 78,445,946 of CM023484.1, forward strand.
TACGCGACGAGCGCGCACTGCAGCGGAGGCGTTCCTCAGCTGTCCGCGCGTATACCCCGGCCTGTATACGTGTGTGTTCGTATAATCCATGCAGCGTTGAAAGCCATTGTACGCAAGTACATGCCTTCGCGTGTGGGGGTGTTTCAAACGAGCAGGCGAGATGGCGCCAACGTCTGAATGCCGTATTATCAGTCCAGCAGATATATATAAACACCAGAGGCCACGCCGTTATGGAGCCGCGTACGTGCACTGAGAAGAATATGTGGATTTGTTTGGTGTGTCTGTGTGTGTGTATGATGCCGAGGCGTGTGCGGACACAGGCGTGCATGCATTTTAAAGGCACGTGCTGTAACTATACATGTGTACAGAGGCGAATATATGTGGGTGAGGACACTATATAGCACCGCGTGAACTGTACGGACGTCGGCTGGCTCGCCACAATCGCTACGCTCGGGCAATTAATCTCCTGATTGTGGAACAATGGCAGCGTTTCGCGGGCCGCGCTCGGCACGCCAGTTGCGCCTCATTCGCCTCTAGGTGGCGCTGGTGCGTGCGTGCGTACGAAAACTAGTCGACGGGTTAACTGCGCACGCGTGTGTACGCGGCATAACGCACGGCTCACTGGGCCTCGTGTCTGGCCTACAGCTATATAGTTCGGTAAGGAACTCCGGCACGCCCCTCCGCAGGCCTGACGTTCTTTCACGCATTTATATTTCATATTTTCTTTATATTAATTTATCTGGCTGCGCGCGTTGTGTTCTCGGAACGCTGTACGTTGTACATCACAACCTCTCCATTCTCTCCCCAGTAATGGTGTAGGCTCCGACTCTGGATGAAGGCTTAGCTTAAACTAGAAAAAAAAAAAGGAAGAATATGTTTCGCGCGTTGCCGGAACTCGGGAATCAACGCAGCGCGACTAAAAGGTGCATCCGCGTGGCCTGACCGTTACGGTGATTATACAACGTGCGCGCGAAACGGGAGTTCCAGAATTTCCGTCTATATACGCTGAAGAACGAATGCAGGTAGATCATCGAGGCTGGCTAATACAATACTATAGTTATTGGCGCGCGTGCGAACGCCGCACAATGACGATGATAGTTTCCTGGTGGCCAGGTCTGACGACCGTCTGCCTAAGCATCTTCGTTGTTAATAAATACATAAACAGATAAATAATAGTTATCACTACGATTATTATTATTATTATTATTATTATTATTATTATTATTATTATTATTATTATTATTATTATTTGCAGTGGCAACGTGGCCACAATTACAACAGGACTGAGTTACTTGAAGAAGTCCAGGGGAGGCCTTTGCCATGCAGTGGGACGCAGGGTACCGCTGCTGTTGCTGCTGCTATCGTCGTTGTTGTTGTAGTTGTTGTTGTTGTTGTTGTTGTTGTTGATGATGATGATTATGATGATGATGATGATGATGGTGGTGGTGGTGGTCGTGGTGCTAAGGTCTAGTTCAACCCCCTCCCTACTTATTCTTCGCGTCTACCGGCCGAACGTGAGAAAGTGGACGACCGGCAGAGCATCGTCAGCCGCGTCTAATACTTGCGCCAATCGAAGAACCTCTTGGTTGGTGCCAGTAGCTTTGGCGACGATTGTTTCACGGGCGCCTCCTCCAAACGACCGTGTACCAAGCGCATATGGCTGCACTAATGCACAACGTTGTCGCCACGACGCCCGCGGCGCTTTCCTATTCTCTTTCTTTTTTCCCCTCGCATCCACGCATGCAGTCACGCCTTGCACGTTGCGATGATGGAAGAGGCTCCATACACTATATAAGAAGTCATATAAGACATGGCGCATAGGGGCCAATTATATCGTGCCACTAAATGCGATCACTATAGAGGGAACACATACACACAAAACGTGGAAACACCCTCTCCATCACGGCCGCTGGCGTATACAACACCCGAAGAAGGAGGAATCGACGCGTCGCGGGCGCATCCGCAGCTCGTCATGCGCTAAACAACCGACAAATGACCGCGTCTGCGGGGACGAAGAGATGGTTACAAATGATGGCTGCACATTCGGAAAGAACAGTGCGTGCGTGCGGAGCGCATACAAGCCAGAGGGCCCGTAATGAAGATGAGCGGAGGGGAGCTAGAGCGCTAATCACGTTGCTGGCAGTCTATATACGTACAAGTTTTGTGCTGGCAGCGCCCAGCCTTCTACACGCATCGACGAACGAACGCTTTCGTCTGCAAACGGTGGCCATCCGTGGATGGCGCGAGCAGACGACGCGCAGTGCATTTTTCGAGCGCCGTGCCACGGCTTGTCTGCCATGGGAGCGATGGTGCGGGCAGTTCCAAAGTGCGCGTTTGCGTGAGAACCCTGCAGCGTCTTGTGGCGGCTCTCTTCGCACGCGCACGCACGTACAAACGAAATTCGTAGCGTTCTTGCGCAGTCTGGATCTGTGAGCATGCATGCGCGCCCGCCAAAGCGACGTCTCTATCCCAGACAGGACGGGGGGAAGAAGATGCCGGCCATCGACTCTCATTTGCGATCCGCTCGAAACTCGCTGGTGGTCTGCAAGAGTGGGACAAACTTGAACGCAGTGCTCGCCTGTGATGAAGGCGTTGTTTATTTTTATTTTGTTATCGTAAGTGTGACCTGTATGGACTTTATTGTTAATCTCTAGAGGAAAGGAAAACACAAACAGTAATATAGTGGGAACCATCACCCAGCATTATAAAGTGGATCGGTGTAGTGGGAGGTGGTGGGCAAAGGGCTAGACGGGTGAATATTGGGCAAGGTAGAACGTGGTTGTTGGGCAAGACGAGTTGATAGCGGGCGTTTGTTGGGCAGTGCTGGGTGGATAATGGGCAAGATGGGTAGATAGTGCATGCTGGACAAGAAGAGTAGATACTGGGCAGTGTACAAGGTGGGTGGATGCTGGGAGGTGGCTATGGAGGGTGCAGGCACCTTGGGCGGCCTCGATTGTGAATTCATGGTTCTTCGTTCAATGCTTCCGTGGTCACGTCAGCAAACTTGAATTCCTGAGTAAAAGAAATGACAAAAAATAATAAATCGCGCGTTTCGTTCCAAATGTATCATCAAGCCAAACATATGCATTGCAATCCACATTTACACAAAGCAGCCAGTAGCCTCACGGAAGTTTATTTACTCTTGGGCAGTTTTGTTGCGCTGCGAGCTTTTTCCAGCTGCGTAGGTACTGTAAATAACCCACGCAGGCATGGCCTCATTGCTGCGGCACTTGCTATCTCCGTGGCTCTAATTGACGCGGGTGCAAACGAATGCATGCCTTCGGACTATCTGGACAATGTTATTAAAAAGCGCTATAAAATGAGGAAAAAAAACAGAATCCGCGAGGAATGAACAATGCTTTGTTTAATTACAGAACATGTGACTGTGACGCTTCTTTGGCTCACTTTCCTCATAGGCAAATGTAATCTCGTAAAGCCATGGTACAATTGAGACACTTCAATTACAAAAATGAAATCAAGGGCAAGCAAGGACACGTCATTTCATACCTATAGTCAAAGTGACGGTGGAGGGTGCGTTGACTAAACAGATCTCTTATATAGCCATCTCGTTTCTTATGACCACATCGTAAAAGCAACTCTCTTTTTGGGGACTGAACCTGAGTAAGGTCGCTATTGTTTTCTTTAGCGCCACCTGGGGTTCCGCTTCTGTGAACGTCATGCTAATTTGAATCTGCACCGTCTTATCGCGCATAGATGGTCAGCTGAGCAGACTATAAGGCCCGTATTTATAAACCTACCTTATCCCTAGAGCTTGTTTCCCTTATAACCCGTGTGACATTAAGGCGTGTTAAGGGGACTCTAATTGGTAATCAGTACGAAAGACTATCGTAAGGCTTGTTTGTAGATACGGGACTAATTTGTACATGAAGCGTAGAAGATAAGGAAAACAAGCGATAAGGATAAGGCAGGTTTATGAATAAGGGCCTAAATGCTGATAAAAGGGAAAGAAGAGCTCCCAGTAATTTCACGTAATCACGTTAACCAAAAGCTAATCGTCATTTGTCTACTGTGCTCGACGTACCTAAATCACATAACGCTGCGCGCCCACCACTTCCATATCATGAGAGGCATGCTGTAGCTTCGGGGACGTATCGCCATTATTTGGCCCAGAGCTCTCAGAAAAGGAAACAAAATCGAGAAAACTGATGCTTGTTTTTGGACGAAAAATAAAGATACGCCCCGAAAGGCTCGAACATCCCTTTGTTTATAGTTTTAGCGAGTTCCGCATTGTCATATTCGGTGTGTAAACTATCTGGCATATAATCTACTTTCATGTATGTACACCAACTAACTTGTCACTTGACATTTTTCTATTGCCACTGTGTCTCAGAAGCCTCTGTTATCAACGTACCTCATTCACGAGTGTTATTTCTTTTACCTTTTGCTGTTTTGCGTGATATAACGCAGCCGTTTCTGAAAAGGAACAATGAATCGGCTTCGGCCGACAGATTATTGATTCAGAACGCTGTTGCAACTGATTTAGCCACCATAGGTTTTGTATTAAAAGAGAAGACGATTGTTAAAATTTCATTTTTGAATTTCGCGCCCGAACCTCTGCACCCGTACGTAAGCGTCACGTCACAGATTTCAAGGCATTTCCTTCGTACTTTGGCTACTTCGGCTCAATGGAATTTGATTAAACTCGCTACGTTGTCTCTGGGCCCCCTACAAGACAGATTGGCGTCACTTCTAGCGGAAAATAGATTTGTACGCCATCCGATTCTATGACGTCACAAAATGCATGACGTCACAGCGCTTGTGCGGGAACGTGAAGACGGCGTCGCCACCTGTATTTTCTATATGTGCATCTTCTCGCTAACTAAGCGTTCTCTTGTGGCATAAGTGCTGTTAATCGTTGTTATCGCGAAGGGGTAATCTAGTAGTACGCGAAAAATCGTTTTGCTCTTTAGTGTCCTTTTAAGAAGTAATTACCGCAGTCACTGTGTCCTGCGTTGCCATATTGTTGTGCGGCTATGTATCCTTTGTGCAGCTATGATACTGGTATGATTAAGATAAATGCAATGGCTTCTTGCGGGAATATCAGTACCAAGTCATAAGTGCAACCTACGCATGGTGTATTATGGGGTGAGAAAAATCTATTCAAGCCAATCTTCGCTTCTCTTCACCCGCTGTCGGCGTTGTATTTGTAACAACCAAAGTTTTTGCGCGAGTGTGTCAAGACGGCAGGCACATTCGTGATAGTACGCAGAGCTTATTCTGATTTAACGACTTGCGGGACGTTTTCACCTGTCATGTTTGCCCTTTGCCACCCCGTTCCGGCAGTGTACTATGGCACTCGGCTTTTGATCCGAAGGTCGCCGGATCGAATCCCGGCAGCGGTGGCTGCACTTTTGTGGAGGCGAAAGGTTGAGGCGCGTGTGCTGTGTGATGTCAGTGCACGTTATAAAGAACCCCAGGTTGTCGAATTTTCCGGAGCCGTCCACTACACGGCGTCTCTCATAATGGTATCATGGATTTAGGACGTAAACCCGGGCCAGAAATCTATCAAATTACTTTCTGCGTCCTTTTGCCGTGCCCGCATTTTAATTCGTGACCAGTATTCGCTGTTTTACCCCTCTATAGACCCTTTTTCATAAATGTAAAGCTAGCTTCCCTGCAATGCAACTTGCTCTACTAATGGCGGCGTATGGTAAGCTTGAAAACAGCGTGTACAAGCGCAGTTTGCTACCGACTGGGCATGTAAAATGTCAGCTAGCTGAGCCCTTCTGATACAAACATGCACAAAAAAAAATTCACAGCATATCCACGGAGTGAATGATGATGAGTGGGCGAAGCTCCGGAGGTTCATCGTAGATCGTGCCGAGTTCCGGATTAATGTAGTTAACGCGCACGCTACGAATCGTTATGGTTCAACTACGCACAAGTGAAATCTCCCACCGGCACTTCATTGCAAGTCAAGATCCAGTGCATATATATATATATATATATATATATATATATATATATATATATATATATATGGGTGGCCGGTGAACGGTTATCCAGCGCGAGCAGTCGGTATTAGGGGCGAAGTTCCTTATGGCATCACCTGGGCGGTTCTCGGTTGTCGATGCATCATGCGTAGCCAGTAGCGTCTCCCTTAGCATACAATAGCATACAATAGATGGCGCTGTCCCATAGAGATGCATGCAAACAGCAGTTGGGTGACGATACACTAGATGGCGCTGTGCGCATTCTGTGTCGTCATCTCCATGGCTCGACTCGCTTCCGAGAGGGCGCTGTCCCATAGACATGCGTACAATATGGCGTTGGCGGTGCAGCTGCTCTCCGATTGGCTGCTGCGCTGGCTGCGCTCCTCTCATTCTCCTGGATCGTCGCCGTACGTGTCGGATCGCGCTTGGTGGACCGTGGACGATGAGAAAAATTCCGAACGTTGTGTCCGAAGCGCGGAATCGAACGAGGGACCCCTCGCTTCCGAACGCGCGGCGCTGGCCACTACGCCACGAAGCGCACATGGACACATGCACCACGATGACAGTAAATACCCAACATTAACGAAAGACTGCGCGTTTCTAATGCGTTTGTGCTAGCGCGTTACGGCCCGTCTAAGAAGCTGGTGTAAGACGCTGTGGCCTCTCCGCCTTATACTCTCTCAGCAGTCATGTGACGGCGTCGGCAAACGCGGTGCGCGTTCCGGCCTGTGTAAGGGGCTGCGTAAGACGTCTTTACATGATGATCGACTGGGCGAATTACACGGAAGGTTCACGGTTTACCGATGATTCCCTCCGGAGCTTCGCCCACTCATCATCATTCACCCCGTGGATATGCTGTAATTTTTTTTCAATCAAGAAACTCGCTAGAAGACGCTGCCTGCGTCAAGCTTGTCTCTCGCGGGTGAGGGCGCGTTCTCCTTCTTTGCGAGCTGGTAGCGCGTTCATCGAAGATTGATTGTGGTTCGGTTAGGAAAGGACGCTGATTTCCGCAGCCCATGTAGGGAGCACGGCTAAGCGTCCGTAGGGGTGGGGGGAAAGGGAGTGAAAGAGATAGAGAAGAAAGGTCGTAGTGGAGGGATCCGGAAATTTAGACCACCTGGTGTTCTTTAACGTGCACTACGATGCACAGTACACGGGCCTCTGGCATTTTCGCCTCCATCGAAAATGCGACCGCCGCGGCCGGGATCGAACCCGCGTTTTTTGGGTGGCAGCCGAGTACCATAACCACTTCACCACCGCGGCGGACCATCGAAGAAAGAGCGTTTCCATAGTCAACGCGCGCCTTTCGCTCTCTCTCTCTCTGTCTCTCTCTCTCTCTCACACAAGACAGCAGATGGAAGAGTGAGAGAGGAAGCGCGCCGGGAGGCACGCGCCGAGCGCGAGCCTCCCGGCGGCGCGAGGTGGCTACATACATACGACGACGATTACTACTACTACTACTACTACTACTACTACTACTACTACTACTACTACTACAGAGGAGGGAACGACCCACACCCTAAGGAGCTTCGCCCCTAAAACAAGGCTCAGCATGCGTAAATTCAGTTTTGACAGCATTTCAACCAAGACAGCTGTCGCTATTAGTTGGGAAAAGGTGCAGTGCAGAGAAGCGCACTTGGCAACTATGAAGAGGGTCTATAATGACATTCCGCCCTCACGACGATGACTACGGGGGATTTGTAGTATCATAATAAATAAATAAATAAATAAATAAATAATATTTCCGCCACGCGGTACTATTTCTCACTGTCTATGCCGAGTACACATCAACAGGCGTTTCCAGCGAAGACCACAATCAACGAAAGGTTGGAACGAGAGTGGCGGCTTCGCGACGAGCTTACAAGTACCCAGGCGAAGCCCACCCTCGCGCTTTTCAGGGCTCTGGTGGGTGCGTCGGTCCGAAAGCGTCTCTCTCTCATTATTTTATTTTATTTTTTTTTCTCAGTGGCGCCCGTCCGGCGGTAGCACTCCTCTTTTACTCAAGTGTTCTTTGCTCTACTCCCTCCTCCTCCTATTTCTCTCTCTCTCCAGGCTCCATTCTTGCGCTCGATGGCGCGCGCTGCTGAGAACTGCTGAGCCAGTGTCCTCCTCTTCCTCTTACCCAGAACGAGGCAGGGCCGGAGACGTTGTAGTACTCTCTTCTTCTCTTTCTATCGCTCTCCTTCTACGCCCTCCCGCGGAGCTGCGAGATCTGCCCGACCGAAGGAGCGAGAAAACAAACTCGGCGGCAACTCCCGTTCTAATACTCGACGGGAAAATTTAGCATCATTATCCGTGAACCATGGAGCGGCAGTGTGTGTGCGTGTGTGTGTGTGTGTGCGTGCGCCATCGCAACAAGACTGGTGCATGTCCCAGCGGGCTGGATATGATCGGCTGGTCGTCCTGGCGAGTTCGCAGATTCGAACCCCGCCCATCGTGGTTGCACATATATCTGCGTCAGACTTTCAAAATTAGGTGCACCCTTCTTCTATCGGGAAACTGGAGGCCACCAGGGGTATTCCCAGGACCTGAAGTCAGGGGGTGTGTCTAAATGTCGAGTGGCGGTGTGAAGCGGCGGATGTATTAAATTTATCGGAAACATTTTTACAAATTAAGGGGGTGCCTTTAGAACTAAAAAAGGGGGGCGGTAGGTGTGTACTGCACCTTTGAGGGTCTGTGCAGAAACCCTTACCTCTTTTTCACTTTCTGTCTATCCCTTTCTCTCTCTCTCTCAATCTTTTTTTTTCGCGCTTTGCCAGATGTGTTCCAGAGGGTCTGACGTCAGCGCGAGGGCAGAGAAGTGCGCGCGCTGGGGCTTTCACGGTGATGATCGTTGTCAACGGCGCCGACACTTGTGAGGCGACGGAAGCTTCGCTTCCGAAAAACAAGACAAAATCAACAAACGAGAAAGAACGGGAAGGATGACTACACCTACCTATCATTGACCATTATTACAATGTTTACTTATATCAGTTACAGAAAACAGCCACTTCAGCTATCCGGAAAATGCCGTGTCGAATCAGAGAGAAAGAAATAATAAAATATACAAGACTGTAAGCGTAGAAAAGGCGAAGGCGCCTTGTAAATGCGGAAGCCATAGAATTACGGAAAGAGTGCACTGACGCCTCAGCTGAACCCCGCACGGATTCACGTTCACACGTGGACGGCCGCTCCGTGCAGCGGTGCGGCAGATCGACGGAGGTTCGCTCGGCGCGGCTCCCCTGCTTCCCCCTCGAGTCTTCGAGAGAAGCCCCCGCGTGCAAAGCAAACAATCAACACGCGGCCGCACGCCAGCCACCCTCCCGGGGCGTCCACTTGGCGGGCTAAAACAAACAACGCCACCGGACCCCGTAATTTATGGACTCGATTTGAACATGTAATTTTAAAGCGACGGATGCGCCTGGCCTGCCTGCCTTCCAACGAGGTAGGCGGAGGAGGTCGGTAATGGAGGGAGGGAGGGAGGAAGACGGGCAGGAAAGGGGGAGAGACGGGATAGAGCAGCTTCCCGCCGCTTCCCGTCTCGCCGCGAGTGACGTCGCTGGCGACTGCAGCGACGACTGGTGCTCCTTTCTTGTGTGTTTGTTTCTTTCCTTCTTGCGGCGCCGGGCGCGTCGTGATTTCAGCTGTTTGTGGTATATGTCAGACATGCTTGCTGCCTACTGGGTGATGATGGCTTTCGCGCATGTTAGTAGATAGGTATTATTCAATTAAAAAGAAGAGAAAAGCACAGGATAGTAACTGTCTGTCGTAGAGGAGGACACCTCAACCGTCCTGTGCGGGGGATGGGGAAGCATGTTTATTTATTTATTTATTTATTTATTTATTTATTTATTTATTTATTTATTTATTTATTTATAAAATACTGCAGACAAGAAGTCCAAGCAGGTTGAGCAATATACATATGATACAGAGATAAATAACAGAATGAATCAAAGTTGAAATACGCCTTTACCCAACTACTTTTGTAGAGGACTATTGTAAGAACAATTGAACAACAATGAACAGAGAGTCTTTGGAAAGGAGAGGACATTCGGTTCGGAGTACCGGTCATCCGGCGGCCCTGGCTACTGCCTCTAGGCTAAGGACACCTCTATATATAACGAAACACTCGCAAAGGAAGAGTGAAAGAAGAGAATGTGAAGGAGAGGAGCCCTGGGCCCTGCTCAAGACAGGAGCACCAGGACAACCGAGCTCCAGGCAGGACTAGGAATCGAGTACGGAGTGTGTGTGTTTTGTGCTTCAATGGGAATTCTTAAAATCTCTAAACGTTTCAAACTATTTGACATATGGTATTCGCCTACGCGAACTCCGTGTGCGGAGGTGGTAAGTACTATCCCGCTGCTGAACTTACGTGGCAAGAAATAATTAACAAGGACTCGATTAATTTCGTAACTATAAAACGCTAGGACATTTATTGGTATGGGAAATTTCTAGGTTCGAACAATTTATATCGTTTATTCATTTCATTTAGATATCCGAAAAGATTCTGCACTTCATGAAATATATTCATCTGGGAATTTTAGTGGCGATATCGAAACTGATCACGGCAAGGACGCGTCTGAAATGGGGCCTCTGTCTTACACGCGCACTTACATGAAACCAGAAATTCCCATTTACGGAGGAGTAACGAAGCTTGCATGAAAGCACATCGCCATTCGCCACACATCAGGTTCTGGGAAGGCGGCAAGTGTCCGGAAATATACTCGTCGAGAATTTATTCCTTACTTGCGATTTTTTTAAACTACATGTGCAAACACAAAGAATTCGCTCGCGTCGAGCTGTCTGCTTGCCAATTCGCACTGTCCGTAGACTGTCACGCCGCACCGCGGCGCACGCCAGAAATGCCACGAGGAGGATAGGCAGACGACGCGCTGTACTGTCCGTCGCCGCCGCACCGTTGTGTAAGCATTTGCGCGTGATATGAAAAAAGCACAACAGTAACCCCGTGTGCTGTGTGCCCCAGTGCACAAATTGAGCTGTTCACAACGAGATAAGCCTGCATTCCTCCCTCTAAGATCCGTTGCGAAAGAAGGAATGAATAGTGAGGTTTCGCATCGGAAAGCCTGTGACGCCGCCGATGAGAGCGTGCAGCGCACATTTCACTCCCGGTAATTTCTTCTGGAGCAATATAGGTAGGCGGCAATTGCTTTCGCTTTCTGGCTAAACCGCACAGTAATCAGGCTTTATGTCGCATTTATAGTGAGAAGGCCGTTCCTGTAGATGCGCGCACATGCCAGCGTGGCAACGCGCGGCAGTGAAATGTAAGACATCTGCGAACCACTGCCAGCCGCAAAGTTGCTTGTTTGCGTGGTATTCGCATTTTTTTTTCACATATTACACGCAGTCGTACACAACAACGAATGTTTATATTTCAGTCAGTGCCGACATCGATACACCGGGCATTTTTGATCACGATCTAGGCCGATCTTGTTTTGGCTCTATCTGGAACAGGTGCTGGTATACGCGTGCACTGTTGATCGCGTGGTCAAGCATGATACACTGATGTCAAGACGATCGGCATGTGCGTATCGCGATTCGGCTCCGAACTCCCGATTCGGCCCACGCCAGCGCTGAGCTCTATCATGATTACGTTGGACCATGTATAGCAGTGACCACCGTTGATTGCGATTAAGAAATGTAACATTGATCGATCCCACTCGCTATCACATGTGCCCGTGTTACGCCACTATTTACTCACTTCGGTAGCTCACTGTGCATAAAGTACGGTTAAAAAAATATCACCCAGTCGGTTGCGATCTACAGTGACAAGCTGTGTCCGTGTAACACAAGGCACGCGTGTACTTCCAACGGATTCTGCGAGTGTCTTCGCGATGTACGCGAAGAGGCGCACGGCACGCCTCTGGATCCGCAAGTGACAGTTTTTGGTCACATATTTCTGCCATTTCACTGCGACTTCTTCGCGGTGTGCAGACTTCGTGCTGTGGGCACCACGTAAGAAGAGGCTGATGTCAACAGGTCTGCCTTCACAGAAGCTTCCAAATTGGTCAATAATGAAATCGTCTTCGCAAAAGGAAGCTAATTTGTGTCGGACATGGTGAAAAAACCGTTGACGCTTCTGTACGACACGCGGCGAACGGCGTACACTCCGGGCATGCGGATAGTCTATCCTCCTCCAGACAGCCATGTTGGCTCGACTTGCGCGCCACCTATAGTTCGCGGACATTGCGAATAGTTCTGGAGTGGCGCTACCTCCGAAATTTATTCCATGCAGTGGAGACAGACAGACAGACAGACAGACAGACAGACAGACAGACAGACAGACAGACAGACAGACAAAACTTTTAATGACGTCCGGAGAAGCGCTCCCACGTGGGGACAGGGAGGCCTAGCCTCAGCGCCGCATCGTGGGCTCTCTGGACAGCCTAGAGTTGTGGAACAAGCTCGGAACTCTTGATGGCAGAATTCCACTCCTCCTCGGGGTTTGATTGGGCCCATGTAACGAGGGGCACCGCCAGAGCACATGTTCCAAGTTGCTAACCGACCCGCAGTCCGGGCAGGTAGACTCGAAAGCGTCCGGAGCAATAATGTTGAGTAGGGCCAAACTGGGATATGACCTAGTTTACAGCAAACGGCGCCTTAAAGGAACTGTCTACCGCTCAGAAATTTTTTTTAAGATTGTGGTAAAATTGAGCAGATCGTGCGTCACATTTACGGGAACGAGCACGCTTTCACCCCACAAAAAGGAATTAGGTTTTTAATTTTGCTCTGAAAGTGGCGCAAAAAACACCGCTAGCGACACCCAACAACGTGTTCGCCATTTTCCAAGTGTACGAGAACCAGCCCACGCAGGCATGCATATTCTGCTGAAAAACTATTATGTGTGTCTGACAAGCCTACTTCACCCTATGAGACACCTTGTCATAGCGTGCAAGAAAAATTCGTTCTTTTTTTCGCTGTTTTCGGGGTGGCGCAGGTGCCGCTGCCTTCGAATTCGTCTGCCTGCACAGGTGCGTAGAACTGCGCTTGTCATACATGCGGCCCTGCATGTCCGAGGCGCGTCCCCACGCGCCGACTTTTCCTCGCCTCTCCTCCTCGTGACCTCTGGAATGTCTACCTTGAAACCGGTTCCTGTCGAGAAGCCTCCCGCGCCCGAAAGGGTTTCCAGGGGGACGAAGACGCATCATGCGCGGTTAACCATTGTTGCTGGCATGCCTACACTAGGAAAGGAGCGACTTCACAGACAAAAAAATTGTTTTAAAAATTTTTATTCAATTTCTGGAGGAACCACTGCACGCTGGGACAGTCCGAAAGGTGCGCTTTCTGTTGAGCCAAAAAACGGGAGAGCGATGAAGGACGGTAGACGGTCCCTTTGAAAGCCCGTCGAAACCCTCGCAGCATAGTGACCGGGGCTCAACACGGAAGCGTAGTGCCACTTGGGTATGCAGTGGAGAAAAAAAAATAAATATCAGCTGTAAATCTGCGGTGAAGCGGTTCCACTCAACAAACAAATAACAAATAAACGCAATACAAGAGCAAAAACCGTAGGAAATTAGAAGCACATTTTCGCCTGCGTTTCTCTTGTGTTATGTTTGTTGTTGTTGTTACGACGTGTCGTGCGTAATGTATACGGTATTTGTGTGTGATGTTTGTTTATGTTTTATGGGCTTATCGTTTTATACGTATTGCTCTATTTATGTTGTTGTTACGCTGTGTACCCGTTCTTTTATCATACTACTTAGGGAGCAACTTATATATATATATATATATGTTATTCTATTTTGATGCCAATGTATACGGACTCGCAATGTTATCCAGGGACATCGGAACCGGGGGGACAAGGGGGCAGTTGACCACCCCGCCCCTAACATTTTTCCAGAGGGGGCAGCTCCCCCTTCCACAAACACACTTTTCGACCGTTTACGTTGAAATCACATTTTTAACAAGAATATTCAAGCTGGTAATCGTGTGGTCCAGTGCTTTCCAAAGCACTGGACTTCCCAACCACTTGGGCTTCGCGGTCCGCGCATTTTTTTAGCACTTGCAAAATTTCCAGCCATTTTTGAAGTGTATACCAATGTAAAATAAGCCAGGATGCAAATATGTAAAACTTAATAAGGCTAAAATAAATTAAAGCATCATTAATCAATGCAATTAAAACGGCTATTCATAAATGTAAACCTATGTAATGTAATAAATAAGAATCGACACATATTGAGAACAAATAAATAACCAACACAGCATACAGCCCCGGCGCGTCCGGTATACGCTCAGTTTCTACATGACTGTCGCTAAAATTCTGTGATGAACACACGTCAAATTAAGGGAGTAAATTTTCTTATGCTCCGCTTGTACCGGAGTATATTAAACTCTCATGCGCTCGAGGTCAAGTCATTTACTCCCGTCTCGTCTTACTTCCGCCTGTTACGACAGGCCTGCTACGACCTGCACATACCGGGACTCGGGGGCGACGGGAGCCGGGGCATAGTGGGAAAACTTAGAGAATTTTGAGTTACATGTTTACAGTAATCGATGAAAAGATCGCGAAATACGATTTAGAACAGGGAATGTCGCAGGAGCCAACGTTTCGACAAGTGGACTCGTCTTTGTCTTCGAATGACGAAGACAAGTCGCCCCGTTGACAAAGACAAGTCCTTGTCTTCTTCAACGAAGACAAAGATTGTCTTTGTCTTCGTCGGTCGAAGACAAAGACAAGTCTACTAGTCGAAACCCTGGCTCCTGCGACATTCCCTGTACTAAGTCGCATCCATATTGCCCTGAGCTTCTCTTCTAGTTTGGATATTTACAGTGAGTAAAGAAATTCTGAAGGAAAGTGCGCCTAAAGCGATTTCGACGGCTCGTTTTATGCAAGTTCAAGCCCTTTGATAGGGAACATGCCGTAGAGGTTGTCGAATGACAGCCGGCATGTCCGCTTGAAGGGGCTCGTCCCTCTGACGCCCACCGTGACCGTCTCCAAGGCGGCGTCCACCCCTCTCCTTGTCCGCCTGGAACAAAAGGGGCAAGCGCGAAGCAGTGAACTTCTGCGTGCAAGGTCGCGGCGTTCGCTAACGCACATATACACGAACCCTGTAGAAGACCGGCGTCATTAGGGGGCGCCACGGTGTCGCACCCGGCAAAAGGCATGGAGCGCGGCCAAACTGGGCTGTGGACAGCAGGAGAAAGGTTCGTCTTGTCTGGTTCGTTCCGCTTGTCTAGGCGTATATATATGCGCTGTTTGATAATAAAGACCTTCCGATTGGCCAAAACTGCTACTATGTACAAACTCTTGGCAGGGCTTTTTTGAGGGGTCACGCATATGTGGCACAGCCAGCCGGCCCAGAAATCCTTTTCTGAAGACATGCCTATCCCGTGAATGGTCGCCCAAAGAGAGAGAAATAACGTTTATTTACACATCCGGCGTGTGGGAAGTCCCCGGCCTCGCAGGGTGCGGATGTTCCCTATCTTAAGATTACGGCTATTAGTCCGATAATCTCAGAGCCTAGACCTCGAGGATGTTGTGCTCCAACTAGGCGACAGGTACTCGGGTGCCTCCGCGCCCGTTAGACGGGTCGTCGGCTCCTTTTCTCCGTTGCTTCGCCAAAGCCTCCTCAAGCCGCTGGATGGCCCTTCTGGTCGCCCAAAGGCGCCTGCACTGTCGAAGCCCAGGTATAGAACCACGTGCCCGTGCCGTTCTCGGTAGAAAGGCCGGTCGTAACACGCCTTATATACCGTAATCTTTGCACGACAATTACAACCGTTATTTTCCCGATCCCTTGAGTGGCATATATTGACGGTTTACACATGCGTCGCAGCCATTTCTTTCTCCGGCACCTTCAGCTGTGTTTATATAGTTTCTCGCACTGTTGAAGTCCTTCTGACGTGATCTGTCTTTTGGGCTCGTCTTGCAATTCAGCTTGTTCGAATTTTCTTATCCATACAACATTATATTTTTGATTATTCTTTCACAAGCCTTCTTATAGGTTGTTCTATAGGGTACGTTCAATAAAGATAAATAAACAGTTCGACTGATCATCATCGTCATTTATATAATTATCATTACTATTAAAGTATTTATTCCTGCCGGATATAGCTGCACAGTATGGCACGACGTAATATAGCACCAGTATACTATCTATACACATAAAAGAGCCAAGTCAGGTTGCTGTCGGGGCTGCGCACGTGGCCTGTCGCGTGACGCATGGCACAATACGACACAACTGCTTCACGAGTAGCGATACTGGTTACGGACACCGGCGGCGGCGGACAACGACGGCGCCGTTGTAGAGATCTCATAAAAGCTTACGCTGTAAAACATAGTCTTACAATATGGCATAAATATACTTCCCATCCCTCCGTATAACTGACCGTCTCTGCTCACAAGCTCTTCTGCACGTCTTATGTGTACTGCTGTAACGCGTATGTGCGGTATTGAGATACAGCGTACACCATGTTCAGATCGCATGACAAACCCTCGACGACGACTTGTAAGGAACCGCGAACACTTTCAAAGCTCGTGCGGTGCAGTGCTTTGAGCTGAACAGCGCGGCTGACAGTGGGTTTGCTTGCAAGGACATGCAAAATTTCACGAAGTACTGAATCGCGTGAAAACATTTTTTTCGTGTTTTTTCTGCAAAAATTGAAGAATAAGGACAACAGCGCACGGAACTGTGAAAATAATTGTTGATTTGCTATTAATAATTAATATTACATAAATGTCAGATTGTTATCACAATGTACCAGCAGAGCTCACTGCTTCAAATCTACAGGCACGACTGCAAGTCAGTTGTATAGGTAGTGATTTCATATCGCAGTTTCAAGACTAACACTTGTGCCAATTTGTGTCGAATCAATTTCCGCTTGGTGCGTCAATGCTTCGGCGTGCAGCGGGCGATAGATTTCCGAATATTGAGGTTCGAGTGCACTTGCACATGTTTTTACTAGCAGTTTGCGATCCTTTCTCATATGTGTTCGTGTGCACGTTTCCAAACCGACCAGTTTCTTTGGCATGCCGGAGAATAAAAGGAAATCTACGCTGCCTGAACAACGGCGGAGGGAAGCGGGGGGGGGGGGGGGCTGAAGGAATGGTTGAGGATATATATACAGTGAACTATTGGAATATCCTTCTTCAGTATTGTGCAGGTACTACATTGTAGCAATTGTATTTGAGGCAGAGTCAGTGCCACAACGTGGATGGATCCATGCACGTGGCCTGCAGACTTCCGAATTCTATTTTCAACTCCGTTGCGGGATCTGTATTTTGCGACAGTATAGACAAAAGTTTCTAGATGTTCAGCAAGATGAATAGGAGTTATGTGAAAGGGAAGTATCATAAACGGTATGCGCTCAATTCAAAGTTAGACTAGAAATTTTTGATACACCGAAATAGTTTCAATCGCAACAAAAGAATTCGATGATGAAACTCTTGTTTGCTTCCTTCAATTTCATCATGCATGGCTGAAAAAGAAAATAATGAAAGAAAGTGTTGTTTAAAAAAAATCGTTTCTTTTTTTTTTTTTTTTTGGAAGCGCTCACATGTCTGTACTCCAGCTTCGCCGGCAGGTTTCTCTCTGTGGCATATAGCGGCGCCAATAACAAACTTTGTCTTAGAGGTCACTCCACGAGCGAACTATATACGTATGCGTATCATGTGTGCATGTATATATATAACTATAGTCTCACACTGTTCTATCTCTCCTAAATTGTTCATTACTTCCTCTGTCCCTCCCCCACAGTTGCACGCAGCTCACGTGTTCGCGAGCTGACACTGAGCCTACAAGTAAATCTCTTCATTCTTGTGCCTTCCTCTGTACACACTTCCTCAAGTAGACGAGGACTTACTGCTGGGACTGCAACGTCCAACATATCGTTCGAAAGTGCATGTCCTCGTTGTCAGCCGTCTTCGCGTCTTGCACAGCGTCCCGTACACAATGCGTACACGCCTCAGACTTCTGGTAACGGTACAATGCTATAGATACGTGAGACGACCGTGCTATGGGACAAAGCCATTTCGCGTTGTTAGTTCGCGCATGACAGTTTAGAGCGAAGACCGTATGGCCAAAAGACTCGACACATGACATGGGAAACACCGTTGGCAGGGCACAGACCTTGACAGTCGTGACGATTCCGAAGAATAACGTGCGAGCTTGAATCACGCGGGAAGGCCAGTGCGGGAATACTATATGGAACGTCACCACAAAGTCCTTCCAAACCTCACTGCTTGCGGAAAACGTTTGCTGATACAAGCACCACAAGTTGCCCTCTCCATTAGCTGCGACCTCACGTGGTGCGCTTGTGTGCGCCTGGCGCCTTTTCCCGCAAATGCGCAGCGCCGCAGATGTTCGGCACCGTTCCCGCGGAAGCGCCTGGTCGAAGGAAGAAGAGCTAACGATAACATCTCCAGCAGGTGGCAAAGGTGCCGAGGCTTCTCGCAGATCCGACACAGTAGCGGACAATGGGCAACGGTTTTCAAAAAAATTACAGGAGAGGGACGCGCGAGGGCCTCAAACACGACCCCGACAGAGAAAAGGCTTGTCAAAGGACGGTATCTTTAGAAGGGAACTGGTTACCACCCCACGTGACTAATGCCTTCAAAGCGAGTTGGATTCTATTGTGGTGTCAAGTGGCCCACGTCAGGAGAAGTGTCCCATCAGTGCTTGCGAATGCACGCGCTGCCAGACTCCACGGGGAGAAGGAGAAGCAGCCCGATTAGCAGAAAGAGTGCGTGTCATACGACGGGCGATGCAAGCGCGCGGCAACCGCCCCTCTCCTTTCTTATGGAAGCGGCGGTGGGGGGGGGGGGCGGTAGGAGAAGCGAAGAGGCAGCGACACCACGGCAGCACCAGGCACGGCTTCGACAGCGTTGACCATCGGCGCCGACTCTCGCGCCTCCCGCGGAGGCGCCGGAAGGTGGCGCCAGCTGGCGGCGCCGGGGCGCGGCGCCAAACGCGCTCCCATTGGCCGCCCGCGCGCATCTCATTAGGCCCGCGCACCGAGGCGCGGCCCCTCCCGGCACCCCCCACCGCCACCCTCCTTGCCACGGCCCTGCCATCCCAGACAGGGGCGCGAGATTCTCACCATTCTCGCCGCCCCTCCTCGCCTTCCTGTAGCCGCCTGCTGCGTGAATCCTCTCTCCTATAGCTGCTGTGGCGGATTCTACTGGCGATACCAACAGCCGCCTTCGCTTCGAGAGCCCGCTGGCAGCACTCGGTCCAGTCTGTTGGCACTGTCCAAGCCGCGCGGGTCGGTCGACGATCCCGAGCGGGCGATCCCTGATTCTTTTCTCCTCCGGCGTCGTCGTCGGGTTGCGAGAGGTCTGGCGCCCCGAGCTTGGCGGCGGTTCTGCTGCCCCGGGTGCCACCGGCTCACCCTCACACCCCCCTCTCCCTAGTCTCGACTAGAGAAGGAGGAGGCAGGCGATGGTGCTGCTGCCGTCCCCACGCAACCGCCGCTGCCCCGGCCGTCGCAGCAGCCGGCGCCGATGCTTCTGACGACGCCCCGTGCGTGAGCGTGCGGCGACTGCGGTCGTCGCGGCCGTCATCGTGTGCTTCTGACTCCGCGTGTTCTTCCGGAGAGTAGTAGTAAAGAGCGGTGGTGCGCGACCCCTTCCCCGATGCGGGTGGAGCCCGAGCTACAGCCCGGGCAGTGCATGGCCTTCACGCCGTTCTTATTGCCCGGCGCCACGGCCAGTTCGAGCCCGCCGGCGCGGAGCCCGTCGGACTTCTCCATGCACTCGATACTGAGCCAACAGCCGCCGTACCTTCCCCTCGGGCTGCCGCCGGTGTTCGGTGCCGGGCCGCCTCAGCTGTTCCCGGGTGCCGGCCCCAAGCTCGTGGGGCCGCCCGTGCCGCCGCTGGGCGCACAGGCGCAGCTCACCCCCGAGGAACTGCTGGCGGCGCGCCACTTGCGAGCGCCGCCGGGTTTCGAGCCCGAAGACGACGGCGTCCAAGACGACCCCAAGGTGAACCTCGAGGGAAAGGACCTGTGGGAACGGTTCCACGAACTCGGCACCGAGATGATCATCACCAAGTCAGGCCGGTGAGTGCTCGAATGGCCTCGGAGGCGAGGCTTCTTCCTCGCTTCCGTTGTACTTTTGTTGCTGTTATACGTAGCCGACTCCGTACGGTCGCCGACACAGTTGGGAATTGTTTTACTCAAGGGGACAAAGGAGTGGTCTGTCGGACACCACGTCACATAGATCCGTAGCGTGGGCGGGCAGTCATGTGTTGTGATGCGTTTTTTTATGGTGGATGTACTTTGGTAAAGCCTTCGCGAAAAAAAAAAAAGGGGGGGGGGGGGGGGGGGGGTGGCTGCGGTATAGAGAAAGCAGCTTACACAGAAACTATACATAAAGTATAGTTTACGCTTTCCCGTTGCGCCACCTCCTGGTAGTAAACGTTGTATGACAATCGTATGTGTGTACAGTGTCATAACACACAACACTGTCACTGAATGCGAGGAACACTGCTCATAAATAAGAAAAAAGTAAGCTTGCTGTTGTGCACAGTACATTCAAGTGCACTTGGCCTAAAGGAAGCATTGATACGACAGTGCCAGCTTAGTCACGAGTTCTCAAACGGGATATACGCGACTTCAGTGCTGCGACCTATTATGGTGGGTGCACTGTGGTAAAGCCTTCGCGGAAAGAGTGAAAGAGGGGGGGGGGGGGGGCACAAACGGAGCATACATATAAACTATAGCTTACACTGTCTCGGTGTGTCACCTCCTGGTCATATACGTTTTGTGACATTCGGATGTGTGTACGATGGCATATCACTTTCCTTGAATGCGAAGAATACTGTTCATCAATAAGAAAAACAAACCTCGCTCTTGTGCACAGTACATTCAAGTGCACTTTGTGTAAATGAAGCGTTGGTGCGGCAGTGCCAGCGTGGTCGCTAGGTCTCAAACGGGATATACGCGACTGCAGTGCACACTCCTGTATGCTGAGAAAAGGGCCTATATAAGAGTCACGGAACTTTTCTACCGTAATGTATAGCGGGATCGGCCACAAGGGTTTTAATTGGTGAGGGTCGCGTTTGCGTTTTTGAACAGCTAAACGACTGCGCTGTTCTGCAAGGTACCGTTTTTTCCCCACTCGTCGAATGTAGCCACGGTATACAGCATGTGAAACTCGAGCCGACTGCTCTGTCTTGGTCAGTGCTACGACCCCATACTTCCGTGTTCTGAGGCGTAGCTTCCATTCATTTGCACGGTTCATTGGTGCGCACTACGCGTTGCACTTACCCCATACATGCGGTGGCGCTGTTACCTCCTTTTGATGCGTGTTCTGTGCGTTACTACGTACGTTTGTGTTGTACACATCGCCGACGACGCCAAACGCTGTCGTTTTGATGGTGCGACGTGCCACCCTGTAATCCCCCTTTTTTTTTGTGCAGCACATATTCCGCATATTGTTTTAACAGGGATACATATCCGAAGAGTGTTTCGAATTAACGTTCAAGTCAACATATATGCATTTATGCATTCACTGTCGCATAGTACGTCAACATGCTCTCCCCATAATTTTCCATCAGGTACTATCAGGTTCCATCACGATCCATCAGGGTCCATTAGGTACCATTAGGTACGGGTTTGCGCACGTTGAACCGCATGTGTACATATGCTCTCAGACACGCTTAGCAATATGTAGCCGGTACTTCTCTATGCATACACAGAGTGGGCTTCGAGTAATGATGCCGCTTATAAGGATTTATTTGTCATTGATGTCGCAAGTTGGACACTGCGCCTGTCACGATTGCTCACGTCGCTCAAGTTTGCAGCACAAGATAGGCATTCTTGCTCTCTGTGCGCATAGAGGCGGTGCTGTTTGGTAAAAATTTTCGATTGGCAGCAACGACGTCAGACATGTATGAACATCGAAGCGCATGCGCACCGTAGTTGCTTGCGTTTATATAGTCGCGCACCACGTCATCAAGTGAGAATCTTATAAGGAACGAAACGGCAGCGTGGTAATATAATAGATGATATTGACGAGTATACAATATACACATTTACGTACGACTAATCGAATAATATTTAAGTTAACCAGTTGAAACCGCTTTGCAGAAATTCCCAGCCTTTAATCGTCATCACTGTATACACATCACATACTTTGCTTATGTACAGTCGCAGTGTGTGGAATAAAAACGCTTATCATTTCAATCGGGTCATTTGCTCAAGTTGGCCGGCGTTATTCATGACGTCATCATGGATATGAATTCACAAAGCTCACTGTTTGTTTAAGCGACATTACTGTTCCGCCGGCTCCCACATCTCTATTAATACATTCATTGCCATTATTGGCTACATATTCTTACATGTACACATCGTTATCACGGACCTAATTCCTTCGACTATGTGAAGTCTATATGCTTCGTGAGCCCGCACAGACAAACATTCATCAGGGGAAATTTCACGCATGCGCGTGGCATTGAGGAAGCCTTCGAGCCATTCGCAATCTAGTTTCGATCTCGGCGTTCGTTATATATGTTCTGGTTATCCTGCTAAAACACACATACATTGTGACCTGACGCTTAAAGGCGCGCGGAGAATTCGTTGCTAATTTTGTTGTGTGTCACGCTGTCGTTTTATCGTTTTAGCTCGATGCAAATCAAATTTCATTTCTAATGCATGCGCTTTTAGTACGCCTGTTGTGGAGTTGTAATTCGCCGCAACGTATTTTCGAATACCGCTTTTGAAGGAATGATACTAAGGGCGCGCGTATATATTCACTATCCTCATGAAGTGTTTGTTATGCTGCACTTGCTTCAGTTGAGGTGCTTTCGGTTGCCATATTGCATGGTCATATGATAGGACTAGGCCCATATATCAACACGCCCATATATCATCGCGGCAGTGCCGTACATTATATGTACGGCACTACCGATGATTCACCGATGGGATGTATCTTATCTCGCGGCGTATAACAGACAAAAGGATAACAAGATAACTGCATAACAAGATAAAGGAGGGGGTATCGGCTTTTGGTGATGTTGTTTTGGCCACGGAAACGATTTTCACGCTTGATTTTATCGGTCCATATATCAGGGGGATATGCCTGAAAGATGTTAAGCGAATTCGTAGAACTCGCACAAGTTAGACAAAAAGAACTCCATCCCATCCACGTAAGCACCACATTGCGCACTTTGATTTTGATAGAGTTTCAATGTTATTTCAACATCCACGCGTGCTGGCTTTCTCCCCCATTCGAAGTTGCCATTAATACATACATTGCCTTATCTCATGCGCATCAAAGGCACAATAACCATCTCAGAAAATAAGCTTGTATACAGAACGTATAGCTGCGCAATTAATCCGCGAAAGACAATCATGTCGCGGTTATTGCACAGAAAACGCCAGCACTGATTATTATTATTATTATTATTATTATTATTAGTTTGCGGTATACTAAGGACTCGGGACCATGTGTTAAACTGAGTTCTCTTATACAGTGGGACCTCGTTTCACCGCAAGGCCAAACATCTCAATGTCTGACGTTCTATAGAGCAAACTGACATTGGTAGTTCCAACGCCTGTTCCGTGCATAGCCACATATGCCAAACAGCTCACACATAGAACTGTTCGAACTGTTTTAATCACATTCTTGTCGTGCAGCTTCCTATAGGAATGCGCATTGATGTGAAACCATGTACGTCAGATTTCACCTGTGTACACCTCTGCATCTCTAGAGGTGGACGAAATAAGAGAAGCCCGCGTATTGCTTCTCGAATAACACGAGACGAGTTTTAAACAAATCAGGGCTCAGCGTTAAGATGACAACCCATCACGTCATATAACTCACTAAAGAGAAATTGTGCCGGGACATTAAAGAACATTTCAACAGAAAGTAGACTGAGCACCGTATAAAGCCAGCGATATGACATAACTTACATGGCAGCCCCTGCGGGTGGTTTGTGTGCAGGCACAGAACTGTTTCCTGAAACATACATTGATTCAGACATGGAATTCATCTTGAAGTGTAACGCAACGAAGGAAGACAACACAGGCAATTGTCTTGTCTTCTTTCTTGCATGCATCCTTTCGTTGCGATAGGCCTCAAGGTGAATTCCATGTCTATATGAACTGTGTTGTGTATGAACTGTGTTGTCTGCTTTCTCGTGTGCCGCTTCGTTGAGATGTTATACCTCAATATGAATTCCACGTCTTAACAGTCCAAGCATCAAGCCCAGCATACAGCACTTTTAAAATTCACTATACATGAAACTGCTACTACGGATGCCATTTTTCCCGTATATATACGCGGATATGCTGTTTTCAGCGTCAGCGTAGCCGCCGTGCTTAAGCAATCGCTTTGTTTCCTCACGTTCGTGAAATTCCTGTAGTTAAGATAAGAAAACGCGCGGTAGCCGACCTGAGATAGGTGCCGTCTCAGGATATACTGCAGCGTCGAAACAACGCGGACTTTGCACGGTGTAAGCTTCTTGCGCCACGTACACTGGACGCTGTATCGAGAGGCTCGCTTCTTGGCATCTTGGGGCCGTCTGAAGCAATTAGAAACGGCACTATTTTCTTCTTATCTGAAAAAAGCATCGCACACTTGTGGGGAAAGGGGTGAAGAGGAGGAGCACTTGCGATGCGAAGGCATGAGGTTGAAAGAGAAGCTGCGATAGAGCGAGGAGGTGGGGAGGGGTGCACTTTACGAAGGTGTTGGATATATGAGACGGTGGGGGGGTGCTCTTTTGTGGAGCGAGTCGCTAATGCAACTCTTGTGTTTCGGACACGCTTCGCCGCGCACCAGATGACGCTCGTGTGAACGACTGCTGGCCGCACGAACAACGCCCTCTCATGCACGTGCGCACATATATACATTACATAGGAGCGTCTCGGTGTGTATATCTCTCTAGTTTGATTGTTTCCATATATGCGAGCCGTGTGCCTGCGTGCGTGCAATGCTGTGCATGCAGTGTAGAATCACTGCAGGAAGTCTGCGAATCGTCCGATATGATGTATAGGGAATGGGTGAACGCCTGTGGTGCATGCAGTGATGTGTAAGCATCCATGTTCAGCAACGCGCAATCATATAGGCCATAGTCCCAGTTTAACGCGCTTCTTTTGTATGGTTACTTGTCTTGTTTGTTTTTTTTTTCTTTCTGTACATAAGCAAACGAACACTTATGAGCATGCGTTCAGTGGAGGCTGCTGTTCTTAAAGTGCCTTACAACAGTTTCTGAATGTATGCAGTCAGAAAGCGGTGCCGATCAGCCGCGGAGGTTCATGTGAACATGCGAGCCATAAGCGCCAGGGAATTGGACGTTTGGTTTCAAGTACGTGTGTAGCTGGAAAGTAGTTGTAAGTCTCAAGATGAACCATTGTGCATGTGTACGTGCACACGTACTACGTGTAGCGTTGGCTCTTCTTTCAACAAACTATGTCGCTGCGAACACCGCTTGAGTATTTAGGGGTGAAACACCTTACAGGGTCTCGGGCTGTCGGCGTTTCTTGTCGTGTCCTGTCGTCACGGTAAATCCAGTTGTCAAACGATGGTCAAAAATCACGTGTATAACGGATAAAACCGGTTCAAAATAATCTAACATAATGTAAACTAATTCAAAATAAAGGAATAGCCAGAACTTAATTGCATTGACAACAAAAATTTGTTAAATTCGGTTGCGAAAATTGTGAGGGCTCATCCTGCAGGTAGTGCAGTCAGACAGTGTGCGTGTGCATGTGTGGGCCGATCCTGGAGGCCGTGCATTCAGACAATGTGTGTGTAAGGCTGTCGTGTCGGAAGCGATTCTAACGAGTTTCTGCTAGTGCGCTGGGGCTGTCGGCGTCTAACGTCGTCGTCGTGGCCACGGTAAAGCAAGTCCATTAGCACCGACTGACGTTTCCTGTGGGAAACACCAGCGCATCACCGCATGCTTCGCACCTTCCCAGGTTTCACGTTGGTAGAGCTGTCATGATTTTTTTTTTCGATGCAGCTGAACATATTGTTCACCTGAACACACACCTTTTGTTGATTTGTTGAACCCAATACGAACACAAATGAAGCACCATATGCTGAGAATCTTATTGCCGGCTTGAAATGAGCCAATGCCCTTTATATATACCTCAAGCGACGTCGTCGATGCTTTGTATATGTGACATAATTTGCTGAATGAGCACACGATCTCCAGCTGTATTCGAAACCAAACTGCCAGTTCCGTGGTGCGGGAAGTGAACTAATATTTCGCACACATATTCATATGAGCCTCCACATATATATAGCTGATCGACACGCTTTCTATGCTTTCAAAAGTGTTACAGGGCCCCTTTAGCATCCATGATCGAAAATTCGTGAACAACTTGAATTTGGCGTCTCTTGCGTTGTAATAATAATAATAATAATAATAATAATAATAATAATAATAATAATAATAATAATAATAATACTTGAACTATGGAACCAGTGGCATAATCTTTAGTCGCGAACGTAACATCCCACTATTCATAACTTTGTTTACTTGTTTGAGTAATTAAGGCCGAGATTTAAGAAAGAAATGTTGGTTGAAGCGGAGCTATGTCGCCTTAAAGCTATTTAGAGGCAGCATAAGAAGCTTGTCTATACACGTCTGTTTATTAATGCGACATTATCTATGGATTGCACGCGATTTAGAGACTAATATTTTTTGTTAATCTCTGCACCCTTCCGCAAGTCCGAAAGTCAAGCGACCGTACCGTAATAGAACAAAGGAAAACTGGATAAACTTACTGATGAGCTTAGCATATATGAACTTCATGTAGCTATATATAGTTGCGCGCTTGTTTGTTATGCAAACAAAACAAACCAAAACAAAATCCTAACAGTTCCCTAGATAACACCCGTGTAAACTTCCTGTATTCATCATCATTGGGTTTAATCTTTGCTTGCTTCAGTTCTACATGTCCTCACGTGACGTCATAGATGGGTGATGTATGAGGACGAGAGAAAACAGAGAAGAAAATAAATATGGAAACGCCACTTGTTATAAGCTCCGAGTAGTGTGGAAATTTATTGGTCTTCCAAAAATAGAGCTGTCGCGATCGTTACCATGAAGCATGCGTACACTCGCACTGAGCGATAAGCGAGGAATATCGCTGTCTCGATGTTCCGCTACAAGCAATAATTGTTGCACTTTGTTTTTAATGTTCGCGATTCCACAGCCGGACGTGATACGTTTGTTGATCCTTACATAAAAGATAACTTTGCGAAGCAAGGCGTCGCATTTAGCAGCGCCTCATAAAAAGCACATGTAATATGATACTTTAGTAGTCCAATGAACAT
Source organism: Hyalomma asiaticum (assembly GCA_013339685.2). Lineage (NCBI taxonomy): Eukaryota > Metazoa > Arthropoda > Arachnida > Ixodida > Ixodidae > Hyalomma > Hyalomma asiaticum. The sequence continues at coordinate 78,473,120 of CM023484.1, forward strand.
TTTGTTATATAAATGTGTTCACATTATATAAAACCTTGTTGCTTGTTGACTTATAAGCGTCACATGTTATTGTACCCAATTTAGCGCTCTTATTGGACAGAATTTGTTTATAGCTGCAAACAAAAGTTTCTTATTTTTTTCGGTTGCATGTGGGCAGCGAGTAGCCTAATGAAATGTTTATTTTTTGCAAATCAACATTATAAGGCCATGCGAATCACATCGCATGTATGCTAGCGTAAAGAAATTGATACCGTACGTAGTCGTAACCACGACGATAGCAGTATCGGCGCGCAATGGACGTTGTATTTATGGTTGCCTGTCGCTTGCAACGCAAGTTATGCGTGACGCCCTTTATATGCAATTCCATCGGTACGAATTCTGTAAAGCGCGACGCGGAAGCAATCGAATACAAGAACTGCGGAGGACATATAAATTATTAGAGGTTTCGCTCTTGATGTTCGCTATCTATTGTTCGGTATATAGCTCACGACAACGAATTGCCGATTCAAACGTTTCCCACTTCTTTTATGCACGAAACAACGTCCGATAGTAAAAGTGTGTGTGTGTGTGTGTGTGTGTGTGTGTGTGTGTGTGTGTGTGTGTGTGTGTGTGTGTGTGTGTGTGTGTGTGCGTGTGTGTGTGTGTGTGTGTGTAACACTAGTCGTGCAATTAAGTATGCTCACACTGTTTCGAGTATGCTACACAGTGATGGCGAATGTGTATGCACGCATATATTCGATGTGACAGGCAAGCCTCAACGCAGATCGAACCAGAAGATGAATTTTTAAACGGCATCAAAGTGCTCTGTTGGCGTGGAAGGTGCACTTCGTTGATCCCTCATTGCAATGCCTATATAGATCACGGCAGACTATGCGTAAGGACTTCCGCGAATTAAGCTTGGAGCTCGCCGGCTACTGTATACTTGCTATCTATACCAGACATTTGCATGTCATCAATTAAGCATCACGCGTCCCCTTGGAGAGTGTGTGTTTACTTTTGTATTTGCTTATTTTATTTATGCCAGCACCCTAAACAAGTGCGAGCAGAAACGATGGTCAATACATTTTAAATGCGTCTTAATTCTCCGTAATGTTAAATGCCCTAAGGCGACATATTTCTTTTATTTTTTTCTCCCGTGCTTCCCTCACGTTAATGATTTGCTATACTACCTTGATGCGTGCTTTCAAAAATTTTTTTTACTATTATCCTCGAGATTTGGCAATCATGAAACTATAGTAATTAAATAACTTTCGCTGTAATAAGTAATGCAATTAACTACTCCAGGCGAGTCGTTTAAAGAAAATTACTCATTACCTTTCCACTTCTTCATAGCTCCCTTTATAGTCATGTCGGCATTCTCAATACTAGAGCCTCGTTCCAAGGATTGTGACTATTATGCTATCTCGTATGGTATAAATCTTATATTACTGTACTGCTTTCTTATATTGTTGAACTAATTTATGACAGAAAGAAAAGAAAAGAAAGAAAAACAGGATCAGAACAGATTCACGGTTTCCTTATACGCGCGCAACTCAAGCGCATAGAATTCACCGTCCACCGCGTATACATAGCTTATAATATACTATTTCTCGGCGCAACTCATTTCCGAGCGCGTGCACGACTCTGGGTGTTCTTTTTCTTTTTCCCCAACGTCCCTTGTGCGCTAGCGCATCTGAGGCGGCTGTATGCACGTGTGAGTACATGCACGTGATGTACATATACGCGTTCGCCGGACACGTGCGCGATGGCGTAGCAAATTGGTCCGCCTGGCGCCTTCTAACCGCCGAACTCTCTTCTTTGCACTTCTGCTACTTCCTGCTTTCTTCGCGAACACAACAGGCAGTGCGCGTAGACTTATCCGCAAGCATATATATATATATATATATATGTGTGTGTGTGTGTGTGTGTGTGTGTGTGTGTGTGTGTGTGTGTGTGTGTGTGTGTGTGTGTGTGTACATAGAAACACCCATGTGCAAGATGGACAGCAGATGCAGACGTCTCTGTTTCCTTTTCTGCGACGTTTCTCACCGAATGAAACGAGGAAGCGCCGCGTACACGAATGCGCTTACTTCGTATATGTAGTATACAGACGCCCGGCGCGCGCTCGTGCTGGATGTGTGTGCGAGCCCAAAATAAGGCGTGATCGCTTGTACGCGCTTCTGTGACGTTTTGCTCCCTGTATGTACTGCATATGCGTATACATGCTGACAGGAGGAGGAGATGTACAGTGGCGGAATGTGTGAGTGCGTAGTTGTGTACGCGTTCGTGAGCGCCGCCTGCTGTACGCTCGCGTACGCACACAATCGTCTCTCCCCGATCCTCCGGCTGGGCCAACAGCTTGACAGATCACGATCACTGATCGCGCGGGGCGCACACAGTCTTCTTCGAAGGAGCTTCCATCTATCTGTTATCGCGCATCATGGAGCGTGCGCACGAGTGACAGGCCGCGGAATAGAGATGGACGCTGTCAGCTGTTAAACCCTCACTGCGTGCTTGCCATGGTGCAGCAGCGGCAGCAGCAGTCTAGATATATATACACACGCTCACGGCGCACTGATCCATCATTCGGCTCAGAGTTTCGCGTCATCTTGCACCGGCTGCAACGAATCGGTATTTCTCGATACAGTGTGTGTGTGTGTGCGCGCGCGCAAATGTGAAGTAGAAACGCACTGTCATTTAGAAATTCAATAGCACTCCAGTACATCCCTTGCCATCGGACGTACACACATATAGGAAGAGAGAGAAAGGGGAGGGAGGGCGGGGGGGGGGAGATGGGGTGGGGGAAGCTAAATATATGCAATACTGCGCTACAATCTTGAAACTCGCTTTTTTTGAAGTGTGCCGAAGTTGTCGGATGTACAGGGCGTGATCAATAGCGCTGATAGTGCAATAGATTGCAGCGCATTGTACGATAATATGCCATTAAGGGAGCCTTTCTGGAAATTTCTAATTTTCCTTACTTTGTTTGAGAAAGGCGTCTTGCGGAGAGACATAGAGAAAGTAAACAAGAGAGGGTGGACATTTTTTGTACGTTTATATACGGTATGTCATGCGGTATTGGTGGCATCCTCGCAAATAATATACCTATTCTATGCACAGAGCTGCGTGATGCCGCTCTGTATACGTTACTATCCGTTGCACACTTTATACTCGGGATTTTTGTGTTTATGTAGATGCGCTGTTTAACCAAACCTTCTTAATTGCTCAGTCGCGCAAACAGAGCTTGCACACTTTTTGTTAGTCATTGAGCACACATTCGCTTGCAATTTTTGCCTTGCACGGTATGACCATTGCGTGGCAGAGCCAACGATCAATTTGGAATCAAGTGTTTGTTATGTTCTTGTTTGGAAATTTCGAATCAATATCAGTGCGCAAAGTTCGTCCACAGGCAGTATATAATCGAGAAACTATCAAGAAAATTACTTAATAACGTACACGTCGTAGTACGGCAGCTATATGTCCCATTAGTGTCGGTTGCTATTTTTCCTATTAGCTCGACACACACGCACATAAGGCACAGCGCATAAAGACTACTTTACGGAGACGCTTCAGTATACCACCATCTTGGTCTCTTAACGTTGCCGTGTTGCGTCTGTAGCATCTAAATGTATGGTGCTACCATAGACTAATACGCATGAAAATATACTCTACCTGGTATGATTCGGTGTATTATGATTTATATTTATGACCCTGTCAGTTTGAGGCCACGGCTCACGAAACTGGGGAATCATTCGCGCAACAGCTCAGTATGGCGCCGACCACGATTATCATGCAAAATCGTCTGCATACTCTCTGCACGCGTTGAGACGGTGGGTTGCCTCTCGCCATCCTCTACGTGACTTTCACGATCACATATTTCGTCCATCTGCAGATACATGTAAAGCTTGCTTTCGACTAAGCCACAGCGTCGCGAGTTCGATTCAACAATCAATTGATATTTGCGTATGGATGACACGGAGAACACAGGTATATACATTTCTCAGATAACCACTGGTATCAATTTGTGATGCGGTGTAAGTGAGCTCAAGGTGGTTTACTTAATCGGATTATATTTGAATATTGGCACATGTCCAGTTGTAGTTCATCTTGGAACGAAGAAGAAGCAATGCGAAACAGAAACGAAAACACCTTCGGCTGGAACCGACAACTTTAAATAGACGATAAAGATGCCGAAAGGAAGCAACGCTGGAATGTCGCCGTGACATCAGGGAGCCATGTGGCTTATTGTGAGCACCGCTGTTTGGAAAATGCATCGCAGCGGATGGGACACGCTGTAGATGTGGTGCGAACCAAGGAGATGTTCCTTCTGCATCTGCAGATTTTCAGTATGTTGTATAGGAGAGAGAGAGAGAGAAACAAGAGTAAAGGCCAGAAATGACACGTAGGTATGTGTGACTAGGAAAAAAAAAAGCGCATTCAGGCCACTTATTTAAGCACGAAATAAATCGGAAAAGGGAAGCGAAGTCGCTGAGCTCAATGGCCGCAAACAGCGATTACACGACGCACACCATGCATCTGTGTACATGCGATGCATTGTTACAGACACTTATAGAGGTAGGCGCACGGCGCGGAGAGAATGGACGCCGAAGAGCAGACGACACGCTGAAGTTATATCGTCCGCTAGCTTGCGGGGTGTCATGAAGGGAGGGGGGGTCAGAAAGGCGATCAACCACGCAGGAGTCGACGGCGTATGAAAGGAAGAAAAAAAGAAGATTAAGGAAAGGAGGCTACTGCAAATGACAGGTCCTGGCACATCGACACCACACATTTGGACGCAGGTGCTACCAGACGGCGCCTTCCTCGTTTATGAGCGCACGCATGCGGGCGCTATATACTGCAGTCGTTCTCGTGTCTGTTTTGTGCCCTTAAACGTATAGAATTACATACTGCGTTGTCGAGTTGCGGCGCAAATCAGGCACACACGCACGCACAGCCATTTTGAGCGCGGGTATCGTAATGTCTTAAGATGGGAAGTCGAGAGAGGCATGTTATATACAAGTGATAGGAATCGAGGGTGTATCCTGCAGAAGCCAAAGAAGTAAATGATGTGCGGTGACTGCATATTGCGATGACTGCCTCACATTCGTCGCGCGTTGGCCGCGTGTTTATATAAGTGGTGCGCGAGGGCGACAGGTGAGCCGTTTGCATGCGTATGTGTGCGCGTTGAATAACATACGGGAGAGGCATAACGACGCAGCTATCGAGACGCAGACTTAGGATGCAAATCGCACTTTTCGCAGTCACAGACGATGTCTGGATTGCCTTTATTGACCAACGGCGTTTGGTTATTGGGTTTGCACGACTGTTTGCTTCTCTTCGCTTTCTTTGTTTTGTTGTCTCTTTTTTTTCAGCTATGTTTCTTTTTCTTTGTCGCAGTTCGCCTCCTTCCGGAATCATCAGGCATGATTTTGTAGTGCATGCTCAGTTGACTGCAATATCCGAACGTCCAGGGGCTTATCCAGAATTTCGATCCTATAGGGCGGTACTTGCCCATGGTGTTACCAGACTCAGAGGTAAGGGGGTGAGGTTAGTGGCGTTTAGGGGGGGATGTTTTATAGATCCCAGCGAACGCCTCACAAATGACGGCAGAACGCCTCACAAAGGCGTTCTGCCGTCATTCTTTCAAACGGGCCCGTGCATGCATTCGCGGTGATGTGCAACACACAGACTGCGCGTACTCTTCTGCTAATCGCCCTCAGCACTTCAATATATCGGACCTTTAACAAATCGAGTGACACAACAGCTATAGATGCAATAACAATGGAGGCGAAATGATATAGAGGCCAATGTATACTGCATGTGCGCTGTCAGGGCACGTTGGAGAATTCCAAGTGGTCGAAATTACCGGATCCCTCCACTATATACGGCGTGTTTCGGGATGATCTTGCGGTTTTGGGACGTGTAAAACCCCAGAAATTATTATACGGAAGACTAACCTCTCGCGTAATATGTAATAAATCACCCGATCCTGCAGAGTTATGCATCGATTATCTTGTTTTTGCACTGCGTGTCTCGTTCCTCACGTGACGCAAATTCCGCAGTCTGTACAAGACGGTTCCAGGCGGTTCCATTGCTGCATGGGCTGCGTATACCTATACTCCTCTAGCCTCTATAATACTGCGCGCAGCTAATGAATCCTTACGCGCGCGGAGGCGTGGAAGCGTGAAAAGGCAGCGACACGCATATACCACTTTGAGAATCCACTTCTATCTCGCATATTGCTCTCCGCCTTTCTCGGCGCGACGAATGGTTTAAGTATAGGAAGTACGTGTGAATTGGGTGGGCTCTTACCGTGAGTTGCCTACCGTGAAACTCTCGAAGCAAATCCAAGAAATTGTTGTACATGTAGTGAAGAAGAAGCGCGCCCTCGAGAGCTCCGCAGCCGGATCGCCAACGCCATACGAAAGTCGGGATCGAGTTGAACGTGGTTGCTGCTGACTGGCTAAGCTCAAGCCGTCGCGTCTTCCACTCGGTGCCGCGATCTCGTCATCCATAACTGTGTTGGAGTTACTTATCACATATAAGCCATACATAGCTAGTGAACTTGGAGTATCTCTTGAGGACGGGCGACGTTATGGTTTCGAACCGGTCAGTGCATGACCTCGAAACACCTTCTCAAGCACTTTTGTTAATCTAATTTACGGTGGCCGTTCAACATGATTATAACGCGCGAAGCGATCGCAGTAACAAAACATCTACAAAATAATCGACATTTAAGGCAAATTACTTTCGACAGGGCATGCAGAAAATGAGAAGCGGGGATGGGGGGAGTCGATTAATCGGTTCACTTTGCATGCCACGATTTAAATATACATCCAGTTATTTCAGGGACACCGAAATGCTATAAGATAGTTGATGACGGAAACGTCCGCATAGAAAGGGAATCCTATTGCGCTTTCGCACATTCTACGTGACTCAAATATAATAAGTTGTTTTGTGAGGTTTAACGTCCCAAAACCAGCTCTGATTATGAGAGACGCCGTAGTGGAGGTCTCCGGAAATTTTGACCACCTGGGGTTCTTTAACGTGCACTGACATCGCACAGCACACGGGCCTCAACATTTCGCCTCTATAGAAATTCAGCCGCCGCGGCCGGGATTCGATTCCGCGACCCTCGTATCAGCAGCCGAGTGCCATAACCACTAGACCACTGTTGCAGGGTCTCAAACATGTGTAGCAGGCCACGAAGTACGCGGGGGGAAGGGGGTGGACATCATTGGTTATCTGGAGGACTTTTGGGTGTGTGTGAGGTTGGGGGGGGGGGGGGGGCTGTATAAATCCCTGCTGCGCTATCCTGTGTATTCGGACAGTGAATGTTGCATTTGATGCAATAATTTTTGGTGCGCAGAAAAAGCGACAGATATACGAAACATCATCGCTGCAGAGACACCTCGCATGGACGGCCGTATGTTAGGGCTTGTACGGGATTTAAACCAATTATCAGTATAACACAGAAAGAGAAAGAAATTGTATGAGCGCGTTTCTTTTTATAAAAGAACAGAATATGCAACCGTGGCCCGAAAGCGACGCAGAGCAGACTCAACTAGAGACGAAATACCACCCCCCCCCCCCCCTCATGAAAAAAAAAAAAATAGAGGCAGGCTAATGATCGCGCGTGGTTTCACGTTTCACACTTTTCCTCGTCTTCTTCTTACTGCAGGCTCGCGTTATTCGTTTAAGCGCGCCGCTGACGACGCCGTGAGATGAATTTTGAGAGACTCTGATGCCGTTGTGGTGTTGTACACTGCGTGTACGCTCCCAAAGCAAGGGCAGTCAAGCGTGCGTGCATGTATATACACACACGCAACTCTATGAAGCCCGTTTCACCCCACTTTTCCCACACGAAAGCAGGTGCGCGGGCCTGCGTAATTTTATAAATACGTCTCTAATACCATTTTATACGCCTGGTAATTCGAGCCCTCACTTTGCCTTGTCTTGAGTGGCCGGGGATCATTAATTTAGTCTCTCCTTCGCTCGTGCGACATATACATGCGTGTGCTGCAGCGTCTCTATGCACACATTCTTCGGTGATTGCGTATAGCACTCTATGAACGGGAAGATGAGAACCGCACGTATTCCTCTAACACGCTATACTCGCGCTATGTTTGGGAGCTGCAACTGCAACAGCACTGCAGGTGTGCCTGCGCGTTTCGTCCCGTGTTGGTGAATTCGTGCCTGATGCACTTGAAGCGTGTTCTCCACATCGCGGGCACTTAGACTAGAGAGATGGAGTAAACGCACGGACTAAGGCCATAGAGACAGATGTACAGACACGGAATTACTTTTACACGCACGGGTAGGGGCCCGCGTATATACAAACGCACATGCGAACTCACGGGACACAGGCGGGCTTACCGAAAGTGGCCTATACCGCATGACACACACACACACACACACACACACACACACACACACACACACACACACACACACACACACACACACACACACACACCGGGAGATGCACAGACATAGTCACACAGGTGCACATGCAGAAACTTACGTATACAAACGAAGACTCGAGTGCAAACACACGCATATATACAGAAACAGAAACACATGCGCAGACATGGGCTTAAGCACACAAAACACACGCACACACGTACTACTTGAGCATGTTTGCGTACATACTCGAGAGCGTGTGGTAAGCAGCCTGTGGCAATGCAATATGTGCGCTGCATGGCACAAGGGAGGAAGCTAATGAGCTCCTCGCGCAAAGTGGACGGCTGGAAGTCATGGGCGCATATTCGAGAGTGCAAGAAAAATGGCCGGACCGCGGATGCCATGCGCGCGCCGTGAGCGAATAATTGCCCTCGCGAGCCCGCAGCAGCGAGACTTGTCAGCTCCTCTTATGAACGGTCGAGATCCACTTAACGGTGGCTCCCGCCGTGAGGTGGCGCCAAGGTGTGTGTGTATGTGTGTGTAGGTGGTGAACTGCGCGGAGAGAATACCACAGCCATGGGCTTCGAAGGCTGCGTGTGTGTGCACAAGAGAACCTGATACAACTTCGGAGCTTGGTGCGTACGGGAAGGGGCCCGCGCGCCACAGTCGAAGTGTATACATTCTGGTGTACATAATACTCAACGTAAGCATGTACACGCACGGAGTGGACGTTGTCTCGTTTCTACAACCGCGATTAGTACATAAAAGGAAGATGCCATGGACGCCAGCTACCGCCGCGGAAAAATTGAGACGAAGAGAGAGAGAGAGAGAGAGAGAGAGAGAGAGAGAGAGAGAGAGAGAGGAGGAGAGGGTAGGGGGGAGCGCCACTCGATTCTATAATCGTTCCAGCGGCAATAGAGGCGTCATCTGGACATACTGAGTTTAACCAAAGCCCGCAGAATTGCGTGCTGCTGTTGAGGTGCAAACGCAGTAGCGGAAACAGTGTTTATGTATATTCGTCGGCAGCAGTACTGGCTAACAGGGCGGATAATTTAGAGTACAGTACCGCGCACTTGCAAATAAACAGTTTCGGTGTCGATCTCTCTCTCTCTCTCTTTTATATATGTGTCTATGTTATGAGAGATTGAGACAGACCAGCCAGATTTACCAATGTCTCACGCGAAGGTGCCATATTCAGAAATAACAGCATGTGCGTCCACTCCGTCACAGTCGCGAAGCAGCGTGCCGGACGTATAATAATACTGTGCACATGTGCTCCTGGGGCCCCTTGTACAGAGACTGTGTGTGTGTACACAGACGTGGTCGGCCGATAACATCCGCAAGGCCACTCTGGCGCCTCTCTCGTCGCTGCTGCTGGCCGGCGTTATTAATGAGCAGCTCCATTGGCGGGGTTAACGAGAAAAGACCCGCGAACTGCCTCCTCTTCCTCTTCCTCTCACCCCGTGTACACGGCAGTCCGGGCAGCGTCGAGGCACGGCGACGAACGACGCTCCGAGCTCGTCGTGTATACCGTGTTTACCTGTGTAAAGCCAGCAGCCCGACTCATTCATCGCTCCATTGGTACTTGCTGTCTTCCCCTGTTTCTCGTTTCGCTGGCACGGTTCACAATTTTGGTTGGTTTAGGTGTTTTCATTTTCAAATGGACTTAGCCAGGCCGTATTGTTCGTTTGTGTGTCCACTCTGTAGCGTCGGTGACGATTTGCCGCTTCGTACTGCGCTTGTCTGTTAGCTCGTTTGCTTCTTTGAAGCCGAACTGTCTCTGCTATGCACTGCTATTGTATATGTGAGAGATGATGATGATGATGATTGTGGTTCGGTTAAGGAAAGGACGCTAATTTCTGCAGCCCATGTGGGAACACGGCTAAGCATCCATGGAGGTAGGGGAAAGGGACTGAAAGAGATAGAGATAGAAGTAGTAAGGGACAACACACCTGATGGGAACCTCTCTCCCACGGACATATTTAATTTGTACAAATAAGTGTGGGTCTTACACGAGCGAATGCGGTGTGTAGCTACGTGCGAGCTGCACGGAGCGTGTTAAGCGCGCGCGTACACACGCCTGCAGGAGGCGCAGCGCGTACAGACGTACACGGGGTCGCCGTATCGGCGAAATCTATCTCGCTCACGCTGCTGCAGCCCGCGCGCGGCAGTGATTAGTGGTGGCGGCGCGGAGCCGCGATGTAGAACCGCGTCGATCGCCGAGCTCTCTCGCACTTGATCCAGTACGGCGCGCGACTCCGTGGCGCCACAAGGTCGACAACGCGCGCCTCTCGCCGCGCAGCCTCCCATCTACACCGGAGTAAACTCGCTCACACGGGGCACTATACATCGCCGTTCATCAGCCATGTTGGGCGCGTTATTAGAACGCATGCCCGCGGGCGTGTCCCCGCGACAGAGCGAAGATATAGAAAATATGTGGAGGTATACACCGGTTTGGTGTACGTCAGGTAAGCGTGACAGGGGGCAAAAGCAAGTGAGGTTGGCGAGTAAGATCAAGTTTGCGGGGACAAAGTGACTTAGCACAGGCCGGGGATAATTAGAGATCTATGGGAAAGGTCCTTGCCCTGCAACCCTGCAGTATAGACGGCCCGATGATGATGAAGATAACGATAACGGGGACATAAGTTTGGTTCGCTTAATTGCAGGTCTTTTCTGCCTTCATCTGTGTGTAATGTAATGTAATGTAATGTAATGTAATGCGCTGTGAACAATAAGTTGAATTAAATGGAGTAATAAAGAAACATCCTTGGTACGCGGATGAGTCAGAAACAGTGTGCACTCGTAGTCTCTTGCCAAGGACCGTGACGATGCAAAAAGAAAAAAAAAGAGGGTGGGGGAGGGGTGGATGGGCAAATTCCCCCCCCCCCCCCCCCCCCCTCTATTGATCTCGCACACTGACGCCTCTGCATCCATCCACAACACCCCAATCCAGAATCTGCGACCCAATGGTAGCAGATTCTGGATTGGTAGCACCCCCCCCCTCTCTCCTTTCCCTCTTTATTTCACGTGTGTGCATGCATTGCTATTCTCTGCACAGGCACAGATAATCGGTCGCCATTATTTCCTTGCGCGCAACGCTATCGCTGCCAGAGGAGCACGTACAGCTCGCATGTAGATATATATGCTATCCGCGTTCCGGCAACCCGCGTGCGTAAAAGAAAGCACGTGCTGCAGCAGCTGCGGGGTGCGGAATAAAAGATCGGCGTTAGAGAGAGGCGCACTGCTCGCATGCCTAATTGAGCGCGCGCCGGAGAGGGGTACCAACGACGCCAATTAACACGCGCCGGCGCTAATTGTCGCCGCCGAACAACGCAGAGCGGCGTGACGCTCGTTCTGGCGTAACCTGAGCCGCCCCCACTTTTGTATACATATATATATACGCGTATATATATCTTGGAGGCATCTATTGCCTGCCTTTATACACATTTCAACTCTCTCTCTCTTTTGTTCCTTTTGTTTGTTTCTTCGATGCTTGCTTTCTTTTTAATGAAATTAAGATAGGAATACCGGAAGTACTTCTAGTCGCACTATATAACATAATGCTGGCATCCGTTATTCTTTAGAATTGGAGGAATGAAAGTTCTGGGATGGAACGAATATCTTAAAATACTTAATTAATGGTATACGACATGCAGCTAAATATATTTGAGGGATTACTACGGTAACGCACCGACGCGGCCTGCAATTAGATATAGAGGCGGAGCTTTAAAAAAAGACAAAAGGAAATAACGTGCACTAATTTTCTTTATTTCCTCGAACACAACTCGCCCAAGTTGCCGTCTTACCGCAATTTTCCAATTTCGATAATTTACTTACCGTTCTGAAATCATTCCCTAAATTCTTCTTGCTTGCCCTTTGCATGTCACGCGGCTATATAAACTCAACCTTACTGCCTGGTGGCATGGAAGATAGTATTTTGTCTGCGCACGATCTGTCGAAGGTATGAGAGGCCGCGATTTCTATATGGCTCTAGTTTTCAACGTCGCAGTTGTTGAGTTGGTTTTCCGGTTGTGTATATTGAATCAAAACTTGAAAGCCATTGGACGCAGTCGACAATGTATGGAACTCGGATCAAACCGAACATCGCTCTTATCGATACATAAGGTCACGTCGTAAATATACGTAATAACAGCATCCTCCTGCAAGTCGGATTGTCCTCGTGATACATATCTTTTGCCGCTAACACCCCTTTAAATTCTTTCGTCTTTCAGCGACTCTGACACTACAGGCTATATAGCTGCGTGTACTTATTGACTTAGTATACATATTTTGTTCGCACATGTGATGCAACGCACGTCGTATACCTGTTTATACGCGGTATAAAGCACGAGGCTGAACTTCCTGCACGCCGTGCGAACCATATATCGTCTATATACCCGCACCGCCACTCACAGGCAACAAGGTCATTAACTATCACGCAGTCTCTGCTGCGCCGCTCCTTTTCTGCCCCCCCCCCCCCCCCCCCCGGCTTTAATTTGTATACACACAATAGCTTACTACTACCTGTTCATCGACTATATGCAGGATCAACAATATGATATACCTTACAACATGTCCGCTGGCATTACACAATGCTGCTGCTGGTGTTACAGTATAAGGTGCTGCTACAGTATAAGGTTCGCTGTCTCGCGTCTTGAACAAGCCCCTCCCCCTTTCCCTCTCCCGCTTTATGTCCACGGTCGCTGTTTTACACGGAGCGTTGCTTGCGTATATCACTGCAACATTGAGCTGTTACGCCTTGCTTTAATGTTATGCACCGAAGCGACGCCGCGGCACTGCAGCATATACAAGCCTCGGAAGCGCAGTATGGTATAGTAAGCACACGCTACGCTTTTTACCTTTCCCTTGTGACACGCATACATACGAATTGCGCTGTGTGTGTGTGCGTGCGTAATTTATGCGCGTGGCTTTGTAACGCCGACAGAGCGGAAACGGCAGCTGCCACGCGTCGGCTTCCGCATAATTTGTAGCGCAAGCGGATTATGTTGTCACTTTCGATAAACACGGGTTCGTATCCGCCCACGTCTCTGTACATAGCCACCCCATTTCTGTGCATTGCATGTCGTTCAGAGCGGCTAACATATATACCGCGCCTGTGCTCGTTGAATTTATCGTTCTAAGGTGAGTCGTAATGTAGAGAGTTTTAGAAATAGGGGACCCTAAAAATTTGCCCACCGATGTCGCCCTTGAGAATAAAACAAAGCACGCACAAAAGAATCTACGTACGCTTTTATGCGGTTGCTTCTTGAGCATGCATGTTAGTTCTGAAGCTGCCTTATATAAAGAGTTATTAATTGGGATGCAAAACAAAAGCGTCGAGAGGAGGGAGATAGGCAGGTAGCTTGGGTGTGTTAAATTTCTCCTCATGTTGTGAAGCTTTAGGTAAATCGAGGTCAGTAGCTTTGTATCCATATGCGCTCTAAGCAGGTTCTTTCTACGAGTGAAGCAACTCGCGCATATGTAAGTGGAACGTGGACGAGTCATTCACAGTAGCCAGCAATTTAATCTCTCCAATGAGAAATATTAGGGCACTCACTTGAGGAAATTCCTCACATTAATGTTGTGAAAGTACGCCTCGTGTAACATCCTTAAAGATTGATGAGCAACATTGTGGCACCTTTTATCTGCATGTTCGCGCGTTATAGACATTGTTGTATTTCGTATATGGAACGCGTGCCATCTGTGATAGTATACAGGAGGTCACACTCGAGCCTGGACAGGGACATTGAGGTATGGGAGGTCCGAGCGGCCCTGCACGACCTCAACACCATATCGGCGGCAGGCCCAGATCGAGTCAGTCAGGCCCAGATCGAGCCTGACTGACTACTACAACCGGTGCTGGCGGGCTGGGACTCTCCCCCGACGATGTAAGGCGGCCAAGACCATCCTGATCCCCAAGCCGGGCAAGCCGCCGGCACATTGGGAACCTCCGGCCCATCTCGCTCACGTCCTGCGGGGCAAGGTGCTGGAGCACGTCCTGGTGAACAGGTGGCAGCGGTACCTAGAGGAGCCGGGGCTCTACCCGGGCGCGGTCGCCTGCTTCAGGAGCAGGCTGGGCACCCAGGACACTATGATCCAGCTCAAGAGCGAGATTTTGGACAACACCAGGATGAGCGACAACCGTGCCCTGCTCGGCCTGGACCTGCAGAGCACCTTTGACAAGGCGACGCACTCTGTGATCCTCGCGCAGGTGTCGAGGCTGAACATGGGCGAACGGTCATACAGATATATCAGGGATTTTCTGTCGGGTCGCCCGGTTGAAGTACACGCCGGCGACCTTCAGCTACCGGAGAAGGAGCTGGGCAGCGTCGGGACCCCGCAAGGGTCGGTCATCTCGCCGCTGCTGTTCAACGTAGTGATGATCGGAGTGGCCGAACAGCTCTCGCGCGTCAGCGGGGTCAGGCACACCATCTACGCCGACGATATCACGCTCTGGGCCAAGGGAGGCAGCGACGCCCACATTGAAGACAATCTGCAGGCGGCGGTAGACGCCATTGAGGAGCAACTGGACGGCTGGTGTGTTTACCGAGCAAATCGGAAGCGCTGGTGGTGCCACCGAAGGGAGTGAGAAAGAAGGAGCGACACCCGAGAAGGGACCGCGAGAAAATCACGATAGGAACGACTGGTGGCCAGGTGATCCCGCACGTCGAAAAGATCCGGGTGCTGGGCATGCTCCTGGAGCGAAGCAGAGCCGATGGCGAAACCATCAACCGCCTTACGGCCAAAGTCAACTCGGCCATACGCCTCATAAAGAGGGTATCGAGCAGAAGGGCCGCAGGCATGATGGAGGCCAGCCTCACGCGGCTGGTCCAGTCCTTTGCCGTGAGCCACAATGCCTATGTGGCGGCATTCCACAATTGGAAGGTACGAGCGCAATAGGATCAACGCGCTCATACGAAGGGCCTATACAAGGCAGCACTCGGACTTTTCGACTGTGCAAGCACGGAGAAGCTCCTGTCGCTGGGGGTGCACAACACCCTCGAGGAGATTGCAGAAGCGCAGAGGACCGCCCAGATGGAGCGGCTCTTGGGAATCAGAACCGGCCGGCAGGTGCTACGTAACCTAGGACTCGAACCGAGGAAAGCAGACGAGACTGCGGAAGGAGCGGAGGTACCAGAGGGTGTGCGGCGACACGTGCAAGTATGTCGAATACCCAAGCATGTGAATCCTGAGTACAATAGGGAGCGGAGGGCGGCAAGGGCCAGGGCCTTGATCGACTTCCACGCCAGAGACACCGGTGCTGTATATGTCGACGCGGCGGAGTATCAGGACAGGAGGAGAGCTTTCGCCGCGGCGGTGGTCAGCGCGGTCACCGGCGAGACGAAGGCGGCGGCGAGCCTGCGGACACGGGCGGCGCATCGGGCCGAGGAGGTAGCGATCGCCCTGGCCCTCGTCGACCCCGAATGCGCGACCGTGCTGAGCGATTCCAGGACCGCGGTGCGGAACTACGCCAGAGGCAGTGTGTGTGTGGCAGCAGTGCGGGTGCTGCGCGCGGTGAACCTAGCGGAAAGAGCGGTGACAATCAAATGGTTCCCAGCCGACATGGGTATGTCGGCCCGCGACAATGCGAAACACAACGAGGCGGCGCGAGGTTTCACGTACCGTGCCGCCCAACCGGCCGACTCGATGGAGGAGTGGTGATGCGAGGCCAGAGACAGAATGAACAGAATACAGTGAAGTTCTGAAATGGTACAGACTAGGGCGCAGGACTATGCCCTCGCCTCAGCCGGGCCTGACCCGAAGCGAGGCGGTGACGTACCGGCAACTGCAGACTGGGTCGCGACCGCGCCGGTGCTCATGAAGCACGTGTGTTCTAGCGTATATGTGAGTGAGTTGTGTCGCGTGTGTGGGTCGGAAAGGGCTACTGCGGCCCACATTTTGTGGGACTGTGTCCAGAATCCGAGGGCGGCAAGGATAGTGACGACGATCCCGCCATGGCTTGCGACCGCCGCGGGAAACGACCAACTAGAAGAGCAGACACGGGCCGTCCAGTGGATTTCGGCTGCCCTCGAAAAGCAGCGCCCGAGCGAAAACGCCAAGTGCCCGCTACCACCCCAGCACAGGGGCAGGCAGGGGTGCCAGAAGAAGGCGGGAGTAGCCAAGGCTGCTCGCCGAGTAGAGGGCATCATGCCGAAGTGATGTGTGGCCGCATCGCGATGACCCTTCCCCTCGTCGGGCTAGGACAGTCGACCACCGGATCCTCAAATAAAGTCTTAATCTCCCCTCACATGGAATTTCGCGCAGGTTCTCCCAAGCTGGCTACTCTGTAAGGCACTACTGTTCGCGCAGGCTGCGGCACACCTCTCGCGTCCCGAAAACCGGAATCCCGCGCTCCTGCCGCGCCTCCCTCAAAAAGCCGACGCTCCCGCCGGCGCCACAAGAAAGAACAAAAGAAGCTAAGCTTCGGTCGTAAGGTTTGATATTCAATTTCTTTGCTATCTGGAACTATAGTTGCGGCACAACACTGTCGCTTTCAGCTCGCATACCATACATACTGCTCTTCATATCTATGTATAGCTGGACGCGATCGCTTCTCGCAAGAGATAGTTAATCAAGCATTTTGGATCGGTCTGTGTCTCTTTCGGATATGTCTGTTTTCTCTTATTTCTATTAGAACAACGTGTTTGACTCAGACCATCATAATATAGGCGTAATTCAGGCCCTTATATTTGGTTCTCATTACACGCATAACCAGCGCACGTGCGATGTCGAATACTCTTACCGGAAATTTCCATCCTCTCTTTGTATTTTCCTCACATTTACATTGATATATAGTGTTGACCACGCATACTGGGCGCACTGTACTGCATGCATACGTGGAGAGCTCATTGAATCTAATTTCGCGCATGACAGATTATACTTCCCGTATTACAAATTGACAACCTGTTTGTTATGTCTTTCCCACGGAGTAAGGCCTTTCCTTAAGCCCAAGCATATATAATTCCAGCCATCTGTCTTTTTCTCAATATCGCATATACCTATTTAGCACCCCCGTGACGTTCCTTGCTCCGTGACGTTCCTGAAGTACGGAGCACTTCAGGGGCACGGACACGGATCAAATCAAATCAAATCAAATTTATTTCCACCATGTACAATCTCACAGATGGAGGACAACGAAAAAAAAAAAAAAGCTGCCGAGAGGCGGCTTGACTAGATGAAGAAATAAAGTAAATGGATCAACGTTAAGAATAGTTAAACTAAACTGTATTAGTATAATAAAGTGGAAGATGCACATTAACGGCAATTATACATGTAATGAGATCAAATTAAGCGAAGATAATTCGAAAACGCCGACGATATAAACATAGAGGAAACACACTCGTATCACTGCTCCACACTTCGTCCAGCTTTCACTGCTGTGGAACTAGCTTAGATTGCTTTTTCCGAATGCAGAAACTATGTACTGCCTGCATCTACAGCGGTCCCCCTCTGCTTACTAGTACGTATGCACATGTGTTCCCTGTACGTGTATAGTTGCGTGCATGGAAGCCCGCCTCCTCAACTTTTTAAGCAAGCGAACTCGGGAAACCAAGATAAAGGACAGGCAAGAAGGAGAGTGCGTAGATGCATGCGCGAATAAAAGAAGGGGAAGGGCAAGAATTCACCGCTTCTCTGCGGCCGCAACGCAGCCACACTGACTGAAGCCCCTCGAGGCGTCTTATTACTATTACTTTCTTTACGTACAGGGTGATCAGTCTCCCAACACAATGAAACACTGGACGCTCCCGCACTGCCCGCGGCGAAGCTGTGACGTGTGCTTTATATATATACGCGCGTATATAAGGGCATATAAGGCCGGCGCGTACAACACATAGAAGCATCTCGTCCTCCCGCGGCAGCTCGTCACCGTTATACAGCCTGCCAACAAACAACGGCGCGACGACACGCTTTCTTTCTTTCCTTATTCTTCGCTACATAGCGACTTGGCAGATTGATAAGGCGCTCGCCGCCGATGCTCTCGCCAAGCCTATTCACGGAGGAGAATAGGCTTAGCGAAGACAAGCGCTAACTCATCATACTCAGAGCCCACCCTCCCACTCTGTGTGCCTGCCCCTATTCGCTCATCTTTCTTTCGCGTGCCATACTGCGCACAGTGATGCGTTGCCCGCTCGCATGCGGACAATCAAAGTGGGGCAAGGCCGCTGCAGCGAGATTGTTTACGCGTCCCAAGATGACAGTTTCGTCACTTGTTCTTGTTTTTATCGCGAAGAGTCCCTTTATATTTTTGTTCTGTACACTCAGTTCCCTTATTCCAGCGCGAACTTCCTTTTTGTCATGTTCGCCGCACATACTCCTCACTCGCGACAGTTTTGCGTGTGCGGTGAAAACAAGAAGTGTGTCCATATAATGCGAACAATCGAAACGGAGCCCATGACGAGAACGGGTTGACGGACAGACGAGGCGACAGCGATGTGACGCTTCTGTTTTGTCGGCGCGCGCTGTATCGGGTATATTTTTGGCTAAAGGCGTTTGTGTAGGCGCTTGCTGTGCCGGACAAATTCGCGGAAGAACGGTTACATGGCGCCTGTATATATAACAATGGAGCGGTGAAAAACATGCTGTCATGCGAGCTTTAGTGACACGTGTCGTATTGATGCGAGCGCCTCTTCTGATCGAGTTCCAGGCGTGGATATCATCCTCATTACCTATTTAATATTGCGTCCATTAATAACGTGGGTAGACTGTCATGGCGTACATATGCTTAATGACATCCCGGTCAGTGTTGATTAATAGTTTCGGACCATACAGGACTGTCACCTTCAAACGTTTGAAAATGGTAATAACCGGCCCGACGCCTCGCGACTTGAGAAAGTGTATAGATAAATTGCGCATGGATCTTTGAGCTCGCTGTTCGTACGTTATGTCGCAAGATTGACGTCATGGGTGCCTGAAATTTTGCATGTACAGATATACAGACCATCGCAAACATGCGCACCTTTTCCATTCTCAGGGTTGTATGTATCTATTTAAAGAAATGTTCCAAATATGGTTGGCATGTTGTCTTCTTCGTTTACCTCTCTTTAACCTTTTCATTTCTTATATATCCAGCCTTTTTCACACCACACAGGAACGCTGATTCGTACGGGATTTCCGGTTTTTTTTATAGACGCTGAAGCATGCGAAAAACGCGTTACACTTTCACAGTATAGGTATAGTACACGTCATGGACGCAAACATGAAGAACGTGTTCACATCATGTGGGTCGACATGCACATCACGTCATCCGACTTGCACACGTGCGGCATGACGCAATCGTGTCCTTGGTGTGCACACACACCTCGCGTGAACGCGCAGCAATGTGCAATCTCGGTGCAGAATTGAGGCGCCGTCTTATAACTGCAATTAACGGGACGAAAAAAAGAATGAAACAATGCGAAACTGCCGCATCGCGTGAGAGGTCGCTTCGCCGTCGAGCATGCAGCAGAACCCGGCGCTGCAAGAGTGCCGTTTTTTTCGTTTGCGTGCGTCTAATGCTTGGTCAGCGTGCTCTTTAACTCTTTCCGTTCACTTTAATGGGAATACAACAAGAGAAGGAGGGGAGGGAGGGGAGATGTAGGTCTAGCCGCAGCCTTTAGCGTTTGTGAACACGTACGCTGGGTTGCTTTTAGCCGTGTATGTGTGCATGTGCGGCTATGTGTGGCGCCTGTAGACTTGCACTAAGAGTTGGCTGTATTATACGCGCGTGAGCAAGTGGCTCGCGCGCGTTTTACTTTTATGGGGCAAGCCACCCAGCATGGACTGGCGGTGCAAGGCATGGACGCGACATGTGTGGGCCCGTAGCTTCGGCCTGATCTCTTGAGTGCCCTTTCTTTTATATACTGCTGTATAATGTGCATGCAGTTGGTCGTGTAGTTAGTTGACCGTGTCTACTTCCCAGAAGAGGAGGGGGGGAGACAGCAGAAAGAAAAAAAGAAGAAGACAGACTTTAGCTTACGGCTGTAGAGTTGTGCGTGGCACGCTTTTATTGGTCTGTACGCGTTGGTGGCCGGTATAGTAGCTTTTACGGCCTCATGTTGTCACGAAAGTGCCGGTGGCGGCGATGTTAATGACTGTGTACACCGCTGTACACGGCAGTCAAGAGACGCGATGGTGTGCAGCAGCCGTTGCTGTCTTACGTATAGGCGGTAGTTTTTACGGGAGTCGGTGGGAGCGGCGGGGGAGCTGAAGGGTCCGCTGCGTACGTGTACACTGAACCGTGTGAAACTAGGCGTTTAGGTAAGTGGAGGGGGGGAGTGGAAGAGTGAGAGCATCACGCATTAGCTAAGTGCGTGTGTATATCACACACTTCGAAGCGTCTCGTAGCATATGTCCAGTTGCTTACCGTGCTATATATATATGCATTTGCGCAAATTTTACTTCGAGTTACGTACTCTTACCGTGGTACGTGCTGCGGTACATGAAAGTTCGAGCGAAGAACTCTGAACACGTATAAAGTAGTGTATTATATAATAAAAGGATAATATGCTTGCTGCAGGCTATAGCACGTGGCAGCTGACGCTGGCAGCTGATGCATGCTTCGCGCGAAATGACGCTCCTGGATATTTTACAGCTACAAGGAAGATCGGCGGAAAACTAGTAAGAGCAAATAATAACACAACGTTCCAGTTGAAAGCAGTGAAGAAAGCTTCTAACGAAATAGTTATACTTTTTCCTCGTATCACTCCTCGTGACTCAGAAAGCATCGAGTTGCGCTGGTAATTGTTAGTAAATTAGGGCTTTCCTATTACCATCTAACCATCGCATCATATGGTTTTTTTTTGTTTTTGTTTTTTGACAAAGCAGGCGCGCGTATACGCAGACGCGAGGCAAGTTGTATATACTGCTGTTCAACATTCTCGAACCATGCGGGGAAGCACGCATGGTGTCGAAGCTCCACCGAAATTCACGCGTGCTCACTGACAGAGATTTAAAGAAAAATAAAACAAAATAAACGATTCGTCAACAATTACTTCAAAGTAATATATAACGCAATGTTCGCGTTCATGCAAAACTTACCAAGCAACTGCGGAGAAGCCTACCTCGGAGGCGTGTTTTTACGGTATATACAAACGCCGCTGGGTGTGTTCGCTTGCCACACTTTTAATCGCGTGCACCACGAACACGTACGTAATGTAGCCCTGAACGAACCAAGCTTCCGGCCAGAACACTCCGACTTCATCTGGATAGCGTGACAAGCACCGTGCGTGGGATCCGGCACGTCAGCAATTGACGCCCCGGACGTCGTGTTGTAAGCAGAGCGCGCCAGCAGGCGTCATTCGCCAACACACTTCCAACACCGGGCCGCTTTCATCTACAGAGTCAAAGAGAAAGCGCTAGTGGCATAACTGCCGCAATCCACGATATGCGTAGTGAGTGTGTATATATGCTTGTACATGCGTACACGAGCAGCTATAGCTGCGCCTGGGCGTCTACATTTTACTCGCATACAAGAGCCCTGCGATTCGGCTAATGTAAACAATATACACGGCGTACTGTGTGTTATACATGTAGTACACGCATGTTGGCGTCTGTTATTGCTGCACGCTTGCGGCTGAAAGCGAGAATGGCCAACGTTACCTATGCGGTATACCGTGTACGTGCTCGCTTGTCTTTTCTTGCGCGAATGCTTCCCCGATCTCTCTCTCTCTCTTCCTTCTCTCTCTTTCTTTCTTTCTCTTATTGCTTTTTTTTCTTTTCTTTTTCGCGATCATATCTCAGTGGGAAGGCAAGTAGGTATATAGCGTGCGTAAAGTGAGTTTCCGAGGCACCAGCGTGCGGAAACCCATGGTTTTCCTTTGTCTTTCTATATAGCACGTGGGCGTGTGTGTTTTCGCGCCCAAGGTGCTGCGGCGGGGGCTCATCAAACAAGGACAAACGTCGTCCTACGCTTGAGAGTGCG
Source organism: Hyalomma asiaticum (assembly GCA_013339685.2). Taxonomy (NCBI): domain Eukaryota; kingdom Metazoa; phylum Arthropoda; class Arachnida; order Ixodida; family Ixodidae; genus Hyalomma; species Hyalomma asiaticum. The sequence continues at coordinate 78,495,402 of CM023484.1, forward strand.
TGAGTAACGCGTATATGCAGAGCGGCACGCATCCGTCGAAGGTGACGAGACTAGTGTATCGGCTCGAGGTCGTGGTGGATATGTAGCTGAGGAAAGCTAAAAATGATTACTCCTGCTCGTTGTTATGACTCCGATGCGACGGACGTAATACGACCTTTTCTCTTTCTTTCTTTTCCTTTCTTTCTTTCTCCTTACCCCGAGTTTTGCATCTAGTATGTGGACCAAACTAGCCGCGGCGTAGCACTAAAGATGTCTTGCGTTTCGCTCATGCCTACCATTGCTACATTTTTTTCCCCCTATTTTGCTGGTTCACGCGGTTTGATGGGTCAGCCGTGCTCCCCGAATTAAGTACTGCAGAAAGGAACGCCAGTTCTTGCTCTTCTTCGAAATCACTATACTGGTCATTCGTGTGCGTGCGGCTGAGGCGTCGTCGTGTTTCTCGCACCCGCTCCTTCGAAATTCCCAGCGATAGACACACGCGATGCGATTCCCTCAAGAGCGCAGGAAATTGTAACATAAGTTATAATACGTGATGATGATGATAATGATTGCGGTTCAATAAGGAAAAGACGCTTATTTCTGTAGCCAATGTCGGGAGCACGGCTAAGCACTTGGCAACGCATCGACATTGATGTATGGCCAAGTCTTCTCTCCTTTGCCTCTTTCATTCCCCTTCCCCAGTGCAGAGTAACCAACCGGAGAGTTCCTCTGGTTAACCTCCGTTTTTCTAATACCTTTCATTCTCTTGTTTAAACTATCATCGTCATCATCATAATCGTTTAAGCTCGAGTCCAGTAATGTCGCCCGAATCGATGTTTTGCGATATACTATGTGATCCTCCTCACTAGATTGTCAGGTAATAGACGAAGTCAGATACATATAGTCACGATGATTTGATCTGGATGATCTTTGACAACCATGCACTTGGTAAGGCGCTGCGTGCCTACCACATGGAACGTTGGATAACGACTACGCATGCGCACTGCCTTCCTCCTGGTACCCCCATGTACCATAGATAGGTCTATAAAGACGCACGAACTTTTATACACACTGTTCACGAGCTTATCTAGGGCTTCCGTTCCGCCCACTTTCTGCTGCTAGGTCATTCGCACACGTTCATTACCATGCCGTTTATTTTTCTTTCCCAATGTCTTGTCTATATAGTCTCCTCTTACTGACCTTGAACCTGCCTATCCCTCGCAGTTCGAACGCGCGCCGTATATTTACTTTCGAGGCTCCGAGGGTGTCCTGCTTCAAGGCTGCCATAAGGATAAGAAAAAAGAAATATGTCGGCAAGTCGCATGCAGGTGTGAAAGGGCATACGCCGAATCTTCGGTAATTACACGGCTCGCGCTTCAGCGATGGACACTTGGAACGAGGACGCTGATGGAGTCATTTTCTGCGCGTCGTTACGCTTACGCAGCACTCTATACAACACACATCGCTGGGTATTATTTTCCCTCCATCACATTGTCGCATCTGCGAGCACCCCTATTCACTTATTGCTTCAAGGGCTCTCATCACCTGCTTCTTTCACACGCATTTTCCCCCCTTTCTTGCCTCTCGCATGTCCACTGCTCCCATCTCTGTCTCACATCTCCCATTCCTCATTCACTTTGCCCTCTGGCTTTCTTATGCATACCACTTAGACCACTGGGAGCAGGACACCTACATATACAGGATTGGCTCGACTGTTTCGATTTTGTAGGTTCGGCTATTGGTTTTTGGTTTCGATTTTGTAGATTTGGCTATGGATTTTGTAGTTTTGGCGCGAATAGAGTGAGGTGCTTCGGCAACCCAGGGTTGCGTTGAGCGATGTAGTTGGGTGTGTCTGTAGGTAGTCGTACTGCATGTTCTTTATTTTTTTCATGATGCAGGAGTGTTGTTTGATGAGCGGCAGAATGTCGAGATCTTCCGCCACTTCTCTATAGTGTCTGTCTGTCTTCCTTCCTTCCTTCCTTTTCTTTCGCAGCGCCCGCGTATATATATATATATAACCTTTCGTTCGTTCGCTCGCTGCCTGGACGCGTCGTTTACAAGGTATAATTGCGGACTTGCAACCCGACGTTTAGTACCAGCAGGTCTCCTGGAATATCGAGTTCTTCCGAGGAACCGCACACGCTATCCGCGCCATAAGTAAAAATAAATCAATAAATAAGAAAAGATAGCGGAGAACTCACGCATAGAATTCACGCTCAATCGAAACAGCGTTACCGTTATCACTACAAATATCCAAAATTAGTCGATTCGTAGGCAGCACGAGCCAACATTAGCCGTCATTCAGCCAATTCTAGCCAACGGTCAGCCAGCGTTCAGCCAATATTCGCCAATGCTGACAGTATGCGAGCAAACACGAAAGACAGATTCAGTCAGAAATTATCGCCGACGCCATCGTGTATACCTCGCTGCCGGGAAAGTTCATGCATACGCGAGGCGCAGGAATACGTTGCCTCGAGAAACACGTACAAAATAAGTGCGCCCAGCATACATCCAGCGTGCATTGCACTCACGTTCCCGTAGCGACAACGTCTCAATTATACGTCCCCCGGAATAGGCGTGTCAAAATGCCGTGGCTCCCCCTTCCATGCCTTGCACATACTTATAGGCGTGCATGTATTCACGAACGAGATCGCACATCCGTCATCATCGTACCGACTGCGACGAATTTCGCTCGCCCCAACGATGGATCGTTTTGTGTGACGCCCACCCTTGTTATGTTGTAGTGTATGTAACACGGATGTCCGATATAGAGGCGCTGAAGGATTGCCTTACACGCGTACACATGTATACACTATACCACCGAGGGGCGTTGCGCGCTTGCCCCGGCTGCTCTCTCTTCTTTCTGTCTTTCTTTCAAACTTTAGCTCCTTTTCCCCCGGAGTAGGGTAGCAAACCGGACGCGCGTCTGTTTGACCTCCCTGTCTTACCTCTCTCCTCTTCCTTGTCGTCCTACTTGCCTGTTGCTGTTGTCCCTTTTCGCTATTCTGAAATCTTCGACCTCAGACCGGCGTACTTTTTACTTTCTCGTACAAATCTCGCGTGGCTTATGACATGTGCCTAATTTAAGCGCCATCAATGCTTGCAATATTTGCTCCACGTATATATAGTTGGCGTGCATCTCAAACAGGATGCGAACGAATAGACTTCCCCTCCCTCATACCCCCTCTGCTTCCGTAAAAAAGAAAAAAAGAAAGATAGTTTCGAAGAATTTCTTCAACACCGCGGAACGCGACTCGCTACATCACCCGCCAAGAAAAAAAAAAAAACCATTATTACGTCCCATACGGCGTCGCATTAGGAACGACCCAACATTTTTCATCGAAATGGCCGAGGCAGCGCATTTGGTTCTCTCGAGTTAATTGGGCAGAATGTCGTGTAGGCGTGAAACCGTGCACAATATTCCCCTTCTGTCTATCTATCCATCTATATATCTTTATATATAATATATTGCATGTTTGCCAAGAGTTACCGAGTAACCGCTGCCGTTCTTACTCACGGTTTAAACTGAAAAAGTAAAAAAAACGCGCATCCGCATATATGTCCCTGTATACCGGTTGCGTGTCGCTTGCGCCCGCCTTTGTTCGAGTGCGACCGTGTTCGGGTTTTTACGCTTTTCGGCGTCAGCCGCGAGCCGCATTCTTTTGATGAAAGTGCGAGTACATACGCGCGCAACCCACCCGCAAGCGTTTACACGATATAGAAACCGCGGTGGCTCGCATTCACTCAGTTCGCGGCTGGCCTACGGCGCCATGTTTGCCACCATTGTTTCTGATGCGCTTGCGTGTGCTTATATACGTGCATGTGTTGCGTGAGCCTCACTTGATGTGTGAATATATGTGGGTCGGGCTCGTTGCAACGCCCGTGGTGTATCGCTTTATCTATACGATTGCAGTAAACATTAAAAAAAAAATGGCCGCGTATCTGCGTGCTACGCTGCGAATGTCGTCGAAAGACGATAGTCTTCTGCTGGCCGCACTACGCTGCGTGAGATGGTCGCCATCTGGCAGCACCGTCGGGAAACATGAGCTTGTGCAAAATCCCTGAACAACTGTCAGGGTGGCAGCACCAAATCGTCGGCAGAGGCTTTTTTCGTGCATAGCGTCGCCTTTTAGGGCAGCCTAACAAACACTAGGGTCTTTAGAATTACGTACCTATGTATTTTCTAGTAAAGGAACACACCAACTAAAGCTTACGTATTGACGTCGCGCCTAAGATGTGAGTAATATTTGCTTTTTGATGGGCAATGTTCACAAGTATGAACGCAGCTACCACTTCAAGATGACTGGGCGTTAGGCAAGCGCTTAAAACTTTGGCAGGCTGGCTGAATCGTGTGACAGATAGACAAACAGACAGACCAATAGTTCTGCGTTCAAGAAAGACTATCGTCTCAAGAAAAAAAAAATACTGAGGGTCAGAAGAAACGCTCGCGTTACATATTGCGAAGCTTGATCGTGGACAGCTGTATGTTTATTTTGGAATGAGATGCAGGTGTGAAAACGTCCCCTCCGGTTGTCGAACATTACACTTCTTGCATGGCCCTCGAAGCACCTGCTGTTTCCAATATTTGCTGTTTTTGATAATGCACAGATATGCTATTAAGGCTCAAAACGGTAGGGAAAGCATCTGCCGTTTCCTGTGTGGTCTTTTGATAAGGAACATACGTGCTATCATTAGAGCTTGGCACGGTACGGAATGCTGCAACACACACACACACACACACACACACACACACACACACACACACACACACACACACACACACACACACACTCGCAATCCCTGGCACGAATGCATGTTGTATACTTATAGCGGCGTCGACGTGTACAGTTTCTGTGTACGTTCTACAGCCGAGCGCCTATGATATTGTATAGGACTGCCCTGTAGGCATTCCCCCTCTCTCCTTCTCTTTACTTTTATTCCCCTTTTCCCATCCCCCAGTGTAGGGTAGCAAACCGGACTCATGACTGGTTAACATCCCTGCCTTCCCTTCCTTATTTCTCTCTCTCTCTCTACATGCCTTTCTATCATTCTGCATGCACACTCGGATAAATATGTACACGGTCAGCTTTCCTGTTTTCTTTCTCGCAAATAGCGCCGCATGTGCTTTGTAACATGCGCGTCGATCCTAAAATGATGCTGTGTTACACAGCCGCGCTGCCCATTTTTCTTTTTCTTTTTTTCGATGCCTCCGCTGCGCGCACGTACAACACGTCGATGTGCGCCTGATGGCGCCGTGACATGCCACCGACGCATATCACGAATCGAAAGAGCAAGAGCAAACAAACAAAAAACGGTTGACCTTCCGTGTGTCCCCGCGATACATGGTGACGCAGTGTATATGGCGAGCTATATGCTGCACGCATGCCGTGTTTTTCAGAAGTATTGCGGGTATAAGCGGCCTCACGTATACCATTCTCTTTCTCTGTCCTTTTTTTTTTTCTGTCTCTTTTGTTAAAGAATGAGCAAACTGGACAAGTACATCGGCGCCCGTTCCTGCCTTCCACTGCAGGCATGCATGTGCTCTTGGAGTATCGCGGTTTCACGCTATATTAAGCATGCGGTTAAGGAGAACCGCAGTGTGCGATATCTTTTCGCCTATATACACTGCATCAGAATAAGAAAGAAAAACACAGTTTTTGGACTTGAGGCTATGCTGTGCACTGGATTTTCGCCCGTGCCTTGTTATTCGTATTTTCATCCTCTTCTTCTAATCTTTTTTTTTCATTTTCATTGCTCTTACTTTTCTCCTATGTTGCGGCTTTCATGGCCGCTAGGGATGAAGTGCACATACTCTATAGGATAGCCGCATGTGACCCGCATTTGAAAGCATTCTAGGGCATTGACGTCCTGCATACTGCGCAATCCGAAATGTGTTACCGCTGTACAGAATACCGCCGCTGTACGTAACACGTAGTATGAATATGATACGAGTCTAAGGATCAGGGGCCTGAGAGTTGAAGAAATGCAAAGCGATAGGTTGCTCAGTGAGGACTAAGTTAAGTAGTATTATTCTATTGTTGTCACTGAATAATCAGGACTACGTATACGGTACAGAAAGTACTGGCGCAGCTTTGACGCTTGCCGTGGTTTGCATACGTGGGTTTGCCTGGGTATATATGGTTTGGACCTTCGTATCACAGAAAAAGGAAAAAAAAAAATATCATGACAGCTACACTAACGTGAAACCTGGAAGGTGCGACGCACGCGGTGATGCGCCGCTGCTTCCCACAGGAAACGTCAGTCGCTGCTGATGGGCTTGCTTTACCGTGGCCAAAGACGACGATGTTACAGACGCCGACAGCCCGGGCGCATTAGCAGAAACTCGTTACGACCGTTCCTGACACGACAACCCTACACATGCACTGTCTGGGTGCACTTCCTCCAGGATCGGCCCACACAATTTTCGCAACCGAATTTAACAAATTTCTGTTATAAATGCAACTAAGTCCGACTATTCCTTTATTTTAAATTAGTTAAAATCATGTTAGTTTACTTCGAACTGGTTTTATCCACTGTACACTTGATTTTTGACCATCGTTTCACAACTTTATTTACCGTGACGACAAGGAACGCCGACAGCCCGAAACCCTAAGGTGCTTCGCCCCTAAAAGGATAGAAGGCAGTGACGAATCTCATGTGAGTGTCGCCTTCACCTCGTCACGCGCAACACTCCTGAAAAGTCTGAAAGTGAACAAACAAAAACAAAACACATACACTGAGAGCATCGGCCTGCTTGCATGTATATGGGTGTACACATTGGGACATGTACATACACAATATCCGCATGGCCAAACGCGGAAGCGGGAAAACTTGTTCACTCCCGGTCACGTTCGCGTCGTACAGAGGAGAGAGAAGTTGATTGCCGCGCCGCACTGCGAGCATCCACCGTTTTCCACACGTCTGTCTGCGCATATACACACCTCTGCGTTATACGTGATGAGCCACGAAGTTGACGACGTGCCTGCACGCACCGTAGATCCCGTGTAAGGATTTGTGTGTGTGTGTGTGTGTGTGTGTGTGTGTGTGTGTGTGTGTGTGTGTGTGTGTGTGTGTGTGTGTGTGTCTGTGTGTCGCGAGACCGAACGCTGTAGAATGGAGGCAAGCAAGTGTATACTGCAGTGAGAGAAGAACGATTATTGCAATAAGGCATGTACAAAAGAATGGGAACGATAGAGTACGGCGGCGGCTCCGGGATGTGAAAGAGATGTGTCCCGGTGTTGTCTGGCGATACGTGCTACTACTGCTTCCCCTTGCATACCTTTATATATCTATACGGACATAACGAGAAACCGCAAACCGAGACGAAAGTGAAGCATACACATAATTTGGCTCGGGTTTCTGCGCTTATTAGCGAAGAAGGTGTTGGCGGTCGGTGCTGCAAAATGAGCTAGACCAATTAAGATAACAGAAATATGGAGGGAGAGGAGAAATTTGGGGAAGGTGCCAGACAGAGGACGCGGTGCGCGATTGCCAAGAGGAGAAGGGCAGTTGTCCAGTGGTGGAAACTGCTGCATGCGTGCTTGGCTGCCATGTATGTATGAAGAAAACATACGAGCCACCGCGATTAAGACATTAGGGAGTTTGTCCCTGTGCGCTGGCACCATTTCGCTTTTTCTTTAGGTATGGCGAAGCTTGTATCGTTGCCCCATTCAAGCCATAAACACGCGGCTTTATTGCGAGCGCTCAGAAACAAAGAAAGGTAACAAAAGTCGATAAACAGTTCCTTAGGTGTCCAACTCCTGGCGCCCAGAGATTCGAGCGTGCAATTCCCGATGGCTCGCACTTGGCTGCGTTTATTTTCGTCTTAATTTGCGTCTTTCAACTCGGTACGAATCGCTGTAACTCACAGTATATACATATAGCGTGTCTGAAACACCACGTGATCGCTCGACCATGCACACTATATAACGCGCATGCGACCCACGGCGCACCGCAAGTCCCAAGCCCCCGCGGATGCGCGCGTGCATGTGGAATACGTGCTTTCCGATAGGGGCGCGCACCGGCCACCATCGGGGTTGTGGGAGGAGGACTGGACGACGAAGCGTCATGAATATGAAAGATCCCTCGTCATCAATGCGTGGACAGGGGTGCAGGAGCTAATTTTCTCAATATATATATATATATATATATATATATATATAATATATATATATATATATATATATATATATATATATATATATATATATATATATATATATATATATATATATATATATATAAACGCGGTGACGTCTCTATCTCCTAATGCGTGTACGTGTACGCTAAGCCTTGCACGTTCGCAACCGCTCCTCACAAGCGCGCTCATGCTTCACGCCCACTATGCTCTTTCTTTCTTTCTTTGTTTCGCGGTGCTCGTTTTTACGCGTTCGCCGGCCATGTATGCTTAAGTGAGATCTCAGCGTACGCGACGGTTTTTTTAAACAGAGTTCCACCGGTCCCCCCCCTCCCCCCCTTTCCCTTAATGTCTTAATCTCATTACCCGATCAAAAAAAAAAATAGCGAAAAGCCGGCGCGCTCCGAGGCATATTGCGGCTTTCGGTGTGAAATGAGAGATAAAAAAATAAAGATGTAAAATGTGAGGCCGGATCAGAACGGGTACGATATAGGTTTCATCGGCCTATGCAGGCTTTCCAGAAAAAAAAAAAAAAAAAGCGTGTATTGACTGTTTTATAAGGTAACCGGAGAAAAAAAAAAGAGAGAAAGTGAAGTTCGGGAAAAAAATTGGGCTGAAGGCTGAAACAAGGAGGGACGGTAAGAAAGGTAGAAAAAGAAAGTTGAAGCTCGCGCGCTTGTTGGTCCTTAATCGATAGAGTCATCAGTTCGACAGGCCATTAGCGTTTGATTCAGCTTATGCGGGGCCCATCGCGCATGCGCTGTATAGAACGAGCGAAAAAAAATTCGTAAAATATCAAATAAGCGAGCAGCAATGCTGTCGGAGCAAATGCGTGTGTAGCATCGTCTTTCTTTTTTTTTTTCTTTCTTTCGTTTGTTTAATGAGGTGCGCGCTGTTTCACGTTTACACTCCCCTCTAGGTTAGTTCTCATTTTTATCTTACTGCACTCGCTTAGCTGCTACTGCCATAAAGAAAAAAAAAACTATAAATGAAAGGAGAAATAGGAAGACGGCAGATGAAGCTCACTTCCCTTTAAAAAAAAAGATATTTTTATGCACATGTGTTGCATGTGAGTACTTTTCAACATAGAAATAATCCGGAGTCCCTGAAAATGGTATACTGTCTTTGTTTGTGCATGGCGTTTTCCCTTCTGCGGTTTTTTTCTCTCTTCTTTTCTTCCTTTAAGCTTCGTGACCGCGGAGGCGCGACGTTAAAATGACAATCTCCGAATTACCGCAGGTCGTTATGATGCAAGGGGGAACCTTCGCCCACCGCTGTGCATATATACACACACTGCATGTATAGACCCTTTTCCTAATAGAGTTACCAAACTTCGTTGAGGTGCATGTAAAAAACGTTTTAGGTAACGCGATTTGGGGAAACTCGCGGCGTAATGTGAGGGCGGGGTAAAGAAAGGGAGAAATAAAAAGAAAAGAAAGCACACGCGCACACTCTCGCGGCTTTAATTGGGGATAGCGGCGGCGAATTTGATGAAGTGTTGTTCGGCTACAGCTTCCCTGTATGGTACTTTACATTATGCAAAACACGTGTACGGTCCCAACCAGCGGCGAATTTTTCTTCGTGGCTCCTCCGTATATATTGGTCGCACGATTTCAACGCAAACACAGTCGACGTTTAAGTGTGATTACGTAAGGACGTTATGTAATCGAATGTGGATTATATTGGCCCCTGTGTATATATACATTTTTCGAAGCGTTGAAAGGCCGCATGCAGGAAGCGCAAGGTGTTGGTGAAAGTGGCACGCAGTGCTTGTGAAATATTGCCGTCGGTTTCGTAAAGTCGTTGTATGCAACAACATATAGCTTGTGTTCGCTATAGCGTTGGTCGAGGTGCTGGCTATTATATCTCTCGTTATCTTTGTCTAATGGGGGAAGTATCTGGCGCACAGACATAAATTTTTGTTGGCGATTTCAACCGCGGTGACTAAACAGTAGGCGCAATAACCGTGTATTGTATAAGTTGTTGGCTGTCGTTTCTTCAACCTTGATCAAACTAATCAGGGAACTATGTACTCGTCACGCAGTTTTAATTTCCTTTCTTTAGCTTTTACAGCTCGGCGAAGATTACATAATCTGCCGAAGATGCACCTTATTGATTTCTTTTCTCGATTTACGCCCTGTGGATGTGTTTTTAAGAGGCCGGACATACGCCAGCAACAAAATAGGGACAGCTGCTTGACTTTTCTGGCACGAAAACGTTGATCTTGCGCTACATGCCAAGCAGTTCGGACAAAATCTTTTTATATTGCGGCGAAACCGTCTCCTGTAAGGGGGTGAAAGATGCATTTCGTGCTCGCAGTCGCCATTGTTGATGGTGAACATTGGTTAGAAAGAAACATTCGACTGCCAAGAGAAATTAAATTTAATAAATGAACAGGCTTTTTGTCTTGCGCTAGTATACAGACGGGTGGTTTGTGTCTAGTTTCCCCATTCCAAAAAAAAAAAAAAAAGAAAATGAAAGAGAGCTTTTTATGATCCCCCCGTTTCTTTTTCGTAACTTTGCTTTCACCATCCCACCGAAACTTTGACAGCTTTGCACCAGCCATGCATAACCTGAAGCCGTGGTGCGAAGCGTATCCTGCATGCGTGCTGTTCAGCAGTACACAATGGCCGAGGGGCTCAGCACTGCACAGGGATAACAGACACCTCGATTCGGTAGGCGATAATATAAATGGTACATTGTGTGGCTGCTGCCGCGGTAGTGATCTCTCTCCGCATGCGAGTTCACACGCGTACCATCGCTCTCAAGAAATAACGATATTTAAAGGAGAGAAAGAGAGAGACATAGATACGCATATAGATACCGCTGACCGCTGCCAACACGTCTCTCTAACCGCCGTAGACATATATATTGCATATATATACTTCTCCGATACACGTCCGCGGATCTGCCGTCCGTTAGTTCGCGAAGCCCCGCAAAAATAATGTGCAAAAGAGGCGGGAGGGTGAAGGGGGCAGGTTTCAAGCTATGGACTCCCCGTAATAAATGACTCGCTAAAGACGAGATAAGAGCACGAGAGCCGGCGGAGGCGAGACACGGCGCTTATGCATACATACCTGCATATAGGCGAAGCGCCAAATGCAGGCGCCGACTGCAAGCGTCAGGCTTGACGCCTCTCGGTCGCTCGTTCGTTCGCGCAACGCGGCTACGTGTCTCGTCGGACGAGTGGGGAAAGGGGAAGTTTAGCGCTATAACACGTCGTCGCCGTATCCGGCGCCGTCGTAGCTGCTTCTTTGGTCTTTATCTTTTTTTTTTTTAATTTTCACTTCCCCCTTTTGTATATCTGTCTATAGACTCGCCACCACGTCGCCTCTGTAGCTGATGTACAGTCTTATAAACGCGCGAGATAACACTGCCCGATAAGGAGCAGCCTGTTTGTTCAAGCGATGGCGGCCGGCCCACCTTATTAGAGCAACGCGTGTGTCGTGTTTGTCCGCGTATAAGCCGCCTTTTTGTGCTTCGATGGGGGTCAGTTCGCGGATGGCTTTTCGCAAAGGTTATAAGTTGGAACAAAGAGCCGATTGTTGTTCGTCGTGGTATGCACGTATGTCACGCAGTGGCGAAGTCACGTGCTTCGGCCACCTCGTCACGTGAGACGAGCACATGACTATCATTACAAGGTTGTGAAAGAGTCATTTCACCCTCTTCCCCCCCCCCCCCCCGCACACACACACACGCACACACACATTGCCTACAGTTGGTGCGTAGAGTCACGGAACTGTTACATTGAACGAATCGCTTTTATAGAACGCGTTCGAACTGTCCCTTCCAACGAGTTCACGATTACCCAGATTTGCAAAATATTGCAATTATGATGTGTCATTAGAACCGCAATTTTCAATTCATACTGAAAAAAAAAAAGAAATAAATCCGTTAACTGAATTCGCAGCTCACCACCGTGTAAGAGCAGCCGAGTTGACGAGCAATAATACCCATGTGTGCCTATATGCATAACACGGTGTTTGAAACGATATATGAGATACGTATAATTCCCCGAGTCATATATCCCCGTTTATAAAGCCTTCGCAGCGAGGTTCTTGAATTTGGACGTACAGAGCGAGCTATGTGCGAGTAAACGCGGCATCCGGGCGATGTCGGGAGGGAGGTTGGGAGGTGAAGTGGCGTACACGCGTGTACATACGTACATCGTGGCCGTCTCGGCAGTGCTCCACGGCAGAAGGGAGGGAGAAGCCATGGCCGAATTGAGGCAAACGGTGGTTTGTGCCGGCCGATCGGCGCGCTCCGATGCCTCTCCACTGCGTCGAGACAAATCGGCGCCCGTCACACCTGTCATACTCGGCAGCGCTATCGCGGTGTTCCTAATTAACGCGCGGTGATTGATCGGAACAGGAAAGGCGACAGAGGAGAAATAAAGATTAAGAGGACACAGTGGTCGTGTTGCGCGTATGCGCGGTCGAGATAAGGAAGTGTGTAGTATCTGCGGTGAGCAGCCTGTGTTGAGGCTTCGTTGTTTTACTCTTCCCGGTGTGCCTTCGTTTTCAGCAGGTGTGTCTGTCGCTGTGAGAAGTAAAAGAAAACAAAAACGAGAGAGAGAGAGAGAGAGAAAGAAGGAGATAGTGAATGTGTTTTCTTTCGTTTCTCTGTTCTTTCTTTTTTTTTTTCTTTAAGGCGTACTCGGGTAGCTGCATATAATGAGCGAGATAGCGTTTATACCGTCATGTTTTGGGATCAATGTGCCAGCTGACTGTCCATTTAATGAGCGAACGCTTTCCATCGACAAGTCATTTAGGTGAAGTCATGATACCGTTCTCTCTCTGTCTCCCCCCCCGTTTTCTTTTCTTCTTTTGTAAGAAGAGAGGGACTGTGCATCAGGCGCTGTTTGCTTATCGTAATGTTAGCTTATCACAACGGTAATGATTAATAGCCCTTGTGAAAGAAAGGAAGTATACTGGGGGCGCCAGTGCGCCGGAGGCTTCGCTGTGCGACGGCAGTTAAAAGATAGCTCGCAGCGATGAACAAGGTAAGGCGATATTCATTACTATGTTAGTCAACAACAATATCATCGAGCACACACGGCGTCGACCGATACATCATGTGACCCGGCACACTGTCGCCGTGTTTTGCCCAAACTAAACCGCGCCGCCCAATGCTATTTTATTTAAAAAAAACTTCGTCCCGACGACGTTCGTGTACGGGACGAGACTGTCATTGTACGATTCCGCGAGCGTCATTCATTGTAGTCACAATCATATACTTAGCAAAACGTTTTATTTATTTTTTTTTTGGGGGGGGGGGGGGGGGGGAATTGTAGCGCAAACGACAGACAAAGACAAACAAACAAGACAGACAAAGAGCAGAGGACGGGCGCTAACTTCCAACTGTGAACTTCCACAGTTGAAAGTTACCGCCCGTCCTGTGCTCATTGTCTGTCGGTGTGTTCCTTCGCGCTACAATTTTTCAAGAAGACAATCATATACATTGTAGGAAACTGCCACCACAACATAAGCGCCTCCTAGCACTTATTGTTGACTTCTATATATAACGTATATAAAACACACACATATATATATATAACCTCTCCACGAAGACACGCACAGGCAGTTCCTACGGGCACCAGTGTAAACGTGCCAACTCTTGAACGTCGTTATTACACACATCTCTCTCACTGCGCTGCAACGCGCAAACGACTGTGACGGACACGGGGGCATATCTATATACTCTACAACATGGCCGGCATATCACGCACGAGTTACACTCGCGCTTCAACGGAGGAAGTAAAAGAAAGAAAGAAAGAAAGAAAGAAAGAAAGAAAACTCAAGTGGGCGATCTACGGAACCCCGAGTTACCTACGCGAAAAATTAAAAAGAAAAATAGGGAAAAAAAAACAAGAAAACGTGTTAATCACCGCCCTGTTTCCCATCGCGCGCTGCGATTATCGCTGCCGCTGCCACCGCCGTGCGCCAGTTTTATACACGCTTCACGCGTGGATTACGTAGAGCCTCTCTCGCACGGCGCAGATATGGAAAAGTCCGCGCGCTGTGGCGGCGGCAGCAGCGGCGAAAGCTCCGAGCCACACGGATGATTTACGAGCGGGGCGCACGCGACGGCCTTGGAATCAGCTCTGTACGCACCGGCCGTCCTCCTTTTATTCCAGCGTACAGTATTATACACTCCTTCGCGTACGCTCCTTTTCACACTACACACTATACACACACACCGTATACTCTCTTCGTATAGCTGCCTGAGTTTCTAACCTAACGCGTCGTCGGTTTGGAATATAGGTGTCTGCGCACGCGGCCACCGGAAACAAGATGGAACGTTCCATGTCGCCCAGGCAGGCACCCAGAGCGGCGGTCCATGCGTGAAGTGGTTAAATTAACGCCGATTTCGAGAGAAAATAAAAGAGCTTCTCTTGCGCTGGTGACGTGCGTACGCAGTGCACGCTCTGTTGACTCTCGTGCGTTTGCTGCGTCATGGTTATGGTTATGCTTTAGGCTTGGGGGTGCATGCATGCGACGCCACGAAGAAGGCGTCGAGGTGTGTAAGCGCATATATATATATATATATATATATATATATATATATATATATATATATATATATATATATATATATATATATATATAAAGCCCGCACGTTCAAATATACGTTAGAAAACAAACACACAGTCCACTATTCATAAGAAAGACACTGTGTACAGTGTAAGGAGATAAAAAGACTGTTTAGACATATATACGGGGAAAGCGAGAGAGACAGGTCTTTAAAAGCCGATCTAACAACGCGTGACAGTGTTCGCGCACTGAATGAGCGGCTTCCGGAGCGGTGACCTTATATGGCGGTATTGCGTATGGTATACCAATGTGTTGTTTGTATTCTAATTAACTGTACAAGAGTGCGTGCATTGTAGGTGTATATAGTTAATGCTGTTCGCTGCCGCACACGGCGGGGCTTCGTGTTCATTGCTCTGCTTATATTTTCTATCCTCGTCTAAACGTTAAAGATCGGTGCAGTTATAGGCATGCTCCGCGTGTTCTCCATGTACAAGACCACTCGAAACAGACGTGTGTCGATCGAGTCCTGATGTCTGTATTCCATGGGGTCAGCTATAAAGTTCTTAATTCGGCACAAAGAAAATGCAAGAAAAGAGAAAGCATGAACAAGTCACATGCTTGGCCAATCAGCGTTAGCACTACAATGTCAAACCAAGGTGCCGTGGAACTTCCGAGTTTGCTTCTGAAAATTGATGCAGAACGCGCGATTTCTGTGTTGAAAAGGGGCGAGAGTACTTAACTTGCTGGCCGGTAATCAGTATCCGTAAATTGAAGGGCATGAGTACTATACTAATTATTTTGTGTTAAAGCAGCACCTTTATAGGTGCATAACATTACAGTGTTGGTCATCACGCTTGTGTGGTCATTGCTCTTGCAGTAAGCCTGCGCATGTTACAGAATTGTGATGTTTTTTTGCGTGCTATGCCTGGGTATTAGTGGGCGGGTCATGTAATGCGAAGGCAAGACAACCGTTGGTCATTCAGGGTAACAGAGTGAGAGCCTAGAGAAGGCAAGCGTGGCAGGCGGCGAGAGGAAGTTATAAAGGGGCAGATGAGATCAAGTTTTCAGGGATAGCGTGGTCGCAGTGAGCACAGATGCAGGAAAGGATAATTGGAAGTCTATGGGAGAGGCCCTTGCCCTTCAATGGGCGTAGACATGATGATGATGATTATGATGCACTGTATGAATTCTCAGGTATATATAGCACGCAAAATCTTCAAGACGTCTTATTAACAGATTAGCGACTTGAAACGGATTATTGAGCGCTGTTGACGTGTTAAGGACGTCTTGAGTAAGAACGCTTGAAAACACAAGCAGACGTTCTGTGCACGTATATCTGTCAGTCTGGCGATGGCGTTTCCAAGTGTTTTTCCAAACCGTTTCCAAAGCTAACTTCTTGAAAGACCATTTCGAGGACGTCTTCTATAGATTATTTAACAGATATATGCCTTAGCTGCAGTCCGGCTGTTCTATTCTGCTCTTCGTCTTTCTCCTCGTCGTCCTCCGGCGCTCTTAGCGCGAGCGCCCTCGGCACGCCGAACTCTTTGTGATTACACATTACAATATATATATATATATATATATATATATATATATATATATATATATATATATATATATATATATATATATATATATCGGTGTTCTCATAAATTCTTGAGCAGTGCACATTTCGCGAGCAGGAGGCGGTGGCATTATATACGATGAAACCGACGCGCCTACATAAAGGACAGGTTATGAGTATTTTCGTGGGCTGCAGGAGCTATTATGCGCGCAGGTACGCCATTTTTCGTTCGTCAGGCGCGCATTACGTACACCTACCAAAGAGCTGTTAGCGGTGAAAATCATAATCGCTTTCTTTGGCCGAAAAACAATCTCCCAGGCCGGCTTCGAGCGCATGCGCGCATGGCGAACAGCTGTCGTCGCGGATCAGCACGAGGAGCAGCTGCAGCTACTGCTGCCGCAGTTCGGAGCAAGATGTATGCCACGGCGTTGACAGCTAGGTGTGTGGACAACTGCGCCTTGCCAAAGGCAAACACGTATGTCCACATATACGGCGCCCCTCATCGCGTGCCGTTGTTCCAACACTGGGACAGCGTCAAGACACTGCCTAATGAAAAAAAGCAAGATAAGCGCCAGTTAAAAAAAAAATGCATCGATGTCCTACATTTCTATTTATGCCGATGCGATTGGGGCCGTTCAAGGGAAGCCGCTTTGAGTAAATATGGGGAGAATCATTCTTGGAAACGATTATTGTTGGCACGCTGTCGTGCAGCGAGGACTGAGATGTATCGTGTACGCTCGCCACGCGTACCGGCTTTGTGACATTGGGAGAATGCGACGCTTGATCCTGAAAGCGCACAAGTGTTGAAGATTGGGCGAGTTGGATCGACGTACTTGGACTTACTTGGACTTCCATAATGCGCTATACCAGTCCAAGTACCAGAAAGCGCGCTTTATTTCCGTGTTACCTGCCTCCTTAAGGCTATATCGCTGGATTGCCTGTAAATATGCAAAGGCGCGTGTATGCATGCGCATGTGTGCGCACTTCTTAGCGAAGTGTGTTGCGTAGGTGCGCATGCACCCGCGCGCCCTTCCCCCTTGTACACACACACACACACACACACACACACACACACACACACACACACACACACACACACACACCAAGATAGATAGATAGATAGATAGATAGATAGATAGATAGATAGATAGATAGATAGATAGATAGATAGATAGATAGATAGAAACGACGCCCTGCGCGTCCGTATCAGGTGCCAACCGGAGGCTTTCTAGCGCCACAGTTAGCTCGCCACGCGAGCACGCGCCGTATTTGTGTGTCCGTTCCTTTATATATGCATTCTCTGCAAAAAAGTCATTATCGTTTATGCAGTCGCTTTTCCCACTGCCTGCGGCTGCTTGTCATTGCGGCGGCATTCCGGAGCACGGATACCATGCGGCCGTGGGTATACAGAGAGAAGCGCATACTGCAGCGCATAGCACGCAGGAAGCAGCGCTCTCGCGGCTGGTTGCGCTCTTCCCACACTCCCTGTGCGTGCGCTCCTGTGTGCGTGTTGTGTATGCGCGCTTTATCGTAGTGAGGACGAGCGCACATGCAGCGTTTCGCAGCTGTGTGTCTCGTATATGGCGCGAGCGCGCGAGGAAATCATTTGACGCCGCCCGCGACGCCCGCATGGGAGGCACGCCTCAGCGCTCGCGTGATTGAGACCTTCCCGCAGACCGCGCGCGCTCTCGTCTATTGCGCGCAACCGTATAGTATACTCATATAGCAAGGAAAAGAAAAGCAGTGTTTAATAAAAGAACAGGTGTTTCCTCACCTTTGTCATTGCAGTCCCGTGAAAGAATATTCTATGTACCTCTTCATCTTGTCAGTGGATATACGATCCCCTTTCTTTATATTGTGTGTTTTGGCGTTTTATTATTATTTTTTGTTCTATCTGTTTCGACCGTGGTCTCGAACTATTTGTCAACGCTTAGCCGCCACAGTGCCGAGAATAACGCGTGCGCCGCACTGTGCACCGCGCCCGCCTTCTTGTACTTTTATTGCGTTGGTATATGTCATGTTGCGTGTGACGCGTTTCGCTCAACACCCCATAGCAAACATCGCACAGCACTGCCATTATGAGAGAAGTTGTTCCCGCAAAACTACAGTTCCTAGAACATGGATATAGTTTCAACAGAATTTTGGAAATGCCATGCATATTGCAAGCCTCCATATATAAAGATCAAGTGTTGACTGCTGTATATATTTCCAGCAGGCAGTCGCGCTGAAGCCGACGTCAATACGCGTACGAATGCGTATATACAACTGTAGTGGCATTCATAAACTATACGAGACACCGCCTACTTAATGCGAGAAAAGTAGTCCACAATATGGTTGTCGTACAGGTTGTATATACGATGTCTCGGTGCCTTTCACATTGTGTTCATCCTTAGCGCTGAGAAAACTATTGAAACGACGGGGAGTGCTCGCAGTATCGGTGATTTATTCGCGTGCACACAGCAGCCACAGTGTAACGGCCGCCAAGCCATGGGCTTCGATGTGTGCACGTTGGAATCTGAAAAAGATATACGTAGCTACAGGTATATGCGGCCTATATTATGGCTGTAGATAGGTGTCGCGCAAGACCTGCATGTGCCAGGGTTATAAGAATTCTGCCCGTGCACAATGACGTCAGGCTGGCTGCGTTTCCAAACCCAGTCATTATGGCCTTATGTCTCAGAGGTGCGCCGCACCCATGTTTAGTTCGCGCTACACGTGTCTGTACGTATGTAAAAGCACACGCGCTCGTGTACGCTTACTCACGTTTGCGTGCGTGCACACCGCTTGCGTGGCTAAGCATACTTTGCGAGAACCAGTCGTGATTCACATCTGGAAAACAAAGTTCCTGGAAAACAAAGTGGCCTTTGGGATGATTGTAAGCGAAATCTCGCTGGTCGTTAATGAAACCGGCTCTGGACGATTTATACTGAACGCTTGTGGACATCTGCGTTGCTCGATTCCGTGAGCTTCTATGGGGGAAGCAAAGAACGAAAAGGGAAAGCAAGACTCTTGGAAGCATGGATACAGTCTCACCTCCGGTTGTGTATATAACGTGCTGTATGTTAGACTGGGAACGGAATATTAAGCTCTGGAAATTGACTGTTGATGATTGCCTTTTTATCTTCCACGGCATCGGTATCGAAATAAAGTTACGTGGACATGTTATGGCTGCGGGATCTCGCTAGCGATGATGCGGTCAGCGAGAAAGCGTCGGTGGGGCGGACATGCACGCAACTATCTCCATGCCACGCGCGCCCGAGTATCTATCTCATCATTAGTAGCGTCTATACATCCCGATATCACACTCGCGATTTCTGCAATTGAGCGTCAACAATGAGTTGTCCACATAGCCACTTCACTTGGTTGCATTGCATCGCTTATCACGCATTCGTCTTGCTGCAAAAGCAGCGGTGGCTTCACCACAGGTCGCAGTGTATAGGAACAGAGAGCCTCACGTTAGGGGCAAATCGCTATTTCGTGCAATCAACCACAAACATCGCACGCGAACGTGTCGCCACAAAGCTTCTGACGTCACGACCCCTCTCGCTTCACACCTATTGGGCCGTATAGGACCTCGTTGGCAGCCTGCCGGGGGTTCCTTTCTGCGATTATTATTGGCCTGAGAAAGTTGGCTCCGCCCTGGTGCGCTCCCTTCGCACTCGCCAAGCGGCTTCACCGCAAGACACCCGCAGCGCCCAGTCGACGGTGTCGGGCATTCTTTTTTTCTTTCCTTTTCTCGCCTAGAAAAAGCCGCCAATGTTGACGCCTTTGGGTGGCGCGTCGCCATTGGCCGATACGCCGGACGTTTCCATGGCAACCCCCGTCTCGGCCCGGGTGTTCGGAAAGGGGGAGGGACATTGTCCGGGCTGCTTTCGGGAAAGAGGGAGAGACGCGCGTTTTTGGGGATGGTGAGGAAATGGGAGAGGGGCGCGTTTCGGGAGCAGAGAAACGGCGGGCTGCTCCGGCTGAGAAGGGAAAGCGGGGAGAGTGGATGAGGCAGCCGAGGGAGGTGTTGTTCGAGCCAGGCGCTTTTCTCCCCTGTCAAGCGCACGTAGCAACAGCTGCAGCTTTCACAGGGTTCCACGCCCTGGCTCGTTCCCACGGCTAACAACACACAAAGGCCGGGTGCGCGCCCGCGTTCGCGCTATCGTTCGCGTACGCCTAGTGAGCGCTAGGCCAGCAGTCCCCAGTCACCCGCGCGACCGCCCGCCCGCTCCCTTTTCTTGCGAATGAATCGAACAATGCCCGCGGCGGGCCAGAAGCAGCAGTGGAAGCATCGGGTCGGCCAGAAAGATGGTTGCATGAAAGCTCTGGCTCGGGCGCTGGTTGGAAAACAGCTCAGAGCTGGAAAGGAGGATTGGAACGAGGAGGGCTTCTGAGGCATCTGCAGTGGGGTGGGAGGAAGTAGGGAAAAGACGGGAACTGCAGGGCGCTGTCTGCAACCAGAGCTTGATAACACGAAGAGAAAAAACGATAACGAATATAAAGGAAGATGAGGAAAAGAGGAGATAGATCAGCGAACTGGAGGGGCTGAAGCCGCTTGTTTCTGCTAGAATGGCTGCTGCTACCGTCTCTGCAGCGGCGCGATTCACCGCAAGGCATCCAGCCGCGCACGCCCCTGCCTTGCCGCCGCTGCGCGGCTCGGGTTTACGGGCTTTCATACGGGCTCAATTTGAGCCGTAGGGTGCGTACAAAAGATCGAAGAGAATGTGAATGGGGAGCCGGTGTGTGACGTTCTCTTTCATTTTTATAATGTTTGCACCTCGCCCATGTTAAAATCCCGTCGGTTAGCGTAATCCCGAGGGTTTGCATGATGGGAGAAAGAAAAGAAAGAAGAGACGGCGACGCTCAGTGCGGAACACAAATACGAAGAAAGTCATTTGTCGATTGACGTCTAGAAGCATACTGTGCTTGAAGTACCCAGAGTTGCGAAGCAGGTGTGTTCTGAGACAGGGTGGGTTTGGAAATGTTGTCTATAACTTGCATGTGTTAAGGGTTCTACAATAAGCAGTCCTAGAAAGTGGTGTTCTGCCGTTTATTCCGCCAACGATGCGCCCAATTTAGACAAACTAATCGCGTACTTTCTGGGAGTATAAACTTGAGCTTCATGGTAATCTTGACAGCGAAACATGCGTTGTCTCGTTTTCTTGTATGTATGGGTGAGGTCACATAAGTGACATGTACATACCAGACACTGTTGCGTACGACAGTCGTCGAGGAGCTCTCAGTGTCGGAAATCTCTTCAACCCGCTGCTTTGTACTGATGCATTTATACTAATGCCATACGTTCGCTCTCTCTTGTTGTTTCTTCCAGGCGGATGTTCCCGCCCTACAAGGTCCGAGTGACTGGTCTCGACAAGAAGGCCAAGTACATCATGCTCATGGACATCGTGGCCGCGGACGACTGCCGGTACAAGTTCCAGAACCGGAGATGGGTCGTGGCCGGCAAGGCTGACCCCGAGATGCCCAAGCGGATGTACATCCACCCGGACTCGCCGTCTACGGGAGAGCAGTGGATGCAGAAGGTCGTCTCCTTCCACAAGCTCAAGCTCACCAACAACATCTCCGACAAGCACGGCTTTGTAAGTGCTCTCCGCTTTCAACATTGTGTTAATAACGCTCCCTCTGTCAGTTTTCGGGGACTCCGTTGATTTTTCATCCACTGGGAGACGTTGAGCTCAAGGACCGTTTATCAGCTGCACGTCGGAACCTGCAGCAGTGGCTGATGACCCTGATGAAAGCTTTGAAAGCAGCGGCTACAGAGAAATCTTGTTGTAGCGAAGTTGCCGGTGCAGCAGTAATATTGCTACACTCGAGGAGTGACGGGCATCAGATAAATATGGATGGTGGATTGTTAATTGCGAGGACCATCCCTCGAATTGACACCACCGAATTGTCAATAATAGCGCGATCAGGACGGTGTCGCTGCACCTCCACTAATTCACCACTCCGCACGAAACTACAACTTATGTTATATAGTTGTACTTCAGAGGATGAGCAGCGCTGGAGCACATTTAAGAATACCTCTATAACAGCGGAGGTAGTGTCCTCAAGAGTATAGCTGTTTAACGGTATGTATAGGGCAATAATAGCACTGGGTCCTCGATAAAAATTTACGTTAAAAGGAGGCAGCCTATATTACGTGTGTTTGTACCCCTTTCGCTTGATGACCGGTTTCGGTAACCTGTCCGGCACATCATACTGTTTCCTGCCGCCTAGTATGGGCGACTTGAAACAGCACATTTCCAAGGGGCACTTTCTCGAATGATCCAGCGTGCCGCCATTCATAACTGTCGTCGCTTGCAGTAACTGATAGTTGGGCAAATTGGTAGGTGTTGTGTTCACTGTGTCATCGCTTTCCGCTTGAAAAAACTTTCTCGTGGCGACGTTGATGCATGCAGACTATGGGAGATCGACTGCTTGAAAGACTCGAAGCGCAGACCGTGTCAGCAGCAAACCCTCGTTGTTGAGACACTATTTCCCGAGTACGCCCGTTCCAATATCTCCTTTAATCGATTATACGCTGCGAGCTCACCGCTGGAGAAAGTCGACCGGCTGCAATTTTCCGTCGCACGATGCCGTGACGGTTCTTAACGTGCATTGTCTTTGACCGCGCGCACATTAGTCAACGAGGAAAATGGCAGCTATAGGACGACGTGCGTCATGCGAAGCCGAGATGGCGACACGAAGCCTCTTCTACAAGCGAGCTTTGCTTCTAGCAAGCCCTTGACGTTCCTTGATATATATGGTCACCCGGCAACCACTTATCCTGTCGCCAAACCGCTGCTAGGCTTCCGCGCGCTTTCGGCAGAAGCGAGCAGCGCGCGAGAGAGAGAGAGAGAAAGCGGCGGGAGAAGCCAGCCAAGCAGTCTTGCGAGCGCTGCGGCGGCGGTCATTTGTTAGGCGACCCACGAAGCGAAATGTCATCAGGGGCGCCCTGGTTTCCGCTGCGCGCTACATTCGACACTGCGGCTCGTCGTCGCTTAACGTTCAGGAGCTCTCGAAACCCGCCTTCCACCCCCTCCTATAGACGAGCCTTCGGAGGCCCGAGTGCTGCAGAGTGTGGCGGGCATCGCGCTATCGCAATACTGCCATGCGATCGAGGGCGATCCCGGAAAGCGGGCTTCGCTGCAATCCCCTCCGATGCCGAAACACACCGAGCGTGTACGAAGGAGGGGAAAGAGCCTTCCCTAACGACTTGCGCCAGGCGCCGAGTGCTTGCGGCACACACGATGCGTGCTTGCGCACACTCACTTGAGTGCGTGTGTGTGTTAGTGTATATATAGCACGTGCGTGCGTGTACCTAATATGTGATGTATCGCGGCATTGTTTCGAGCAGCCCGTAACGCACAAAGGCAAGGAGGCAGTTGAGGCGCGCGTAGGGACTCGCCCGCCCTGGCGGAGCACAAATGCGATTTCCCTGTTTCCCGCGCCGAAGGGGAAGGGTAGGGAGCGGGGGAAAGACGAGAGGGGGCGAAGCCCTCTTGTAGGCGGCGGGAATATTGGCGTCATATATCAAGCGGCCGCCGCCGCTGCCCGCGTCCTCCTCTCCCCACTCCTTGGAGTGGCGCGCGCAAGCGCGGGAAAGCTTTCAAGGCGAGGCGCCTTGCTTCTTTCCTCGGGCGCTCGCCTTCGCGCGTCGATCGATGGCGGCGTTGCCGTGGTGGCGTCGAGAGCGCCATGTTGGCTGCTCGCCCCCGCTTCTGCGAGCGCGCTGGCCGGCCCGGCAGCCGCGTTGGGGGCCACACGGTCATGGCCTGGCGGCATCGATTTGCTCCTTACGCCTTCCTTGGGGCGCGCCTCTCGGACCGACAGCTTCTCTCTCTCCCTCCTTGAATCGCAGCTGGGCAAGAAGCGCGTCGCGGCTGGGATCCCGCTTGCGTTAGCGGACGCCGTGAGCTTTCTCTCTCGGCTCGGGCCGCGACGCCTTTTCCCTGAGGACGCCTGGAGGCGAGATGGACCAGAGTTGCCGGGAGTCCAAGGATAACTCGGACGGGCGGGGTCGTTGGCATCAGATCAAGAGCTTGTATAAGGTCGACTGAGATTAACGAAGATGGAACATCGCGAACGAGAATGGACTCCTGGAAGACGACAAGAACGAGCGCCGAGAGAATGTGTTCTGGGTTGCTCGCACCTTTCACTCTACCGTTAAAAAATATCTGCCCTCTTGCCCAGCCATAGTAGTTTTCACACTTCTAGTACGTGGCGATTATACTGCGGACTTGTTGGCAGTGGCCTGGAGTGCAGGCAGGCTCGTTAGGCTATATGCACCCACCAGGGTCCTTAGCTCAAATCATGGTCCTTGTCCAACCGCATTGTTTCCAAGCTTGTCTTGTGTGTGTGTTTCCTGGCACAATGTTCAGTAACGAGTATAAAAGCAACGCATGTATAAAACACAAAGCACCGACACATCGTACATTGCCCCCTGACTTGGACCTGCTCGCATAAAGCGCTTTTCGCATGAGTGTTAATTGTGCGTTCATGTGGCCATGGCAATCATTTCAATCAATCAGTATTTTTATTATGACAGGGTATTTATCACCTGTTAATCGACTGTCCGTAGCGTATCGAACGGTTGTATTTGCTAAAATGTTCGGGCCGCGTGCTATCAAAAGTCCATCACAAAGCTATGAAAGCTCTCGAAGGGCTCTTTTAAGGCACTGCTATTTGGGGTGGTTACTGAACAAGATCGTGTGCGTAATACCGCCTGCGTGTGCCAAACATTAGCGGGCTCTGTTAGAGAACTTTTGAACTTCCCGATGACCAAGGCTTTTATCTTTTATTTCTTTCTTTTCCATTTTTGTCTGTGTTGAAAAGAGGTGACTGCAGCCAAGGAAACGGCAACCACATCTACTCCATTTATTCCAATGAAGAGAAAAAGCATAAGAAGGGGAGACGTGCACAACAGTGCTAAATAACAATTATCATTCTTTGAAGCAACATTAATACGTAATGTGCCACTTTGCAAGAAAAACAAGGACCAGTACAGGAGCGTGTCAAAGATATGACATGAAACCACTCCGAGTAGATTAATGTCTTATTATTGAATATGAATTGGTTAAGCAAGCATGAGATATGATCACCGATATTTCGTGTATATTAACAAGATATGTTCTGAGCATCACTTTCATGACATGGCGGCAAGTAAACCTTTGGCGCCGAATGTACACAGTTGAAGAAGGCCCAGCTGCCGAACTGGACGAATATTTGAAGTCCACTGCCATATAGTCATCGATGAACACCGCGTGGTGCTGTGAATTTCTATACAGACATACGTAGAGAACATAATCGCAGCCAATGATTTGCATCCCTGTACATTTTCAAATCGGCGGCACTATTATACACTCTATACACAAAATATACAGGATGCAGGCTTGTTTATAACAATCAACAGACCTGTCTGATTTATTTATTTATTTATTTATTTATTTATTTATTTATTTATTTATTTATTTATTTATTGAGCGAGCGAGTGAGTGAGTTGGCTTCTCGTAAATCGAATCATATTGTAGTTTCCTTGAAGGATGGTGGTATACGATTAGTCGTTTCGTGACCGCGTTCGGGATTGGCCGTTGCCGCTGTGCATACCACTCGATATAACACAGTGATATCTTTGGCGATGTTCTCCCGATGTGCATCTCATAGATCAAGACGCTATTTATCTGAGAACTCCGCGAGTGCGCGCGATCGCCAACTTCAAACCCACTCACTGCCTATAGACTGTTGAGAAAGCATGTGTTGATATTACGTACACAGCATCGGTTGCACGAAGTGCGCCTCGTTGGTTTAGTGATTGATATGGTGTTTGACTGCTGACTCGAAAGACGCCGTTTCCATCGCGGCCGCCGCGGTTGCATTTTCGATGGAGGCAAAAATGGCACAGACCGATGTAGTGTGCGTTCTCAGTGCCCGTCAAAGAGTCCCGTGTAGCCAAAATTTCCAAAGTCCTTATACGGCGTCCCTCATAATTATATCGTGGTTTTGGCCCATAAAACTCGGATCAGCTGTCATCATCAGTAGCACGAAGTTCAATGCACCAAATGGTTACCGCATCTAATTATACACTAAAGTTGAACCCCAATTTCTCGTTCACCGTCTCACGTCGTATTGCTGCGCACCTTCGGGACACGTAGACAGAAAGGCGCCACACGAGGAAGACGTGTCACATGAGCAGCCGCGCTTACGCCCTCAGCTATAGGTTGTAAGTCGAGCTCGTTTATTACTTTTTCTTTTATTTCCTCCACACCTATACGCGTAGGCGTCATCTTATTGTCTCGATACGGGCTCCCGGGTTTGAAGGCATCGATGTGGCAGCATTTCCTCATCCGAGGTGTAATCGATGTCGCTGCGCGCGCGCGCTAGCCTTTTTTCTGCACTTATAGTAGTACAAGCACGAGAATTCGTGGCGTCAAAGAAGCGAACACGCGCGCACGCATGCAACGTGATGACCGCGTGCGAAGATGAGCGCGCTGGGACGGCGATGGCCTTCATTGAATTGATTTCTGGCGCCGCGATCATGATTACATATACTTGAAGGGCGGGCTACCAGCAGCACTGGCGGCTGTATCATATATAGCGTGCCCGTTCTCGTTCGAAAATGACGCCTCTGTGTGTACGCGCACCTTGTACGAGCCACGTTTCACCTCATGCCATGCTTTGCTAACGACGAGGCGATCGCGCGCGATGATGGACGCGTCCAGTGGCCGCAAGGTCGCCTTCTCGCGTCCCGCTGATTATACTGCGTGCGTGGAGTGTGCGTACAGAAGCGAATGACGAAGCAAAAAAATAATAAAATTAAAAGGATAAGAAAGTTGTGTAGGCATCGACAAACACGCACACCTCTGTGACCTTGGGACGTGTCACGCGCCCTTGTGGCGCCGATAGCTGCAAACTTCTTTGTTTTCCTATGCGCCAGGCATGCATGTACGCACGTATATACAAGCCAACGAGATGATGCCTGTTCGGCTCGTTATGCGCGTCGTGAGCGCCCGAGTGCCGGCTTTGTACTTATCACCTCCGTGACGCGGCGCGCGTTGATTAGCTTATATATTGTGTATTCACTGCCCGAGCTGGCTCAGCGGTGATGCGTGTGTGTACATACGCTTTCGTTGAACAGAAGCTGGTCGTCGGGTTGGATGCTGGCGCATGTCATGAGTGCCCCGCACCCTGAGGCCAAGGTGCAAGAAATATAGGAATAGAGATTATGGAAAAAGAAGGAAAAGGCAGGGAGGTTAACGAGCAAGGAAGGTTGAGCGCGATTGCTGTATGGCGAAAAGCGGGAATGATGTCTTCTTCGAAGGCTTCACGCCAGACTCCATTAAGTTTCGTGGACATAAGAGTGCACGGGACTCTTTAGAATATACTGCACATTCCGCGACTTAAGGTATGTAACTGAGGGTTTCCAGTTGTTCGACTGAAGGTATATGCGCATTGCTCAGTTACTGCTCCGCGCTGTACCTGCTGCAGTATAGGTGACCTATGGATACTTCGTTCTACGTGGTAGTGTCAATAAACTGTGAAAAATACTCTTCGTTGTGAGATTTCAACGGGTAACAGTCTTATGGCACATGAGTTCTGCGGAAACCCGCAAGGTGGAGTAACTTTTATGAGAGGGAAAATTGGCATCCACCCGTTTTGTAGCACAAGGCCACAAGGAGCTCCCTGCGGATTTCTCAGAAATTAAAGCTTCCTAGTTGCGAAAAAATTCGTCCTGGTTCGGGGTATGCAGTTCCGGGTCTGTGATGGATAGATTGTAGCCTTGTGCTATACACAAACGGGTAGATGCTAATTTTCCCTTTCATGAACAGTCTGGGTAGCCCATGTCCACGTATAAGCTTCTATATATGTGGTATGCAGAGTGGTATACGCTAGTTTACACAGAAGCCCGCAAGGAACACAGTTCGAGTCGCGTGCATGCCAGAGTACTTGATAGAACGTATGACCAGAGTACTTGTTTTGTTCATTTAATGATCGAATGCGAAGCTGCCTCGGTCCGCTTGACAGTGTACTGCCAAGGCCTGTGAGGAAGGTCCTCTGGAGATCATTTTGTTCCACGACGGGTTACAGCATAACATGGAAGGCGACGTGATTCGTTCGCGGAGGATGCCGGCATCAAGGAAAAGAAAAGCGAAATAACGTTTGGGGGCTGCGAATAAGGCGGCAGTTGAATTCAATTCATTCGCCTCGATTGAAACATGGGGAAAGTCGAAAATGCAAAGCCTCAATTGCGGCTTTCTATACCTCCCTGCGCGTTGCACTATATAGGACTTCAAAAATCTTCTTCTTTGCAAATCTTCGTCTATACATAGCTTGCACGTGACGTCACGACTGCCCCGCTGTCGGCGCGACGGGCATGCTGGAGGACCATGGGGACCACTTCTTGGTTCGTTCCCTGCAGCGCCGTTCATACATTCGTTGATTCGACCGCGTTTTGGTTCGTTTTCTCTAACTTTCTAGGCGCAAGGTCGCCGCCGTCCCTTGCGGAAAGATTATCAGCCTGAGTTAATCGTATGGGCACGATGTTTATGTGAGCAAATGCGCGAACGTGCAACGATGTCGATCCCTACACGAAGCTGCCGGACACCGACGGGCACCAACGCTGTGTACTTGAAGGGACGCGCGGGGACATCGTCAACTACTACGTTTTTCTCCGTACGGCTTTCATCCTGCGGCAACGACTGGCACGCACGCAGTGCCGATCGACTCCGCGACTGCCGCTGCACCTGCCTCGCTTTACAGGAGCCGCCCTAGTGCGCTGTTCATGATCTGCGCTGCATCAGTGTAGAGACGTCGGTGTCCCATCATTATTTGTGTCCTCTAAGATCTTACATGGAATGCCTACGAATCCAGTTTGTGCTGTTCTTTTCCCCGTGTCCCTAAATTTCCGTCATAAAAAAAATTCCTGACGAATGCCATACTTCTTAATGCGAGATGTGAGCCGTGCTCGCGTGTGTTAATGATGCGATATGCTGAGCAAAAGAATTAGATATCTGCGATCTCTACCAGCAAATATAGCTTGCTGCGCCGACGAAGCACTTCCACCGAGTACGTCACCCA
The DNA here is from genome assembly GCA_013339685.2 of Hyalomma asiaticum. NCBI lineage: Eukaryota > Metazoa > Arthropoda > Arachnida > Ixodida > Ixodidae > Hyalomma > Hyalomma asiaticum. The sequence goes on from CM023484.1 coordinate 78,524,671, forward strand.
CTGTTAACAGAAGCTCGATCCCGCCTTGAAGTACAATGAGCTTCTGTTTCGGAGGCGCGAAAAGCTGGGTTCCCCTGACTCGTCGAAGGTTGTTTTTAGAATACTTCCACAGTAGCCCAGCCGGCCCAACACCACCGGCCTTGGCAAAAGTGCATCGCGCGTGGCTTGAGGCGCGCGAGCCAGGACATCTTTCGCTACGCTCGTTCGCGATCGGTTACGGCGGGAGCCGACGGACGATGCTCAAGGCAGGAACAGGCGCATAACTCTGCTCGCAAAGCATTTGTGGGCCCTCATGCATACTTGGATGTACCAGCGTGTTCGGTGTCGCGATCGGCGCATTGACCGTGTACGTCTTTTGGCCCGTGAAAAAGGTTTGTGTTCTTTCACACTCGTCTCTTCATTGCTTTCCTGCGATTCGGGAACTCAAATACCGCGTCCAACGAGAGCGAGTACAGAAACGCGTACGCGTCCGCAATTTCACTGCCGCGGCTAGTCCTCCACGATGGCGAAACGGTATCCAGCAGCGCGTGGTCGTGACGTAGGTGCAAGGCATGTATATGTTTTCCGCTAACCTCTTATAACTTGTAAGGAAACACGAAGACGCGACGTGGACTCGGCCGTCTGGCTGATTCGATGGCAGCCGGCGCCCAGACCGCGCTGCTTGTGCACTGCACGCCCTTCATTCACCGTATCTGCAACACTTCCATGTTTGCGCACAGGACTTAACGTCTGAGAAATTGCTCTCGTAAAGTGGTTTGTTTGATCCGCGCAACAACAACAACCTTTTGCGCATGCAGCTATTCAATATTGGCAGGATGTACTGGTAATGCATCGTCTCTTTTCGAGGTTGTTGCTTTAATAGGAGTCGACATTGGTCAGTATCTCATAGCTATGGGCGCTCCAAGCGCGATGGGCATAGGTAGACTGCCGTGGACAGAATAGATTATCTCGCATGATTAGTAGATTCGCCTCCGCGACTCGCGATCCTCAAACCGCGAGCGAACACAAGGAGGAGTGGGGGGGGGTGTCTCGGAGGACGCCATTGGCCGGCCGGCACGCAGCCATGCGTGCTCGCGCCGAGCCTTTCCTGGCGAGCATCTCTCGTTCCTCCAACATGGCGGAGGAAAAAGTGTCGGTCCCGCGATCGATACTTGCGGCACGTCGAGTCGAGCGTCAAGCGGAGAGACCTCGCCGCCCGAGGCGCTGGAAGAATCGCCCTGCGCTGCGGCCGCTCTTGGCGCCAGCTTCCCCGCGCTGCTGCCTCGAGTGGTTTCTCTCGGTTCGAGGCGCGCAGAGAGAGGGCAGAGGTGAAGGCGCGGCGGATGCAACCGCCGCCGGCGGCGCCTCCGTGACTCCCTGGCTTGGGAAAAAATCTCTCCGCGGCGCGAGCCGAGTTGAGAGAGGACAGAACCACGGGGGAAAAGGAAAGGATGAGGAAAAAGCGAGTGGGATCATGGAGTGAGTGAGATTAACCGGGGATGCGGTCCCGGCCCGTGACAGCGGTGGAAATGCCTTCATATCGCAGAGATTAATGACTGATTTGATTGATTTGGGGGGTTTAGCGTCCCAAAACCAGCTCTGATTATGAGAGACGCCGTAGTGGAGGGCTCCGGAAATTTCGACCACCTGGGGTTCTGTGCACTGACATCGCACAGCACACGGGCCTCAACGCTTCGCCTCCATCGAAATGCAGCCGCCGCGGCCGGGATTCGATCCCGCGACCTTCGGATCAGTACCCGAGTGCCATAACCACTAGACCACCGTGGCGGGGCGATTAATAATGACAGTAAATTTCGTGAGTTCTTCCTTCCGTTCAGCCAGAGGCCGAACACCAGGCGGTAGTGATGAGTCCGACGGGGAAGTTCATGAAGAAAGACTTTATACAGAATATTCACAGGTAAAGCAAAGCAAGGAAAACTTATATACAGGGAGTAATATTTACAACATGGGACTTTCTGCCCGGGCCATGCCCGCCTCGTGCGACTCGAGTGCTGCCTAGCAGCTTGCCTGCCAGAAAGAACCCTTCTTCGAGCACACCGTGCCGTTTTTGTAACGAAGGGGGAGGCGGCGCCCCCACGTGCAAACAACTGCCGTGCCGTCCGTCGCCTCACTGTTCCGAGAAGCGCCGCCCGCACTGTGCCCGTCACTGGTTCACCTCCCCGCATCCCTTCTGAGAACGCCTCGTGCGCTCTGGGTTCGCGGTACGTCTTCTGCTGTGACTGGCATGCCCGACCGGCACTCACGGCGCTCTGCTGCCACCTCCCCCGCTGAGTTCCTCACCCTTACAATGACTATTTTTGCCGCAATAACACACCAGCAAACCCCAACACCAGGTTCTCAGTCAGACGAAGATGTCCGCAACAGGAGGCCACTTCCTAATATGGAGATTTAATAAAACGGGCAAAGCCGGACAAGACAAGAAACAGGGCGAAGGCAGACAAGTAGATCAGCGGCGGCCGCTCTACGGCTCGCTTGCTTCCTCCTTCTCTCTCCATATAAAACAGTTTTTATACACTCACGATATGGGGCGGGGTTCTTTTCGAAAGCCTCTCACTCAACATACACCAATCGGTTGCTAGAAAGTCCGCGTCTCCTCCGTCAGCCCTTTGCCACACTCACGGCAATACCGCGCGGTCTCTGCCGATTACCGCGAACCATGCTCACGCGGCGTTTACCACGACACACCACACAGACACTTCCACTTGCACCGGCCACTCGCTGGGCTCTCAGGTGCGCTCAGAGTGGGACGATGGTAGTTTCTTTTGTTCCGTCCCTTGTCTCAGCGAAAACGCCGCCGCCTCGTTTAATTCGTTCTGCATCGTCGGCGCGTCGCGACGCGGCCGTTTATCTCCCAACCTTCCATCGCCTGCGCGCATCTCCCCATTCAGCCTTTCGGCGAAAGCGGCACGCCCCCTGCGTATTGCCGACCGCAGTGAAATGGAGGAACAACTCACGTAGACGTCCCGCGTACTGCACAATAACGGCATGACCTTGACGTGCGTCGTCTTACATGTCGAAGTTCGGATGGTCGAACTTAACTATATGCTGGTGCCAAAACTCTATATGGTCATAAAGAACGCTGGGTTAGTTGGTACATGTTCATCATCGATGTGGTGCAGTAACACACTGGACCAAGAAAGAGGGCAAACAACAGCGCAATTCAGTTGAAGGTGCGCCGTTGTTTGTCCTCTTACTTGTTCCAGTGTCTCCTTGCGCCACATCGAAGATGTCTGTATGGTCATTAGGTGTGCCAAAGTGAAGAGGGAGGAGACTCCGGCAATAGCCTCGCGGAACGACCACACCACCCTGCGCTGGCAAAACATGTAGACACAAGAAACATATCGGCATAACACAGCCCACTTACCTTTACTCGCTGGGCTTGATTTGAGGCTGCAGCTCCATCGTCGTTCCAAGTTCCAAGCTTTCGTGTCGCTCTAATTGCACGCGAACATGTCCTATCTTCCTCAGAGTTCCGAGGTGCACACGGAAAAGACAAAATGGCGCACAACCAACATGGTGCTAGGCGCAAACGTACAAAGAAAATGAAAAACGTTGGAAAGCAGTGAGTGAGGAGGACGGCGGCGGTGGCGCTTCGCTAGCATACCCTCCCCTCTCGCTACTCTGACGTACCCCGCACAGAGCCAACCAAAGCGCGCTACTATTTTTCCCTCTCTTTTTTTCTTACTCTCTCCTCTCGCTTCCCTCTCTACCTCAGGAATGACACCGCAGGTCCGTTCGGTTCACCTGCACCCCCTGAACCTGCACCTCGGAACCACGTCGTTGGTTTCAAAAGGTGCAGCGCTGCTTCACTATTTTCCTGCACCCGCTCCGTTGAGAGAGATTCTATTTATTTAAGGAAGTGAAGAAAATAGGGTGTAGAAGAGTGGTTCAATGAAAGGAAATAGGCGCATATTTCTGCAGTCCATAATGGTAGCACGGCTCAGCGCCTAGTGGGGGAAGGGGATATGAGTGCACGGTAACTGTCTCTCCAGTGAGGACACCTCAACCGAAAACCGACGCGCTCTGTTGAAGCTGCCGGCTTGGTGCAGGCGTGTGGGTGAGGGCAGCAGTAGTAGTGGTTTATTGGGAAGGAAGAGACGCTAATTTCTGTCTCCCATACTGGGGGCACGGCTAAGCGCCTAGGGCAGCAGACGACGCGCCATTGTGGCGTAGGCGCCGTTTGAACTCCCTCACCTTCTCTTTCAATGCAACGTGTGTGTTGACGCCTCACAGATTGGTCATGCACGTGTCGTTCGCGACCTCTCAACCGCGTACATTGGGCGCACAAAAGCGGTGCATGCACCATGTCGGCACCTCTCCGTTCGTTTCTTGTGTCGCGCAGCGCCTGCACTACTGAACTGCAGCTGCTCAGTTTCAAAACTGCTCGTGCACCGCCGTGAACCGGTTCAGAGGGGTGCAGGTGAATAGAACAGACCCGCAGTCTTTTCGTTTGACGCCGATGGTCCGTCAAAAGAAAAGGACGATCTGCTGGCTGTTTTTTTGACGGTCAGTTTTTACAGTGTGGGGTTCTTTAACCCGCAGTCATATTGCACTGTCCAAGGACCTGTAGCATATTCGCGTCCATCGAAAATGCGACCGTCGTGGCCGGGATCCAGCCTGCTTCCTTCGGGTAAGAAGCCAAGAAAACTGGCGTAGCCATGCTTTAAAGAGAAGTACGAATTGAAGAATGAGGAAACGCATGAGAGATAATCCAGTACGAAAGTATTATTACCTTGCTGTAAACAATGCTAAGGGAGGAGGTAGCAGGCAGTTGGGAAAATAGACAGGAAGTGTACACATATAGGTAGATCGTATGCACACCGTGGTCGTCATAGGCACGTCGCTTATTGCACAAAGCGGGTACATTGGGTTCAGTGCGTCAGATAAGGTGCATCATAATAACTGAGACGGAGCGCGGCGCCGATGACGACATGGAACACGGGACGACGAATATTTCTAAAAGCAAAGTGCATCATTGTACGCTCAAAGCATACCACCACTGGCCCTACGGAATGTGTACCGAAGAGTCCTTTTGGTCCTTTCGCTATCCACAGCCACCCATCATTCATCTGTTTATACTCAGTATATCGGAAAGGTTATTGTTAAGAGCACCGAGCTCTTTCAGTGTTACTTGGCACCATGTTAAACCCCTGTATGGTATCTTTGGCGTCATCTCGAGAGTGCGGTGAACAGTGGCAGTCAATATTAAACCGTCGCTACGTTGTCTCGTTTCAAGCAGACCATCCTGAACTCGATGCACAAGTACCAGCCGCGGTTCCACCTGGTGAGGGCCAACGAAATCATCCAGCTGCCCTACAGCACCTTCAGGACATACGTGTTCAAGGAGACAGAGTTCATCGCCGTCACTGCTTACCAGAACGAGAAGGTACGTTGCCACAAGTCTTGAAGCATGCCCTCTTGCTATCTCATGCAAGAACGTCATGTTGGACGTGCAACATTGCTTTGCCATTACGTCCGCTCAATGTCTTAAGATCTAATCAGTGCATGCCTTGTGTGACATAAAGTATGTTGCGTGGAAGAAATTGTTTATCTGGCGGAGAAATTAAAAAAAAAAAATCACGCTGTGTGAATATTACAGGATTGCAGAAACACGACTGGAAAATAAAGCTCCAAAATTCTTTCGAGCGCTAGGTGCCATGGCGTGGCGATTTGAGAATTCCACGCGTTGCCAAAACGGCCAACGTCTCACTCGTAAGGGAGAATAACCCCGAATCTTCTTTCGGAGGAAACGTCCTGAAATGAAACTTTCCTATGTTTGTGATGTCGCTCATCAGGTGCGTTTTAATGGCGTGCGATTTAATGCTGTCCAATGTTGAAGGAGCAGAAGACGAGGTGACCAGTGCTGTTTGTTTATCTGTGCTGCTTAGGCCACGTGATATTAAAGAACTTATACAAACATGCACTGTACACTGTAGTGTAAAATCGTTCGACAGCGACTATATATATATTATAATGTGCCGGCATGATCCTATAACTAACGTGAAAATTCGTTTATCTCTTTTCTTATCCACAGATTACGCAACTGAAAATCGACAACAACCCGTTTGCGAAGGGCTTTCGAGAAACTGGTGCCGCGAGGAAAGACAAGAAGTAAGTTACAAAAATGCTTTTATGTAAATGGTCTCAAATGACTCCTATAAGCTTTTTATTTTCCTTCTTTTTTTGCGTGTGGTTCGTGCAGCGAAACCTTTGTGATGTTGTGTCGCTTAATACGTGTTTTAGGATAATGCGTTTTCCGCCGGCCAACATCTCATGGGATTCTCGTATAACATCTCATGCGATTTTTTGAATGATAAGTTTTATTGCCGATTCCCGTGAAAATGTTATGACCGATATTGTGCACTTATACGCTCTGAACGATAGCTAAATAGCTAACGCCTGTCACCACCGTAAATTTGAAAGCGTTGCTTACGCTGTTTTAAATAGTGAAAGAAGCAGGTGGCATTGACATATAAGTAAGACAACTCTGACCACTGATGGTGTGGAAACATCGCGGTGTATAAATTTAGTTAACAGTCCGCTACATTCACATATGTCTTTCTCTGATGAAGGAAGTTTGCACTAGCTCGCATGCGGGGCTATACGGACATCTGAAAGGACATCTGACACCCGTAACTTCGCATCAGGAAATTACAGTAAGCGCGAAAATAATACGGGCCACGAGAGCGCGTGGTTCATATTTCGCAACCTATACCATAACATGGCCCTCATCCACAAAAGCGTTCTAGGTATTTGGTTTTTTTTTTCCTGCTGCTTATGCGTTACGCTATCGATGGCTATAGTCGCATCGCTCGTCATGAGAACGCGACAGAAATCCTGAAAAACTTGCTGCAAAAGCTTCCTGCAATGAACGCGAACAGTGAAGCAGGGAACGACGTGTGCTAAACATGTTAGGTGCGACACTTGAGAGGCTGCGGAAATCACCAGCGCGATTGATGCTGACTTGGCAGGGCTGAGCGGGCTTAGTAGTGCTTCATCATGCGCGAGACATATAGCGTCCCCGGTGAAACACTCGCCTTGATCTTATTAAGGCGAAAGCCTATAGGCGTCTATGTTGGTGGTGGTGACCTTAGCGCAGCCTTGAACCGTCCTTGTGTGGCCCCGAAAACTAGAACTGTATTAGAGACGCTTATTTCCGATCACTTGTATGCGGCCCGTGGGGCGGTGACCTTGAGGATCACGTGCGGCGCGCGCCCGCATACCCGATCCCGGGATATATGTGGGTGCGATATGCGTTGTTCTACATAGAAGCGAAAGTCTGCTGCTGCCTTAGTAAAGCACTACGCAGTAAAACACACAAGCTCTCACATGTGTCATCGGGATGTCGAACTAAATGCGAACACGCGTATTTTGTCAGTGAGGCTCATTAAGCCTTGGCAGCGTCTTGCGCGAAATGGATGTTGCAAAAGCGTGATTTAATTGACCTACCACTTGTTGCATCACCAAGTGTGCAGCAAGGATTTCGCCTTCGAATGGTGTTGGTGTGAGGTAAGCGTTATACTTTGTAAAAAATACTGCCTTCCATACTTCTTAACGGGTAATCTTATCAAAACCGCTTCAACTTTTGCAAGTTGTTACGTTTGGCGTGCGGAACGAGCCCGAAGATGAACGTCGCCGACTCGTTTGGCCCTGAGTTCCGCGACAGCGCAGATAAGGAACGTCTGCGTTCCGGCGAGGCGCCGCGGTGGTGTCGGGAAGAACGCCCGTTCCAGAGCCTAAGGGGGTGGCCCTTTGTTCGAGACCGAACCTGTACGTTTGGCTTTCAGGCCGAAGAGGAGACCCCCGCCGTGCGGCACATCTTGAAGTGGTTGAGTGCTCACCTTCTCGGACCGAACAAACTTTTGCCGGGTGGGAATGTCTCCACACGCACACGAGTGATTACGTTGGTGCTGGCCGCGTGACGGCTTCGGCATCATCCCCCGGGGCCTTCCGGGACTGCAGCCATGGGCGAGTCAAGGACGTTTTGGACACGTCCCATCCTCTCCCTCCTTCCTCGCCCGGGAACCAATGGGAGAAGAGCCCGGGAGACAAAAAGCGCGGGTCCAAGGAAGAAGAGCGCCCTGAGAACCCTAGAGAACTCTCTGACGAGTTGAGTCTTGCGGAAGCAAGCTCGCCTGTAGATATGTGAATAAAACTCCAGTGTTAACCGTTTCTCTCGGCCTCGGTCCTCACTGGCATGTTGTCGTCCCCGAAGCGGGCGGCTGGTGGCAGCGGAAGGCGATCGCAACAACTGGTGTCAGCGGCACGACCCTAATAACTGGTGTCAGCGGCGCGATCCTAATAAAGTACAGCAAACTGTATAGGAAAAGCTCAGGGGAAGGTGCAGGCTTGAATCAACGAACAGATCGCTAAAACGACCTGTAGAACAGCGAACGTCACTGCAGCCAACGTTTCGACAAGTGGACTTGTCCTCGTCAGGACGGTCACAGTTGCCGCCCAAGTCCACTTGTCGAAACGTTGGCTTCAGCGACGTTCCCTGTTCTACACATCGTTTTTAGCGATCTGTTCGTCGACTGAACTACACCAAGTTAGACATCCAAAGCCACGCTGAGCCATGGCGCAAGTGTATCTCGCAGAAGCGAACAGTACGAGATCAGACGCTATAATGCGGCCACGTCACCTTCCTTTATAATAGGCGACTGTTAACCCTAGGATTTGTTCTTTCTGCTCGCACAGGAAGTACGCGCTGCCTCCGGCCTCCAAGTCACTTCCGGGCGGCGCCCTGGCGCCGAGCGACGTAAGCTGTCCGACCAAGATCGACGTGGACGACTCGTACTACAGCGACGACGACCGGCGGACGGAGCAGTCGCTCTCGGCCGACGAAGCGTCGTCGGCGGGACCGCCCGGCGGCGACCTGTCGCCGAGACTGCACGGCCGATCGCCCGGCTCGCCCGAACACATCCCCACCTTCGGAGACTACCTGCCCTTCGCGGCCGCTGCGGCGGCCGCGGCAGCCGCTGGCGGCGGTGGGCCCCACTCGTCGTTCCCGTTGCAGTACCTGTACAACCAGAGTCTGTACCAGCAGAGTCTCATGCTGCAGGACATGCTCATGTCGTCGGCGGCAGCGGCCGCGGCCGCTGCGGCAGCCTCCAACAACGCGTCCCCGACTTCGGCGGGGGGACGGCCTGGCGCGTCGCCGTTCGGCTTCAACCCTTTCTCGGTGCGCAATCTCCTCATGGCTAACGAGCAGAGCTACCTGAAGGCGCCCAGCCCGCTCAAGGCGGCGGCCGACGAACACCTGAAGAGTCAGCTACGATTCTTGCCCTACCCGCTGCCGGCGTGGCGGCTGCCCACTGCCTCGGGCGAAACGTCGCCTCCTCCGCAGTCTCAACCCCTCCCTCAACCCTCCTCGGTGGCGCAGCCGCCGTCGAGACCCGAGTCATCCTCCCCACCGACCTCAAAGAGTTCTGGAGTGATTCCACCCTTCGGAGGCCTTCGGCAGGAGAAGATGTGCCTCCTGCGAGACGGTTCCACTGGTGAGGACCCGATGGCGTCGGAGAGGTCTTCCGCGCCTGGCAGTCCGCTGGCGGCGACCTGCCCTACAACGATCCCGTCGACGACGTCGGCGTCGTTGATGATGATGCGGGACCACTGCTCGTCGGCGACTGCGAACTCTGCGTTCGAAGACGGCAGGGTGCGTCGCGAGTCTGAGGAACTGGCCGACGGCAATGACTGAGTGGGGGGCCTTGGTGGTGTTCGGGGACTCCCGTCTGTGGTGTCGTGCCGTGAACTACGCCTCGCTTACCCGCCGTGGTGCCTCGTGCGGACGTGGTACGCCATCATACGACGCGCGTAAACCACACTGTGCTACGGGCCCTCGATGTAATTCGCGTCACCCGAACTTGTCACGGACTCTGTCGTGCTGTCGCGACGCGAATGAATCTGTGTGTGCCTGTTTGTGTATAACTTGTGCACCGATTTGAGAGGGAGCAGGTCACACACCTGCTGGCACTCTTGATTTGTATTCTTTTTTTTTCACTTTTTTTTTCGCGAGTCTGCTTCTCTCGACCCCACCACGACTTCGGAGAACGGTATACGTACAAGTTCATGCCGCTCCGATGAAGTGACGATGCGACGGCCCTGCAAGTAATACGCAGGACTGCGCGTCGTAGACGAAAAAAGAGAGCGCCCTTTTAAGAGCGGGACGTTTTGCACTGTTCGTAAAAGAATAGCAGCAATCAGTGTACACTTTGTAGGGTAGCCTCTTCCCCACCAGTTCCATTTTTGTCCCCTTCGTTTTGGTCACTTCATAGTCGCATATTCTGTGAATGCCCCGGGTGACAAAAGCGGAGCGATTCCAGTGCTGGCGATCACGGGCGAAATGCGTTCTCTCTCTCTCTCTTGCTCAGTCTCTGTGGCTCTGATTTCGCTTTGGTTCGAGTGTTCTTACAAGAATGCAATACAACGAATGCAGGAGGGGGGGGGGAAGCAGTACTCCGTAATGGCATGATTCCCACTGCCACTGAGGAATGATCGCTTTTTACTAAGGTATCTGCATATGTTGCCACCCCATCATCACCGCTACCGACTAACACTTATGTCCTGCAAATTAGTGGCCATTAAGAGGATGTCTTAGAAAAACAGGTGGCGCTGAGAGCAGGATTGATCAGGTTTAACAGTTTCACTTATGACGAAATTTCGTTTGTTAGATTCATGGGGAAATCACCAAGAGTATACTTTTTGACAGCAGATTGTAAGTGCTTTACGCCTACTTCTTCCTTGTTTTTTTTTTTTTTTTCCTGGCGTATGTAGTGCTGCAGTGCCAGCTGTGGGCCGGGAAGACAAAATCTTGCATCGTTGCTTCATTACTCACTGCGTTTACTCATCTATAATAAGCACAACACATCTAAAAGCGCAGTTCACTACGCCTTCATCAGACTTAAACTGTCAGTGTGGCTTCAGACGAATCTAAAGCACTCCACGTGTACTTGCGGAATGCATTCAGAAGTCAATACAAAGGAGGAACATTACCATCTTTGCAACACAGAACCTGCCTTCACTTCTCACAATCGGGATCTGCGACGGATGGACAGACAGAAAGCGTACGATTCGAGGCCGCTGTCGGACTACAGGGACTAGCGGAAAGAGAGAGAGAGAGCCAGAGAGCGAACAGATCTTCAGAGCTGGAGCTGCACTCCCCAGCACCCAATCAATCCTATGTATACATACATGACGCGCTGTAGTGTCACCCAGGGCATCGGGAGCAGTACTTGCAATTGTTCGTGGGACTTATGCAATACTCCGCACATCCGCTCCGCGTCGCCTCGGGCGCGGAGTGGGTATAGTCTTGTGTATGCATACCTTGTCTAGTCAACCGCTGCATCGACGCGGCGGTGAAAGAAAATAACGCAGACAAAGACACAGTAATAAGAGAAGGGACGCAATGCAAGAACGCGAAGCCGAACTCGGATCGCGCAGTTGCGCACGATGTCGGCCACTTCGCGCTGAAAAGTGCGCGGGTGTATAGCATCTTTCAGTGTGCGTGTGTGCTGCCGTGTCACCTACATAGCCGACTGTCGCGCGTCACGTGCCATGCGACGCGTAACGTCTGTAGTTCGTATGTCGTCTTGGCGGATATATATCTTTTCTTTTTCAGGGAGAATTTAGATCTCGAGAGGAAATAGATTAAATGCTCTTCCCGCGAGTGTTGTAAATTGTAGTCAGTGCAACGCCAGAATTACGTCTCTTTCAAAAATTTTTTTCGCAACTGAACAGCCTTCTCTAAAAAATTATGCCAAAAGCAGATAAGGAAAAACAAAAGCAAAAGCCTTCGTTCGCGTTTATGGATTGAAGTTTGAATTCGAACCCGCAGCTGGAGTAACAAGTAAGAACTGTCGCCCTGACCAAGACAAGTCCGCTTGTCGAAACGTTGGCTCCCGCGACATTCCCTGTTCTAAATCGTATTTTGCGATTTGTTCATCGAAGTAAGAACTGTGACTTATATGCATTATAGCCACGGTCATGACTCATGGATCGTCGACCAATAAGACGCTGTCGCATTGAGATATGTTCTGTCAATGTGGGCTGCACGTCTTCGATATCTTAGGAACTAAGGTCTTGGATACGATAGCAATTAGACAAAGAACGGGCACTTCAAACACGTAACACTCGTTTAGCTACGTTGACGTTAACGCGACAGCCGATGGCTCCGTTCCATCCACCGATCCGCATTTGGCGTTACGCGCGAACACATCGTGTCGGCAGGTCGTATCGCGTCGTGTCGAGTCGACCTCGGTACTTCCACGGTCGAATCTGTTCACAACCGCCGGAGCGCGGCGTCGAGTTGGGTCCAGGCTTCCGACACGTGCTCCGAGGTGTCGCTTCACCCTGTACGCTCTCGACTCGACAGGATGGGTGACGGCGCGTCGGGTTGCGTCAATTCGACGCGCTTTCTGCTGGTCGCACTTGCGCGCGCCTGGCTCGTGACGCCTTTGCATTTAGGACCCTAGGTGCTAACCGAACCTCTCTACTCGCCACTGACTGGGAGGTTTGGGCCGTCACGTGATGTGCACACGCGCAGCACATGTGCAGACGCGCACTGAGGCAGTCTGAATACCGCCTACACTGTGCGGCTGTTTCTTCTCTCTACACGTATACGTGAACTTGTTTCTAGTGTTTGGGGGCGAATATTTATTTTAGTTCTTTGTACAAAAAGAGAAAGAAGTTTGTTCCTCCTAAGAAACGTGCATCTCCCCCAGCTTTTGAAGCGTATGTTGTGGCGGCGTCTGCGTGAGTGTGTCCTTTGTCGGTGTTCTGTTGTTGCAAATCCTCAGCGCGTGTCTGTGTTTGTTTGATTTTTCTTTTTTTCATTGCAATGGCTGCATGTTCGCAGTAGAGTTCCACTTTTTCGCAATTCTGTATACGCGCAAGTACACGAGTCGCGAGTTCAGCGTTCTCAGCCCCTTTGTGTCCTTGTTTGTTTGTTTTGTTGTTTCGTGTGCGCGCTGGCAGTCTTGTGTAACGTCCTGGACGTCCTCTCTGCGTGCGCTAGCGCCGTACCCCATGTCACACCGAAGGTTTCAAAGACAAAATTAAAGAAAAAAAAAGCGAAAGCATTACACTGAAGTCAAAGCTGTCTTTGTGTGTTTTATTGTCGAGTCGTTGAAAACAAGACATTCTATTGTAGTATAGTTTAAATTAGCAAAAAAAAAAGTTATAAGAAAAACCAGCAGGCGATCCTCATCCTCGGGTGTCTCATAGTGACACTGGAACTTCGTCGTTGCTGTGACCCGGGGCCTTCCTTGAGTCCACAATGCAGGTAGGAGACAATTCTTTCTTTCTTTCGGTGGTGCGGTTCATACCATCTTAAGCAGGTACGAGGTATAAGTGATTGTGATTTGCTGAGGTAAATTAATTAATTGTTATTATCTAATGAATAAATGCGTCTTGGCATAATATACATATGCGATGGTATCATATCTGTCACATCTTTATGTTCATATTATTGTTAATTATTTCTCACTCTTCAATTAACAATTTGAAGGGAGGGTACATTGATTAGCTTTATTGTTTTCCCGATGGTTAAATGCATCTTGATCAGAAGAGACCCATACTCCGAGATCGTACAGGGTTTGTCCGGAATGTAGTTACTAGGAATGAAGTAAAACAAACAAAAAATACTATCATTCACAAGTTTGACACTCCACTTAATAGTTATCAAAATGTGCCCGTGCTGCATCAACGCAGCGTTTCCAGTGACTCTGTCAGACAATCACTGAAAGCACCCTGGAACACACCTGGAATGCTGTTCAGCTCCCTCGTTATACGGCGTTATAGCGGAGGGAACAAAAACAAGTCATCTGGGCTGTAGGGCGGCTGCAGAACGGTGCGCGATGCCATTTTCGTCATGGAGCCTCAAATAAGCTGCACAAACATTTTTCATTTCAAAGTCTACGGTAACAATTTCGCGCGTGACTGGGTTTGGCAATTTTAATTGTTCCTACACCATCCGCGCACTCAACGGGCGGTCATAGTCCAAAAGACCTCGCACTTTCACTAAGTTCTCGTCTTTTTTTTTTTTGCCGTAGAAGGAAGTGACAGTTAGTTGCTCATGTTCAAGTGGCTCTATTCCCTTCCGAAACCACTTGTGCCACTCAAAAGCACTTCATCTACCCATGGCACAACATCCATTACGAGCAGGTTTCGTCATGCAGTGGGTCTCAAGCGTAACCCAGTTTCAAAACTTCGCCGCGTAACACCGCTTCAATAAGCTATTCACTGTGCAAATGAGAAGACACTTTGATAAGGATTCACATTAAATTCTACCTACACAACGTGAAGGCTCGCAGACGAATAGTGACGGGCGAGCTTGTAGGCGAGAGCCCACCACCACCTAATAAGCGCAGTACCTGTACCCTCATATTTCAGGACTGCGACATACGATACTGCAGCGAAATTCAGAAAACTTTCGTTCGTAAGTCTTCCATTCTGTTGGCCCGTTACCATCGCCAACGATGATTGTGCATAACTTCATCGAAAGACCCGCCGTGGGCTAATATCCCCGCCTAGGCTAAGGCGTCGCTAATGATATTTATTTATTTATTTATTTATTTATTTATTTATTTATTTATTTATTTATTTATTTATTTATTAAAACCGCAGAGGCCTACAAGAAGCATAGAGGGAGAGAAGCAAACTGTGCAGTTTATAACAAGATGTAAGCGACGCGTACGAGGACTTAAAAATGGTCACAAAACGAGGCATTGCCTATTACAGGACTAGACAGATGCTGTAGAAAGGAGAAATTAACAGTGAAAAAGAAATAAACAAGTAAATGTTCCATATTAGCATTGGGTGAGGTTTTCTCGTGAGGAAAATTTCAGCGCAAGGGTTTTTTGTGAACACAGACAGCCTTATGTCAGAATAGACGAACGAGCATTACTACGCCATGGAGTCGGAAGAACCAGAGCGATAGAGAGAAAAATAAAAGCAAATGTGGAGAAAAAGCAAATAGAGGTACGGAGAAGGGAACGCAGGAAAAAGAGCCATCGTCCACGCCTATTTGGTCTATAGGCTTTCTTCGTGAATGCAAGAAATGTGCCCGATAATGACAAGAAATGACAGATAAAAAAAATATCATTTGGCATTTTTTTTACGCACTTTAAATTCAAAGATATATGGTGCAAAGGAGAATCGAAGAAGGACAAACGAAAATGATGCAGAAATGAGCACAAAAGAAGCCAAGGGGGGCAAGGGGGGTGATGTGTGTGCTAGCCCTAACAAAGGGGCAGTCACTGCGGACACACTCGCCCAGGGACGTCAGCTGGCAATCACGGCAGTTCGAGCACGTACAGTGCACTTAACCTTCAAGAAGCACAAGAACAAATAAGCGTATATAAGTGTGGCCAAAAGCGAAGCAGAAGGGTGGAATCTCGATAAAGGTATAAAACAAAGGAAGCGGGGGGGAGCACCGCCAACTCGGCACAAGTGCTGCCGTCCGAGTTAAAGAGAAGTGCCCTGCAAACGAACAAATGCGGCGTGAAGAGGGAGCCTCGCGATCTCGGGCCACGGAGGCTCCAACGGAACGACGCCGAGACGGCCGCGGAGCAAACAAGGCGAGCGAAAATGATCGGGCAATTTATGCGAGACGTGCTCGGGCCCATCGGGGGAAAGCCCCCCAAACTGCTGATCATTCAGGCTCCCACTACATGATGCAGTCTCTCTCTCTCTCTCTCTCGAAGGCTGCCTCGCCAAGCACCTTGGCAAACAAAACTGTACGGTCAACGGGATGAGGAGAAGAAGAAGAAGGTGATCGTATAATGTGGGGCGTGGTGGTATAGTGGCGAGCGGGGGTTGCAGAAGAAGAGGCAAGCACGGCGTCGAGGAGTGAAGTTGATTGCGAAGGAGACGACAGGGGGCTCCGAGCGAAGAACAGTGGGCAGCCGTATATAGCGGCCTGGAGTGTCTCTCTTGGCTCGCTGGCTCCGTCGTCCCCCACTGTTCTGTCGTGTACGAGATACAACGTCCTTTGCCTCCGCCATCACGACGTCTCCCGGAGCGCCTGGGATTTCATTTGTATAATTCTCCGTGGCGCCCTCTGTAGGCGCTCTTGATGCGCTGAAGAAGGAAGGCTGCATGCAGTAAGCCCATGCACGTCATTGCTGAATGGACGATTTGCGAAATTACGCTAGGTTACGCTGTCTCTTGGAGGACTTGGTTCGGACCAAGGTTCATCGTCCAGCCATATGAATCGTCCCGTCATTAGGCAAGCACTGTTGAAGGGTCAGGAAAAGGGGCTGGTGTAGGACTTAGCAAAACGTTTTCTTGGGCTAGTTGGTTCATGACTTCTATAAAAATTGTAGCGCAAAGGAACACACGGACAGACAAAGAGCACAGGACGGGCGCTAACTTCCAACTGTGAACGCTAACTTCCAACAGTTGCAAGTTAGCGCCCGTCCTGTGCTCTTTGTCTGTCCGTGTGTTCCTTTGCGCTACAATTTTTATAGAACTGGTGTAGGAACCACGCAGTCACGTAATCAAGGCTGCCAACTTGTTTTACAGTCAGCACAGTAAAAGCTACACTTTATCTCGATCTCGTTAGCCACAGAAGCACAGTGGAAGGTGCGAATCGACCAACAAAATAGTATGCGTAGACGTGTACGTCAGCGCTTCGCATTCGAAAGTATTTCTTACCTTTAGAATCAACAGCGAACTGGATTTAGTTGAAATATGCAGACGTCAGCAATTACGAAAGTGCGAAGTGTAATAAAAAAGTGGCTTGATTAGCCGTTATTATACCATTTAGCGTATTCACGTCGTCTACACTTAATGATCAATTTATAAAAGCGCACTTGTTCAATTTGTGTTTGTTTTTCTTCCCTGCTAGATATGCAAAGTGACTGCCGCTGTGTTCAAGCCCTAATATGGGCCTGGACTGCTCCCTTATTCGTTTATGTACGTAGATGATTGGCCTTCATGACAACTGGTGCTTTCCTGCACTCACTGTGAGCGATGCGGGCGCCGGGCTAGGTCGCTCTATCATGCACAATGCAAGCGAGAGCAGTTGTTGTGCAATGAGGCACCTTCTGAACAGCCATGGTATCACACAGCGTTTAACTATATATATGGTACCCCCCCCCCCCCCCCCAAAAAAAAAAAGAAAGAAAAAAAAAAACGCCATCCAACCAACCACGTTTTGCTTGCTGTTATAGTATTTTGTCGCGAGACGGCGCAGTAACATATTAAGAATACAACAGAAAGAACTTAGAAGTGAAAGGGTATATGCCCTTGACACCGTATTGACGTAGCTCGTTTTCTACCTGCATATAAACCAATAATGGAGCCATGCGCAGGGGTCTTCGGAACAACAAGCGTCGCAATATCGCCATCAGCAGAAGCTTCCAAACATATGCCCTAATCCTGTGTCTCTGTGCCGCATAATGACTCTGCTTGTCCTTCAGCGCCATATATACTTTCCACAACTCAATTCCGCAGGCCGTGCGCACGCAACCCGTCGGGCCAAACACTGCAGGCTCGAAGAGGATCCGAAATGGAGTTCCATGCAGAGAACGTCCGAGAATCGACTCTGATGAGGGAGGTGTATGTGCTTACCCGGTTCTCCCGCATGTGCTGTATAGCGTATTTGTTCAGGGCGTGGGCGTGCAATGGAAAGCAAGTGCAGGAGTGTGTACGCGCCTGTCCCATGCATTATGATACAGTTGGCGCGGGCGTTTGCACATAGGAACCCGAGCCAACGGGGACCCGGCAACCGACCACTTCTTGGTTGGTTGCCGGGTCCCTGCTTCTTGAAGTGCTTGCCCAGCATACACCTCGCTACATAACGACCGATCGCGAGCACATTCGTGCACAGGACAGCAGGGACAGGAAAGAAGGTAAGAGGGAAATGGGGCAAGAGGAGGGCAGAAAAAAAGGGGTTCTCGAAGGGTAGCTAATCAATGAGCCCCCGGGTCCGTCCTTCCATAATAAATGCCTCGATTGCATTTCTATTAGAGAGAGGGATACCCGGGCAAACACATGGCGACCGCTGGCAGGGCTCTCGCGCCGCTGCTGATCGGAGGGCAAGGCACCGCAGTCCGCACGCAACGTGGTAATCAGCCCCCGCGGATGACGTGGAAGAAAGAGGGGCCCCGCGTATGCGCGTGCATGTTCGGGGCACGTCGCCCAACGCTGGTACCGCCTATTTGCCAGCGCGCTAAGCATTGCTCTAGAAACGTATACGCTAAGCGAAAGGCGAGTAGATATATACCCCTAGCGACGGCACGGCGCTCTCGGGTATATAATATACACACTCCAACAATGTTTGTGCTTCTCCTTCCGTTTGTCTGTGTGTATTAGGAGGGTGCGCGTAGCACTCAGCACCACACGACGATGTATAACCGGCGACCAAGGTTTTGCTCCTCTTTCATATGGCATATACAGTGCGTGCATGCAATTGGGCAAGGTACTCCTCGTACACAGCTACCAACATATACCTTTAGCTGCTTCTGACGAGCACCTATGCGCGCACACGCGTGCACATATATATACGATCCGCCGAATTCGTCGCACGCACGCTGTTTGCATGTGCGTATTGCGGTGGCTGCAGCCGCGGAGTTTTTTCGCGGCGGCCGACGATAATGGTGTGAGACCACCCCTTTATGCGAATCGAGATGGTCTCGCGCGTAGTCGAGCTGCGTTTTTCGATAGCCCGTGCGCCCGAGCATCGTGCGCCTGTGTTGTGGCGAGTTCGATCAAGGCGAGAAGGAAGCTGCTATAGGCGAAGCAGTCCGTTTGTGTGTCTGTTCGTTGCCCGTCGACAGTTGTGTGGACGCAGGGTCTGCAGGCAGCGCTCTCATTACGTAAATGGTATATACGGGTCGCGGGTGAGACGGTGTGTGGGGCTCGAAGTATATAGCGTGCTGGCTCGACAGAAAAAAAAAAAAAAGAAAAACGCTGTAATGATTTCCAGCGCTCCTCGTAAAAATAAGGTTGTGCGGGGTCCCTCTCTCTCTCTCCCTACAAAGGCGCGTGGCGATTCAATTATGCATCGGCCTCGCTCGCTTCTTGGCTCGAGCTTCTCGTGGCTGAGTGTGGGCCTTGGAGAATCGGCGTGCATATTGTATTCGAGCGGGGAAAACGGTTCGAAGCGCACGTATCCCGAGTTCGCGCGCTGCCGTGTGGAGGAGACGAAAGGCTAGCCTCCCTATTATTTGTATTTATGTACATTCTGGCGTATTCTTTCTGTGCAGAAGCCAAGCTTCGACCGCGTATAGGTAATGGATCGTTAGCGTGCCACTTACATCGCAATGGCTAAGAAGAGCATATAGAGAAGATGGTGGTTATATCGCGTAGCGGAAACCCGCAGCTTTCCGATGCGTATTCCAGCTCGAGATTCACTGTTTAGTGTTGCATTGTCCTTTCGGTTGCCAGTATTATCATTCAGCCAGAGAGAAAGTTTTTTTTTTTTTTGTGTGTGTGTGTGTGTGTGTGTGTGTGTGTGTTTGTTAAATTTGTCCCCCTGGTATAGGAAAAATAAAATAAAGGGGGGTGGGGGGGGGGGGTAGCCCGCGCCACCACAAGGTATATCGGGCTGAATGCCAATTGCACCATAAAGAGATAAGGGGAATTGTTCCTAAAAAGAAAATTTTGCGGAAAAGCCAATTAAAAAAAAAAACATGTATTCGGAAGCGAGGCCTGCAGTGCTTTTCCTTGTATAATAAAGGCAGGACGTGAAGACTGTGGTAATGTGTGTGTGTGTGCGGGGTGGGGGGGGGGCTTCCCTGTCATTAATATGCGATATCCCTCTTCTTGACGACGCGTTCGCTTCATATTCCAAGCACAGTGCACTATATAAATCAAACTGGAGCATTTAGTCGCGTGTGGTGGGTCATACCTGTACACCCATTGCGGGTTCGAGCCACACGTGGTGCTGTTACCACAAACCGTGACGTAACTGTCGAGCGGCCACATGGTATATATGTCATGACATATCAGCCGGATCAGTCACGCATTCGACCGTTCCATGAGAAGTTTTGCATATAGCATGTGACAGAGACGTGAGTTTTCTATTTTTTGCAGCATATGTAGTAAACAGAATTATTTACCACATTTTTCTGCGTCCATTCCTTGAAGGTCACCTTCGCGTGAGGCACATAAGGATTTCGCCAGAAAATTTTGGAGCATTATCCTGCTTTCCCCTTGCAATGTGATACGGTTGACGCGTTGCCTAATCCCTGCACCTGATCTATCCCACATGAATCCTTGCCCGGTATAAGATATCTGACAAGTCGTTTGTTCTTTAATTAATTAAACGATAGGACTGAACGAAGCGCATCATTCCGAAGCAGGTGCCTGATGCTAATGAAAACGTGAATGACGAACTCTATCTCTCTCTTGCTATTGGCAGGTAATTCACGAGAAACGCGAATGTATACGTAACACAAAGAAAAAGAAAAGAGAAAAAAATTAACCACGTTTCGTTAACGTTGCAGCAACAGGTTTGACCGCAGCCTCGCAGACCTGCCCGGCCTTAGAGACATTTTTCTTGCAGTGGTCGTTAGTGTCTCCATGCATCACCGCTCACCATTTGGCTCTGTTTCTTTTTCTTTTCTTTTTTTTTCCCCCTCTTCTAACATCTACATATACAGCAGAGCGTCGATCCAAGTACAGTATATCACTACCACGGATCATTCATCCTTCATCAAGACTGTCCTGTGTCGACGGCGTCTTCGAATTATGTATGGCTCAAGCTTTATAAGAAACGATGAACAAATAGAAAACGAAAAAAGAAATTAAAATACACCGTCTCTACGTGAGTTAAGTTATATACCTCAGTGACAAATGACTGGGCCGTGCACTAAGAATCTAAAATGTGTGAGAGGGATGTGGTGCCGGATTGAAAGCCAGGAATGAAACCAAAAAGCAATTTTTAAAAATTTTCGGATTCCATCATTAGGCTCGCCCTACCGTGACGTCCTCCTTATTAAGTTTCCGACACTAATTAATCAGCGAGGCGATGTCGTCTTTTCCGCACGAGCTATGGATCCGAACGGTTATTAGAATACGATCCGTCACATCCGAGGAGCAGCGCATTTATGGCGGTGACCATCATATAACACGAACATTAAAATTAAAAAAAAAAGAAGGAAGTACGTGCCAATATTTGAACAAAGAGAGAGAGAGAGAGAAGTCGAATTGCAGCGTCAATGACACGCCACCGGAAACTAAGACAGTAATTTCTTATGCTCATTAATCAAGCAACCCATACATTACCTGAGCGTCTTCTTAATCAATCAAACGCAGGTTCGCGGGCCCTTAATCGTCATAGCTAATAGTTGCGTGAAAGGCATACGTTGAAATTTTCTTTAGCGCGGCCTTGGCGTTTGAAGCATCGACGTTTCGTAAGGTACACAGCTGACAGCCGGGCATTATACATGCATGGTTTAGAACGGGCGCTGCTAACTACTTGCGACGTCGACGACCAAGCTGTGCACATAGTTATAGTTACCAAAGGCTACAATCTGCGTGGACGAGTAATTTGCATGCGCGTACTAAAAAGTGCTTGTTATTGAGAGTCCCATTTTCTTACACTACCCGGACAGCGCGCAAAGATCGCGATGACTTGCGTCATGTTATAGGATGCACTTTGAAGGCGCTGGGCGTCTGCTGGGGCAGCTTTGCGTAGATCGCCTTGAACTTCAGGATTTGTCAGCTGAGCTTGAGGATTAGCCTTGAACTTGGAAAAGGGCTGATGTTATATGAGTGCGATATCTTGCTCTTTAGCTTCTACACTGGTGTATCACGATATACCAACCACAGAGAATACATTTAAACACCACCTTTTTTCGTCGCGTCCATTGCAAGTGTTCATATGCTCCCCATTGCACACACGGGTGTCAGTTGATGGGGGAGCAAGGGCGTACATCTGCCTCGCTCTCTGCGCAACTACAGTGCCCGTGGCTCCACAAGTGAACAGTACGCTAAGCTTTGTAATAAAACAGCCAACTTGCTTTTAGTGTAGTACGACCGTGTGGCACATTAATGTGACAGCAAATTATCATGTTAAGGTAATTTGTCTGATGCCTCTTATTTTCTTGATATCTTTCTTTTTATCTTTTTCGTTGTAAAATAACAGTATTCTTCTCCCGAATATGTAAGTGAATGAGCGCCATCATATTGCTACGAGCGAGAACACTACATCCGCCATTCAGCTGCTCGCTTCAAAAAGAATGTTGGGGGGGGGGGGGGGGCAGACAGACAGACAGACAGACAGACAGACAGACAGATACGTACCCATGGTGTCACCATAACGCGGGAGTGCGTGGATGCGGAGTTTTAGGTCAGCTGGAAAACTTTCGGGGGGGGGTGTGGGGATCTTCTTGGGGGTTGTGTAAGGGAGGGGGGTCGTATGAACCCATCGTCTCCATCATAATGTGTACACCATTGCCAGTAACCGAACCCGCGCCTTCGAACTTAGCACCTCGATATCTCAGCAGCTGAGCCATAACTTGACGGTTTGCGTACATACGTGGTGGACCATTTACCTTTCCTGTTCTTCGCCAACGTCCACGCAACTCCACTTGGGAACCGTATAAGTGCACTTGGGTTTCTCGGCGATACTCGGCAAAGTCGGTTAGCGTCACACAATGGCGTTACCCGACTTCGCAACGACAACATTTGCGTGGCGGCAACGAGTGCACAGTGTCGACGGCGAGAAAGTGAAAAGGATCCTAATTTGCTTTCATCGGGAGCGCGGTGCACGCTCACTCCCAACACCGCACGCACGGTTGCACAAGCAGTTCGCGCGCGCGCGCCTACGCGGCGTCGAATAGTCGCTCGCTGAGCGACGCGTCTGTGTAGGCGACGTGAAAACAATGGGCTTGCACGAAGGGTCGGTGTGCACGGGGTGGGCTCACCTTCGCAACAATTGTAACCGAGCAATTTGAAAGCGTATACGACTGGCGCGTTCGGCACTCAACGCCCGCGCCGGTTTTATGTACCTTTCTCAATTCTTTTCTTTTAAAGCAAATAAAAGCAACTTCTGGGGCGAGCAACGGCGGGGTTTCCGCCATCCATCTTATTTTTTGTTTGTTTGTTTGTTTGTTTATTCCTTAACTCTCGCGTCGTTTCCCACCTCGCTACCGCGCCAAACTAGGTTTGCAAGGAAGGTTTGCACATTTTGTAACCATTCGGATGCGTGGGCGTGCGAACGAGTTCGAAGGACGAACGTGGGCAAGTTGAAAACAACCCCCAAAATAATAAGAAGAAAAGAAAGCAAAGAAAAATGAGGCGCCCTAACTATACGGAAAACGCACATATTGGCCTCGAGGGCCACCACTGGAAAGACCGGCGCTGCGGTCGTTGTGACGTAGTAAACGACATCACGCGGCGCCGTCCCCGGCGCCGGCAAAGCGCTCTGGCTTTCTTCGCCAAGCCGGTTATTTTTCTTCTTGCTTTTGAGCATGGAGTACCACTCGGGGCCATAGTGACTGACGTGTTCGACCAAGCTGGGTGTAATTTTTGCGCGTATATACCCCAGAACGAAGCGTCTAGGCTGAAAAAGCTGAGAATAGGGAAACAGCCAGGCGCTCATGATTTCGGGTGTGTGGGAAGCATTCCGCGAAATAGATATTGTGCACGGCGTTGGAGCTAAAAGGTTTAGTGAGTACGGCATAAGCTTTCTCGGACTGTAGGCATTCGAACTTACGACACGTGTTTGCACCTGTAGAGGAACTGTGTCTTGTTTACGGAGCAGCGTCATCGCAAAAATTAACAGGATGTTTTGATTTTGTCATCAGTCAAGATACTGTGCACAGAGACACATGCGCGCACATGGCGGAACCGTATGCATGAATTTAAAGTATAATTTACTGGTGATAAATAACCTCGTGATAAGTCATTATCCCGCGATAATACTGGCAAAAGTGCCAAACCGGGAGCCGGCCGCGATGAATACTGCGCGTAGTACTTCTATAGCGGCACGTGCCGTATGAATGCCTTTCTGAATTTACATGCAGGTTTAATTAGCCATATCAAAGCATCACATATATCGCCAGCTTCATCACGCGCCTTAAACTGGGGCGAGGGGATGGGAAAGTATGCCGTGAACCACGCACAGCTGTCAACCCGGATCGGAATGTTACCTATCGCCCGCGCACCGTCCGCACAAGTGCACGAGATAGTAGCCCGTATTCGCACTTGAATAAGTACACGGGATATTTGACTCTTTCCAGTGATAGCTAACCAATTTTCCTGAGCACCTTTTACGCGAGCGGCCTCGTTACTTTCGTCGTGCATAGTACCGCGTGCACACCTTCTGACAAGCGTGGACGATGCGGCCGATGCCTCTTGTTCGCTCGCAAAACATTTTGCCGACCTGTACAACAGCACGTTTAGACACACACAGGCAATTCTTGCAACACGAAAAAACTGTGTCTGAACGAGCTGCGACATTGTAGACGTCGTATACACTTCGCGGCCGGTATCACGTGATGTCGTTTTCTACGTCACGGAGAGCTTCCGGCAGATGCCGCCACGGTATGTCCTCGAGGCCAATAGGGAAGTTCTACAGTCTAAATTGCGAACTCTGGAGCTTAAGTGGTGCCCCTGAGATGCCGATAGCACAAAACATGTCTATTACATCTCGTTTCATTACACACACACACACACACACACACGTATATATATATATATATATACGCAGACGTTCTGGTACTTGTACGCTGACTTGTATGCATTTTTGATTGGTAACACTGTACATAGCTGATGCTGGCTGCCCGCGGTTAGAAGAGCAACAATGTGTTCCTCAGCCTGCACATAAAGATTGAGTTGTCTACCGCTTACAGCAACGACAAGAATTTTCAATACAAACACTTGGGGATATGAAAGTGTCTTTTCAACAAGACGGAGCGATATATTTATCCTACTTCATAGTAATAAGCAAAAAAAAAAAGGAAATGCAGCGTTTGCAAGAACACAGCTGTGCGAATGCAAACACCCACAAACGCAGACGCGCACATCCGGGTCGACGTCTAATGCCAGAAGAGAACCCAATTCCGTCGACAGCGATCCGTCTTGGCAAAGGCGGTCTCGCGCCACGCGGTCCGACGCTGCAAAGCAAGCTGGGCGGTGCGCCGTGCCGTTCCGCGGGCAGTTCGTGAAGCTGGCACCGGACGTCGCTCACCTGTTCTTCCGTCTTCTTCACGCGTCTTGCCTTATAAGCGTATAGGCCAAACCACGCAGTACATACAGGATACTGCCTCGCCTTGCATACGTATAGAGTGCATGTAACAAGTTCAGGCGCGCCAAGAGTACACGTTCGTATGTGTACATACAGTGTCGAGCGATACATGCTAAGGCTTATGTGTATGGGCGCACGAGGGCGCGGAAGCAACGCCGAATTTTATAGGAGGTCTCACTCACAGTCTCGCGACTTTGAGACCTCCTTCTGCATCTGTGTATTTTTCATGTGCAATGTACCATGTATTTCTCGTAATAAATTAAATTAAATCAAATCAATTGCGAGTCCGAATCTATACGCTCGTCTCCAACGAAGACTGATGTTTTGAAGGCGACGTCGATATAATGACGGGGCGCAGGAACGTGGCATCCGTTACGTCATGCATGACGTCACGGGAACTCTGCTTACGCCCATCGGTCTAAGGAATGTCCCGTGGCTGTGCGTAGCTGGTCTGATGATTCTTGAAAATATAAAGGGAAAACCTAAGACAATTGAGCGGTGACATTGAAAAACAGGGTAAGCTACACTCTTTTTGTTGTTTTTGTGGGGTTTTACATCCCAAAACCAGTTCTGATTATGAGAGACGCCGTAGTGGAGGGCTCCAGTAATGTCGACCACCTGGGGTTCTTTAACGTGCACTGACATCGCACAGCACACGGGCCTCAACATTTCGCCTCCATCGAAATGCAGCCGCCGCGGCCGGGATTCGATCCCGCGTGAGCTACACTCTTAAAAAAAAGGTAGTAGAAAATCTAGTAACAGGACTGGTTACTACCGTTCTGGCACCATTACTGCATTTTTCTGTCCATTACTAGCTTAGATGTATGCTAGAGGTAGTAAATGTCAGGGGTAGTAACTGCCACTGCATGCGTACGTAACAGGTTAGTAAATGCTACTACCTCCACTGGCAGTAGTATGTTATGCTGTAATTGTGATAGGCGTACCCGGAATTTAGACAAACTATGATTGATTTGATTATGTTTGAATAAGAGTCCCATGCAGCGTCGTTGCATACACATACGGAAACAGAAAAATACAAGAATCTCGATCCAAAACGTTGATTATTTATCCGAATCCACTTCTGCTTACCTGAACAACGTGAGCGTCCTTAAAGGGCAACTCCGGCGGTTTTTCTATCATATTCTGATGTCGCTGTTTTCCAATAGTACAGAGAGCTTTGAATGGCTAGGACCATTCAGTTTACTCGGAAACTTACCAATAATTTTAACTAACCAAATGAACGATGTGTTCAAACCGAAACAGGTAGCCGCTTCGTGCAGCGTATGCGATAACGTCACAGACTCCCCGCCATCAGAAATATGGAGCTGGTGACAGAAACATGAAAGTGGAGATATCATGCAACGATGTATTGAGCTCTTGCTCTTGTGAACTTGACAGGAGCGATTTGAGCGCTGAATTCCCGCGTTTTGCTTTAGACGGCCCGGCTGCTTGGGTAGGCAGCGTCGCAGGTAATGACGTCAGAAACACAGGGTGGCTCGCGCGGGAATCCGCTAAATATTTTAGGGGCGAAGCTCCTCTTAGTCTAACCTTGTCACGCGTCAGGCGTCAGTCGTCAGGCGTAACCCGCGTGCCTACCGGCACGCGCTCGACCTCGGCGTTCGCCTCGGCGCGTGCCTCCCGGCGCGTGCCTCTCTCTCTCTCCCGGCGCTGCCTCCCGGCGCGTGCCTCTGCTGTCTTGTGTGTGAGAGAGAGAGACAGAGAGAGAGCGAAAGGCGCGCGTTGGCTATGGAAACGCTCTTTCTTAGAGGAACGCTGTACCAGCTCGCAAAGAAGGAGAACGCGCCTTCACCGGCGAGAGACAACGTTGGCGCAGGCAGCGTCTCCTAGCGAGTTTCTTGATTGAGAAATACCGACTGCCCGCGTTGGAGAAGCGTTCACCGGCAACCCATATATATGTATATATATAGGCACTGGATCTTGCAATGAAATGCCGGTGGGAGATTTCACTTGTGCATAGTTGAACCATGAGGATTCGTGGCGTGCGCGTTAACTAAATTAATCCAGAACTCGGCACGATCTACGATGAACCTCCCGAGCTTCGCCCACTCACCATCATTCACTCCGTGGATATGCTGTAAATTTTTTAAAATTGAATTTCAGGAAAACTAAACGACTCACAACCGCCTCGCTTGGCATAAACTATTGCATCACCGAGGAGAGCGTACACTGAAAATTTGGTTGTGATCAGCAGAAAATGAAAAATCCTTGACGTTGCCGTTAGGACATATATCGCGTAGGAGCTTTCATCTTCTGTGTGCGGTAGTGTGTGCTCTCGTCTCTGGTTCGAACATGTTTCTAAGCTGTCACCTAAATATTTCTATGTGCAGCGTATTCAGAGGGCTAACCACATGATGTAATTAGCGATCATTAATTAGTTTAGCACGATGTAATTAGTCAGTACCAATCAGCGTCACCGGACAGTGCCTTACCGCACTCAGTTTTATTTGATCTTAATCTTTTGCAATACAGTCGACTTGATATGGCAACAGCAAATATAAAACGAATCATAATAAGCCCGATAAAAGATTGCCATGGAAGTAAAGTTACTACCTTTGGATAATACCCATACCTATAGCTAGTAACTGCAGGTAGTAAATGACATGGTAGTAAAGTTACTACCTTGCAGTTTACTACCTGCAATTACTACTTAGGTAGTCAATGTTGTGACAATCATTTATACTATTGGTAAGTAGCACTACCTTTTTTTAAGAGTGTACGACTACTGTGGTACACGTTCCTCCAAAACAGGAAGGAAAGCTCGTTCCTCGTTCCTTCCCACTTTTGTGACGAGTTCCAGTTACAAGTTCCTTTTAAGCGAAAGGAACTCGTCCCGCTTACAATTCGAAAATGGGAACGTATCGTTACATTAACGTTACATTTGATTTTTAAAATTGATTATAGCGTCGGATAACCATAGGGCAAAATAAAGGGAGCACTTTAAAACTCGCATCGAACTACGCATATTTTAAGAATTTGAACATCACGGGCAGTGGATCACCTAGAAATAAACATGTCCAATGAAGCGTTCAGAGACACACATTTTAAGGGAGCACCGAACATACTTCATTTAACCCCAACTTTGGCGTAGTATACTACAAGGGCAACAGATATGGCATTTTCCACTTTGCTCTTGAAATGCGCCGGCAGGATACCGCGCTTACAATGCGCAAATAAAAACTTTTCACATGCCCCAATGCACTAACAGCTATAGCTGTTAGTGTCAGATGCATTTTATAGAATAAGAGCTTTGCCTTTACATTTGCATATAGGAGTTTGCGTCCTGCCAACACCATTACGCGTAAATACTGAAACAAGATTCCTGGATATGTCGTCAGCATATCCGATCAAGACACTCAAAATCAGTAGGCGTTTTTTTAGCGTCTTAACAGTCTAATTGACAGTTCCGGATACATTTCTTTACTGAAGCAAGAAAATCACTACACGACCGCTCACGTAGTCAGTTTCTTCTCTTTTGCGCCGTTATTCGGTGATGAACCCAAGTGTAAGCCACAGGATGCCACAGCAAAGGGATGGACCTGCGAGCATGGACAGTGTATTCATGCCGCAGGCCGACGACCACGAAAGCGTATTCGCAATGGAGAAACAGCTGTATCTATACGGATCTGCAATAAACGGCTGACCTATAGCGACACGTCGCACAAATTTGCGCTATCGAAACCCGAGAGACCCACGGCTCGCGAACAAATCACGTTCGAAGAAAACGGGGCGAAAAACGGAGACGGATGGAGACTCAACAGCCGCTAAGAGAAAAACAGGCCGAGCCTGACGTGTAGCTGCAACAACCGCTCGTTGCAAACTTGCGATATACAAAAAAAGACCAAACGAACTGTACTCCCGCTGAGCTTTCGACACTTCCTTGGAAGTGAGTGCTTGCGCACCCGCATGCCCCACACCCCTTTGTGTATCTCTGCTCTATTTTCGCGCCGTCTTCCTTCGCTGCTTATTTCTCTACGTTGTCTTATTTTCTTAAAATTCCTTTTCTTTTCCACCGGGCAAGCCGTTCCTCCGCCTCTGTCCGCTCAGGTATCGTTCTTGAAGGCCCCCTGCCGGCTGTTTGGGAGACAGCAAATCAAGCCAGCGAAAGACGCTTTGTTTAGACCCAATGGCTCTGAAAGGCTCGAAGCGTTTTACCTTGAACTTGCGTTTCCGTTTTCATTCCCCCCGAGTTGCCCCGGCGCGTCGCTCCCATACTCTGTCTGGATCTCGTTCCAGGCCTGTTCAAATAAGCGAAGCCGCGGTTAGTAACGCCTGAGCGCTCATCCCATTTAGACGCGTTCCCCGCGCGCAGCGTTTGGCCTGCTCTCATGGTCGAAGCGACGCTGCTTGGAAGAACGGAGCTTTTTTGATGCCCGTAGTTGGCAGTCCCGACGTTGACTTTTGAGGGACAGGAAAGTGAAATAGTGAAGTGGTTTAGGACGGATAAGCTATGTTACGGGTACTAGATCGTCGTTAGTTCCACCATATTAGGGTCAACGTTACGGGAGAAAATGAACGCCATAGCTCTAACTTTGAATTTCGCGCCTAAGCTTGAGCCATCTGATCTCAGAGGGTGCACTGTCTCCTTTCTATTCGCACCAAACTTGGTCGAATCAAACTTACTGAAACACGATGCGTTAAGTCCCTAGCTTCCTTGGAACTTAATGTATGCATATTTTTAAACCGATGAATAATTATTCAGGCCTTAGCAGACGCCGTCAAAGATCGATGACATCATGTATGTTAACGTGAGAACCTCCGGTCGCCGTCGCCAGTTGTATTTTGATTTTTCGCGTCTTCTAGCCTGTATATCAGGCGTCTTCCCTTCACAAGCTGTTCCTTTTGCGAAAAGGTAATGCGCTAATATGAGAAAGGTCGTTTTCAAATTCGCTGTTTGTTGAACGAGTGCCAGAAGGTGAATTTTCGAAGTTCTGTAAACCCCGTCCGTCGCTGCCTTATAGGCGTACCAAGGCAGCAATTACCAACAACGCAGGTTGGGATTCACGATGCGTTCTATAAATGTGTTAATAAGATTATCTATAAATCCCATACCTGGCACAATATCGTCGTCATCGTGATCTCGCGACCCGCAAAAATATTCGCTGGCGTCGCGCATAGGAAGTTTCCACTTGTATACATCAAAAATAAACGCTAGTGCTCCCTACGTTTCTTCCGGCAGCACTTGAATGCGCCGTATCCAGAGCGATCACTTATACGAAAAAAACGTGAGCCGTCCTATTTTGACGTCATGAGATATTCACATCTCGGTTATAGCAAAATGGACACTGTATGCTTGGCAAAGAGTAAATTCTGTGTAGGGATTTTAATGCCCCAAGGTGATTTTTTTTCTATATAGGTTTCGGGGTCTCGTATGTGCATCACCCAAGGAGCTTTAAATTTTTTTTAAAAACCTCCTTATCTGACTAGGAGAGGGACGAGGCGGGTAAAATAAGCTTTATTGTGGTCGACGAAGGAAATATTATTCAGGACGTATGGAAGTGTTATGTCAATACGTCTTAGATAGGGATGTGCCAGTATCAGAATTTTCGAATACAAATATCGATATTCAAATATCGAATGGAATATCGAATATCAAAACACGCGCGTGCCTTCAGTCATTATGTTTTCAACACATAATTATGTGGAGAAAATACACTAATAAACGATAAATTTGTAACTGCCAGGAAAGCAGTGCCTATACTAACTTGTGGCATTGTAGCTGTATTGGTAAAATATCACAAAGCAAGTGATAACGTATACTAAGTGCTACCACGAAGGGATATTAGTTGTTCCACGCGTTGAGGCCGCAGTGACGCACGCAGGAGAGGACATTAGATAGATAGATAGATAGATAGATAGATAGATAGATAGATAGATAGATAGATAGATAGATAGATAGATAGATAGATAGATAGATAGATAGATACGGCGAAAGGGACTTAAGTTTGCAAAGAAATGCAGCGAACCGCCGGACGTATATGCGCCAACCTTGCATCCTAGCTCTGCCTCTTCTCCTTCAGACGTTAAAGAAAGATCACGGAGCGTCGTGACCCCGTGGTACCGTCGTTAAAATAACCGAGCACCCCCGAAGGCATCAACGTGCGGTGCGTGATTAAACGCCAGCGGTTAGGCAAATAACACGTTTTACAATGGCGCCGCTCGCTCCCGCGCGCCATGATGAATGTGCCCCGAGCGAGGCGTTGAAATACAAGGTCTGCAGGTTATGCAAACATCGCTCCCGCGACATGCGGCGGCGTAACAGGCAACAACGAGCCTAATTTTCTAGTTGCTCATAAACGCGCCACCCTGCAATCAACGCCGCGAGCACAAGAGCAGTAAGAGATGATGTGCTTACACTGCACGCACACACGCACGCACACAGGCGTTTTACACTGCTGCATACATTTTCGAGCGAGCAATGGGTTGCGACCAACGAAGCAGACAGGACGGAGATACGCGTCAAAATGTTCGTCGTAATTATTACCATTAGCGCGTGCGAGCGTGCATGTGTGTGTAGCGTACATATAAGGGACCCAGCGAACGTGAGTGTATACATAGCCACAGTTACAGAGCTGCGCTGGGCCATTAACCTTCAGGAACCCGGCTGAAACGCCTTCCTCTCTGCCTGCTGTTTCGTATATACGTGTATAGCGAAGTTTCGAATAAAACGAAAGGCACAAAAGAAAGGAACCTGGCTCACCTTCCCCCGCTGAAAAGGCCGTAATGCTTACAGGCGTCACACTCGTGGCACCACGCTGTACTTTGTGAGCATCAAACGCGCGTACGCTAACTCTCACGCTTTGAAGAGTGAGAGAACGTGCAAAAGTTGGGGACAGCGTGTGGACACGGCTCGCGAATGTACTAGCAAACAGGAGCTTGCGTGTACAGCAATGCGTATGCTTACATACAGAGCGCGTACACACACACACACACACACACACACACACACACACACACAGATATATATATATATATATATATATATATATATATATATATATATATATATATATATATATATATATATATATATATATATGCGGGAGCGATTAGGTGCTTGTCCACAAGTATACAGGTATACACCCGAGATACGACGGACGAGGGTGCCACGAAAGTGGCTCCACGCAGGGCATGAGCGCAAGAAAAAAAAAAAAAAACCACACCCCGTAATCACGACGCATGTCGGGGCAACTAATTCGCACCTTTGCTTTTCTTCGCGCGGCCACGCTGCGCCAGGCTGCCTCCGACCACGCCCCCTACCGCCGCCTGCCTGCCGCGAAACTGGCCGCAGATTCTTTACCGAGCCTATCTCTCATCTTCGAGAGCGCGTCGAGTACGCGCACGCGCGCACGCTTGGCCCTTGTTTGCCTTGAGGAGGTGGCGTTGATTCTCGGTATAACAGCATGTTTCGAGAGCTCAGGGTGGGTATATGTATGTACGTGGGTGTGTTTGTATGTGTGTGCATAGTGAAACACTGGGCGCGAGGGGGCTGTAAAAGAAAGTTGAATGGAAGCGTAGAAGAAGACAATTGAGTGGTTTCGTGAATATATACCGGACACGGTGGCTTTAAAAGAGCGGTAGTCACGGTATTACCAATTCGGGGTCGTTAAAAAAAATTTTTTTTAGAAATGAACACATGAAGAGTGCGTCACCGGAAGTGGACCAGTCATGATGGTTATATGTGCCTCTCGGGCAGTCTATTATTAGTGTTATTACTGTTTGTGTTTACATAAACGTGCGTCATCATGCATGGTGGAATTCGCTTCCTTTCGCTTGGGCTATCTCTGTGAAGTCCCTGGAAGACGTTGAAATCTGTTTGCTCTCTGCCAAAGCATACAATACAATAGGCAGATGAGGGGGAGCTGAAGTAGGAATAGAACAAGACTAAAGGAGAAAAATGAGAGAGCACGCAGCAAAATCTAGCTTATACGCTGCCACACTGGGCTGCGGGATGCGTCCCGTGAAAATTTTCGTTCAGATATGTTCGTTTATTGAAGCCCTACTAAAATGGAATGTTCTTATGGGTTCCACAACACACCGTACAAATGGTTAAGCGTGCCAGTCCTCAGCTGGGTCACATTACAAACGAGACATTGGCACCGTACAGTTATTGCCATGGAACTTTTGCAGAGTGTAGATTTGCTGCAGACACAGTTATTTGACCGCGTTTGTACTTTATAGCCAAGTAGACTTCAATATCTCGTGTGTGTGTGTGTGTGTGTGTGTGTGTGTGTGTGTGTGTGTGTGTGTGTGTGTTATAAACTAAGCATGATAGGTCACCATATAGTTTCGTAAATACTATTAGCCTGTTTCAAGCTTCGTCCTTGCTTTTCGTTTTGTGCAGCTGGTCCAATAATGAAAATGGAAGCAGCACGTACACAGCGGTTTAAACCTATAAATAACGGTAATATGATTTCCTTTGAGTTCGTGTACGTATAGCAGCACCGTGTTCCTTAAGTACACGCTTTAAGTACGAAACGCTTTATGCAAGCACATCAGGCCCAAGAAGTCGAGCAGACTTGCCCGCTGACTCTAAATTTAATCTTGCATAATTGTTTAGAAAAGAAGCGGCCGTTTCTTCTGGCTAACATTGGTGCATGCGGCCTGTACATTCCAGGGCGATACGTTAAAACATTCAACCTTGAAGCACGTAAAGTTATGCAATAGAACGGCCTAATGCAATTATTACGGCAAAAAAAAAAAAAAAAAGGCGGCTAGCGAGAAGAAGAAAATATATAGAAAGAAAAAAATCGATAACGTTAAAAACGAGATGCAGAGATTCGCAAACGCTGTTGGCATCGGTTATCGTTCTTTCGCGGTCGCTAATGCGTTTAAGGTTAACGCACCTTGGCCTTGAAAAGCAGCAAAATGGTGAAGATCGTGAACAAGAGAGACGGAAAATTGAAGAGGTCAATGCAATCACACGCACCTACGTTAACGAACTGGTGGGCGAGTGGTGACTACTAGACGCCAAGCGCGCAGAAGTAAGATATGGTGGCTGCATTGAGGGAGCAAAAAAAGGGGGGAAAAAAAAAGAAAGAAGGAATCATACTGGAAAAGCAGCGCAAGCAGAACGAGGACACAGGGAAGAGCTGGACAAGACAAGCGCTGACTTCAAACTAAATTTCATTGAACAAACACCGAGCTTACATGAATAACTGGAAATCACAAAATGTCGACATCACCGAACAAGAACACGTCCCCTTCTATCGTCCAAGAAAAACACTCGTAAAAATCATGGATAAACTGGCTTTTCCACTATGAACGCGTACAAAATCAAGACGGAAGCTATAGGAGACGGCGTCACGTGGTGATCTTGAAGCGCGTAATCATAAAAATATTTAAGGGAAAGAAAAGTGGTAAACAGTCCCTGGTCACGTGATAGGCAAGCAGTAGATTATAACGCATAATCAGGCGCCCATTGCGAAACGAAGGTGCCAGCAGGAATTACCACCTCCGTGATTACCACGCTCCAAACAACCTGGGGTAGTCCGGCAAGCATGCGAGCGTAATCATATGCAATGAAACCTATGATGGAAGAAAGCTATTAAATAGAGAGCGTCACGGGACAATATTGAAAGGCTGACCATAAAAAAATCTTAATAAATGGGTCCTGACCACTTGATAGGTCGCAGGCTGATATGTACGGTCAAGGCACTACTAAAGGTTACCGCGTCCAAACAACCTCTATAGCGGTCCGGAAACCATGTGGATCCAGGGATTTATACACCTACAACATCCTCATGAGAATTTCTTACCCCCCAAAAAATAAAATATCAAAATACTTGATAGTCCCCTTTGAGGAATACTTGATAAACCCCAGTGTGCTATTTGTATGCCCGAGAGCCACTACGCACAAAGCGGCACAGGAGGTTGGCTTGCCCAGGCTAGCGGAATCACGTGGCACCGCCTCCTAGCTTTTCTTTCTTTTTTTTTTTCCTTCATGTACCAAAATGGGCACCGTGCACAAGGAGTTTGGCTCAGAGGAGGTCGGCTTTGACAGAAAATTCGTTATTACCAAAATGCCTTTGCAGAGAATGAACGTAGACCACTCGCTCACAATCTTTTGCCTTGACGATATTCCGTTGCCGTTATGGACATGAGAGATCTGTGCTATGATGGATATAGCCAGTCACAGCCATGCTTTGCACCATGGTGTGCGCGGGAAGCGTTTATACTCTCGCATTCTACAAACATTTTGATACCAATAACTTTGTTTGTGAAGAGACCCCACTCTTGACGGACCATTTCCTTTGTTCCCCCGCACATGACGTAAATGTTCTTCCACATTTCCCACACTTGATGCTTGTTCACGTCACTGTTTCTTGCGTACAAGTCGAAGGGCATCATGAATGCTCGACGGCTGCATGGTCCTGCACTCAATGATGCAAGCATCGTGCTAATCTCGTTCACGTACGCCAGCGTGACTACCTCGTCCATATTTCGAAAATGCCTTCTCTCATATTCGTCCAATCCCTTTTGTGTCTACCACCGATGCCTGTAGCCATTTCTTCTTTAGTTCCACGTCCCACACACCGGCGTAATCTCTCCCGACAGCATGATGAGAAGACGTTTCGGCAACGCTCTCCGTCCGCCTTAGTTCTTCCTGTCGACCTTGAGACTACCCGCAGGCAGACGACGGCGACAGACGAGGATCGCGAAACTTCCATAACCTCCTTTCTCTCGCATGCACCATTGGTTCGACTATCTGGGCGATCTTCAGACGCGATCTTGGCCATGGCTGCACATGGCCTCGCCCAAGACAACGCGCTAAGTGATGGCGTCAGCGTGGTCTGCTACAGAAACAATGCAAAGTTTGCGAGGACGTATACGCTAGAGGAAGTTAGAGAGAGAGAGAGAAAGGGTCAAAGAACGTCGTGGAGAGGAAGAGCGAGAGAAAATGACGTGCCGTGAGCACACCACCCCCTGGAGCAAGCGCGAAAGCGAAGTACTTTTCGCCTAGATCGGGAATATTTTTCCGCCCATTTAGCGCCGCGTCTCCGTATGGTGCGAAGAGAAGTCAGGTGATGAGAGTTTGTGGAGGGAGGGCGTACTAGTTCAGGGGGTCCTAAGGGTATGGTAGGGGGCGTCGGGCTGGCGTTACCATCATTAGAAATAGAAACTGTTTGCCTTTTCCGGTATCACCTTGTCGATCTTGCTGGTCTTCGTGCACCCCCTCCTTTCTAGGCTTTCCACTGCCACCCTTTTGCCAACGAGACTCAAGCGTGAAAGTGTGCCAAACAAAAAAGTATGAAATTAGGAAAAGAAATCGAAACGAATTGGAAAGTGGTCCGGCGTTTTTCGCAGTCGGAGGGCCCGGAACCGAGCAGACTGTACAAACAAGCAGACATTCGTGCGTAAGCGTACATACATATGATACACACGGCAAGTGGCGTGCGAGCGTCCCTGTACAAACAAGCAAGCGAGCCAGCAGCAACAGATAAGGCGAAGCAAGAAGCCTAGCCGAGAGTCAAGACGAGGCATCTCAGAGAGAGCCAAGGAGTGTGTCGATCGTCCCGCGCGTAACGATGTCTACGCACCGCTCATTGCCTCGTCCAGTAATAACAGCCTACCTGCTGAACGGACCAACGCCTCGTTTTCCGCCCAGCCCGAACAGTGCAGTGTGTCGTACGTACAACTCTGTAGTAAGGCATGTACGCACACACACACACACACACACGCACGCACAGGAGGCCCTGCTGTACAGGCTTGTCGTTTTCGTGAGGCCCCAGTGTACACACTGGCACCTCGCTGGCTGCCCTTTCGACAGCCAGAACCTACAATTTTCGGGGACCCAGCCGTGAAGCAGAGGACGTGAGTGCCCTCGCCGGTTTTTAGGCAGCGTAAACGAAAAGAAACGTAAGAAGGGAAGAGAGGTGGGGCGCGAGGAAGTGCCTTTTCACACCTGTTTTTTTCTCCAAGCACCATCAACGCCACGATGGACAGCGCCACGGACATACTGAATGCTGCGCAACGGCCCGAGCGAACAGTCTTGGCCGTCAGTCCTACACATAGATATAAAAAGCTAGTATAATATAACAGAACGCTGACCGAGGGAGAGGGAACTCTAAATGGACGCTGCCAGATCGCGCTATGGTATGGTTTTACAGAGAGACACCTGGACTGGACGAGATCCTCTAGTGCACCCTGTGCGACTTCAGCGAGGGATACGTGATAAGGCTGCCCCTACGCCTCGGCTATACAGTCTCTGTAGAACCGACAGGCGAACACGTACTATGCAATGGGCCATCAGACATCCCGGGACAGCAAGGGACGTCGAACTTTTCTCTCTAAGACACCGCATGTATCGCTTAGCTCACCTATTTGCTCCCTTGCAGTCTCTCCATTGGGAATGTCTACAAGCAAGAGAAATTCCTATTCGCGAGGAAGTTAGAATTCATACGGCTGACCACTGAGACTTCCTCACATTCAGTGAGCGTTCTTATGAAACAACCCACATTATGTTTGGCAAAGTGTATAGATGGGGGCGTGTTAGCTGCTAACATGACTCAATTTTGTTTGACTGGCAGGGAAGAGGTGGTTATTACTGAACAATATCACAGCCTCTTTGTCAAAGAAATTGCAGAGATATTAGGAGGTCGCCAATAGACTTTGACCATTAAGGGCGAACTTGCAAGCACTCTAGCAAGAAAACATGAAAAATAACAGTCACTTAAATTCGGCCAATACCACAAAGTGCATCTGCGGCCGCAAGTGTACAATCGAGAACCTGTCAATCTGCGTGACACCACGGCTTGCGAGCACAGTGTCAGCCAATGCCGAAACAGATGGGGCTTCCGCTATATACGTCACATATCCGCCAGCGTGTGTATTTGGAAGGCTTCCAGTCCAGTTGAAGTACATGGCGCGCATGGAGACGTGGGCGACTGGAGCGAGACGCGCCTGCTCTCATCCTCCGCTTTGGCAGCTTAGGGTGCGCGCGTGTTTGTGCGTGTGTGTGTGTGTGTGTGTGTGTGTGTGTGTGTGTGTGTGTGTGTGTGTGTGTGTGTGTGTGTACAAGGGACGGCGTGCGTGTGTCGCAGTGAATGGTCTTAAAGCGGCCGCATCTCGAGACGGAGCCATTTTCGCCGTTGATGATGATTTTGTCTACATCTGCGCGCCCAGCGGGCCAAGGTGCGTGGTTTGATGGCCCTATGTAGCGTCACCGTTCGCGACTTCTGGGCTCTCTTCCTTTAGCACTTCTGGTCCAGATAGCTGTAAGCTTTTCTTTCTCCACTTTTCCTTCTGTATATGACTTTATTTGATATTTATTTATTTTGTAGGCGCCAAAGTGCCTGCCGTCCATCACGACCGGGAAGTCGACAGCACCCATACGCTAGAAAAGTAGTTCCGTCCAGCCATATACACCATGTAAGCTTGCCTTGTGCGTAAGCGTATATAGCATAGCGCAAGGCTTCGTCCTGTATACTCGTCTGTTCCACTGCTCGACAAAATCTTCAAGACAGCTAGGCTGGAACATTCCCTACGGGTTTGTCCAGCACAGGGGACGTGGCCTCCAGTGAAGACTTTCGAGCGTGTTGGCGGACCCCATAGCTGAGCTCTGGCCTGGATCACCAACTCGGGACACTCCAACATTCCGAGGAAGCCGTCGGGCGACATGGTATGCCCGCTGGCTTCTAGGCGGGCGCCCATCCAGCAATATGATGTTGCTTCTCTGTAACTGGCACATATACACGAAGGGTATTGGCCACAAAGATCTTGTCCGCCGCGGTGGTGTAGTGGTTACGGTACTCGGCTGCCACCCAAAAAATGCGGGTTCGATTCCGGCCGCGGCGGTCGCATTTTCGATGGAGGCGAAAATGCCAGAGGCCCGTGTACTGTGCGTTGTCAGTGCACGTTAAAGAACCCCAGGTGGTCTAAATTTCCGGAGCCCTCCACTACGGCCTTTCTCTCCTCTCTATCTCTTTCACTTCATTTCCCCCACCTCCATGGACGCTTAGCCGTGCTCCCTACATGGGCTGCAGAAATTAGCGTTCTTTCCTAACCGAACCACAATCATCATCATCATCATCATCATCATCATCATCATCACAAAGATCTTGACTATGCTTGGCTATACTTGACTATGCCTCACTATACCTCACTATACTACTAAGTTATACCGAGTTCTATAAAGGGTATACCTAGGCGTAGCGCCGGTCGAATCGAGATAACATCAGCTATAGTCAAGTTCTACCCCGGCAACAATATATACATAGCTTGCAAGTGACGTCACGACTGCCCCGCTCTCGGCGCGACGGGCATGCTGGAGGACCATGGGGACCACTTCTTGTTTCGTTCCCTGCAGCGCCGTTCATACATTCGTTGATTCGACCGCGTTTTGGTTCGTTTTCTCTAAATTTCTAGGCGCAATGTCGCTGCCGTCCCTTGCGGAAAGATTATCAGCCTGAGTTAATCGTATCGGCACGATGTTTATGTGAGCAAATGCGCGAACGTGAGACGATGTCGATCCCTACACGAAGCTGCCGGACGCCGACGGGCACCAACGCTGTGTACTCGAAGTGACGACGCGCGGGGACATCGTCAACTACTTCGTTTTTCTCCGTACGTCTTTCATCTTTATCTTACGGCAACGACTGGCACGCACGCAGTGCCGATCGATTCCGCGACTGCCGCTGCACCAGCCTCGCTTTTCAGGAGGCGCTGTCCTTTCAGCGCGCTGTTCATGATCTGCGCTGCTTCAGTGTAGAGACGTCAGTGTCCCATCGATATTTGTGTCCTCCAAGATCTTACATGGAATGCCTACGAATCCAGTTTGTGCCGTTCTTTTCCCCGTGTCCCTAAATTTCAGTCATAAAAAAATATTCGTGACGAATGTCATACTTCCTAATGCAAAATGTGAGCGCAGCCGTGCGCGCGTGTGTTAATGATGCGATATGCTGAGCAAAAGAATTAGATATCTGCGACCTCTACCAGCAAATATGGCTTGCTGTGCCGACGAAGCACTTCCACAGAGTGCGTCACCGACTGTTAACAGAAACTCGATCGCGCTTTGAAGTACGATGAGCTTCCGTTTCGGCGGCGCGAACAGCTGGGTTCCCCTGACTCGTAGAAGGTTGTTTTTAGAATACTTCCATGGTAGCCCAGCCGGCCCAACACCACCGGCCCCGGCAAAAGTGCGTCGCGCGTGGCTTGAGGCGCGCGAGCCAGGACATCTTTCGCTACGCTCCAGTAGCGCACCCAGAATCTCTACCAGGGGGGGGGGGGGGGGGGGGAGGGGTTCAATTTTTCACGAAGGGCCGGGCATGCCATTACACAGTTGTTGCGTGTGTAAAAAAAGTAAATAAAATGCCAAATAATAGTAACATCAATGATGATGATTATTTTTATTATTTTTTCGGTATTTTGTAGAGACATTAGCGCCACATTCTTCTAGAACATATATAGGAGCAGTTACGGAGTGGGATGGGGTTAGGTCGACCTCAGGGGGGGGGGGGGGGGGTTACAACACCCGAACCCCCCCCCCCCCCCGTCGGTGCGCCACTGTGATGTACAATGCGGTAAAACGCATTTTGTGCGACTTCTGATCGAGTCAAAATTTCACAAAAAACCCAATACTATAGTCTTACCTTTTTTGGCATTTTGGGCAAAATTTTGAGAGACCGTATTTTTATTCGGGAAGACGCGCAATAAGTAGGGGAATGCTCTAAGATGCGGGAAAACGCATTTTGTGGGACTTCTCATCGAGTCAAAATTTCACACTAAACCCGAGACTTTAGTCTTACCTTTTTTGCAATTTGGGCAAGATTTTGAGAGACCGTATTTTCATTCAGGAAGGCGCGCAATAAGTAGAGGAATGCTCTACGTTGCGGGAAAACGCATTTTGTGCGACTTCTGATCGAGTCAAAATTTCAGAAAAAACCCAATACTATAGCCTTACCTTTTTTGGCATTTTGGGCAAAATTTTGAGAGACCGTATTTTTATTCAGGAAGGCGCGCAATAAGTAGAGGAATGCTCTACGTTGCGGGAAAACGCATTTTGTGCGACTCCTGATCGAGTCAAAATTTCACCAAAAAACCCAATACTATAGTCTTACCTTTTTCGGCATTTTGGGCAAAATGTTGAGAGACCGTATTTTTATTCAGGAAGGCGCGCAATAG
The DNA here is from genome assembly GCA_013339685.2 of Hyalomma asiaticum. NCBI lineage: Eukaryota > Metazoa > Arthropoda > Arachnida > Ixodida > Ixodidae > Hyalomma > Hyalomma asiaticum. The sequence continues at coordinate 78,566,009 of CM023484.1, forward strand.
GTAGAGGAATGCTCTACGATGCGGGAAAACGCATTTTGTGGGACTTCTGATCGAGTCAAAATTTCACAAAAAAATCACAGCATATCCACGGGGTGAATGATGATGAGTGGGCGAAGCTCCGGAGGGAATCATCGGTAAACCGTGAATCTTTCGCGTAAATCGCCCAGTCGTTCATCATGTAAAGGCGTGAGAAACACTGTATTCGTACGCTGGGATCTCGCGTTTAAGGGGGATATGCTGTGCTAGAGCCAGGCCTGCGCGGAACTGCAGGACAGTGACAGCGTAAGCAGGAGGAGCTACTTTCTTAGAGGCCACTTTAAACGCTTGAGGAAACTAGCGCAAGTAGAAGTGGTAGGTATCTCCTGCGCCATAGCTTATCATTTTGCCAAGTAGGTAAGTACCCACTACGCCATAATTACCAGTGCCTCCGTAATGGGTTCAAAGCTACAAAGCACGCAGCTCTGTGTTCTTTCAAATGATGCCTCGACCTCGTTATACAATCCATTTTCGCGTCGTGTAGCGGTGTATTACTATTTTTCAACGTAACATTACGTTTGTTAATGCGATTCCGCGGGAGACATTATACCTGTTTAGGTCTTTTAGCGACAACTTTTCAACCACAGGCGTAGCTCAGTGGTAGAACGCTCGACTGCGACGCCGACAGCCTGGGTTCGAATCCAGGCAGAGGACACAACTTTCGGAATTTTTTTTTTTTTAT